>VDFB02000003.1:304281164-304382036 GCA_007258455.2 Sequoia sempervirens
GCTAAATTCTTTCAGCTAAAAGCTCGTCAAAGATATCAAAGGATCAATGATGGCTGATTGTAAACACTTGACATTTTTATGTTTGAACTGTAATTTATATCATGAAATTTGAGTATCACTAATATTTTAATATTTGACTATGAAAGTGGTGGTGTATTTTTGCTATTTTATTTGACTATTAATATGGTGGTGTATTTTGAACTTAATTACTGCTGCAAATATGTATATATTTCTGATTTTTATATGTTTTTGTATTAACGAACCCAACCCCAAAAAAAAATTTTGCCCGAACCCACGAACTGGATCCTCGAACCCATACCCAAACCTGAAACCGAACTGGTAACTTAGGTAATGGAGTATATGCATAAGAGAATGACCCAGATGCAAATCCCCAAACCACAATAAGTTGACCCATAATGGCATAATCTAAAGGACATGTCCCCAAGGTTTTGGAGCATTGAAATATAAGTATAGAACTCTGTTGAGTGCATTCCTAAGTGTGCAAATCAGGATCAACACCACACTGCCTAAGGCAGTGAATTATCTCAACCACACATCACATTAAGGCATCCCACAGTCTCAATAACATACCCTAAGAGAAAAGAAAAACAGACCCCTTCATCAATTTGGAATCAATATTAAAAAGAGAATTCAAACTAGTATAATGACATGAGAAGAAACAAGAAGCAGCTCGACGATATTAATAACTGAAAAGAGAGAAATTTCACAGCCAAGAATCAACTCTAGCAACCCTCCAAGTTGCTCCAAAAATGCCTTGCATCCTAAAGAAGGAAAAAACCCTACAATTATGAGCTCAAGAAATAGTGCTATGTGTGACTCTGGACAGTATTTTAAAATGGTTATGCGTTTTCTCTTCATTTATGTTTAGTTTTATGTTTTTATAGGATATGTCTTTGACATTTCATACCGACTGTATCCAATAAGTTTACCAAATCTTTCCTGGGTCATACTTGCATACATGTACGACAATATATCTCTAAGCCATATACAATACAGATAGATATTAGAGAAAGGATAAGTCTCCAATAACAGAATTTCAAACATAAATTTATCATTGGTCCATTTTTAAATTGAGCTCAACATGTAATCTGTTCACAAAAGCAAATAGAAAACTGCATGAATAGTAAAATTTCACGATAAAGGAAATTACCTTGTTTAAATAATTCATTTGAGTTATAACACAAATACCCACTACCAAGGCAAATGCCCAAGTTTGTGGATATATAAGCTGATTCAGCCCCGAAAATGTTAACTTCAGAGCAATTCCTAACGCTTTGACACTCATAACCTGTAACAAGATTACAGGCATACGAATAGGAGCATAGGTTGATATAAAGTCATCACAATAAAAACCAAGAAACTGATGTATTAGACAGCCCCGAGTCTGATGCATGAGATGAAATATAAACATTTTATAACAGATATTAGGAATGACTAGTGAAACCTACCGAAAGAGACCCCATAAGGGAACAAACACCAATGTATACCATAATATGAGTGTGCCCATACTGTGGAACAAAATGGAACACAAGAACCAAAGTAGCTGCTATTACCACAGCCGCATATAACAGGAATGCTGTTTTCAAGATGAAAAACAACAAATATATCAGAATGCCAGTTAAAGATATCCAACAGAGTAAAATAAAGGAAATCCATAAATACTTCAGATGCTTCAAGAAACATTGAAATGACAAGCAAGTAAAGATAGCTGCCCAAAAGAAACTGGAAGCATAAATCCAAACATGTATATTACCTGGTTCAGTTGCGAGATCCCACACTTCCTTCACAGACTCGATATCCCGTTCCTGAGGGGCATGCAGGACAATTGTAGTGGAACCAACAACACAAAGAACACAACCTAGAATACCGAATATGTGTAGCTTCTCCCTCAGTATAATATGAGCAAGTACTGCACTGTACAAGCATGCAAAAATGTCAATCCTTCAGCTTTTATCCCACCTTTGATCAAGTTTTCCTTTTGCAAATTCTACTACTGTCCAAAAAACAAACTATCAGGTCACAAACATGTCTGCATACCTAATAATAATGCTGAGTGCACCTAAGGGGGTGACAAGAATAGCTGGAGCAAATGCATAGGCTGCAAAATTTGCAACCTCTCCAACAATCACTGTTGAATGGACCATATGAGAGTCAATTAGTTTGTTAGATTATTCTGTGTAAATTTATGAATAATCTAAGCACCTAAAACAGATGATTAATGTGTTCTAAACAATAAATAGAATCATAAAGTGTTCACATTATCATAGAAATATAATGAGTACTTGCAGCAGCACATAAAAATGGAAATAAAAATAATCATATACTAGAAATCAAGCTTCTAGAAAAACTGTAGCAAAGTTTTACTTTTATATCAACATTTTGGATCACACTACATGATCTTGTCTCAATATTCATCCTGATGATTGATCTTAGTGCACGCTTAAACACAAAGATACTAAAATTTGCCTCAGTTTTTCTAGAAGCTTGTTTTCTTATTATCAACAACTGTAGAATAGCTGTCTTCAATACTCATATTGATTCATAACAGCCTACTTTAATCTGGATATGACAAACTGAATAATCAATACCCTGACAGAAATATAATACAGTAGACTGATTTCTCTAAGCTAGTCAGGTGGTTGACAAACTAGGTTTGTGTTTAAGATCTTAGAGATCCCAGATTAGACTCTACCTTTTTTCAGATGTTTCATGCTTCAAAACCATGTTCATTACATACACGTTGACTTCAGGCTATCCAAAAGGCAGAGTCCATCCCATAAGAAGTAAATTGCAGCTTATAGGAGAAAAATTTTGCACCTAAAAGTTAAAAATGAAATCAAATTTATAATATTAGACACTTTGCAGTTTTCTATGTGTTATATTGAATTTGTAAATGAGGGACATGGGACCCTCACCCTTTGTTTATTAGCTTCAAATATGGGCTAAATGATAGGGGAGAGGTGGCAAATACAATTAATATGGAGAGTACAACAAAAGTGTCCAAGAATAATAGATGTAACTCCCATGGAAAATATCAACACCTCACACTACTCACACTAATACTCACGTTATTAACATAAGCAAGCTTAATTAAAAAGTGTAGGAAAAACCTTGATAGTAAGAAAATAAATACCTACTAGGAAAATAACATCCTACACTAACACCTTACACAACCCCCAAAAAATGTATTATGTAAGTACAACCCCCTAACAAACCACAATGATCAATTTGTGGCTGTGCAATTTGAACAATCAACAAGCTTAAATCAAACGCTTATAATAGAGCGCTTTTTACAATTTTCAAAAAAAATACTCGTAAAAAAAAAATAGAGGTTATAATGAAATTCCAGGCGATTTTCTGAGCAATTTTTTTTTAAAATGTCAAAATTTGACTTCATATGCAAAAGTTACACCTGTCACAAAAAAGTGTAAGTCAAGGTAATGGAACAACTTCCTACACTAATCTTGAGAGGAGGGTAATGCAAAACTTTTCAGATCTTTACAATAGTTGCAAAAATTAAATAGAAATAAACACAAATATCATGCATACCACAACACAATGATTTACGTGGGGAAAACCCTTTCGAAGAAAAACCCCCACACTCCAAAAGCCATCCAATATATTATTTGAAAATCACTAAGATTACAATATACTTGCAAAGCAACCTTCTCACAGGAGTATCACTAACCAGAAATCTTAAGGCAACACAACAGCTATCAAACTCTCAAAATACATCACAATGCATAGCCGTAATACAATGCCCCCATAAAATAGGGTTGCCTTCTAGGGCAAGACAAGCCAACAAAATATCTACTATCAAATTTGAAACCTAATTATGAATGGTTCAAATTTACAATAATATAATAGACATAAAATGTGGCTTTTGGGGTGCTACCCCCGTACCCTACAGCGGGGGTGCTGCCCCCATACCCTGCAGTTGAGGTACCCCCCTGCACACCTCTGCGCTCAAATATATTAACCTCTTATAATTGAAAGGTTGAGACACCATTTTTCCTAACAAAAAGGAATGCAAATATACCTTTAGGCAAAAAAATCACACATCTAGAGCAAAATCTTGAAAAATCACTTGTACTACTACGATGTATACAAAACTAGCTTCCTAACACCTATTTAAATGTGACAAGAAACCTCCATGAAAAAAATTTATGCTCCATGAAAAAAATAGCTCCTTGAGGGCTATAAAACAGACTTGGCCACTATTGAGGTGGCCCATGAGCAGCGTCACCAAGCTAGACAGTGTACTAGTGGACTAGTGTAGTGGAGTCACTTGAGGAACAATGTGAGCAATGGGCTAGTAATCTATAAGCGAAGGTGGCTCAATGGGTGGGCATTGTTGAACATTGCTTACCAAGAATAGAATAAAGGTGTTTGGTGATCCAAAGGGTTTGCAAACCCCAAACTAAAACATTTTTATTTTAAAAAATAAAACATTAATATTTTCAACGAAAATTTTACCATGAATATATTTTATTGCCTCTTACAAAAAAAATGCCACCAAAAATTATAACAATTATGACTATGCAAATGTCATATGACCAAGACAGGGGACTAGAAAAAACCTTTGATATGATTACAATGGAAGTGTATCATGTTTACAATGGATTTTGATAGATTTGGCCCTTTTGGGCTCAATCATGGGGTCGAATCTAACCAAGATGCACCCACAAAAAAATGATGGAAAAATCTCTCCAAAATCAAGAAGGGGCTTGCAAGAATCAAAGCTCTAATACCATGTTGAAATTACAACAAGGACTCATAGGAGTAACAATCTTCTACAACACCAAATAACCTTCCATGCACAAGAGAGAAGCAACAAAAAATGTTATATTAATAATGCAAGCATACAAGAAGATACAAGATCCAAGATATTGTAATGGACAAATGAAACCTTGCTTATAAAGCTAAGGTAAGAGATAGAACAAATATGACATGAGACACAAAAAGATAACTATGGTAAGTGTGCCCTAAGTAAACTAAACAACCTAAGCATGAATGGGTCCTAGAAAGAAACTAGTTAGGGAATAACCCTATTCACACCAACATATACAACCTATCAAAGTAAAAGAAATTAACCAATAGCATGCACTATCAAACTTTGGAATGGGAAGAACCACATCTAGGGGTGTTGAAAGTATCTTGTGGAACACCTTGCGAACAAACTTTTTAGGATGCTTGAGTAGGTAAGCCATTATTGTGCACCATGAAACCTTCAACTCTAGCAACAACTAACGAGCTATGAAAGGTTGAGGAAGGGGGAAAAAATGCCCATAGATGTGGCAGCCTAGAAGGTGCCACAACAAATGTGGAGAAACAATGCTAATTCCTTCTTTAGAAAGTGTTATGTTATCAAGGGAATGGAACCTATTAACAACAAAGCCAAAATCCTAGCAGAGCCAAAAAAACAAAACCCCACAGATGGGTTTTTGACTTTGCCAAGTCTCCTTCATAAGTTTATGCCTAGCTTTGTTTATGGTTTACTATTTAGGCAACTAATCTACTAACTGTATTTTATTTTGCTTTTCCATAGATCTAATGGTGGCATTTTCTTTTTAAGTTTGTCACAACTGCCTTTCATCGAAATTTTAAAACCTTCACTTGAATTGCAAGACTCAATTGTGGGGGTTCCACATATGGTTTCTATTAATGGGGACATCTTAGAGGCTTCATCAATCTCACTGCAGGAGAATGCTTTCCCCAATACTACAACTAAATCAAAGGTTTCATTAGTGAAAATGATATCCCCAATGATTGCTAGTCTTGGGGGCAAAGAAGACAACTCAAAAGGAAAAATGAAACAAAACATAGAGATCCTTCCTCACTCAAATCAAGAATCAACAAAAGTTAAGAGGAAGAATTCTCCCCCTTTAAAACCCATGCATCAAATGATGCTAAGATCATCTAAGAAAGGGAAAAATATTGAAGAAATGTATGATGTAATGGCACTTGTTTAAGGGTCAATGCAAATTTTTGTTTTTATTATTGATTTATATTTATGGGAGTGGACCCCATGTCCACAATTTACCAGGCAACAATCTATATATTTATTAATTAATAAGAATTAACTAATTGATTATTAAAAATGATAATAATAATATCTAAAATTATCATGTACATTTAAAAATAAAAACAAGAAAAAATAAAGCAAAATTTAAAATAACAAATTAAACAAGTTAAAGCTGCTTTCTGCTTATGGATAACATAAATTAAATTAAATAATAGTTATTTTTCTTAATTTGATACTTATCCTCAATTTTATATTAGTGTTTTGTATGAGGATAACATTAAATTATAGTTATTTTAGTGTTTTGCATGAAATTGCATGTTCAAATGATATTTTTAGTTTGCATGGAGTTGACTAATTTTCTAAACCAAATCAAGAAAAGAAAGGATAAAATAAGATTTTAAAACAAAATAAATCAAAACAAAAAATGAAAAAGAAAATTATAAATAGGGGAGAGGGACAAGGATTATGTGATGTCGCACTTTATTCTTCAATATCAAACACCATGCCCCATACACATGAGAATAAGAGATCACAGAATTTAAATAGTTTAGAAGGGCAGTGAATTTATATGACAAGACAACGATCGGGGAGGGGAGAATTAAAGGGAGGTAGATTAGTTGATTGGGATGGGTTGGGACTTAGTGGTTCAGTCGCCTCTTCCTCTCCACCATTGGAACCTGGAACTTCACTTGAAACGGACCTTGAAGGAAAACCGAAATTACTCACCTTTAGAAAACGAAGGTTTTCCCAACTATCTCCTCATGAACTGCAGGGTGGGGGGGAATTCTAGTTGGGTTGGCCCCACTTCTATAATATCCATAGTGGGTGGGAGGCAATATAAATTTGTCGGGCTCCAAGACCCCACCACATGTTGGTGGGCTCCGCCTTGGGTGGTGGGGTTGGTCTTGCTTCGCACCCACCCGTTATCCTATATCCTCCCACCAAGGCTTCGCCCACCACCCGAGAAAACCTAAAGCCCCTATATCTCCCACACCCCCAATGGGCCCAGTCCCCTCAAAACGTTTTCATCCTAATGCAGGGGCCATTCAAAAGAAAATCATAATGTGCAAGTATGGAAAAGAAGGCAACCCGGCCACATTCAAGCCCTACCGACACTAATTGGTGAACCAATTCTATATTCAAGTAGCATCATTTTTTATAACAAGAGTTTCGCTTATATTTATATGCTGGACCACTACTGGCATCAAAGCTATTAAGGACCTTTGCTTCTTAAATAAGAGAATCAGTAATTATATTTATAAGAAAGTCAACCATATAAAACGAAAGGCATGTAAGACAAAAATAGGATAGGACAAATTGAATAAGACAAAGAACAAAGGCAGCAATTATAATTAGAAAGTGCAACGATTAAAAGAAGATAGAAGGCAGCGCTCCAATAAATGAAAAGGCGCCTAAACAAAATGGGATGCCTCTCTTTGAGAAGTCACCTCTCTACATATGGTTGCCTCTCTTGGAGATTTAAGTAAGGTATAAAAGGAACCTAAAGTGGAGATAGGAAGCAAGGCAGGCAAGGAATATTTTCTGAGTATTAAAGCAGATCGAGGTGATCAGAAATAAAAGTCTGCATTCAGAAAAGCAGCAGCTATCGGTATAATACGTGATTGGTATGCAATTGATTATATATGCAATTAATATATAATTTTGATAGGCATATAAATTTATATATAGTTAATTTCATAATAACTAATATGCAGCAAGGAGAGAACTGTTATGTCTAAATTGGTAGATAAGGAAATAGTGAACCTATTTATATTATTATAATCAACATCCTTTTCTTTAAGCAATCATGCTAAGGGTTGGAAAGTAAACATGTTAGGGAAGGACGGTATAAGTTCTCTCAATGTAAGTACGCCAACCCTAAGTTGGATGGAATTGTCTTAGTTGGATGTTCCTGTCACTTGGGGCCAAGGGGGTTATGAGCACACCCTTGGGCTTAGTTGAGATGAATAATGTATAGGTTCTCACAACATAAGAATGCCACCCTAAGTTGGATGGAATTGTCTTGGTTGGATGGTCTTGCCACTTGGGGCCAAGGGGTGTATGAGGACACCTTTGGGCTTACTTGTGATTAATAGTTTTTCTAGTGCCCTATCATGCATTTCTCTCCAATTCCTACCATGATTGGTTACTGAGAAGAGTCTATACATTGGATTCAAGCTTACGTTGTTATTCATCATTTCATAAATGTTAATAATTCATTTATTCTTAAGTTCAATATTTATTATATAATTTACTATGGAATATTACTTGTTAAACAATTTTATGTTGTGTAACGGTCACTTAAGGAAAATTCAGGCATACGCCAAGTAGGGGACATTACAGATTAATTTCCAGGAAAAGGAAGAGGATTGAGCACTTGCAACAAAATCAGAGTATTCATGGGTAAATAAATCTATCACCCTTTTTTTTTAACACTATCCTTTACAAAGTTGAACCTAAGTTTGAAATTTAATTAGTTTACTATTGTTTTAGTTTAATTTTTGAAAAGCCAAAGAGAATTAAATCTATTCGTTTCACAGTTTTCTGAGAGTCTGATCAAACCTGGGAAGGACCTTGAATAAGAACTGTGTAGTCATTAGTTATAATTATGTGTTCCTTCTATTACAGTTGTCTTTTAATCCATTTTCATATTAAAGTTAGTTTCACTAAAATTGTCTGTCAATAAATATCACATTGTAGTTGTCAGTTAATGTCTCAATACATCTCTCCAGTCTGGTTAAAGATTTTGGATTTGTTTACTCTTCTAAAAACAGAGATTATTCCCTAACTTAGCTATTCTTCATACCCAATTTAACTTTATCAGTTTTAAATTTTTTTTAATGTTAGTTTCCAGCTCTATTAAGAGTTGTAAATGTGTACAGCTTCTAGAAATTCAAGATACTATACCTTTGTCTCATAACCATTTGGGAGTTGACATATGAACTCCCATGGATACTAAAAGGCTTTGCAACCATAACTATTTCGCCTATAGTAGTGTCCTCCTTCCCAACTAACCAATTCCTCCAGATAGAAGTAACGAATAGGGAAGGCTCCTGTGTAACTAGTCCTATTTGAATTAAGCATTCATTTCAGTTGCAGGCTCTTAATCAATCCATCAAGAAGAATCTCTTCTTTCAGAGGAATGTAGCTTTTCAGTTTTGGTATCTGAACTGAGAACTATCTGAATTGAACACACTTTTCTCTAGGATTTTGCTACAAATGAAGCCTGGAACACTGTCCAGTATTAGCACTGTTTGTAATAAAATTCAAAGCTGTGTATGTTCCATTTGGATTGTGAATTCTAACTGTCATGTGCACCCAATTCAATGACATGATCACTTGTATCACTGCGCTGATAATTATATTAGTATCCATTTTCTAAGATGATCCACCTTTTAGTACTCCCCAAATTTCCATTATTTGCTACAAGCTGCAATCACCTCTTAAAGATCATATAGTAGCATAGCATGGCTAAAGGAAAGGTAGTGAGCGCATTCAGGCAGCTTCTCAATATTTTTCTTTTGTAATTGGTAGATACAGTCAGATTGTCCAACAAGTTTATCAGGATTTTGATGAGGCTTTCATATAGTACTTGGTTTGAGAATCCACTGACATGGGAACTTGTATGATTGCACCATATGTATTTTTGCTTAGATACGACTGCTAGAAATCCAGGGAGTATCCAAGGGACAACAAATTAGAACTGGCACAATTCTAATCTGTTATATGTGGAGATCATTTATGCTATTAGTGACATTACTTGCAAATAGCAATAAGAGTGCATTGATAAGAAGACAAGGAACAATAAGAGTTTAGAAAGAACTAACTACCCCATTCGTTGACTTAGACACAAAGATCAGGACTGAATTATCAAAATTATATCATTTGCTTAGTTCTTTGCAAGTCTGTGAGAACAAATGCAAAACAGAGTACATTGAAATGTACTATTAACTGAGTCATATACATGCCACAGATATTATTATAATATGATAATTTAAATGTGCAAATGAGACAACATTGATAGGCCAAGTTGACTATCAACTCTCATTGACGATGTGTTAGGGTATACTCTTAATGTTTTTAGGGTGATGTGATAATGAGGAAAAAAAATGGTGGAAATTTGATTCCCTGGTTCTAGAACCAGAGCTTGTGGTTTGGACCTAAGATGTTTGAAAGAAGAGCACAATAGTTTAAAACAAAATCTGCTTCTGTAAATAATGGTGCTCTGCAAATCCAAAAATATGAGTTGATCTATACTCTATACATATCTTATTTTTAGACGGATCAAAAAAAATAATCTTATTTTTAGGGGCAATAAGCAGTCTACATGTCCTCTTGTCCATCAGTATATTTGACTTTCCTTTGACCTGCTACTGGGAAGTTTAATGACCACTTAGGAGATCTTATCTCAAACTTACTACCGTTGTCATACCTTCTTTGCTTTTCTGAAAAAGATCACCAAAGGATTCTAATTGTTTTTTATTGATTTTGTTGTGGGTTTGCTTGAGTACATCATTTAGAAGGGTTTTTTTTGTGCCTACAGTTTTTATAACAAGCCTCAGAAAAGTTGATATGATTATTGTTGTATAAAGTGATGGTGCACTCATTTATTAAAACATTTATATACAGGCATATGCGGATCTGTTGCATTTTCATTGGCCTAAAATGCCATCGTTTATATTGTCATTGATTGTCCAATGATTTACTGCCAGGATCTTTCTCATTTGTAAAAATGTGTTTCATTTTAGCTTTCTTATAATTGGGACCATAAGTAATTAACTAGTATAATGCATGACTCCCTATTACTGTCATACAAATTGTGAAAAGTTCGCTTCCCCAAGGTTCTTATGAGAACTTCTGTTTCAATTCTATATTTGCAAAAATCTTTCTTTTTAACAAGATAACTTGAAGCATATAAGTTTAGAAAGGTTTCTTTTTAAGAGGCTCTCAGTTGCTGAACAGAGCAGGAATTTAATAAGTCTTAGTTCCCAATTTTCAATCCATAAATCAAACTCAATCCCAAATTAAGTCAGACTACCCAGCTTACCATTAGATTTTTCTGGTAAAACAATGAAGGTATTGGAAATCCTCTTGAGAATTTTTTTATCAATTTCTAAACTTCTGATGGACAGATCAATAAGCTTGGAGAATTTAATATTAAACATAATAATTATAGAAAATTTGTCTTCCAAAATTTATACATTTTGATATACCTTTCCAAAACAATTTAGTCCAAAGAATGCTAAAAAATTCTTCATTATCATATATTTTTAAATCTTGGAGATTCTAATTTAAATCTACTAATTTGTCAAAAACAAATAAACCATAACCTTATGCAGTCTTAAGGGTCCAATTTGACCTAAAAATGTTTATACATTTCTACTCAGTTTTATTAATTTTTATTATTTCAATAATATATTAAGATTTGTTATATATTGCATTAATTGATGGAACATATCAATTTGAGTATCAATATTTAAATTAGAATGTTAATAATTGTTGAAGTTAACTTTTTTATATAAAAATCGATATGCAATTCAATCAATTTCTTTATCAACTCTCAAATATTTTGTCAAATAATATTTTGTATAGGTTCTATCTATGGCAATAGTTAAAATTGTAAATCTTGTTTCAATTTAAGTTTTGGAATACATTTTAGCTTGATTTCTTTCCAAAATTTAGTAAATATATGTCAAATTAACTGCTAAGTATTCTATCAAATATTCATTAAATGCTAATGTTTCATTTTCAGTTTTAACATTTTAAAATAAGTTATACAAACCATCCGCAATATTTGCAAGTTAATGAATATTGTAGCTATATTGCGCTCAAGTATTAAGTGAAAACTATTGAAAAGACTTAATACAATATTAAAAGATTTTAATGAGTGAAAAAGGCGTATCTTTCTTGAAATGCGTGCCATTTGGGTATAAAGCATTTCTCTGGCAAATGAAACTCATCTTTTGACCATTTCACTTTGCCTTGAGCATTTTTTCCTGTGCATTCTCCTGTGATCAGGGTTTGAACAAACTGCCATTGAAGAACGATACCTCTTCAATGTGAGCACTCTTGAGATTGTGAAAGATCAGTCGAATCAGTGCATGTTGAGAGCTTCAGCCAGAGGTTCTACAGATTCATACAGAGATTGTTTATATTGAGATTGTTTGTTGTTTGCAAATAAATGAGGGTTTCTACTGGTGGCGCATCCTTCTTCACAGACAGAGGTTTCCAGCAGAGTTTCCTTGCTTTCTTTTCATAGCCGTACGGCCTTCATTGGGATTTGTGCCTAGAGAGAGGCGTGTGAAGAAGAAAGCTGAAACGCCTCCCTTTGGTTTGATTTTGGTCTTCCATCATGGGCGTCCAGCATTTCTAGAGCATTGTATCCAGTTTTGAAGCAGGAGAAATGAGATCTGGAGATTTGGCGTGCCTAAATGCTTGATTTCACCATTTCCGGCTGTCAATCTGGCAACTTCTTTAATTAAATAATTTGGAGCTATTTCGGTATGTTTATCATTCTCAATCTATTTGTTGGAGTTAAATAATATCTTCTGTACTTTCTTTTTGAAGAAATAAGAGCAAATTCACATTTTATGAGCAATTATGATGTGCGCCCCTTCTCTTCTGTCTATCAAACATTCTCTAAAAAATTAAATAACACATAAAGACTTAAGAAAATAAGGGTTTTGAGTTGAGAGCCAGCAGGGCTCATCACATTCTAGGATGCGGTTTTTAAGCATTGCAACCAGGAAAAGAACAAGCTTGCTGATAGACTAGCAAATTTTGGAATTGATCAGTTTCCATTTATAGCAAAAATCAGCTATGATGTCAAAGAATGGCCTTTCAAAGATATATTTCAATGGTTCTCTCCTTGCTCATCCATACCTGCCTCCTCATTTTTTTTCACCTTCAAATTAAAGATTCAAGTTTCAGTGTGTGTGGATCATATTTAGTAGGCAGCCAAGCAGTGCATGCTTTTAATGGCTGCAAGTGAAGTTATGCTATGGGCATATTCATGCTGTCAGCTTATCTTCTGTGTAGTGACACATTTATATCTTTAAATTCTCTGCTTTACTTTTGTATGTGGCCATTTGCATATTGTTGTTTTTGTTAAGTTTATGGTGAAGTGTAAAAATGAAGGGTACAAGCTGCAGAGATATTGCATCCAGGGAGCAATGTCTAATGCTTGTTTGCAGAAGGTTTTTCACATCGAGATGAAGCAATGCCTCAGAGATCAAGGAAGTGCTTGGTATAGAGAGGTTGGCTGTGACAGGGCTATTATGCTCAGTACTCAATATTTGCAGATTTTGAGATTAAAATAAGAGCTCAGTTGGATGATCCAATCACTTGTGCTTGGATCCTTCACTCCCTGTCCCCATCTTTACATGTTATGCAGGTCGATGATAGTTCTGATGGTGATTTTCTAGTCTCTCTCCAGATGTGGAAGTTTTAGAGCATCAGGTTGTTGCCACTGAGAATGGGTATGCTTCTATTGATCATAGTATAAATGTGGAAATATTTTGTGCGGATAAAGCCCTTTTGGTATATAATCTGCAGGTGATTCAACATGATAATTATCTGCATATTTCCAGTTTATTTACTCTTCAGCCCTTTCTCAGGAAGGGGTCTCTCATGCTTCTCAGAGTGAATTTGTGGAGCCTGGTGTTCAGATAGTTGACACTGACAATGAAGCAAGTGCAGCCCCAGATACCTTTTAGTTTCTGTTATCTCTGTTTTGTTCTCGTTTTGTTTGTGATCTTCATTTTTTGGGTCTCTCTCTCTCTATAGTTTCTATGGATTTCAGCCATTTTATAATTGTGCTTTCATTTGGAGTGGGCCCAATATTATCTAGAAAAAATAATTATTAACAAGCACACTTATATATTAGCTATAATTACACCAAAGGCATTCCCTCTAAAAGAAAGGGCTTGTGAAACTATAGAATCAATGGCTGATACATTATATAAAGGATGCATGACCATAAATTGAATCTTGATAGTGAAATTAGATTTTGACTTTCTGACCATATCTCCAAAGGTTGGCATGATTCTGCTTATAAAGGGTAAGCACATCTATCAAAAAAATAAAATAAACACATATCTAGGTTTTTCCCCACAAAGTGGCTGACAACAATCATAGGGTCCTCAAAAAATTTGAAGTAGTCAATTCAGACTATGTTAATATTTCCATATTTGTCTACATTACCATAACCATTGTTTGTCATAACATCTATCAATCTGGTCAATCAAATCTGATGTCTTCTTTGCCACCTAAATAGCTACCTTAAAATTCTCTTTATATGGACACCTGTACAGACAAAACTTTATTTTGAGTTTATCCAAATGTTTATCCCACTATACTTTTGATAAATGAATGTCACCAACATTAGATTTACAAACCAACTGAATAAGAGGAAGCAACATCCTCCACGGACACATTCATCAAGCACCATAAATCTTCATTCCCACATACTCATTCCGATCAAACTCTTTCCCCTGTAAATCTGTCAATCTTTTTCTGCTTCATATTGTTGCATTTTAAAAAAATTTAGCTTGAACTTTATAATAATGGTGGATTCAGATGCACCAAGGCAGCACAATCATGGGCTGTTGGGAATGTTTAGGAAGAACAAGGAGGAGAAGACACAGCAGCAGCAGCAGCAACATGGTGAGTGTGAGACAAAAACACATGTGAGATAGGAAAGGTGATGAAGCTTCCAGGACAGATGAAATAAGGGGAAGACAGGCATCAAGAGAAACAAGACAAGGCAGAGATAATGGATAACATAAAGGAGAAGCTTCCCCACCAGCATCACAAAGAAAAGCCAATTAGCAGCCTCCATGTTTCATATGTTATGTTCAGATACATCTGAATAAGTATTGTACTTGCACACCTAAGCAAAATCTTTATTCTTTTCTCCATGTCTCATTTTGTCTGTTGTACTTTGCAATTGATTATTCTCTTTGTTCAAAAATAGTGGATTTTCCTCAACTGCTTAGTCTGCTCCTGCAACCATACTCATGGATTTTTCCCAACCACTTGGACTGCACCTTACCCTACAGTTTGCATGTGTAAACTTTTTGATCACGTT
Organism: Sequoia sempervirens; assembly: GCA_007258455.2. Lineage (NCBI taxonomy): Eukaryota > Viridiplantae > Streptophyta > Pinopsida > Cupressales > Cupressaceae > Sequoia > Sequoia sempervirens. The sequence goes on from VDFB02000003.1 coordinate 304,296,299, forward strand.
TAATATCAAATATTTTAAATTTTAATAGTCAAAAGGTTTTTTTTGCCATTTTCAGCTATTTTTAAATATCCAACAATTCAATAGTAAAAGATAATTTTTGCTAATAAAAAAGGACAATTCTCTACCAGTTTTAAGTTGGATTAAGTTTAAAATTGTCATTGACTGTTTGATCATTGAACTGGGTTTGATGTTTAATTAGAGCAAGCATTTCCAATTAATGAACGTAGAGCAGCAACATCAAGACCACTGGAAGACACAGGTAGCAGCCCTTCCAACTTGGATTGAATAATTGTTTGGATGGGTGTGGAGGAATAAGGGAACGAATTCTATAGGATAAACAAAATTAATGTGTGAAGACAACTAAATCATAAAGGCTCAAAGGTAGTTACAAAACATAAGGAAATAAGCATAGTTGCCGCGAGACTGGTACTGGTACGGGAGACTGGTACTGGTACTGATACGGCTTTTTTTTTTAAATAGGAGACGGGGGTACTTGGGGACGCCATTTTTTTTAATATAAAAAAAAATAAAAAATTAATGATTTATAGAAAATCTGAAAATATGATGACATTGAACTTTCAAAACAATAATTTAATCACTCTTAGATGCGTCAGATACATTATGCTTTAATTCAAATGTTTAAACTTTAAAAAAAAAATAGGTATTTTAGCGGGAGACGTCATTTTCTACAGCAGGAGATGGCAGGGTACTCGGGAAACTTCAGCGGAAGTCTCCAGCCTCTTGGAGATGTCTTCGGAGATGGTACCGGTCTCTGAGACGTGTCTCCGTCTCCAAGACACATCTCAGAGGGGGGGAGACGCGTCTCCCGGCAACTATGGATATAAGATATGCTTGAGGACCCGAGGTAAATAAATTCTTCAAATTAATTCAAGATTACACTCCTGCCTGAAACCTATCGGAGTGTCCATTGCACATTAAGTGTGATTACTAGTTTATTAATTAGTCTCCATAGTATGCATTGAGATTGCATGGATGTAATGACCGTCACATGCTTGACTTTTTAATTGCAATCAAGTAATTTTTGCAACCTTGTAAATCACTTTCTAAAATAGAAAGATTTTTTCGCTGAGTATGTTTGCTTTCTACATTTTTCTTTTCCAAATGTTATGAATCTCAAGAGAAAAGAAATACCATTGCAAAAGAACTATATCTCTTACACTAATTAACAAGCACACATGTTCAAAAAAATTTAAAATAGATATTTTTAATTCCACACTAGAACAATATCTTGTTCATGGATAATTTATTGGTTGTTTCATTACCTCCAAATAACAAATTACTGTCTTAGCCTTGTTAACAGAAAGCTCAAAACAGAAGATATGAACAGTTAATAGCTCTAGGTAGGTTCTCTTGCTTAAGGCCTTTAAATACATTACAACATTATCTGTAATTTTGGAAAGAAAAGAAAAATTAATTACATCAATCTCATGCAACATGTCATGACATGATTACAGAGGCTTTCAACCTAAAATGGGGAAACATACAAATATTGAGAATTAGTTATCAATTTGACCTGCGAGTATGATAAAGAGTTTGAGGAAATAACTATCTATATTCTTTAAATACTGCTGGAAAGGCTGAACAGAAAAATATCAATGTAAAAAGAATGATGAAAGCAAAGTGCACCATATAAGGTAAAACTATGGCAAGAAATATAGTCTGAAAGGGGAGGCCACATAATAATACAGTAATAATAATAACCAACAATGAATATATAAACTCTCCAGCCATACAACTATAATCTCAAAAAAGATTGTAAATAAGGAAATTAATAGTTTGAATGCAAGAAATCTATGTCAATTGTCAAACATTAATATTCTCTAGTTGTCACCTAAACCTGATTTAATAAGTAATAAGCACTTACTGGTAATCATGCCTGCCCACCAAAGTGGCTCATATAGGTAAGAATAACCTCCCACTCCTGCCATAAATTTTTCATGGTCACTGTTAGTATGTAAAAATACATTTGAAAAGAACAAAGTGTTAGAGATAGAACACTGAAATCAATTTGTTTTTCAAAATAAGTTAGTAATGTTTGAATACTCAAATGTGAAAGAAGATGAAAGCATAATCAAAGAAACATGTTAAACGGTCGCCTCCATTTATGTGCAGTGCAGGTGATAATTGTCTAAATTTTGAAGTTCAATATTGAAATTTTATTTAATATTGAAATACAAATGTCCTCAGTTGATCAGAAGTAACCAATGGGACTGAAAGGCATACCAACATATAAGGTACAACATCAGTGAGAAGGTGCCCAAACCATCTGCCTTAGGCAGACCTCTTAAGCTAAATAAACTCATCAAACAACCTAACAAAAGATGAAAATAAGTATGTCAACAGGACAGAAAAGCTGCATGTTACTGTAGTTTATTCAAAACCATCCCAATAAGACCTCAATATCAAGATTGCACCTCTTGGAGAGGATTGTACATGAAATTTGACAGTGAGTTCAGGCAAAGGATGGTGCTTATAAGGTACATATTGTAATGAACAATTAGAACTAGAGACTAATGGGAAACCAAGCGTTCTTGGTGAGACTGAGGTGCTATACATGCTTTGACTGTAGGAGGCGCAAAGTAGTAATTTGGAAAAAGTATAATAACATTGATGAAATGAACAATTACCCTGTGTAGGTAAGGACTTCTTAAAACATAGATTATCAAACACAATACTTCATTATCTAGTGCAGCCTACTATAATAATAGGTCTCAACGTGGCACGTCTTAAAATTAAAAGGCTGTACAATCTCTCAGGATTAATACAACCAACCAAGAAGGTTGCATTCTGTATTTTCAAGTACATAAAACAACATCCAAAGATTAACAACCAGAAAAACTATTTGCATTATAAGATCTCAATGCAAAGGGAACGTAGATACCTGCTCTAATTCCTGCAGATCCAGCCTTCTTCAGCCCCTTTTTCTTCACAATGAAGCTGGCACCAATAAAAATACTGGAGGAAAGTGCAAGAAGCAATCCCTTGACATTGTCTGAAGAAATGCCAGGTGAAGGGGCCGAATCTCTAGGTAATTCTGCCATCTAGAACTTGTCCATTCGCCTGGAAATAATTTATTTCCCGAATGTCTTATTGGAAGCCAAATTATTCCGATTTGCTATCGTGTATATTTTTTTGTCGCGAAATTTCATCCAACAAATATAAGTCCTAATTAACAAATTCAATAATTGAGCAATCCATACTAATAAGCCTGCAACAATCACCGGCAATTCTAAATTGGGTTTGCATCCTTGACCTTATCAAAAACCAAATTTCCAGATTTGCTATTTTGCTCGCAGTGATAGTGGGCACTCTCCAAGATCCCCCCAAATCCAAAATCTAATAAATTGGAAAGGCCCAATGCTACTAAGTTCACATTATTCTCGGATGATTCAACCATGGATTTCCATCCTTGCCCCAGTCATAAGACCTCAGGCCTGATGCTATTCTGTTTTAAAAGTCCAGATTTGCTATAACATGTGCGAGATCCGACCAATACCAAATTGCATAATTGGGTATTTCAATCTTGCAAATTCTGGGAGATCAGCCCTGAAATCGAAAAACGCTTTAGCAAATCCGACTACTGGGTATTTGAGGATGACAATTCTATAATAGTTATGCCCAACTTGGAGATCAGCCCTAAATTCCCATGAATTTTAACAAATCCAATTATTGAGTACTTGCTGCTACCAATATCACATTAATTTCCAATCGTGATCTAACCATGAAATTCTGCTCTTACCAAAATCTCAATCACTAAAAATGCCAAATTATATGAATCAACAAGGCATTGATATTGACCAACATACTTCAAAAGTTCCAGTCGGAAGGCCCATGCCCAAGCATTAGCCTTCAACTAGGCCTAATCACCCAAAAATGCTTGTTGGCACCGCTCTAAATGAAAGGAATCCACCTCAGCAATCCACTATATACACTCAGCACGTATCTGAGATGGAATTCCAGAGACCTACTTTTGATAATGTAGGTCTCTCATTCATTTTGTAAGTCCTAACTCAAAGAAACACGTTTTCATACAACTCAAATGTCGTCAAACAGGAAAGGAAAAGTGTCTTCGACAGAATAACTTATACGGAAAATCACCGTCATCCACATTGCATGTGTTAAGACAACATGATCTCAAGATTTACCGAATACGATGATGTAATCGAGTTTTTAATTCTGTCTCTCTCTGCTCTGAGCTTTTAGAACAGCCGTAGGTTGCAGACTTGATCAGTACATAATATTAGGATTTCTTTAAATTTTTCCTTAGATTCTTTTCCTAGGGTCCTTGATAACCTTTATAAAAAGGAGAGACCAGAGTTAACTCTATCCTTTGCTATATTGTTTAATATATTTTTATTGGCAAAATGTTTATTTAAGGTGGAAAGTGGTAGGTGATATAGACCGCACGCACTGAATATTTTATAGCAAAGGATTTAATGCCAAGCAAGTATGTGAAGCATCTTCCTCTCATATGCCAACATTTTACTTGTGTACTTCTAATTGCTCTTCTAATTATACTTGTGTCTTTTTCATTTCATTATTTGCTTCAATTTTAATTGCTAAATTCATGGTTTAGTTCCACATGTATATTACTTAATTTTCATATATGAAAAAAAAAAAAAAAATTCTCTTCTAAATGGGCACGTAAATAAATGCAATAAGTGACAAAATTAAATTAATTCAGTTGAGAACATTAGTTGAATATTAGGATATTATATCAATATGTACATAAATAAATATTTAATTGGTAAAGAAACATATAAGAGTGTTTAATTTTAGGGATAATTTAAAATATTTTGTTATAGATCTATTATCTTTAAATTTTAAAGGTGTTAATCTTCAAGTTTTGAATTCTTCAAGTTGAAACTTCTCAATAGAATTTGTTTTTATAAGGTTATGTCAGTATTTCAAATCATCTATGAAAATCTTTTGTTGTTTAAGTTTGTCTGAGTCAAAAATTATTAATCTACAATCTTAGTCATAAGTGATTTGGATTTAAATATAGTTGGTTTGATGTGTCATAAAATTACTAAGTTGGGTCGTAAGGTCATGTCATCTTGTAAGTCATATGGAAGTGCTTAAAATTCTTTTAAAATCATTATTGGTAAAAAATTAGAAGTTCATTGTGGCTTCACAAGTTTACAATTTTGTGAGTTTGCATTTCCATAGTTCACATTTTCACATTTTGTAATTTGTCAAGTTATAAGAAGACACATAAAATCTACAACATACTAAAAGGGATGTTTTCAAGGTATTTGAGGTTTTGATGCACGATCACATGTTTTCACAAAGTGCATGTTACCTTGAAAACTTTTTTTTAGGTATTTGAGGTTTTGATGCATGATCAGAAGTTTCCACAAAGTGCACATTACCTTGAAATCTTTTTTTAGGTATTTGAGGTTTTGATGCATAATCACAAGTTTCCACAAAGTGCATGTTACCTTGAATTTTTTTTTTTTTAAACAAAACAAATGAGATTGCATAGAAAAGGGCGGCCAATAGGTTGCTAGAATAATACAAGAAAAAATAAATAGCTAATAGCCCATCTAGAACTAAATAATTGTCCAAAATACAATAAACATTTTACACATAACAAACATTTTACAACAACATAGTAGATTTAAACTCTAAACTTCAATAAACATTGCATCTGTTTGGAACACATAGTATCTTTTTCATGTAGCTAGAGAATTTGATATTTAATCTCATCCAAATTCTTGTTGACCTTCGCTTGTTCTTTGGGTACCCCCTTGCAGTTGAGAACACAAAAAGATAGTATGTAAAATTATATTAGAATAAAATTTAAGCATTATTGCTTCTTGATTAATAATCTTCTTTGAAAACACTCCCAAACATCTAATTTTTCATATATAAAGAAAAATGGCATGTCTCATAGAATCCACCACAACATTATTATGAAAATCTAACCCCAACATAACTTCTTTCCAACATAGAACATGATCAAAATTAGCAAGAAGGTGCTTGAAAATAACATTCCATTTTCCCTAGCCCGCGAACAATCACAAAAAATGTGTTTCAAAATTTCATTGTATTGACAAATAGGCATTTAACCAACTGAACAATCAAATATTTTGACATGTCTCATTGACAGTTTGAAGTGCAAATGGAAATGAAATTTCAAGAAACATGGAAGAAATTGAGTGCTCAAATTTGGAGGCCAAAAACTAGAGCTAATGCTCAAATGTTAACTTGAAATCTTGACAATGTATTCATGGTGCCATTTTGACTTGCTTCTACTAAGAAGTCTAGTAATGTGTTTAAGGGGCCATGACAATTGTTGGGTTTGCAAAGAACAAAATTTAATTTGAGTTTTTTTAAGTTCAAAGCTTTTAATGTGCAAAGGCAATTAAAAATTCCACACAATATATTTCCTACATTTACATTTAAAGGATTCAATAATTTTTTCTATCATGTTTAGGTTATCAAAACTCTTAAAGAAATCTACATGGAAGTTGGTTATGTGCACTCAAACCCTCAAAGTCTAAAAACTTCAATACTTTTAGGTTTTTTAATATAATGTGCATGACTAAAAAAATAATAGTATATTTTTGGGGCCTGAAACCCAAAAGTTTCTTAAGAAAATGAGGTTTAAAGGATGTCATGCATGGTTGCATAAAGTTGGTAAATATTTATTGCAAAATCAAAACTCTATGCATATGCTTAAAGTATAAGTCAAATTATTTCTTAAGAGTAATCTATAGGAATGTAGGTTTTTAAGTCAACTGGTATAGTATGTGCAAATGTCTCTATTCATTAGAACATGCATAGCGAAAACATGAAGGGGATACATTTTAAAGGATTTCAAAAATAATAAGCAAATGTAACTAGAGATGTTAAACTAGATTCCATATCTTTGTCAATATCCTCATAACCTATGTCAAATACGAATGATAGGAATGTTACAATAGAGTTGGATGTCAACTAAAACATAATTTAAACTGAATTTTATCAAATTTCATAATTTCCTCTGATAAAATTGTATGCAAAACCTAGATGCTTAGATAAAGCATGTGGATTGCTTAGTATACACTAGCAAAATATGAAATCATAGATTACAACCCATAGAATTTTTAACTAAATGACATAAAGAAATATGATCTTGTAGATATGGTAATGAATTTGTTGAAAAGGTCTTAGAAAATTTTAAGCAATGATAATTGATGGGTATAAAATCAAAACAAGTAGTCTTTGTCAATATCTTCCTTGCCTATGCTCAAATAGAGAAATGGGAACAAGGTATACACATCCTTCAAAACATAAAAGAAAAGTTTTTTTTATCAATTTCTACAACTATAGTTATCATAGTAGACATAAATGTAGAATGTATGCATATGAAAGATATACACAAATTGGATAAGTTGAAAGTTTTGTGGAAATTGTTAAGCAAATGCAATTGCTAGTTATAAAACCAAATTAAAAAATTTTATCAATACCCTCATGGATTTTACTACTATTGGAGCTTTTGAATAGAACTTGAACATTTATCAAATCATAATTAAGAGTGGATTTTTATCCAATATTGTAAATGATTTGTAAACATACATGCAAACTATTTGACAAAATGCTTCAAGATCTACAAGAATACCCATGAATGTTTGACAAAATAACTCAAAAGAATTTTCATCTATAGACCATACATATGAATTGTTTATCTAAATTCTCAAAGAAATGTAATATCATTAAATACCAAAGTTACTTGATCATGTGGCACTTGAGAGGAATGTGGAAAAGAAGGTTTAGGACAAAACAACTATAGAGAAATCAACTACTTTATAATGTAGTAGGGACATCATTAATGGAATCCTTTTTTAAGAAGTGTTTGTGACCATCATATATATGTCAAATTTCAACTCAAGAATAGTATTTTAATATCCCACCAACTTTATTTCCACCAACTTTATAATGTCTTAATATGAATATTTCAAATGACTTAAAAGATCTACAAATTTATAAAATGTTAATATCATATTTTCATAATCATATTATGGTTATTTGGGGGAAAAAATATTGTAAAGGACTTTTTCCATTTTGACACAACATTGTACAGGGAAGGGAGATTGAGACTTTGTACTTAGGTTTTAGATAAATAAGAAGAATGTTCGGAGCTTGTGTCTTCTCTACTCTTCATTGATATGTGTTGTTCCTGAATTAAATTCAAAATATTTTATATTTTCCTAGTACTTTCATGCAAATGTAATTGGTTAAGCTTTAATCCATTTAATAATGTTATAGGTGGAATTAAACTATGTTATTTTATTTTATTATACAAATATCCTTTCACTTTTTTATGCTTCTAAGGAACCTTGATGGTTCTCTAATTTTACTTCTTGTAGGTTTTCTCCTCTCTTTTTTTAGACTGCAGGAATCAAGTAGCCCCCCAATAAATTGCAACCCCCTTATAAATTGCAGTGTGCCTAGTAAAAAAATTTCACATGACTGGTGATGCTAGCATGACACACCCTCTGGTGCCATAGGGACGAGGGGAGACTAGACCTTGTGACCTCTTGCTTGCAAAAGGATGCTTTAGTCAATCAAGATAGGCCCCATGCCCCATGTTTTCTCTATTAGAATTATGAAAAACATGAGCCACAGGATCAAACAATGAACAAAGACACCTTCCACGCAAGAGATCTACAAAAAAAGAATTGCTATATTCCTCAACAAGAAAAAGATACAACAATGAACCTCAAGAAACTTCAGGGAAAACAAAATTCCTCAAAGGTTGAGAGTTCTATCAAAGGCATGATAATACAATGAGAGTTGAGTGCTATAGAGGAGCAACCCTAAATGAGAAAGGGGTTAGATCATGACAAGTGTCGACATCTCATGCAATGAGACAGAATGATCTAATAATATCTCATTTAGTTAACATAGTAAATCACTCCTAGTTTTAGCTTAAGTGCATGAGAATAAATTAGACTAATAATTAATTAATTATTATCTAATGCATGATTACTCTAAAACCCCCCTTAAGATGAACTTAGGGAGTAGCTAAAAACCCTAAAAAGAGAATGCATGATGGGTCCCGGTAAACAAAAGATCTCTCAAAACTAGAGAAAAGGAGAAAACCACATGGGAAAAACTCCTCTCCAAAAGAGAGAAAGGTGAATGAAGGACTAAAAAAGCCTCCAAATTAAGGTGAAGGACTAAGAAGCCTCCAAAAGAAGCAATGCCCTAAAAAAGAGGAACATGTAGAACATCACTAGAGCACGTAGAAGTTGTAGATTGTTGTCGAATGATGACTAATATAGTGTTGAAATGAAGAACCTCCAAAAATAGGAATGCAAGAGTGTCCATATGGTAAATGATCCATCTCACTTAAATGCTTGTAACTAGTTGTTGTACGTTGCATTTGAAAGTACATAGTAACAAGAACAAAATACATATATCACTCCAAATGTGAAACCAAGGAAGCATTAGCACCAATAGTAGAAACCCCCCATAATGTTAAAAAGGGAGAGCCAAGGCAAGTACACTAAAACTGTGTGAAACCAAGAATTGCATGTAGGAGAAACAACCTGCAAATAAAAGGGTGTGCAAACTAAGGCACACACGCATGAGGCAAGAATCACTAGGATTCACTGTTGTCGTGGAAGGGACACTCACTTGACAAAGGTGTGATGGAAAACCAAAGGTAAACATCAACCCCCCATGGCACTTTATATCATAGTGCGAGTACAAAAGGCACAATAGGATGTGCAAAATCCTCAAAAAGTATACACTTGAATGACACTTTATCTCATTGTGTCTACAAAAGAGAACATGCATGAAAAAGATTTTTGCAATGCCCAAAAAGGAAAAAATACTAGAAATACATATATAACATCCAAAAATGAGTCATCCCACACAAACACACAAACGGAAAGTTTTCAGGAGCTAAGACATCCAAGTAATTCACTAGAGTGCGAAAACACCAAAAAAATGAATAAAATATACTTGGAGAGAAATATGGAAAAAGTGCATGGATGGATATGAAGAGTTCTTAAAAACTGTCCAACGCTATTGGAATCATGAAAAATAAAGAAACGGGTTAAAATTTATGAGCTTGGGATTGAAAACAACACCTTTGACTTCAATAGGCTATAAAATGCACCAGAAGCAAAAAATAGTAATGAGACCCACACCACTAGGTTGATGGAACTAGCTTTTTGATATCTCATTTTCCAAAAACTAATATAGTACACCCAAGTTATGGCCAAAAGAAAAAATACCTCCTTTAGGGCACAAGGAGGGTTAGAAGGGGCCATTGGGCAGTCTGTACCGCTAATGTCAACATGACACCATGTTGACATCAACAACATATTTTGGGAATATTCCTTGGTTACCAAAAAAAATCTAGCCCCTCGGAAAAAACATGTCACTAAAATATTTCAAGTACCATGCTAGAATATGCATGAAGATTCCATGGTTAGAAAATGCACAGTCGTCAAGAAAAAGTTTTTGTCATTGAATTTTAGAAAATGTGTCGTCGAAAAAGAAAATAAAAAAGATTAGTAATCATGAATAAGCGCCCAACGCTTATAATAAGTGCAACACTTATAATAAAGTGCAACACTTTAAAAAATATGCACTTTTTTATTACTTTAAAAAAAAATTGTATTAGCAAACGGTACAGTGGTTGTACCAAGCCCCTAATAAAAAAAATCCCCTGAGACTCCTATAGCAAAAATGGAAAAATTTATAGTCAAAATTTGTTGAATCAGCCTCTTGAATCCAACTGTGAAGTCCTTTTTGTGCCAAAATGCTCTGAAATTGCAACTACCCTTTGAATTTGGAAGAAAAAGAAATTGCTTCAAACCCTTGCAAATTTGACCTCAGGAATCCAAATCAGGCCAAACGAAAGGCAAAACTGACTTTCTCAACAGCTTTAAATCCAATGGAAGACTCTATTTTGGTTCTAGTTGTACCAAAATTTCAGCTACCTTCAAAATTTGCAAAAAATTCAAAGGCGATTCCAAATCTAATGCCTATAACCCTTGTTGAAGAAAAAACCCCATAAATCGAGAAGGGGTTCGTTGAATCAAGGCTTTGATACCATGTTAGAATTATGAAAAACACAAGCCATAGGATCAAACAACAAACAAAGACACCTTCCATGCAAGATATTTGCAAACAAAAAATTGTTATATTCCTCAATAAGAAAAAACTACAACAATGAACCTCAAGAATCTTCAAGGAAAACAAAAGTCCTCAAAGGTTGAGAGTTCTATCAAAGGCATGATAATACAATGAGGTTTGAGTGCTATATAGGAGCAACCCTAAATGAGAAAGGGATTAGATCATGACAAGTGTCAACATCTCATGCAATGAGACAAAATGGTCTAATAATAGTTCATTTAGTTAACATAGTAAATCACTCCTAAGTTTAGCTTAAGTTCATGAGAATAAATTAGACTAATGATTAATTAATTATTAACTAATGCATGATTACTCCAACATTCTCCTCATGAGAATAAATTATCGACTAATAATTAATTAATGATTAATTAATTATTAACTAATACATGATTACTAAGATTCTCCTATTTTCCTTTTCATTCAATCTTTTTATTTTTATGTCATTTTGGTACTTTTAGATCAAAAGTACTAAAAAACAAAATAATCCCATCATACAAACAAATTTTCCCTCTCAAATATAGAGTAAAATTACCCATTATATGGTGATATATACTGCAATTAAAGGTACATATCACAAACCTTTGTGCGAGTTAGATAAATATCATAATGACTAATTTACTTGCTAACAAAACAAGGTTGTGTCTTTTTATTCATCTTAGCATTTTGTTATTAGATAGTTCTACATTAATCACATATTGATAAACCATGAAATTAATTCTTCTTTGATATATGTTAATCTTGCACTTGTGGTTCTAATCCTTGTGTGTGCAATTTTAAATTATACATGTTTTTCTAAGTTTAGAGATTATAGCCTTGAACTAGCTATTAGGTCTCCTCATAAATGTGTGTACCTACAATATTATAAATAGGTTGATATCAATGAGCATTGATCTAGAGTTTTTTTATGTTGGAAGAGATGGGCTACTACCTTCCCATATTTTTCCTTAATCAAACCCTTAGATCAATTTAGCAATTTGGCACAATTTTACACACACGCCAAGAAACATATAAAGCCTATATTTTTTCTTATGAGTGTAAAATTGTGATGTTGTTAAGTACCTTGTAATGATGATGTATTAACAATTTTATATTATCAAATTAATGAAGGATTTTTCCTCTATACATTGCCCCAATGTGCAATTTTAAGTATTTTGAGCTCAAGTTGAAGGGTAATGGTTGGTTGGGACTAATTAACTTGGGCCTATGTTTACATTTTAATTTTGGAAATTCAAGGGTCAAAATTACACATGGTTCTAAACCAAGTTTAAAACCACAATTATAGGTTTGACCTAAGATAGGAGATAAAAGATATGTAAATTAGATTTGAATCCTTGGAATGCATTGACTCAATTTCAGTCAAGGCTTGAGTAAAAAATGCTAAATTTTACACAAAAATATGTAAATTGCACACAAGACTAATTCACTAGGGATAAAGTGCCAAATTAAGTCCAAAATGAATGGGAAAAGTGCTAACCCTTATATTTGTTGGAGAATGCCAAGATTAGAGAGCTCAAATTGATAACCTTCCACAAGTGAAATGATAAGCACAATAGGATATCTATCATATAACATGAAGAGTATAATATAATGAGAAACCTTGCATATATAAGCAAGGTAGATGAGATAGGAAGGTAGGACTGAACAACTAACTAATCCTCCAAATGTGCAACATTTGTGAGTTCACTTGATAAGTGTGTGAGCAAGTGTAAAGTATGCATGTAATAGGTGTCTCAAGTGATGATGGCACATGTCTCAACCATATGAAGTGAGAAAAAATGGTAAAAGTCCCTAAGTGGAGACTTAACTAGTGTGAATATGACTCTCCTAGGTAGACTAATAGCTAACTAGATAGATAATGTTGCTATTTACACCAACAATATTTTACCTCCATTATGACTTGCATGTGAGATTTTCTAAATCATGCATGTCAAAGTAATCATGTAGTCAACATGAAAGAAAATACTAATAAAATATAAAAAGGACATAGATATGGATGTTAATTTTCATGTTCTCCTTGTAGTGATTTCATCTTTAAACAATGTAATCACAAATTTTCATGATTAAAATCTAATAACACTTTGAAATACACATAAATGACTATTAACAATATAAAAAAAAATGCATAAAAGTAAAAAGATAAGTCTAGGATCATGAGCATATCACTTTAATATAATAGGATATTTTTGGGGTTGTGAAGGACCTAACATAACATAAGAAAATGTGTGACTATGAAGGATCCAACATGATAGAACAATGTTAGGTTTCAAAGGAGCCACCAAAACCAAAAGAAACTAAGGTAGCCCAGTTGTGAAGGAGCCTATTGATGGGTGGTTTGAAAAACTCATCAACTTAGGTAAATTACAAAATAATTTCACCTCTCCTTAAAGGAATTTGATCTCCTAAAATAAAATTAAGTTCCCCAAGGTCTATATGACTAGTTCATAGCCATGTAAGATAACTTAACTTGATCATGTGAAAATATTCCAATTCAAGGTGTCTATGGTATGATGCTAGTAGTTAAATTAAAATTATTTTCTTAATGTGCAAGAAAAGAAATATCTTCTAATTTGGCCTTTAAAAAAATTAATTAGGGATAGCTCATTGCACTTGTTAACAAGTAATTTTTTTACATCAATAAGAATTAAGATGTGCAATGTGTAAAATAATTTATTTCAATTTCAAATGATAAGTATAACCCTAGTTCTAATCCTAATCTAATAATGTGCTACAAAATGTAATAGAAACAAGGTTATAGAGAAGGAATGAGTTTTTTTGTGTAGACAACAAATCTAACCCTTTGAAGTAATAAATCCCTTGTGTAAAACTATTATTTCTTGGGAATCATTCACAACACCATGGACACATAAGGTGTTGGAGTCCAAGGACAATCAATCATGAAGAGTAATGTAAATTACTACCATACACGTGCAAATAATGTGAATATAACCTTTATAACCTCTAATTCAACAAATATTTCATAAATAACTTGTTGGAATTCATCAATATTTAGACAAACCAAAAAGAAGCATCACAACAACATAGCTCATATTTAAAAAACTCAAAAACTAGCATAAAAATGAAAAGACACAAGTCTAAAATTGCACAAATCAAATAGTTTCCAACCCTCTCAAAAAAAAAAATCTTTGTATATGTATATCCAAAATTTAGAAATAAATACAAAGAGAACAAAATAGTATTAAACCCTCTATTATAAATCAAACATATAAAATAAATGCAAGATAATCTTACCAACACAAGTGCTCTTCAATAAAGTTGATTCCTTGAAATGAAATGAATGTGGTTACTCAAGGATGTATTTGAGATTTTCTAAAGCATGTACTTGTCAAGCTCTAAAGATCATGGATTTTTTTTTATGAAAGATTGGGTTGAATTTATAGATGTTTGAATAAAGATGTGATTGGTGAAGATTTGGTCTTGGATAAACAATGAAAATTGATTGAGAGTGAGTGGATATTTAAAATAGGATAAAATATTCAAAAGGAGTTATGAAGACTCCTTAGTGGGATCTAAAATAAGTAAGGGTAATTAGTTTTATTTATTTATTTATTTTGACTAATTAGTTGTATATTGACTAAAAATAGGAGAGAATCGTGGGCAAGTTATGATGAAATATGAGTGGATAATTAGATTTTTAATTATTTGAGGATAATAATTAAAAATAGATAAATATTTATTTATTTTGGAACAAATGAATTAGAATTAGCTTAATTAAATAAATAATATGTATTATTTAATGAGTTAGTGGTGGTTAACAAAAAGTAAAGTTAGCATGATAATGAGGAAATATTGACATGGTATTAGGATGTGATGTTAGGTGTGACATTAGAAGGTGGTAGGAATTAAGTTTCTATATTTTTTCCTCTTTTAAATGGTAATTGTAAAATAATATTTCAAAGAAAGTAGATATATGAACTTCGTGGGATGAGATAACTATTGGTGTAATTAATTATTTAATTACACTTTAGCATAAGTTTACTTAGGGATATTTTATTTCCTAAGTTAATTATTATCCTTATCTTATTGAGTTGTCTTTTTGCTCAAGATAAGATTAGGGTTTTGCATTATTGCCTTTTTGAAGGCTTTTGTATTATGTGTAAAACAATTACTTTCAATAATCATTATGCTGATTTTTGCTTGCACAAATTTGCTCTGAGGGTTTATAGAACATCTTTCTTTTTTGTTTTGAATATATGTTGCATGTGATAGGTGATTGCTTGCAGGTGATTCTTGGGGACTGTGAAGTTGGTTTTTCAACTTCTGCATGGTATCAAAGCTCCAGACCTGTTGCTGCATGTTCATGATCTGAAGATATTCTCTCACAGCGTCTTTTTCTGTGCAAGGGTTTGAAGCCAGGCTAATTTTTTGTGGATCTGGGGTGCGCAATTTTTGTGCATTTTGGGCCAAATGGACATAATACATTCGTGATCAGGCGTCCAAAAGCTAGAAGCGCTTTCATTTCATTGATTTTGGTGAAGTTGAAAAAAGGCAAAAAATTAGCCCAGGCTATCTGACCTCCTAACCGCATAAACCAAGGTGAGAAATGCAAAAACATTTTTTAAAAAAAAAAAAATCAAAAAACATTGGAAAGTTTTGCGGCCCGGTTGAAAAAAAACCACGATTCACCGCCAAGCAGCCTCCCATCACCCCTAGCCTATTTTCCCCGCGCCAGCATTTTATTTAGGGTTGCCAGTAGGGCTTAAAACCCCAAGCCCGGTCGTCGTGGGGAGCTAGCGTAACCCGGCCCCTCGCTGCCCAGCCCAAAGGTCATGTCGGCAACTAGGGGCTCCGCCGCGAGGCCACAGTCCCGCAAGCAACGGGGGCCTTATTTTTAGCCCGAAGAACGCAAAGGCTTTATTGGGCCGTCAGAGCAATTTTCATAGAATTGGCTATAACTTGGGCATATAGTGTCATTTTTTTACAAACGAGATATCATCGAAAAGCTGGTTCAACGCTCTTTCCAGTGGTGGAGGTTTTTTTTTCTGATTTTTCCATTTTGATGCCTTTTTCACTTGTCAAAGCCAGAAGTTGTTGTTTTCACTCCGGGAGGAGTAACTTTTGAGTCCTAGCTCCGTTTTTCGAAAACAAATAGGCGTTGGAAAGTTGGTTCAATGCTCTACACAGATCTCAGACCTATTTTTTCAAATTTTTTTACCAGGTATCTAATATTCTTGTTTGATCTTAGCCTTTACCTTTTCAGTCATTTTCTTGGGAAGCATGCAATTAGGCTATTTTTTTGAGATTAGCGAGCATTGTTTTTTTATTTGAGAGTATATATTGCTACTTTATGTCATGGATTCACATAATATTGTACCCCTTACTCCATTCAACTACTTTGGTTGGAAAAAACAAATGGAGATTCATTTGAAACATAAAGGGTTGTATAGGGTAACCATGGGTACATAAATTGAACCTATAGGTGCTACTGAAAAGAGAAAGTGGTTTAATAGATGTGATGAAGCTTATGGTACTTTATTTCTATCTCTTTCATCTGACCTTCTTTTTCACATTGAGTCTTGCACTACACCCAATGAGATCTCGACTACTTTAGAGTCTTTATTTGGGAAGTAGGATACTATGAGAGGGTTTCAGTTAGAGAATGAGCTTATTGGCTTAAATCCTATGGATTTTGACAGCATCCAAGAGTTTTTCACCAAACTCAAGTCTCTTAGATTACAGTTGTCACAGTTTGGTGTGCAGAAAGAAGACTCTCAGTTGATATTGTCCATTCTTTCTAAGCTTGGACCAAATTATTCAATTTTTGTATCTACCTTTTATACCACTATGGATGCACTTGGTACGAGATTCACTATGCCATCTCTTGATGACTTTGCTTCATCTCTCACTTGAGAGCAAGCTAAGTTAGCTAGCATGGGCACGATAAAAACTTCTTCCTCATCACAGGCACTTATTGCATCACAGGAGCCCAGAGATCAGAAGGCTTCTACAGGCAAAGGAAAGAAACAAAAAAAAAAGGATTCCAAACCTCATGAGCAGCAGAAGGAGTCCTCATATTCATCCTCCTCTTCTAAGGGGAAATCATTTAGGAAGGAGAAGACTACATGTGCATATTGCAAGAGGGAAGGACATGCAGAACATAATTGTTACAAGAAGGACATTGATGAGCTGAAACATCTTCTTCAGAAACATCAGATTGATTTTCCTTCTAGGATGTCTGCATCATCTTCTTCTCCTCATTCTTCTTCTTTAGAGCAGCATGACAGGGGCACAGCTGGTTTACATACTTCATCAGATATGAAGGGACGTGCTCTTTGTGCTTCTTCAGGTATTGGATCAAGGAGATGGCTTTTAGATTCAAGAGCATCTCATCATATGGCATCTCCACAGACTATGTTCACTTCCTTTGAGCCTTGCACTATGTCTCCCATTTTGATGGGAAACAACACTTACATGAGTGTTACAGTGAAGGGGTCTATTCATTTTAGGGACCACTCCTTTCAGGATGTCTTGTGTGTCTCTCACTTGACAAAAAACCTTCTTTCCATTTATCAAATCACACATGGAGGCACTGGGAGATCTGTGGAGTTCACACCTGATTCGGTTATCATCAGAGACTTGGAGAGTAGAGTAGTTATTGCTACTGGGATAGTGGATCACTCATCTCAGTTGTATTCCTTCACCGATTTTGCTACTGATAGTGCTTTTGTTCCTACAGCTGTTCCTCACACTTCTAGTGTGCATCATCATCCTAAGGAGAGATTTGGCTTCTTGAACATTGGTGTTCTCACTTTGGATCCTGTTCTCGAGCCTTCCATTCCATCTCCTCTCCCTCCTGTTGCTATTGTTGTGGCTACCGATGTGGCTTCTTCTATTTCAGTGCAATAGGATCCTGTTGATCATCCATCTCTGGAGGCTTCTATTGAGTCTTCACCTACTTTGACTTCTTCATTGGTTGAGGTCACACCTACTTCTATGGAGACATCTTGGGCTACACCTACTTCACCTTCAGAGATTGCATTATTTCGGCCTCTTCCCTCTCACTTCTTTCAGGAGATGCAGTTTCTTCAGTTCTTTTGGAGCTACTTCATTATGGGGGGGATCTGTGGTCTCTTTCTTCCTCTCTTCTGGGGAGGTTCTTTCATGTATCTTTGTGATGGATGGTGTCCTTGGGGGGTCTTATGGAGTCCTCCATATTTCATCACTTAGTTTATTGCATTCTATTTTGGGGAGGAGTTTTGTTCCCATGTGGTTTTCTCCTTTACCCTGTTTGATTTAGTTTGCATTGCTTTTGTAAATGAGTACCTGATCAGGCCTTGTTGTCGGGACTCATCTTTGCATAATAATTTGCTTCTCCCTAAGTTTCACTTATGGGGGGGTGTTGGTGTAATTAATTATTTAATTACACTTTAATAGCATAAGTTTACTTAGGCATATTTTATTTCCTAAGTTAATTATTATCCTTATCTTATTGAGTTGTCTTTTTGCTCAAGATAAGATTAGGGTTTTGCATTATTGTCTTTTTGAAGGCTTTTGTATTATTTGTAAAACAATTACTTTCAATAATCATTATGCTAATTTTTGTTTTCACAAATTTGCTCTAAGGGTTTATAGAACATCTTTCTTTTTTGTTTTGAATATCTATTGCATGTGATAGGTGATTGCTTGCAGGTGATTCTTGGGGACTGAAGTTGGTTTTTCAACTTCTACAATGACACGCCTTGGGCATTGAGATTTTTATTTTAGGATTAGTTGACAATTTGAATTTAGATTGAAATTGATTAAATTTGATTGATCGGGCGAATTGGATGTTGAATGATGCTTATAGTGGACTGTAATTAAGATCAAATTTGATACTTCAATTCTTGGATGAGATATTGATTTTTATTTTGGATGATCTAGTTTAGAGATGCCCCCTTTGACAAGATAGGTGGATTTGAAGAACATGGGTGTGTTATCAAAATGGATGAAGTAGAGATAAGATGGTTAGGGATGAATGGATAAGATATATGGG
This sequence comes from Sequoia sempervirens, assembly GCA_007258455.2. NCBI lineage: Eukaryota > Viridiplantae > Streptophyta > Pinopsida > Cupressales > Cupressaceae > Sequoia > Sequoia sempervirens. The sequence continues at coordinate 304,315,449 of VDFB02000003.1, forward strand.
TTTTGGTGTTAATGATGGGTGAAATGATTAGTGATAGCATACATAGTTAGTTTATAGATGGATGCTAGTATATATAGAGTTAGTTGATATATGGGTGCTAGTGATGAATGGAAGGAATAGCTATGCAAAATATGAATGATAATGATGTATGAATAAAGGTCATTGGTTAGTTAATTTTGATGAACTATTTGTAGATGATGAAATAGATATGATAAAGTTTTGGGTGGAATGGATAAATGGAGAATGAATGACTTTAATTATTAAGGTATACGATATGAATACTACATATGGTTATTATTATATTTTGAGCCACCTAGTGTTTATTATAGCATATGAAAGGATGCATCATGATATAGAAAATCATGATGATGTCATTACTATGTGTTATAGGACTAACCCAAGAGAAAAATTCACAAGTAGGTATATGGTATATGACACCATGATATGAAATACCATGATGTTGTTATTGCAAAATACCTTGGAAGGACCAACACAAATGCATAAAAAATAAGAATACATGCAAAAAATAAAGCATATAATAAGAACAATAATAAACAATATGTTTCCCTTACTTGAGCTAAAAAATAAAGATTAATTAATGATAATAGCCTCATTGATTTTGGAATGATGTGTCCCAAGAACAACATAGATTAGGAATGATATATCTTGATAATGAGGTAACTATTTATTTAGAGATGAATAAGGCTTGTAGAAAGGTTTGGATAAAAAATTATGGATGCTCATGGATGTGTACTAGATTTCTTAGCTAGATTTATGTGGATTATGTTGTAGGTTGGGATTTTATTGTATTTGGATGAATCGCTTTGGGACATCCTTTTATTGATATCCAATGACAAGAGAAATCCAAATATAGAGATAATGTTGAAGGAAGGATTGGATGGAGTGATGGAGGAATTCATGATGTGATCTCCAAAGACTACAAGATGTAGGAATGGCATGCCCCAACTCTATACATGCTAGTCATGATGCTACATTGTGATGTTTGTTGGAGGAGGTAGTATTTATTGAAAAATATGGGATATGTCAAAGAAGCGTTGAAATCATATGTCAATATCATACCCTTATCCTTATCAAGATAAAAAAATCAAGAAGAGAAGATAGATGGGTTTGATTAAATCAATATGTAAAAATGATGAATGGGCATGAGGGGATGGTATGAATGGTTGGATAGTGACTCTAAAGGATGGTCAATGTAGGTGGATGAGAAAGCATGCTACCAAGTGCAGGAAATACATAGAAAACTAATTTACACATGATGATTTCAAACAAGTTTTAGCATGGTACTTATACATTGTACCTTATGCATGGTTGTTGCTACTATTTTTGGATTTAATTTTTTAAGATTTTTAGCATCAATATTTTGGATCACAATATGTGATCTATCATCAAGATGTTAGATATCTCAAGGAGATGAAAAATGGGTTGTAGACCTAAATTAACTAAAAAGAGAGGAGAAAGGGGAAAGAGAGAGGATAGATTGCATGTGGTACAAGATATAGGAATGCGACTTAGAAAGGAACAATTTTTATTTTAATGGGAAACCAAAAATTAAAAAGACACGCATAAAAATTAACTTATATCTATGAGCACTCTAACATCCTCGTGATGGATCATAGAGTGTGATCTGAAACATTGATACTAATAATTTAATACATAATCAAATCCATAAACAACAACAATAATATCATGGATTGTAGAAATATGATAACATTAATTGAATGGTTTTCACCATTAGATGAAAATTTCTCTTTACCCTTGAATTTTTTCTACTTTTTTAATTTTTTTCTAAGTTGTTGCATTAGGAATAAAAAACTTGAGATACACAATTTTCATTGGATCTTCCATATCTTGACTGTTATTTTTCATGGTCAACCAATAATATCATGTTTTGAGAATGATTTCATGTGGACCATGCTCTATGGATATTGTTGTGCATCTATTGATCACTAAGTTGGCTTTCTCCGAAATGTAAATGCCTTAACCAAAGTATCATCATAGACCCTACATTAGATGATTATTCCAAGTAAAATGGAATGGGAGGTGGGTTGGATGAAGGATGTATGGTGGTTATGTGAAGCTTGGATTAAAGGGGTGTAATTTTAGAGATACGTTGGGTAATAGATTTGTTTGTGTAAAAGAGGTGAATGGAAGGATGGGGTTGCGAAGTAATTTTTAAATGTCATGAAACCAAGAGGAATTAGGACCAACAATTTCACCCATCTTGTCACATTTTATAATTGGATTTACTTTGGATTGGATAGTAGCTTTTCAAGCTTTGAATGTTTGACTATAAGATTTTGGAATTTTAGTGTTAGTTTATGGATTTATTTTTTTATTCATAATACGCAACTAAGCCTACATGCATTATACTAATAATATCAAAAAATTACATTGATTCTGCTCGCCCTGGTGGTAGAGCAAATTCCCAGGGAACCTTAATCGTCTTAATCATAGAACTGCATCATTCCAACAAGCTCAACAAATTCATGGAACCAACGAATACCTGTCACTTTTTCCAAGCCCAGCCTGCGGCCAAGGAACGTGGAGCCCAACGCTGCCCAGTGCCTGTGTCGTTGTAGCTCTTCGGCGCTTAAGCTGAGTATGAACATATGCCAGTCAACCTCCATGCCCCATTGAAACATTCGAACCGTGTCGTCAAGCCACGGAATTCCCACTCCTGGGAGAGCAATGGCCACTGTATCAATGTCATCCACCAAAATGGATGCCTTGAACACCGCCCGCAGGATAACCAAGCATCGCTCCTTAGGCAGATTTAAGTCCAAGAGAGAGGCAAGGAAGCTGAATGATATGTTCGAATTCGCTCTGGTTCTGTTTCAAGAGAAGCAGTGTTTCCTTCCTAACACCATCCACACTGCTTCCAAACAAAGAATATCTTTGTTGAGGCAAATTTCTTTAGTCTCTGGTCCAAAATGATGCCTAGAAAGGCTCCCTCCTCCTTCAAGCTCTTCAGTTTGATCGGTGTGTCCATCTTCAGATGACTCTCCAATGCCTCAACTTCGAATAAATAGCCATCCAGTCCTTCGATGATCATTAATGTTTTGGCTGACTTCATTAAACAGAACCGTCCTCTTGATTGATTCAAGTTTAATTCTTTTGATTGACTCTCGATCCTTGCACATATTGCAGTACCAGTGACTACCATTATCCTTGAAAAACTTTAGCGCCGAGTACTCTTCCTAATCGTCATTCGTCCTGCTTTGGATTTGTTGATGGCAATCCTGTACCATTTCCTTGAGTTTCTTACCATGCCAAGCTGTCCTTTCACTTCTGACTAACAACTCCATCATCCAGATTAATTGCTCTGTTCCTGAGCATGTTAGCGGTGGGAGGCATCTATCTCCTTTGGCTCGGTTGGGAGGCCCATAAGCCCGATCTAGCCAACTCTGGCCTAGATTATGTGTCACTAGTTGGCATATGGGCCGCGTTAGTTTATGGATTCTTGGTATATGGGATTTGGGACTTTTGGAGACACTTGATATTTTAGATTTAGGTATCCAAACATAATTTTTATTTATGGATTTAGGATTGGGATATTGGGATTTGGGTTTAGGATTTTGAGATTAGATTTTGGATGGAAGATGTAATATTTAAAATTTAGATTTTGAGATTTAGAGACCCATATGGAGTTGAGGTTAGGACTTGATATTTGGATTTTGATTTAAGGTTGTAGGAATGGATTTTGGATGGGAGACGTGGATTTTTGGATTGGAATGTGGGCATAAGATTTGGATATTTGGATTGATATGTGTGATTTTTGGATTTGAAGATGGAATTGGATTTTAGAGAAGTAAATTTAGATTTTCCACATTTATTCATTTCTTCTTTTTACTTTAATATCCACTATTTTTTTTTTCATTTTTTATTAGCGAGCATGGATTGGTTTTGTCCCTTATATTCATAAAATTATTATATGATCTTCTTGATAAAGATCATTAGACCATCTTAATTTTTAAGTCATGTTATACATACTTGATTTATTTACAAATCTCTCTATTTTTTTTTATATAAAATGACTATATTCTAGGATTGTTTATAAGAATTTGAAAATAAGTATGCACAATACTCTAAGAAATTTAATATGATCAAATTAGTTGTTATTACAATTTTTATTTATTTAAAACCTAAATCTAGTTATTTGTAGAATGTACTATATGAACATTTGAAAATGATGAATGCATATTAAAAAGATTAATATAATATGAATTTAAAATTTCTACACCAAGAATAAAATTATTTGACTATTGTGTTACCCACTATGATGGTGATCCTAATTATAAGATATCTACCATAGATTGTCTTGAACATAAATGGTTTAGGTGTTATTCCATGGGCGGAGCAATATTAAAAAATGTTATCTTCTATTTTTTGATGAATAGGTGTCAAATTTATCATATAAAATAATACTACATATATTCACAAAAATGGTGGGTGGATATAAAATCACACCCATAGATTCCAAACAGGACTAATGTTCAAATCATAAAATATTAAAAAAATAAGCCACTAAGCAATAACAACAATAGTAGAGGGGGAGGAGGTGGGTCCCAATCACTTGATTTACCCCATACATTAGTAGGGTCTAGAGTATCCATGAGAGGGTCCCAACCATCATCATCTTTATCTTTATCTTTATCTTCATCTTCATAGGCTAGCAAAATTGCAAGAGCCAACTAAGGAAATATGTTGGAATCAAACCATCTAGAAGCTCCACTAGAAGGCCACCCAAGTTCCCCCCATGGGAGGTGGAGAGGTGAAGCATTGATGAGTAGGATGCAAACAAACCCATTTTCTATGACATCCTCTAGTAGTTGAAGGAAAAACTTGTGAATGAGTAGCATGGTTGCCACAATTATATGTCCCTAATGCTACCCATGAGTAGCCTCGAGAGGAGGAGGGGCACAAGGGAAATATATCCATAGAATAAAGGGAATTACACTAGTGGTTGAGAAGCATGTGTAGATGGGCCACTATCAATGAAACTTCATTATCTCGCACCTAGATATATAATAACACATTAGAACAAATAACTGCTTTAGAAAAAAGTAAAATATGTTGATCAACAAAGCAATTAGAAAATATTGTAGATTTTCTATCTTTCCATATGCTAAAGATAATATCCACCTTGAACAGATGTCAAATCTAGTTAATTTTTTTAGGGATACAAGGCCAATCCACCATAAGAACCATTTTCCAAGAGAAAGGCCCTAGCTGAAGGGAATTGAAAAAGAAATGAATCTAAGTCTAGTTTTTTGGGCTTTGGGACAAAACTAAAAGAGATTCTTAAAAGACTTTGATTACCCATAGAAAGGGAAATGAGGATCTCAAACACCCAAACAAGAAATTTTAGATTCCATAGGAAGTCCTTAGAAAATTATACACTAGGAAAAGTGGGCCAACTTCAGTTCTTAAAAAATGACTAGATGGTGTTAAATATTTATTTCCAAACATAAATCATTGATTGCAAATGTCATATTTGTTTTAATTTTGGCACCATGGGAAAATGGGGAGAGATTCAATGATATCTATTCTAGGGATTATAATTGCAAAAGGTGGTGTTTGGAATCCATTTATAGTCTTTCCACCAAGGCTTAGAGGAACTGATACCTATTTTTTGAACCATATCAAATGGAATTGCCCCCATGATTATACCAAAAGTTTCACGATCTTGGTTAGAAAGATGAAACTTAACCTTATGTAATTTATTCCATGACATGAGTGTTGAACACCTAGAAAATTGAGAAGGGGGGGTGAATCAGTATTCCCTTAAACCATTCAAGCATTAAACATCCAATTACCAAAGGATATTCAGCTATAATGAAGAAAGAAAGCATGAAATATTCAAAACATCACATTACACATGGACACCGAGATTTTTGTGTGGAAAACCAAAAATGGGAAAAACCACAGTGAGGTTTAGCTCACAATATATTATAACCAGGTATCTAGTATATTTACATAAGTGCTCACTATAGGTGGACTCATTGTCCAAGTGGACTCACTATCTATAGAGAAAAATATAGAAGAGAGATGGTGGCTCACAACCTATTTTGAATTGTAATAATTACATTTGACATATGCATGAATATTGTCCCATTGAAACTTAATAAACAATCTGATTTTGATTCTGATTCAACACTTTGTTGTGCTCTTCATTCACACAACTTTGATCTTCAACTCAAAATTCACAACTTAACTACACACTTCTCTAATAAAATTCACATCACATATATCATATATTCATTTCATCCATAAAAAACACTAAAAATATCTAACATATATATCCGCATCACCACAAGCATCAATTAGGTTAGCCTAATTAGATGTAACACCCAAAATATAACTTGTCGGCTCAAAACATTTCATACATATCTCGCGCCAAGATACAAAACTCAAAACAACTTGCAATAGGTTGGCATGGACCTATAATTTATCCCACATAAGATTGCAATACTTACTTAACCTTCACACAAAATCAAACATGTTAGGTCAGTACAACATAAGACCTAATAGCCAAAACCTTCAACTATGTTTCCACATCTTGACATGTGGACCTCAAAACTCAATGCCAACTAGAATCCATACTCACTTGCCATCTAGAAACCCATCCTCAAAAGTGGAAAGCTAAAAACTCATTCGTGGAGAAGTGCAAAATCTCCCACACAACTACACTATACAAAAAATAATTCTAATTTTCCAGGCCGAACTTTGTTACTCATAACTTTCAATCCACTTGAAAAAACATGATGAAAACTTGGAATCAAATACATCTAACATCCACAAAAATTATGTAAGAATCATAGAGTGAAATTTTCATTTGCAGAGTGGTGCGGACCCAAAAACAATCGCTTTGTAATATTGAATCAACAATATTGACACTTAGTCAATTTCCCATTACAACTATCTTTACCAGATCAAACCAACTAGAAAAAATGCCTTCCTCAACACCTCAAAAACCTATTAGAACTGATCAAAATGGTCTGCAACCAAAATCTTCACATAAGTTACAATGTTGACATCAATGACAACATTGCAAAACATTGTTATGTACCTTCCATGCTCATGTTTCCAAACAACATCATCAATGACAATCTCTCCAAACTTCTAACAATCTCCGCCTTTGTCATTGATGGCAACATGGTAAAAATCTCCAATATTCTCTCCCTTTGACATCAAGGGAAAAGGGCGATTGTACAATTGTTAATACTTTCATTGAAGCTCCCCCTAAGAAATGTGGATATATATACAAACTGAAAAGAATAGATTAGCTCCCCCTGAGTCATATACCAAAGAAAAAACCTAAAAACTATACTAGAAATGTCACTATATAGTCTACATAGATACAAAGAATTTGAATTAAAATACATGAAATGCATAAAAAGTGAGAGATAAGTCGATCAGAGGTGGTTGACACCTGTAACTTTTGTAAATGTGCTTTCCATGATTTCCTTCCATCTTCCCATTCTCTCTTGGCTTCCACAAGCAATCTATTCTATGTTTCAAACTCCATAAGTAGCTCTTCTCCCTCTTTTGAACTACCAGGTACTGGATTCATCTTCTTGGCTTTGTCTGCACTTAAAAGATCTTTTGAAACAAGTATATATTTAGGATTGACCAAATCCCTTACCTCTCCAAACTGGAAAATAATGTGTTCTTTTTGTGCTTGTAGTTGAAAGAATTTCTTATGTAGATCTTCTATTGCATATCTTGTCACACTAGTTAGGTTGAGTGTCAGACCATAGGCACTTGAGGCAACATCATTTTGTGACTCAATAGATTCCATCTCCTTCCTTATTCTTGTGTGGATTTGGACCACTTCATGCCATATTGATATAGAGCCTTTGCCTCATCAACACATCCTTCAACATCCTTTAACAACTATGAAAATTTGTTATGTGTAATTACACATTTCTTTGTAATTTCTAACGTTCTTTTAGATCATTGATTATTTTCTCAACTTCTTTCTCTACTTCTTCCTTCAATGGTTGAAGCATTGCATGGGATGTGAGGTTACATGACTGTTCACATGGAGTGCATGTAGAGAGATTGTGTTTCATAAGTGTTTATGGAGACTCTAAGGATGTATTGTAATGGTTTTATTGTTGAATAATACATGAGTGATGGATGATTTTGGAGACCATATTTTTCCCTCTTGAGGGTTTTCCTAGGGTATATATTGTGTCATCTTTTGATGGTATGTTTATTCTTTTGCATAATTTTATCTATTCAGATTATGTGGAAATTGTCATGTATAGTTGGAATTTTCCTTTTAGTTAGATGAAAAAGTAAAATTTATTTTAGAATTTGAGGAACTCATAGAGAAATGAGTTAAGTGATTATGAAATCAAACCATTTATTAATTCTTAATCAAGTGAAATAATTTTCCAACTAAATAGACAACATGAAAATGTGAGCAATTCATATAAAATCATCTAGAATTGCTAAGCATTGAGGACAACACTTTTTTGAATGGGAAAGAAATGTTATGCTTTGCATATTCATCTTCCTAAGTGAAATAAGGTTAAGCATTTGTGGTATTTTTAACCTTGACATTTTCATTAATTAGCTTGAGTTAATTCCTTAGGTTGACCTATTTATGATGGAGTGTGTCCCTACCTAACTATGTTGATTAATACGAAAGAGAAAGGGTCTTCCAAACCATCATAAGTTGAAAGACTAAAATAATATTCTCATATTTTTATTTTTAGATGCCACCCCCTCAAAGTGGTTTGATATTTTATTGATTTTTACCTTTATTTCTATTTGGTAGATAATAATGTTATCTATTTTGATGGCATTAATTATAGGGAAATCATTTGATTTCTCCACCTCATCAAAATTTATATATTTATACAAATCCTTTTTTATATTAGGAATTGAGTACCAAACAGACAAATATGAGATACAATAAAAGGTGCCTAAGCACCACCACCAAAAAGTAACCACTATCTAGAACTAGTTATAAAAAAACAACAATTTATAATATAGATAGTAGTAATTCAAAGCCTATAAACAACAAGTTCAAATATTCCCAACAACATCTTTGGTTACTGTTATTTTCATAATAATCGCACTTCCATGTACCAATAGGAGGATCAACACAATCTTCTTCCTCTAAATATTTGACAAAAGGTATATATTTAGTCACTTTCTTTTTTCCTTTACGGGTCAATCTGATCTCCTATTCTTTAGGAACCTTGATCTTATTCTTTTCCATATAATATTTGAGAATCTAGAGCTCCTTCTTGTCAATGTTATTCCTCCCCTATGGGAAGAAGTTGAAACTCAGAATATCCTTCTTATAAATCAATGATAGGCCTTCCTTGAGAAAAATCTAGAACTTCTTCTTTGACATCTCCAATATAAGAGAAACATGTATCATAGTATTAAATATAATGAGGTCAAAAGTTGAGTCAATAAGGTTCCTTCTCCTACCTTGAAAAATTTCGTCATTTCTTGATTTCTAGATGTACCATAGAATCTCACAAGAAAATACAAACCAATTTTTTTAAGCTCACTATGAAACATCTTGACATGCCCAAGTAAAACATTAATCCAACTCAGACCCTCTTTACTATCCCAAATAGAATGACAACCCAAAATAACTGACCAAATATTAACAACAAAAGGAAAATTTAAGAATAAGTGATCAAAAGTTTCATTTTCATCACACAAGGAACATATAACACTAGGAAAACCATGTCTTGACAAACCATCAAAAAACAACAAGCTTTTTGAGTATGAGAAGCCACTAAACCATATATTTTTAGGTTGACAAGGAGAGTGTCATGTAAATCCTTTAAAAAAGAAGGATATATCTTTATCAAACCAATTAAGTGATGTAGGAGCATCTAGGTGCACAAGAAATCCTACACACCAAAAAAATATTTAAATTTTGTCTTTTGATTTTTTTCTTTATTTTAAAAACTCCTCAAAATTTAAATCTTTCAAGTGAATTTGAATTTAATTCTAAGTCAAATTGGAATTGATGGAAGTGGGAATTAATGAAAACTTGGGAGTTACAAAATCCCATGCCCAAGCATGAGGGAGATATTTCAGGGATATGTAATTCCATGTTTCATTTTTGGAAAATCAACATTGAATGGTGAATGTGGTGGTAAGCGCATGGGAGAAGGAGTGGTGGAGTAGGATTGTGTAGAGGAAAAATTTGGAAAAAATAATTGATTTTTCTAGGAGACTTGGGAAAGAAGATTTCCCAACACCCAGGAAGAAAAGAGGAAGTGTTAATGTTGCCTGGAGGTGGAAAAAGCTAATGCCCAATTTGGAGAAGAGTGCCAAGAGGTGAAAACTAAGGAAAATTAAATAAATTGTGAGGAGATATTTCCTATGAGATCAAGGGGGATGCCCAAGAGTGGAGTTGGAGAGGTTTGAGATGATTTTTCTAGCTATTATAATTGTTTATAGATGTAGATTGTATAAATTTTGATGTTGAAGGAAATAAACATGTTTGTAGTTAATTTCTTGTGCTTTGTTTTGCTCATAGCTTGTTGTTGCTAGCTCTTGGAGATTGTATTGAATGAAATCAACATATTATTGTGTAATTATTGTCATTATATATGTTGGAGAATTGTATTTGATTTTTTAAATAATTAATTTTGCTATTTCTAAGTTTGTTTTCCTGTGTTGTGTGAAGGAGCTGAAATAACCATCAATTCAATAGGATTCTTGGTTATTGTTCTGCATCATAAGGTTCCATCTAGACTAGATATGACCTATGACCTCTTTCAATTCAACCAATGAGGTATAATTTTTTTTGAGGTAATATTCACCAATGTAGACCCATCAAACTAGTTGACATTACCCAGTATTTTAGTGTTAAACCTAGTTTACACTAGAAATTTAAGGCTATACAAGGTTTTGTTAATCAGAGATAAGGTTCTAATTTGATTCTCAAGAATATTAAATTTCCTTTGGAGAGTGTTCCAGTCCATAAGCCCACCATTCTATAGAATACTTTGAAAGTTTTTAATGCCTTTTACAACCCACTTATATACTGAGCACCCCTAAGTTAAAGCCAAGGGCTTATTATTTTAGTGTAGTGTCCACCAAATGGACCTAAAATTCCCAACCACATTATCCTTTTTGTTTAAAGCCTCTTTATTATTGATCAAGAACTCAACACTTTCCCAAGCCTTCCAAACACTATCAAAGACTTTGGAGTCAAATAGGGTTGTAGACACTGAAAAATGTCCTGAATGATATCATACACTCGAATCAGGTATACTAACATCATTTCCTCTTGGAACCCATCCTCTTTTGATTTAATTAATTAAATTATCCTAGCTATTTAATTAATTGCATCATTTGCATATATTAACCTAACACATCAAATCAAGTTAATTCACCCCCTTTCACTCTAACATTTCATCTCATTAAATTAAATAAATCAAACTATTTAATTTAATTCCCTAAGTCTTCTTATTTAATTAAATAACCCTAAGTTATTTAATTAAATGTCATCTCACCTTTCCTCCTTTCATTAAATCACTTAATTTAATGGATATCACTTTATTCTTCTAAATCCCCGTAAACCCTTGTTTAATTAGCAATTATCTAACTAATCTAATTCTCCCCCACTTGAAAGGGACTATTCCAAGAGAATATTCCTTCCCCTTTTGCACAACTCAATTTAGTTTTAATTAACTAAATATCCTTTTTTCCTTCACCCATGAATATTCGAAGGAATATTCCTTTTTCTCAACAAACTTAGCTTCATATGCAAGTTATCTCCAAAACTTCTTGTGCAAGTTAACTTTTGACCTCTTGTACAGGTCAAAAGTGTGTTTGTTTGAGGGAATGCAAACCCTTGATTAAATCTCATCTTGCATTCTCACCCATTGATGAGAATCTATGATCCATGCCTCTAATTTCCTCTATCCTTGACCATTGATTAGCCTTTTTTATCTCAACCCTCCATTTCTCATTTGCTTTCCTATAAATAGAGCACTATATGGAGACAAATGGATCCATCTTTTTCAGAGAAAACTTATGTTGTTGAAATCACTCACACTCACAATAATTTTAGCTCACATTTAGCACATTTTAGTTTAAATTAGTTGCATAATAGCTTAGCTTCCATTAATGGCTTCCATGCATCCATTTAGCTAAATAGATAATTAGGGTTTGAATATTTTTAGTTTAAATATCATTTAGATTAGCTTACCAATTGCTTTTTGAATCATTTTAGCATAAATCATGGTAGATTAACTCTTGCATCATACTCATTTTAGCATAAATCATGTTTTCAATCACATCTCACAACCGTTTCATCGATTCTCTTCAATAGAATTGATTGAAATAAGCTCACTGATCATGGGATTGGGAAAGGGTTGTCATTTCACATCAACATGACACCAATTCTGAAATGGGATAAGTTTTAAATGGGTTAGAATAGACATTTTAAATGTTTCCATGATTTAGAATGCTTTGTTTTAATGAATGTTTAGTTTAACTTCAATTTGATTGATTCTATTTAGATTGAGTATTAGTGGCTTTGTTATGCTTTGATTCATCATGGATCAAGTGTAATCAACCCATACTAGTATCCTCAGTCCACATTCTGGCTCTAGGAGGGAAAATCTATCAATTTAAGCAATTTCTATCTCGAATTTCGTTCATTTTGACTTTTGCAGGATAGAGCGATGCCCAAATCAATTTTAGTGATGCACTTTGCAGGGCGTCACCATATAGTGACACTATCTAAATATGAAACAACGATGCCTATTAAATACACCGACGCTAATTAAAAAATGGTGACACTAATACTTTTATATAAGTATCGAAGGTTTGTAAATGACGATGCTTGACCAAATCGTGACGCTATCGTGCTCACTGTTCTTTTTGCAGAGTGACACCTTAGTTCACTAAAGCGACGCTATCGAGTACAACGACGCCCAACTCTGGTAAGAAATTTAACTATAATTTTTCAGCATGTGTCTTAATTTTTTTGATTTGTTAGATTACTAACACACGTCTAACATTGTTCTAGTTGTTAGACTAACATGGTTTTGCAGGTTCGACAACATGAAGCTAGAGTGAAGAAGCATTCTCTTCTTAAGATTTTATCATTGTAACAAGTGCTTGATGCTTTGGGGAAATTATAACCCAATTTCTTATGCTTTTTACTTTCTGCTCTAGGACCTCACTAAATTTCCTTTGGGTTTAAAACCAACGCTCAACCGGGACTAAAATTGAACCCTCATTTTATCATTGTCTTTTGGGTTTTAAAATTGAACAAGGCAACTTAACATTTTTTTTGGTGCATAAAATGAATTCATCTTAGCTTTAATCAGTAAAATGAATCAGTGTCTGCTTTCCTGTGACACACTTGTAGTGTGTATCCAATCCCCTTGTTCTTCATGCGATCTTGGGTGAAGAGAAACAACCCAAGTGTAATTTGTTGTTTGTGTGCACTTATAGTATGTATCCAATCCCCTTGCACTTCTTGCAATCTTGGGTGAAGAGAAATACTTAAGTAAAATTTTATGCTTTGTGTCACCCTTAAGAGAGTACTTACTATGAGACACACCCCGCAATAGGAAACTCATAGGAAAGTTCTTGCACGCACATTTACCAGTGGGCTATATTAAAGGTTGGGAAATTGTGAGAAAGTAACTTCTATCCTAGACTATATAACATACTGCACCTAGTACCATGCCTTAAGTGGAATGGTAACGGTAGTAAGAGCCTTAAGTTGCAAAGCGGGTGTGTATATGGTTGGGTGTTCTCAATTTGTTACTAAGATCCAAACTGTTTAGTTGGAAAAAATCCTTAATACTTGTTGGTGCAAGAACGGTCATTTTGAAGTTGCCCCAGATTTGTACCATTCATTGTTGAAACAGAAAAATCCTTAAGATCTTAGGATCTTCAAGATTTTGAGATTTGGTGGTCCCAAGAAGTGTGTGCCATGGAGGGGAGCCAATGTCGCCAAATCTCTAACTGTTCGCAATGTCTTAGTGTTTGGAGAAATTCGAGTGGGGACTCAACAAGTATGGCCATTTCTACCTAGGATTGTAAAATATTGTGAGTCAGTTTGTTACATTGCTTGGTTCCAAAATGTTACAAACAAACATTCACTATCTTCCTCAAAATTTCAAACACTTTGGCTTAAATATGGATACCTTTTGAAGAAGCCTTGATATTACTGCTTGTCCTAAGGATTTCTATCCTTAGAGATTTCTAAATATCTTGAATTATATCTCAATCCATATTTTCCAAAGACAACATAGGAAATTATGGCTTCAACCTCATGATTCTCACAAAATGGACATTGTGAAAGTTATGATGTTTTTGACATAATTATTTAGTTTAAAAACTTAATCAAGACAGGTGTTTGTGGTAAAATAAATTCACTTAAGCAAGATAAATTGAAAATTGAACCCCACATGACAATTTCGAGATTGATTTCTCCTGTTGAACAACCTATTCTTGAAGGTGCTATCATTTAACCAAACTTTGAACTCATTAACAGAGAACAAACCGATATCATTAGTAGTTTGAGAAGCTTCACTTTTGCAACAAAAGAAACACCTACCCAGTGGATAAACAAAACAATCTTAGACAAAGAAGTGGAACAAGTTGATATTGAGGCTAGAAGACCCACATTACCACCACCCATGTGGCAATAAATATCCTCCTTTCTTCCATAAACTTGAACTTTTCTAGATGATCTCATGCAAAGTTAGGATCCCCAAAAGAAGATCTATTGGTCGTCACTTTAAACTTAGGCATCATAGTTCAAAAGAAATCAAGAACTGCATTGAGGCACTCTACCAAAATAGAAACAAGTTGTTGATAAAATTTTGTGAATGCACACCAAGGAAATATCCAGAAATGTATATGTTCTTTATGAGTCAAAACCCTTATCTTTTTCAGGATCAACAACTTTTCTAAATCATTGGGTCTTTAGGATTTGAATAATTTAGAGGTATAGCATTTTTTTCACTACCTTGGTAATTTCAAACAAAGGTTCACTTTAGGTCAACATTGGGTCAAACATTTCATCCACCCCTTCATCAAAATTTCATCTTTCACTTCACCAAACTTTGCAAAAATTTTGAATACACCAACACTTTTTGACTTAAAACATCAATCAACCCAAACACTAACTTAGCTACTTTGTATGTGATATGTATCTTTTTCCATGCATCTAGGTAAGTTAGTTATCATCCTTGAACTAGTTCATCTTGACGGTCATGAGTCTACCCTAAAGATTTACAAGTTCATAAACATCCTTTATCCCAACATCCAAACATCAAACTTAAGTCAAAAGTGTTGTCCCAAAACGTTTGCAAAGATCACTCTCCACATCACCCATATTTTCATCCCCCATTATCACCATTGCTCCAAAAATACTTAGAGTGTCCCTTTTACCTAGATTTTAGTCAACTAGAGAGTTCAAAATTTACAAATCACAACATAACTCTCCCAAAGGTGACACAAAATTTATGGTAAAGACAAGATCACAACACAAGAGAATCATGGAGAAAACCAAAGTCACATTTACCTCAAGTGATCCAAATCCTCTAGAATTTGATTTGAGAAGTCAAGTTACCCCATCACAACAACCTTCATTAGTATCAAGACCATATGAGATAGAAGACATTACAAACAATCCATTTGAACTCACTAGGAAGGAAGTCATGGAACATAAAGCCTTTGAAAATGTAGCTCCTATCTCCCCATCATTTATTCCACAAAATTTGACACAAGGCTTCACAACTCCATCAATAGGGCTAAATAAAACCTACATTCCCAATCTTGCAACAAGCCTTATTAAGGACTTTGGCCATACTCTTCCATTTGAAAGCAACACACTTGTGGGTACCCTTGAAACCAACCCTCCATCTCACATGACCACTTGGACACCAACCTTCTGTGCTCCTCCTATTCTCAAAGATCCAAAAAAAACATGCAAACCTCTTGACCTTCATTACTCCACAAGGACCTCCATATATTGAGGACATCCCTCTTCATCCATACCCATGAGTACCACAAGTGTGCCCACTACATGCAAAACAGTGTGGACCAAGTGTCTCAAAACAAAATGCAAGGGCATGTTAGTACCATACCACAAAGTCAACCCTTAATGTAGATGGGGACATCTTCATCCAATCCTCTAATTGGTTTGTCCATAACATTGGTTTCACAAAACACATCTATCCCATCCATTATCAACCCATCTCAAAGCAATCCCTTGGTAACAAATCTTGTCAACACAGGTAATACATTATCTACATCCCTAACATAAGGGAATCCTCAAGACATGGGACAAGGAAACCTTTTTAATCAATCGAATCAAGGTCCTAGTGTGCCATTCCCATCACATAATCTAATGGAACCATCCTCATCTTTTCCCACAGTCCCCTTTACCATGCAAAATCAAATGGGATCTCAAATGCACATTCCTCCACCTCAATCCACTATTTTACAAGGAATTTCAAACCAAGGGAACCCTCGACCTCTCATCACTAATCCACTACCCACTCAAAACATCAACACCCAGAATCCTCCACGGATGTCCCAACAACCACCTGATCCTACATTGCAAACACATGCCTTAGCCTTACATCAAGCACAACAAGCCTATCAAAAATCCCTACAACATCAGCAACAATAGAAAGCAACCCTAGTAGCCCAACAACAAGCAAACCTAGTAGCCCAACAACAATAACAACAAAAAGTAGCCCTAGCAGCCCAACAACAATAGCAAGCAGCCCAACAACAACAACAAGTAGCCTTAGCACAACAACAACAACAACAACAACAAGAAGCAACCTTAGCACAACAACAACATCAAGCCCATCAAGTGGCCTTATTAGCACAACAACAACAATAGGCCCAACAACAAGCCTCAGTGGCACAACAACAACATCAAGCTCAACAACAAGCCTTACTAGCCCAATAGTATACCCAACAACAACAACAACAAAAATAATAACAAGCTTCTTATTATAACCCTCAATTCACACATCATCAATACAAACGCATTAGGAACATATACATCAATACCCCAATCACCTTCACAGAATCCTACACAACCATACACCCCATACAACACATCCTCATATAAAAATCCCACGTACAACTCATCCATCATCTGACCATATGTTCCTCTACCAAACCCACAAGATGATCTAGCATCACAATTTAAGGAATGTTCACAAGAAATGTAGGACCTTCAGATGGGGAAGACAAAGAATCACTATACACAAAAATTATGTCCTTATCCATTTGATCAAAACATCGCAATGATATCGTTCCCTCCTGGTTTCGAAATCCCCAAGTTTTACAAATATAAAGGGAGAGGAAGTCTCATGGACCATGTCAAAGAGTTTAATATCATGTGTATGGAGGTGGCCTACAATGATTCATATTTAATGTGGCTCTTCCCTAGAATTTTAACATGCCCTTCCATGGATTGGTTTTCTCATCTGCCTCCAGGTATCAAAATTTTCCAGGAAATTACCAATAAATTTATCGATCACTTCTCCTTTAATCTTGACATTGACATCAATCTAGAAGAATTGTACACTCTCAAACAAAAAAAAGGAGAATCCTTCACTAATTTCTTACAGCGGTGGAGACAAAGAGCTAGTAAGAGCAAGTGGCCTCTTCTCGATGAATAACAAGTGGTAATCATCATAGCAAATTTAGACCTCGATCTATGTTTCCACTTGAAAATGTAGTGCATCACATCTTATGACGAGCTTGTCCCTAGAGCCCTTAACATTGAGAGATCTCTAATCTCGGAGGGGAATACTCAAGCTTACAAAGACAACCACTCATCAACTAGTTCAAATGACAAGCCTCGTGTATGGGCTAAGAATAAGAATGTAACAAATGATAGAAAGGTTGAGGCTAAGTTAATCTGAAGTGCTCCTAGACCAAACAACAATCAAGTTGCTAACATCCAACCAACTGTACAAAATAAACACCTCCCTAGAACAATCAAATCAATAACATCGAAATGCAACAAAGGCGAACCCCTAACAAAAACAACTATCCTAAAAGCAAGTACACATAATTATCTAAACCCATAGAAATCATCATGAAAAAGTTGGTAGAGTCAAATCTGATAACACTTCCCAACTTTGAAAACTACTAAGAACCACAAGAGAAACCATCCTGGTACAATGAGAATGACCTTTGTGAATTTCATAAGATCAAAGGACACAAAACAACAAACTACATGAGGCTTAAAAACATTATCCAAGACCTCATAGAGAATGACACCATATCTATTGAGGTACTAATCGGGAATCAAGATCTTAAGATATACAAGAACCCTATGCTAGATCATAACAAAGCAAACAACACTAGGAAAGCTAAGGATTACACAAACGTGAAGCATACCTATTCCAATGTAGTTGCTTCCTGTAGTGTCATCACTGTCGTCACCATCAAAGGGCATAATGCAAAGTGTGGAGTCACCACACGATGTGGTAAAGTCACCATCCAAGGAGTCCCACCCCAATCTAGGGCACAACCTACTAAGCCAACATCAAGCACTAGCAAGTATAATCTCTTAGAGCAACTTAAGAAGACCTCCACACAAATATCAGTCTTAAAACTATTGAGGCTATCCCTTGCACCTAGGGAAATCTTGGAGAAAGCTTTATCAGAGTCATCGGTTCCCAAGGATATTGATACATATCAATTTCAAGCTATGGTAGGCCATATCACTAATCACCTTCTTAGAGCAAGACCTACCATCAAAACCATCTCATACCCGTGATTTACACCTTGAGGTTATCATTCATAAGAAAAAGGTTAAAAGAGTCTTAGTAGATGGAGGTACTAGATTGAACATTTGTACCCTTCAATTGATAAAAAATCTGGGCTATTCAGAGGATACTATTGAGAAGACAAAGAGTACCACCATCGGAGCATATGACAACCAAGAGTGGGTATCACAAGGCATCATCGCACTACCCAGCCAAGTCGACCCCCTCATCGCAGAAACTACATGTCAAATGTTAGACCTTGATCTTCCCTACAACATATTGCTTGGTCAACCTTGGATCCATGCCCTAAAATTTGTAGCCTTAACTTATCATCAATGTTTCAAGTTTCCTTTTGAAGGAAGAGAGATTACCATCTGTGAGTGAGAAAATATGTGAATTAGAATAGTCAATAACACACAATAGATGTAATGCATTACATTAAAGAAATCTAAATTAATAACATAATTCGATAAAATGATTCCTTAAAGACATTTCATCTTCCTCTATTCTTAAGGATCCTGTAATAGTGCTCTCAGATCTTAATTATGCACTAAATTACTGGGATGACACCTAAGAAATGAGTAGCCATTAAACTACAATGTAGAAACTATATCTACACCTACATGATTTGGTGATTTGTTTAGATGATGAACTAAATGATATGTTGGATGATAAGTTGTTGTATACATAATACTAATGGAGTGATGCAATGCTGAATTAAACTAATGAAGATGCTATGAGAAATGATTCTGAATGCTGGAAGTAAGCTAAGACATGTCTAACAAAGAATCCATGATTCCAATTTACTTGCTAAACTATTCTAAATGCTAAACTATAATGTAAACTAAGCTCCCAAATGCTAAGATGATTTTTGTAGGGTAATTGTATGCAATGCTCTCCTATGAAAAAGATGTAAATGAGCCTCTATTTATAGATTTCACCAAGGCATTAGGTGAGTTGGCAACAATGGATGATCAAGATTAAGTTTGGAGAGATCGATGGTGAGAAATGAGGAGGTTGGAGAGAAATAAGGAAGTTGTCCCCTGTAATAGAACAATCTTTCCAAGTGTAGAAAATAATAAATGGAAAGGAGAAGCCATGTGTCTCTGATTTTGTTAAGATTATTGAGGGTAAATACCCATTTTAGAAATTAGGAATAATTATTTTCATGTGACACATGGTGAGATGGAAGATGATGTGGAAGGAGGTTAGAAGAATATGGAGAAATGTGACAAAATTTGAATTAAAAATTAAAATTTAATGAGAGAGAATTAATTAAATAAAATAAATTAGTTAAATTTGTTTATTTAATTAAATCATGAAGAAAGTGGTTTAGATAAGAGGAATTAAGAAATACAAACTATATAAATAAACTTTACATTTTATTTATACAGTAGAGGAAATAAAGATTTTTATTAATCAAATAACCAGTATTTAATTAATATTCTCTAGGCCAATTTTGGATGTATACATTTTTCCCTTCTTTGAAGTGATGTGTTTACACATTACTTCAAAGAAAAATTTACCAGTGCTACTAAAATTTTGACGATGCCCTAGACGACAATTTTTAGAAGATCACGAATGTATGCCCCCTCGAAAGATAAATTGAGGAATTTTTTATGATAAAAGATTTTTGATGATTTTAGAAAATTTCTAATGATTTGTGATGATGTCAATGATGAAGTCCCGATTTGATGATATTCCAACAATTTATCTCCCGATATGGAAGAAATGAGTTGCCCTTTGATTAATTGATCCTTTAAAAAAAAAATATGCCATCAAAATTACACTCTTAGTTACCCTTTATTAAGAGGTAAAAGTGAAAAAGGATTCATTTCTGCATTTTTTATTTTGGAAATTATGGAGTGAGAGAGCAACCTTGAGCATTTGAGTGAAGATGGTGATCCCCTATGAGACTCATCGATTCGAGCTGGTGTGGCGACACAATCGGCTAGCAGGATATGAACCGCCGATATGAATTTCGAAAACTTTTCTTGTGAATTTTGAATCAATTTTCTTCCATTTTTAATTTTTAATTTTTGATTTTTCCTTCTTTCGGTTCATACAAAATTTTCTGTGGCGCATAGGTTAGATTTTTTAGTGCATCCACCTAGATTTTTAGTGCATCGGCTAGGTTTAACAACGCATAAATGGTTTGTAATAGCGCATCCACATTTTAGTGCATAGATGGTCTGTAACGATGTATTAGATTATTAGGCAACCCATCCATTAGGAATGGCACATTAGACTGTAGTTTTAGCGCATATATACCCAAAGTAACAACACATTAGATTTGATGGCGCATTAGAGAGATTCCATAGCACATCTGAGGAATTCTCTAGCGCATTGAGAGAAATGGTGCATTGCTAGACTCTAACAGCACATTCAGCCAATTTGGTGGCGCATCTACCCTTTTGGAGCAATGAAGCACTATTATGGCACATTTAGGTTAGAATTAAATATTTTGTATTTTTGAATTTGGTGATATTTAATCATGTCAACCAATGATTTGTTGTTGATGATAGATTAGATGATTTATTGATCTCATGATAGGCGAGATTCAATCATGATGATGTTGTTTTGACCTCATGATAGGCGAGGATCAAAATAAATATTCGCGAGATTCGATGAAAATATCACTAGAACTGATAGTATGATTGATTGATGTTTGATTGTTTTGTTGATTTGATTGATTGATTGATGTGTTGATTGTGATGTGTTATAATGATAGGAGACGGATTTATATAATCTTTAGTCCTGAGAGAAATTCCCCTAGACTTGGGAGTTGATCCCACATCTATCACAGGCTGATAGGGACATCATTAAGCAATGCATATTATCTTCATTGATTGACATGCCCCAGATTAGGATTAATCGGGGATTGTTGACTGCATTGGCAAAGAGGTGGCATAGCGACCATAATACTTTTCTTCTGGCCACTGGAGAGATGATTGTGACACCAGAGGATGTCTAGAGGATTTTGCAGATTCCCATGATGGGTGACATTGTTACATATGACCACATTGAGTAGGGAGTTACTGATGCCTTACACCGGATATTCCATGACAACCATATTAGTGGATATGAGATGCCTTGGCAGGAGATGTTTGAGAGATATGCCCCTTTTCCTTTCGTGCTCATAGGATTTGTTAGTGGCTTCTTATGTCCCAACAAGAGGGCAAAGGGATTGTCCATCGGTTGGGGTCAGACACTGGAGTAGGCGATTCAGTTTGGGACCTGTTTCACCTGGGGTTCATGCATGCTCGCATAGTTATAACATGATTTACATTAGGTAGTGTACCTCAGAGGAGCTAGTTTATCCGCAAGTGTGATCCTATTACAAACATGGGCTTGGGAGTATATTGCGGTGACATGTCCAAAGAAAGACAAATTTTAGCCATTTGGGAGGCCCTACGTCTATGGTTATGCAGGTCCAGTTGTCCAACATAAGCTAGGGAAATTGGAGTACTCGAGACATGTATTGGATGACTTGGATTTTGTTACATGGTGACCATATGTGGACAATGAGCAGTGGGCAGAGGATCATTTGGATATTCCTTATGTTATGATAGTCAGGTATCTTATTGGATAGACATGCTACATTATCGTGAGATTCCTATTGATGAGAGTGCTCAAACAGTATGGTCAAGTGCAGGGGATACCATAGGGATTGGCCATGTATGTGCGAAGGCAGCAAGATGTGACTGAGTGGGGGCCTACATTATCTTATGATGCCACATGTGATGAGTATCATCAGTTACAACTAGTAATCTGGGACTTCCATCTAGAGATCATTGAGGGATACATGACCGAGGAGTACTCACAGTACTTTAGTGGGCATCCATTTTCGAGGATTTCTAGGCCTAATGAGTCAGTGCCAACATTAGAGGATGATGAGGACAAACCACATAGATGGAGGAGAGGTAGAGGCAGTGGAGATGAGGAGGGAGATGGTGGGGATGATGACAAAGGTGGTGATGATGGTGGGGATGATGGCAGGGATGATAGTGGTGGTGGTGCTCACCCAGTGTTGGATGTCAGTGTGCCTTGTAGGAGGCGATCTTTAGTGGTAGCATCACAACAACGTGTATGTATACAGTTGCCTTCCCAATAGTAGTAATCCCAAATTACAATGTTACATGCCTAGGTCTAGACCTTCAGGGCCAACTGACATAGGTGCAGGGACAATTACAGACAAAACACAGTTGTTGTCATAGGTTCAAGCACAACTTTTACAGGCCTAGGGGAAGATACAGACTCTGAAAACTGAGAGGGATGCTACTAGACAACAGCTAGCACAGGTGCAAGGTCAAGTTGTCGTATTGACTGCTAAGAGAGATGCACTGAGACGATGAGAATAGTAAGTAGAGGCTATTACTAAGAGATTGTAGCAGGTTGTGACAACTGTTGGGTTAGCAGACTATTTTTAGGAGATTCACCACACTATCTAGGAGGTTGAGTTTTACAGAGGTCAGTATCATGAGGTGGTCCCTCCCGAGCAGTGGGAGAGTTTTACCTGGTCTCAGCCTAGTAGGTCACAGTCTTTGACAATGAGTATGGAGATCGGAGAGATCTTGGTGTGGGTCCATCAAGTGTAGCAGGAGGTTCTAGTTTAGGGATGCCAACACCGTCTGGGGGGAGCACTACATAGCTTTGATATTTGTTGTTTATTGTGATTTGGACATGTATACATTGATACTCGATGATTTAATGCCAATTTTGATGATGTATTTCTTCATAATTAGATATCCTTGTACATTTGACATCATTTTGAGATATATATGTAGTAATGATGATAGTTGACCTACGTGCTTATGTGTGTTGATCATGATGGATGTGTTTAATTTCCTATTATGTATGTTATGTGATGTTTGTATGATGATGATATTGTATGCTATGGATGCAACATGTGTTGTGATTCTATGATGTTTTATGAATAATGTCTATATGCCCTATATGATGAATCTTACTATGTGAATGGAATGTGCTAAATGCTATGTTTTTGTACTTTTCCAATGCAAATATGTGATGAAAAAGATGAAATGGATGGATGGATGGATGAAATTATTAATGATAGAAATGGATGAATAGAATGATTAACTAATTAGGGATAATTCTACATGTTCCTATAGATGTATGATATGCATGGTACTCTATGTTTTTGTTTTTTTTTGGAGGCAAATGTATGAAATGGATGAATGGAAATTTATGCAAATGTATGACTAAAATGTATGGATGAAAATGATATGATCAATGCTTTGTTTTTGGATTTTCATGATGCAAATATATGATCTAATGACTAAATGAAATAATGAAAGGATATGAGAATGCATGAATGATATCCTAATGAGCTTATGCATCTAAATGATTTTTTTGGTAATGTCAAATGTACTCAATCTGTTAATGATAGAAATAACATCACTTGTAATATTGTACTAGCCTTGGAGAAATCTATAAATACCACTGCAACACCTAGCCTGAATGCAACCTAAACATGCAACTCTAACAATGCAATATTGTCATTCCAATAATTTATTTATTGTGCTTAGTATCATCATTGAGATTTTACAATGTTGAAAGTGAGTACAAACATCGATGGTATAATTAGACCATGATGACCTGAGTACTACTTTCATGATATTTGATAGTGCAAGTTAACACAAGCATCTAGTTATAATTGGACCGAGATGACCTGAGCATTTCTTGCGTAAACAAACAAGAGTTAACCGTGTTCTTATGTGAATCCAGAATGTTATTAGTGATACTTTGTAGAGAACATCCCATGACAATTCACATAGTATTAATGATCAACTCACAAACAAGAGACAAAGAAAAATATCATTCTTGATCATAGCTTCTCTAGTTCTTTGACATCCTTGATTTGCTCCTGAGAAATAACAACAATCATAATGCAAATAATTGAACATTTGTGTTTAAGTGATAAAACAATGATTCAGAAAGTCGTCACCAAATGAAATTTGTTTTTGATTCATCTTGTTGTTATTGGTTCAGATGGTTGGTTTTGGTGAGTCTGATTGATGTTCAAAGTTGTAGCCCGCTTGATTGTTATGTTTTGTTCACCATGTTGTCATGTTGTTGTTTTTTTGTCATTTTTAAGCTCAAAGATGGATTTCCCCCAGTGAGTTTAGGATTCTTCCCCGAGTGGAAGCAAACCAATTTATTATGGATATGTACAATGCTTGACAAGCCAAAGTGAGACACAACCAATACAAAAAAATATGTACATGAGGCTCAAATGAAGGATGTGGATAGTGATAGCAAAGAGCCAATGGGTGACACACATTCCAAAAGAGGAAGAAGCTAGCCTATCACAAATAGCGCCTGCTGCCAAGTTTTCACTATTTGCTTTTATTGCACTTTTTCAAATTTTATGATTTTTCAATTTTTTCCTTTTTGTATTTTTTCCTTCTTTTTTTTGTATTTTTTCCTTTTTTGATTTTTTGTTGTCACCAAGATGCCTGTTTGCCAGGTTTTCACCAGGGCAACCATTTTTTTAGGAAATTTTCTAATTTTTTTTGGATTTTTTTAGGACTTTTTCCAATGCAGTGGATGAGTCATGTGTAGAATTTCTTGAGATGGAGGTTGTTCATGGGCTCTTCAAATAGGTCTCCTTCTGGCATGGATAGTTGGTATGCTCTTGACCCATAGACTGACACAATGACAAAGGGGCCCAACCAATTCGGTTCAAACTTTCCTTTCTTCTCCCTATCCTGTTGGTTGTGTGGGATCTCCTTCAATACTAAGTCACCAACTTGAAATGTTTGGGGTTTGACTTTATGATTATAACTTATGGACATTCATTGTTGGTAGGATTTCAGGTGGTTCACTGCATGTTGGCATCGCTCATCTAATAGTTCCAGTTCTTGCAATCTAGATACCCATTAGTCCTCATCAAAGATGATACCCTTCAATGAAACCCAGAGTGATGGTAGTTCAAATTCAATGGGTACAATGGCCTCAAATCCATACACAAGAGCATATGGTGTGGATCCTATTGGTGTGCGAATATTGGTATAGTATGCCCACAAAGCAAGGTTTAATTGGATGTGCCAATCGTGTCTAGCGTCATTGACCATTTTCTTCAATATTTTCGTAATATTTTTGTTGGAAGCCTCTACTTGTCTATTTCCCTGAGGGTAGTATGGTGTAGAGAAGCAATGTTGGATACTAAACTTTTCACACAATTCTTGCATATCTTGATTTTTGAATGGTCTTCCATTGTTAGTGACAATGGATTGAGGGATGTCGTACTGATAGATGATGTAATTGAGGATGAATGATGAAATTTTCTTTCCTGTGATGGTGATTAGGGGAACAACTTTAATCAACTTTGTGAAGTATTTTGTAGCTTTGATGATAAACTTGTGTCCATTTGACAAAGATGGATGATTTTTACCAATAATATCTAGTCCCCACTAACAAAAGGGCCACGTGGATGCAAAAGGCTGAAGTTCCTACGTAGGTGCGTGGATGAGGTTGCCATGGATCTGACACTTTTGACATTTCTTGATGAACTGAAAATACTCCTTCTCCATGTTTGGCCAATAATATCCTAAACAAAGGAGTTTCTTGGCTAAGGTCAGACCACTTGAATGAGTTCTGAAAAGACCCTCATGAACTTCCCGTAAAGCCATTTCGGACTCATTGCGTTCCATACATCGTAGGAGAGTTTTGTCAAGACCTCGTCAGTATAGTACATCTACGATAAGAGTATGTCAGATGGCTCAACGAATGAAATTACGTTTTTGATTTCTAGACAGGTTGGGTGGAAGGGTGTTATCTTTTAGGTAGGTATAAATTTCACCATATATTGAGGTATTAGTATTAGCTAGGTGATAGATAACTTGGGATTCAGTACCATCATAGGTAGGGGAGAAAAGTTGTTCCACCAAGAACTTGTAATGACTTATTTTCTCTAGAATTTGTAAAAAGGAAGCAATAGTAGCCATGGCATCGACAACTTAATTGTCCACTCTTGAAATTTGCTCAAATTTGATATCCACAAAAAATTTCTTAAAATCATCCATCATTCTTTTGTAGGGAATCAATTATTCGTCCTTTGTTTGATAATAATCATTGACTTAATTAATGACCAACTGAGAATCTCCATATACCTGCAATTCTAGGATTTTCCACTCTACAGTTGTTTTAATGCCAATGATTAATGTTTCATACTCTGCCATGTTGTTGGTACAAGGGAACATCAATCTGTATGATTTTGGTATGGTATGTCCTTGTGGAGTGAAAAATAGGATTTTGGCCCCTGATCCATGTTGGGTGTGTGATCCATCAAAGTATAATGTCCACTATTTTGTAGCCAAGGTGAGGACATCAACATCTGGAAATTCACTGTGTAAAGGATGATTATTAGGTAGAGGTGCTTCTGCTAATTAGTCAGTGATTGCTTGTCCTTTTATTGCTTTCCTATACACATATTGGATGTCAAATTCACTTAGTATCATAACCCACTTGGCTAGTCTTCTAGTTAGGTTAGCTTTGATAAGAAGGTATTTGAGTGGATCTATTTTGGCTATTAACTTGATGGTGTGTGTCAACATGTTGTGTCGTAGTTGTTGGGTGGCGAACACTATTTCCAAGAAATCCTTTTCAATTGAGGTATAGTTGATCTCATAGCCATTTAGTGTCTGTTGATGTAGTAAATTTCCCTCTCTTTTCTTGTTGAATCCTCTTGTGCTAACAAGGCTCCCAATGATACCTCAGTTGTTGCAATGTATAACAAAAGTGGTTTTCCTTCTATTGGTGGTACTAAGATAGGTGGAATCATTAGGTATTATTTCAATTGGTTGAAGGCTCCTTCACATTTCTCATCCCATTAGAAAGAAACATTTTTATGCAACAATTGAGTGAAAGGATGGATCTTGTCTGCTAGTTGTGAAATAAATCTTCAGATTGATTGGAACCTTCCTTGTAGAGATCGTAACTAGCTGATGTTTTTCGACATGGCATTTCCATGATAGCTTTAACTTTCGCTGAGTCTACCTCAATGCCTTTTTTTGAAAATATGTACCCCAGGAGTTTGGATGAAGTCACCCCAAACACACATTTCTTTGGATCCAGTCATACATTGAATTTCTCCAATCTAGTGAAGATTTTGTCTAAGATCTCTAAGTGTCCTTCTCTGGTATATGATTTAGCTAATAGATCATCCACATAGTCTTCCATGAAAGTATGCACCATATCATGAAAAATTATTGTCATGGCATGCTGATAAGTAGCTCTGGCATTCTTCAATCCAAATGGCATGGCGTTCCAACAAAATGTTTCCCACGGATAGGTAAATGCTATCTTATCTTGATCGTCTAGAGCTATCTTGATTTGATTATACCAGGAAAAACCATCCATAAGTGATAACATGCCATGTCCTACCGTTAAGTCTACTATGATGTCTATGTTAGGTAGAGGAAAATCTTCTTTAGGACAAGCTTTATTAAGATCTTAGAAATCCATGCAAATATGAATGTTGTTGTCAGGATTTGAGATTGGTACAATATTGGAGATCCACTCAGCATAGTCAATGGGTCTGATGAATCCTGCATCTAGCAACTTCTTCAGCTTTGCTTTTACCAATAAGGCAATATGTGGATGCATTTTCCTTAGTTTCTACTTGACTAGTTTCACCCCTGGTGGTAATGATAGATGATGCATGATGAGTTTTGGATCAATCCTTGGCATGTCGGCATATGACAAAGCAAATTTGATTTATTTTTCTATGAAAACTTGAGGAAGCTTGGCTTTTATTGGTCTGTCAAAGATGTTGCTAGATGGACAGTCTTTACTGTCTCTTCACTATTGATATTGATAGACTATGTGGGTTCAATCAATACCTTTGATCTTTCTTGAAATTGTTCTAGGAGAGTATCAAATCTTCCATCCTTCGACACCTTAGAGAGGTTCTTGCCATTGGATGCGCTCTTTGTTTTTACTTTTTCTGGATCTGATACTGCCATTGAATGGTTTTCACCATCTGATCTATTTCCTGTATTATTCATTTTGTAGCTGGAAGATTTGATACTCCCTTGTTTGGAAGCTTCGTTATGATGTTCAATGGTGGAATATGTTTCAGGATTGTTGGCACAGAGGAAATTGATGATGGAATCATCGTTTGAAAATGTAGGGATGTCAAATGGCTCGGTTAGGTCCCAATCTATGAGTTAAGGATGTACTAGGGGTAAGAAGTCACCAAAATGGTTAAGGTGAGAGATGGTAAGATCCCTGATAGCGGTGTATTTGATTTTTCCAATAAAAAAATCAAGGTCTATAAGGTAACTCTCCTCTGAATTATCTGTTTCACTCTGAGTCAAGTCGTCTTCGCTAGAATCATCAATGTATTGTGATCCTAATTCAAATAGTCTAGAACCTAACCTTTGTACCTCCTCAAGTAGGGGTGTATAATTGTGTACCATGTCAATGTCCTTGTCATGACAAGACTCTTCTGATAGTGAATCCCACTCATATTCATTGGAGTCAATCTCATGATCATCACTAGCTTGTAATTGCAAGATTCTTTCAACCACCCTCTGAGTCATATCTTCTTTTGTCTCCTCTTTATAACCAACCCAGTCTTGTATTTTGGATTAATTAAGAGGGATTGAATTGGTTATAAAATTCCTTCCTTTATTTTTCTTACAGGTCCTTTTCCCTTGTATCCCATCTTTTCCAAAATAGTGAAGCCTTTTCCATATTGGGTTGTTTGTACATTTGCAGTTGTTGTTTGGGATTCTTCTTCATCCTTATAAAGCCAGTTTAGAACATCCTTGTCTTCTGCTTTGTCAACCATAGTGCTTGCTTTTACGAACTGACCATCAAAGAGTGTAACTGGTTGTGATGACTTGTTGTGTTGATGTTGAGGGTTATCCATATGACTTTGGAGAAGAGAACTGTGAAAGACATAGAGATCGTTCAATAAAATATTCACCAACACCTTTATCTTTGACTTGGAATTTTTTCTCAAATTGTTATGACAAGGCATTTAATTGAGCTTCATGATTTGAGGATGTGGAAGGAGCAACTTTTTCTTTCTTCTCAGACCGTTTAGACATGGAACTGGATTGGCCTTCATGATTTGAGGAAATGACTAATGGTTTGGATGAGGAACTTGATTGGCTTTGATCATTGGAAGGGATGGAAGTGGAAGCTTCTTTATTATGAGGCACAAAGATATCTTGGACAAATTTCAAGGTATTGCAATACTGAGGACTATTTGAATTAGCCGAGATGGTGATTTCTTGGCCACCACAAGGGAATTCCAAACATTGGTGGTTGGTTGACGGGAAAAATTACATTTCATGGATCCATGGGTGACCCAATAGTATGTTGTAGGTCAAATACTTATCTAAGACTTGGAAGATTACATCTTTCTGAATCGGTCCTACTTGAATAGGTAAGACAATCAATCCCTATAAAGATCTTTCCTCATCATCATATGCTTTTATTGTAATTATTTTCTTTAAATCAATTGCATTATCAGAAAATCCTAAGGCACAAACAAGCTTTAAAGTACATATATTCAGGCCAACTCCATCTATTAGGACGCATTTGACATGATGCTTATGAATTAGGACTTCAATATGGAGAGCGACATTGTGGGGATGAGAAATAGATGCGCCATCATTTTATGAAAAGGATAAGTAATGTGGTACAGTCAAATGTCCCATCATGGCTTCAAATTTACAAACTTCCAGATTTGTTGGTACTGTTGTGTCCACTAGGGATTTTTCCAAAATCTCTTTGTGGGCAGGTGAAATTTTGAGTAGTTCCAATATTGATATTTGTGCAGGGATTTTTTGTAATTGGTCCACTATGTTATATTGATTGGATGAGGCAACAGGTGTTTTAGATGAACTTCCTTTTAGGACATATTTGGCATGTGCCCTCGTGGTCACGTTTATTGGCATGTTGTCTTGTTTCCCATTTATTTTAATGACATTGACTTGAGTATCAGTTGTAGTCATATTTGGTTGGATGTCATTAACTAGATTTTAAAGGATGATGATGCCTTGTTCTTGTTCAATTGGAATGTCATAGATTGGGTCATTGTTTGCAGTGATGTCTTGATTGTCATTGGTTTCAATGGTATTCATCTGATCTTCTGTTGCTAAGATATGGTTTATGACAGTATCATGGACATAGTTTATGTTCTTTCCCTTGTTTGTTGTAGAGGACTCCTCTTTTTCATAATTTGGTAAAGGATTTTTAAATGCTCCATGATCGACATTTGTTTGGGGTCCCTCTATTCGTATGACTTTGTCATCTATTAAGTATTGTATTTTGTGTTTTAATTGCATGCAACTATTTGTTTGATGACCTTTGCACCGATGAAATTCACAATAATAAGCATAAATCCACCATGAAAATTTTACTTTTGGTTCAAAGCCTTCAGTGTCAGGTAGGGTTATGAGGTTATTTACAAGAAGTTCCCTCAATTTAGATTTGTGTGATTGACCTAAAGGTGTGAATTTTCCATAGTTTGATTATGTTTGATAAGGTGGAGGTTTGGACGTGGTATTACTTTGATTGTGGTTGTTTAGATTGTTAAATTGGTTGACATTTTGATTAGTGCCTTGATTGATGTTTTGATCGGTCTTGGTTGTGGTTCTCGATAGATTAAAGACCGATTTAGCATTATGTTTTTTAGGCGGCACCATTGTTGGCATTCTTATTCCTTGTCCAAAATTTGGGTTTCTCATTGTTGTGATGGTTAGAAGAGCTAGCATTGTTTGATCCTTCATTGTGAATTTTCAATACTCCTCTTTTGACTAAAGCTTCTTCAATTTTAATACCGTTTTCTACTATCTTCTCAAAGCTAGGGGGACATTGTAATTGCAGCCTATAGCTCATTTCATTGTGAAGGTTATATATGAAAATGTCCATCTTTTCTTGTTCGGGTATGGGATGAGTGTATCGAGCAAATAACCTTCTCCACCTTTGTAAGAATATGAGAAAATATTCTCCTTGTTTCTGTTTGGTATTACAAAGATCCTTCATGGTTATCTCATGTGCAATGTTATATGAATATTGAGTGATAAATTTTTTGGCAAGTTCTTCAAAGGATTTATGCCTGGTTGTAGTTTCAAAAACCATTCCATACAATGGCCTCCCAAACTACAAGGAAAAAGTCTCATTAAGTATGTGTTCTCATGAGAAAACTGAAGACTCATGGTTTGAAACTCTTGTAAATGGTCTATGGGGTCAAATTTTCCATTGTATTTGTCGTATTTCAATAAGTCACAATTTGGGGGAAATGGTATCATGTTTAACTTTCTATCAAAGGGGTAGGGACAAATATCTTGCAACAAGTATCTTTTGGTAGTCCCTCTTTGCATATCTTGCAACTGTTGTTGAAGGTTCTTCATTTGATGTGTTAGGGAAGCCATTTGATCTATATTTGGTGTTTCAATTTCAGTTTTCTTTGGGGTTCCCTTTAATTTATTAACATCAAAATCACTTGGTAATTTGACCCATTGGTTTGCTAACATTAGAAGGTATTTTTCTCCATCCTTTTCAAAGATTCTTTCTAGGAATTTGTGAAATTTGGGATCTTGGTTTGCTTGTTCTATTTCCTCCTCTATTATTTCTTTTGTTTTGTTTTGAGAAACTTTGTGAATGGGATTTTCTTCTGGTTCACCCATGTTATTTTGAGGTTCAAGTTCCTTATCCTTAAGTTTTTGCTTTTGGGACCTTGTTAAAACAGGCATGCAAGTGATGAAAGTTTACTAAAGTTTGATCTTTGTTTAGGAGTACCAAGGAATACCTAAGTTGAATATAATAATGAATCCTATTGATGGGACCAAGGTAATAAAATTTGATTTAAAGTGTATTGTTTATGGATGAAGGATGATAGATCCTAATGGGGAAACTCAACTTGATGATCAAATTTGGATTTTGATGATGATTGGGAACTTTTGGATATTTGATCAAAGCTTAGGTAAAGGATTTCACTTGTAAATGCTAGTTTTTCCATGTTTATAGCAATGTTGGAATGAGGAAAGAAATTCTCTGTGGAAAATATCCCTAAATCTGGTTTCAAAATGTCGGATGGGAGCCAAATTTAACTCTCTGGTTATCAATTTTGGTGAATGTGTCGTAACAGTCAGGGTATGTGTTGAAAGAAAGATGTGCTACAACATGGCTTGAATGTGCCACATAAAGGTTTAGACGCGCTATGGAATCAAGGGAATTCCCTAGGGAATAGCTCAGATGTGCCAAAGTTTCAAGTGTATGCGCTATAGAATTTGGTATATGCTCCACATAATGCAAGGTATGTGCTGAGAAATGTGGGGTACGTGATGTAACAATAGGTGAATGTGCTGGAAAAAGTGGTAAATACATTGTAACAAAGGGTATATGCATTGGAAAAAGCAATAAATGTGCCAAAATAAGTAGTGTAAGCACTGAACTAGGGAAATATAACAGTTTGCTGCCAGTTTACTCAATTTTTCTAGTTTTTAGTTAGAGAATGGCTTGTTTCAAATGATTTTTTTTGAATCACAATTTTGCACTTCCAGTGTGTGAGGTTTTGTTTGAAGTTTATTTTAAAAACACTTTGGAAAACACAATCAAGCATGTACGAACCCTAAGACTGTGTAAAACTGTATTCTTTTGGATTCTACACATATTTTACTCCAACCACACTTATTCTTAGCGGATGAATTCAGAAGCTTGGCCACACGGGCTCCCCCTTACAGTGCACTCACTTCTCAGGTCAACCAAGCTTCCAACCCCCATAAAACTCCCATGCTAGGTTGATGATCTCTACTAAACACTATGAGAATGTGGATGCCTTTGCAATGACCATTGTTGCACCAAAGAATAGATAAAGGTTTTTGGCCTACTATAACAAGGGTTCTAGTATGGATATTTCGTTCATGGGGGATCATCCATGCGGTGAGAGACCATTGTTTCCCTTCCTGTCGGAACAATCCTTGTGATACTTGCCTTTCCTCAAGTACCCACACTTATATCCTAGGTGGAAGTCAGTTGGCTTTAGCATGTTCTCAGTTGGGTCATTCCCTTGGGTGATTAATTTTTCCCACAAGGCAGGCCCTCTAAGATAAAATAAAAGCAAGCAAGTATATCCATAGTTCAAACAATCTTTGTTTCGCGTGAACAAAGAGAGAACACACGCCATATAATCAACTCACACTCACAAATAAACATGAATGGGTTTGGATTTTTGGTCACCTAATTAAGGGGAGAGCATATGCCTACTATTCATGCACACAATAGACAAGGTGTTCTTTCCTTCCTAATTAGTCTAGATTCCTAGATTAAGCAAAAAGGAAATAAATCATTCCAACCCTTGCATCAAGTTCATCAATAGTTTGCAATAAATGTTTCTTTGACAACATTCAAGAGTTTCAAAAAAGTCTCTGGCAACATTTATGAAACCTACACAACAGAAAAACATCCATTAGTTTCAGACCCAAAAGAAATTTACAAAGAAAATTAAATGTCCCCTTACAGTAAGCTAGTGCATTGAAAAGGTAAATGCGTTGCAAAATAAGTGAATGCACCATAGAAAACATGAAATGTGCTACAAAAAGTGGTAAATGTGTTATAGAAACCCCCTGATGTGCCACAGAATGGTAGGGATACGCTGCAGAAACCCATTGTTGCACCGGAACAGTCGGTGAATGCGTTGTAGAATGTTTCGAGTGTGTCAGAGGAATTAGCAGTTGCGCTAGAGAAACTCACGTCCAAACCTATAAAAGCATACTTTCCAAAAAAATATCAAAATAAGAAGGGCTAGGCCCCACAGTGGGCACCAATTTATGTGTGTGAGAAAATATGTGAATTAGAATAATCAATAACACACAATATATGCAATGTATTACATTGAGTAAATCTAAATTAATAACACAATTCGATAAAATGATTCCTTAAAGACATTCCATCTTCCTCTATTCTTAAGGATCCTGTAATAGTGCTCTCAGATCTTAATTATGCACTAAATTACTAGGATGACACCTAAGAAATGAGTAGCCATTAAACTACAATGTAGAAACTATATCTACACCTACATGATTTGGTGATTTGATTAGATGATGAACTAAATGATATGCTGGATGATAAGCTGATGTATACAGAATACTAATGGATTGATGCAATGTTGAATTAAACTAATGGAGATGCTATGAAAAATGATTCTAAATGTTGGAAGTAAGCTAAGACACATCTAACAAAGAATCCATGATTCTAATTTACTTGCTAGAATATTCTAAATGCTAAACTATAATGTAAACTAGCTCCCAAATGCTAAGATGATTTTTGTAGAGTAATTGTATGCAATGCTCTCCTATGCAAAAGCTATAAATGAGCCTCTATTTATAGATTTCACCAAGGCATCAGGTGAGTTGGTAGTAATGGATGATCAGGATTAAGTCTGGAGAGATCGACGGTGAGAAATGAGGAGGTTGGGGAGAAATAAGGAAGTTGTACCCTTTAATAGAACAATCTTGCCAAGTGTAGAAAAAATAAATGGAAAGGAGAAGCCATGTGTCTCTGAGTTTATTAAGATTGTTGAGGGTAAATACCCATTTTAGAAATTAGGAATAATTATTTTCATGTGACACATGGTGAGGTGGAAGATGATGTGGAAGGAGGTTAGAAGAATATGGAGAAATGTGACAAAATTTGAATTAAAAATTAAAATTTAATGAGAGAGAATTAATCAAATAAAACAAATTAGTTAAATTTGTTTATTTAATTAAATCATGAAGAAAGTGGTTTATATAAGAGGAATTAAGAAATATGAAATATATAAATAAACTTTACAATTTATTTATACAGTAGAGGAAATAAATATTTTTATTAATCAAATAACTAGTATTTAATTAATATTTTCCAGACCAATTTTGGATGTATACACCATCCATGGAGATCCTGAGCCTTTTTACTACTACAAGAACGTTGAGGCTAAGTTCTATAAATTCCCCCAAGTACCCAAAAATAATGAAGGGCCTACACCTTCTACCTCATTTTTTGACCCATCGTCGCTTGCATCTACCTCTGAAACAAAGGAACCCATTGTTGAGAACATACTTGATATCAAAGCAACAATCCAAGATGATGGTTGTGGGAACTATAAGCTGATGAAGAACACCTTTCTCTTAGGGGAGCTACCTATTTCCCTTCAATCTCATGGGAAACCTACATCTAACAACAAAGAGCCTAAAACTATCAAGATGGCAACTACTACCTTCACCAAGTGGGTGGATTTGAATCAAGAAGATGTCAATGAAAATGATATCCCTAAATTCCTCTATCAAGATGAATGGAATGTCCCCACTCTTCCCATGGAAGATGATAACAAAGGCTTGCAACTAATGAAGGGAATGGGATATAACAAGAACAAGAAGCCATGACAAAATGATAATGGTTTACTAGAACCCATTGTTCCTGAGAAGCGACTAAAGAATTTTGGTCTAGGTTGTAATACTAGCAAGGTCACCCTTATTAGCAAAGGTACTTCCGCTAAACGAGTTGAGGCTTCCTCTTGTTTATCTCCATCATGTGAAATGACCTTAGATGACTTCCCCCTTGATGTTGTTGACATGTTTGAAAACAACCCCCTCTTCATGATATCAGTAATATCCCTTGCTCCAAGCAATCAACCAACTAAAATATGCCTAGTCTACCCACAACTCATTGACATGGACCAAAAAGGACCACCAATTCTTGATTTATTCAAAAATAATGAAGCGATCTCAGAATTCATGGGATATATGACAACTTACCATGGGCAGATCACAAAGCAGGTTTTGACATAGAACTAGATACAAAGGTTTACTATGGGGAGACTATTGAATCCTTCAGTCACAAAATTGATGAAATACAACTAACATACAAATTTTTAAGTGAAAACCACACTGTGACACTTTCTGATCCTAAAAAAGTAAAAAAAAAGGACACATCTTAAGGTGAAAACCTCTTTGAGGAACCCAAGGATGAGGGATTCAATCTCCCCCTTAGTGAAATGCATCTAGATAAGTCAACAGTACTAGCAAAAAGGGTCACTCCAATCAATGTGGGAACCAAAGCGGCACCTAAGATCACTTTCTATGCCAAATCCATGTTGGACAAAGAACAACAGAACCTGGCAGCATTCTTGAAAGAGTGCAAACCTAACTTTGCATGGGCATACACTGATATGCCAGGGCTTGATCCAAAGTGGTTGTGCATCACTTAGCTATCTATCCTAAAGCCAAGACAATCAAGCAAAAATTAAGGAAGATGCACCCTCAGATAGTAGTCTTGGTCAAAATCGAGTTACAAAATCTCTTGACATTGGATTTATCCAACTGATAGATTATCCTAAGTGGGTTTCAAACCTGGTACCAGTCTCAAAACCCACTAGGGGCATCAAAATCTACACTGCTTTCAGGGACTTAAACAAAGCATGCCTGAAGGATGATTTCCCCTTCCTAATATCGACCTCATTATAGACTTGACAACTGGGAATGAAATGTTGTCACTCATGGATGGTTTTTCAAGTTATAATCAAATCGTAATCGCCAAATAGGATCAAAACAAAACTACATTCACCTATCAATGGGGAACCTATTGCTGGAATGTGATTCCATTGGGGCTAAAGAATGCAGGAGCAACCTATCAAAGAGAAATGACCCTCATCTTTCAAAACATGGTCCACAAAATAGTCAAATACTATGTGGACGATAATTTGGAATAATCAAAGAAAGGAAATGAGCACATACAAGTCTTAAGACCCATCTTTGACAAGCTAGAAGAATACAAAGTAAGGCTAAATCCAAAAAAGTGTGTCTTTGGGTTTACATCAAGGAAACTTCTTGGCTATATCATCTCACAAAGAGGAATAAAAATTGATCTAGCAAAGGTAAAAGCTATCCTAGACATGGAACCACTGCAAACACTAAAGCAAATGAGAGGATTACAAGGAAGACTGTAGTCCATCAAGAGGTTCATAGCATAGCTATCAAATAAAATCCATCCCTTTTCACATCTTCTTCATAAAGGGATAACTTACAAGTGGGATGAGAAGTGTGATAAATATTTCCAATAGATCAAAAAATATCTATTAACACCTCCAATGCTCATGCCACCAATACCGAACAAACCATTGATCCTGTATATTTCAGCAACATCAGTAGCACTAGGAGCTCTTTCGGCACAACATGATGAAAACAGAAAGGAAAGGGCTATCTACTACATCAACAAGACTTTGGTGGGCTATGAAATGAACTATTCACCCATTGAGAAAGCATGCTTAATAGTAGTTTTTGCTTCACAAAAGTTCAGGAACTACATGTTGTCACATCAAATCAAACTTATTGCAAAGATTGACCCATTGAAATACCTGTTATGCAAAGCAACTCTCACAGGGCGAATGGCCAAATGGGTAATGATCTTAACAAAATTTGGCAGAGTATGTAGAGCACAAGGAAATAAAAGGACAAGTAATAATAGACCAACTGGCATAGGAACCTATCTGTACTAAGAACTCTCTGATATATGTGTTCCCTGATGAATCAGTGTTCCTTATCAATCTCACGAGTGAGTGGATGATGTGCTTTGATGGATCATTCACCCAACATGGATCAGGAGCAAGTATTATTTTCATCACCCCTCAAGGTGATTACATTCCAAAGTCATACCGGCTATTGTTCCCTTGTACTAACAACATTGTTGAGTACGAAGCCCTAATCACAGGACTAAGGATAGCGGTTTAGTGGCAAATACAAGAGATGCAAGTCTATGGAGACTCACAAATGGTTATCAACCAAGTCACCGACGACTATCAAACTAAGGATGACAAGCTCACTCCTTTCAAAAAGATGGTGGAAACTCTCAAGGATTTTTTCATTGACATTTCTTTTGAGCAGATTCCTCACATGAATAATAGAGTAGCAGATGCCATGGCAACAATCGGATCACTAATAGACATGTCGAACAACGTCCTCCAATGTGAATTCATGGTAGAACAACTTCTCGTACCAACTTTTGAAATCCTGAAATATGAATTCGCATGTGTTATTGTTGGTCCTAGATCCTCGTGGTACCATGACATATTCACCTACCTAAGTAGAGGAAACCTCCCATCTGATATCACCTCGAACCTTAAAAAGACCTTTGTTAAAAAGGCATCTCGATTTGTGATCCTAGGTAATACCCTTTATTGCCTAAGCATTGAAGGGACATTACTATGATGTCTTAACCAAGAGGAAGCCTTGACTACCTTAACAAAAGTGCACGATGGCACATGTGGTTCCCATTCTAGCAGTATGACATTAGCTAAGAAATTGTTGAGGACGGGGTACTATTGGCCAACCATGGAAAGGCAAGCTCATAAGTATGTGCAAAAATGTGTCCAATGCCAACAACATGGGGATATCATACATGATCCAGCTCAAGAATTGTAACCAATGATCACACCTTGGCCTTTTTTGTAGTGGGGAATCGACCTCATAAGAAAAATCACTCCTACCTCATCTAATGGCCACAAGTTTATCATAAGAAACACTGAGTATTTTACCAAGTGGGTTGAAGCCATTCCTATGACCTACATAATAGGGAAGTAAATTGTTAAATTTATCTTGAATTACCTAATCTTCCATTATGGTGTTCCACAAACCCTAATCTTAGACAATGGAACCCCCTTCAAGAATTAGGATGTGAAAGAGCTATGCCAAAGATTCAACATCCAACACCAATTCTCTACACCATATTACCCCCATGGCAATGGTCAAGCTTAGGCCACGAACAAAACCATTCTAAAAATCTTGAAGAAAATGGTCAATGAAGTTGGTCATGACTGGCATCTGCAGTTAAATCCCTCTCTCTGGGCTTATCAAACAAGTATCTGCACACCAATAGGTGCAATCCCTTTTCCCTAGTCTATGGATCTAAATCTATCCTACCTATTGAGGTTGAGCTCCCATCATTGCAAGTGTTACCACAAAACTTGATCACCAATGAAGAATATAAAGTATCTCGACTGAACAAGTTAGAATTCTTGGATGTGCATCATCTTGATGCCCTCAATCACTTGCAAGTATATCAAAATTGACTGAAAAAGAGCTATAACAAGAAAATCAAATGTCAGTCTTTCCAGGTAGGGGAGCTTATCCTAAAGCGGAATCAAAAGAGCCTTCTAGATCAGAACAACAAAGGAAAGTTTGAGCCTAACTAGTTAGGTCCCTTTGTCATCACAACAAGCTATGGATCAAGAGCATACCAATTGTCAACACCTGAAGGTGAACCTTTGTAGGAACCAACTAATAGCTTGCAACTTAAAAATGTTTATGCCTAGTCTTGAAGGGTGTAAAATCTGAAAATACAAAAAAATTCAGAAAATGATCAAATCCAAAAAAATGTGAAAAAGGATTGAAAAAGTAAAGAAAAACAATTGCCCTCTAGTGAAAACCACTTTGGTGGTGATTTGGGCAAGTACCTTGGTGAAAACCTAGAAAATAGGCATCTTACGTAAATAAAGCACCTCCATTTATTCTTTGGTTCTTTATCATACCATTCTTTGCATAATTCCATCCATTTAGCCTTCATCCTATTTATTCATCCATCGCATATATACATCCTTATCATAGCTTGATGTTGTGAAGTATTGTAATCCCTTTAGTACTACTTGGCATATTCTAAAGGTTAGCTTGTCCTACCATATCGAGGTAGTCTAGCATGTCACACTGGGGGAAATTCATTATCCTATAGCATGTACCTTGGTGAAAACCTAGCAAACAGGTGCCTTGTGTAAATAAAGCACCTCCATCTATTCTTTAGTTCTTTATCCTATCATTATTTGCATCATTCCATCCATTTATCCTTCATCTTATTTATTCATTCATCACCTATCCATGTCCTTATCATAGCTTGATGTTGTGAAGTATCACAATCTCTGTATTGCTACTTGGCATATTCCAAAGGTCAGCTTGCCCTACCTATATTGAGGTAGTCTAGCATGTCACGCTGGGGGAAATTCATTACAAATCATGTATCAGGATCTTGTATATCTTAAGGTTATTGGAAATCTCATCGAAAACACCAAAAACATGAATATAAAACATTCATCAAAAAATCCAAAAACATTTGCAAAATCTTGTACAACTAAAATCCAAAAACATTCAAAAAATTGTAAAGGAAAAATCCAAAACATCCAAAACACATCAAAAATCCAAAAACAAAACCATGTCAAACTACGTAGTCCCTAAGCTTGAACATAGGAAAGTCCATCATTGATGTGAGCTCGAGACACCCTAGGTCAGTCATTTAGGAGTCTGTCATAATAAACTGGCATTCCCACAACTATTCATATCTCATCTTCAATAACTCGAGTCATTCGAACTACGTGGTATTTGTGTGTATAACGTAGGAAAGGATTATCTTTGATTAGCCCCGAGGCCCCTAGGATAGGTCTTTTAGGTTAGGTTCTTGGTCGAAACTTAGAAAACCCCTAAACATCCATATAACATAAAAACATAAAAACATTGGAAAATCAGAAAATCCCTAAACATTCAAATATCAAAAAACACAAAAACATTTAAAAACTTAGAAAATATCTAAACAACCTCAATTATTTTGAGAAAACCCTAAATAGCCTCAAATAAACCAAAAACATAAACATTCACATAAACTTTCAAAAAGACCAAAAATAGCCTCAAAACATTTCACAATATCAAAAACATTGAAATATTCTAGAAAATCCAAAACCACCCATCCCATCTCGCTTTCACCCGCAATAAACCTCCATCCATAATAAATCAATTGTTGCCTTCAACCTTTGGAAAAACAAGTAGAAAGCAAGTATAGCAAGTCATAAGGTGAGAAGTTAAGTGCCATTATCTCAAGTTTGGATCATAGGTAAATGTGTCAATGAAGTTTCTATCAATGACTTATCATAAATCTCA
Organism: Sequoia sempervirens; assembly: GCA_007258455.2. NCBI lineage: Eukaryota > Viridiplantae > Streptophyta > Pinopsida > Cupressales > Cupressaceae > Sequoia > Sequoia sempervirens. Next base: position 304,357,168 of record VDFB02000003.1, read on the forward strand.
TCATCATCCTAACATCAAACAACTCCTAATCAAGATGTCCTAGGATGTATCCTTCCTGCAATGGACATTAGTATCAGGCATCACCTTAGCTAAAGTTAAACTGGCAAGAGATATAGATAACATCGACTTTGATCTTTGATATTTTCTTATGATTTATCTTAATGACCCATTCTGAGGACATCTCGATGATGTCTATCAAAACAATTTAGAGAGAAAGGAATGGGGCATCAATCATTATCTTTCATTTGTTGTGCTTGTGGATACTCTTGTAAAATAATCTTGGTGTATACTTGCTTAGGTTTTTGTAGGGAAGTTGTTTGGAGTACGTTGTTGACTATCATGTATGCTTTGGTCCAATATATTCTAAGCTTCCAACTTACATTCCAACTAGATTTTTGTATGTCAAGATGTGAACAAGAACTATCATATCTATTTGCAGAGTCAAATTCCATTACACTAGATACAACACCATCCTGGTTATTAATACCTTGATGCATCGTATCTATGTGTTATATCAAACAATAAGGAACTAAGGAAAATACCAATCCCCAGATATGAGCAAATCATCATGAATTTCTCATCACCATCTATGATAAATTCTTGGTGGATCATAGACTTGTTGGATCTTTTGAAGCAATCATCAAAATCAATGGTCAATCATTCTTGTTTCTTCTATCTTCTCTCCATGCTAACCTGGTATCATAACAGTCAACAAAAAACATCATCAATACATCCATCCTGCATCCACAAATCATCAACATACATACATCTCATAATCATATCATATCATAAAGCATCCATCCCACATCATCATTATCATTTAAGTTGTGATAAATAATATAGATTTATTATTGTTAGCATCTTAAATCATTGCAGACATATCATAAGCATGCTTCACATTATCATATCATAAGTATAAACATCTACATTTTTCATCCATACATCCACATGCATACATCACATCCTAAAAATGCATAAGAAAATACACAAAAATAAACATGCATCCATATCATTTGCATAAAGAATAACATCTGCATATCACATCATCCATCTCATAACATGTCATGAGAAGACAATGAAAGAGAATATAATACTACATCCATTACATCTCATCTCATCGTATATCACATAAGCATACATAAATAAAGTGCATCCATACATGATAAAATATAAGCATGTCACATCTCATATCAAATGCATCCATACAATCATAAGCATGAAATAAGATGAACACATCATATCGAATCTGAATCTGTATCATATATATATATCAAAAAATGGTGAATGTCATCATACAATATTTGAATCAATGTATGCATATCAATCATAAATACAATATCCATAAGGATATCAAAAAGGATCCCATGAATGTATATCTGTATGAAAGAATCAGGCAACAAGTCAAAAAGTATCTATACAATCGAGCTAGCCTTAATGGCTGCTCCCCTCTCCAGCCTGTCTCTCTAGTTGATCCTCAGCCCTGGGTCGTGCATCACTCCTCTGTGAGCAGTTAGGTTGTCTAAGTTCCTGTGGAACATATCTATGATAGTGCATCCTATAATAGGCTACCTCAGTCACAACATCCCTATATAACCTGGCAGATACAGTCCTACCCTATGTAGCCACTGTCATCGTCTCAAATTGCTAGTGACGACCGATCTTCTAATCTCTCTCGGTAGTCACAGCTTGTACCTGCTACCTTGCATGATCTCTCTCAGTAGTAATAGCTAAAGCTTACCTTTGTGCCTGATCCCTCTCAACAGTAACTACCAAAATTTGTTGTCAAGCTTGATCTTGCTCATTTGTAAGGACCCATACCTGCAAATGTAGTTGTTGAATCTTAAAATATCGGGGATTCGGTGGTGGTGGCTGAACTGGCTGTTGCTGCACTAGCTACTGTTGACCCATTGGTAGTGCCCTCAGAATCTACCCATCCTATCCATCCCACCACTTGTCGCTGCCTCTGCCTGCTCCCCTCCCTCTGGGTCTCCCTTGTGGAGGAGCATCCGCTGGATCTATCAACCTGTGAGGGGGTGTGAACCATGTATCATATGTAGGCATCTTCTAAGCATCTGCCAATCCCTATTCATATGCCCATGGATGTGCCACTAACTGTCGAAAGCCCTCAACCACCTCCGGGGCTGGGATTGTAGGTCCCCACGTGGGAACCGCTTGAGCCGATCTGACAAAGATGGCCCTATATGCATCATGTAGCCTATCTTGTTGCTCGCTAAAATATCAGGCCACCTTGTCTGGAAGATACCTCTCTATAATCATGTGCTCCCGAACCTACATAAACTGGGTTTTCCTGGCAAAGAAGAGTTGTTGCACATCATCATACCACACTGGCACTTGTAGCCAGGGCTGCCATCTAAATACTATCATATCATCAATACTCCAATGCTAGTACGAAATCCTCAACTGCCCAACATGCCATAGAGTAATGGTGCCTCTATATCGCCAAATGAAAAGATCATCTAGCTCTACATTAGCCATCTAAATGATCGGTCATAACACTGTGATGTGCTCCCAAGCCCACATGTGTAGCAAGGTAATCCCTGTGCTAATCGATCCACTGTTGTAGTAGACAAAATCATGCATATCATGATAAAATAAGGCCAACATCATTGGACCCCATGCAAACAGTGTCCTCCTGTAGAGCATTTGATGCCATGCCAAGCCCCATCCTGGGCTGAATGCTCTACTCTGTCAGTCTGGAGCGACCAAACCAAAAATGATGGCTGCAACTATCAATCGAAAAGTGGGCACTCGACCTCTATACATCTCAAGGTCAATTTATGAAGTAACTAGGATAATGTCCTCAATCTCCATCACCTCATGGAAAGAATCGTATTTGACACCGACATCGTATATCACATGCTTTCCATGTATCAAAAAACATAATATCTTCCATACATCCTCTAGTGTCACTATCGCCTCATCTGTGGGAAGGTGGAACGACGAAGTCTCACTATGTCATAACTCGCACAGTGTGGTCATCATATCTAGATGTGTCTGAATGACGAGCATGTATGCAACATACCATAGGTTGATCTCCCCCAAGTGCTCCTAGCGTAACTCAGATAAATCACCAAGTGTCTCTAAAACTGTGGTTCAGTGTTCACAGAACATCAAAGGTGGAATGGCATCCTACACCCATGAAGTGTACGACGTCAACACTCAAATTTTTTTGACTCAGTTTGGAATTTTTCGCTCCAAAATGACAATAGCATTTATATACAATAGTGTCACTATAATTCAAATTATAAACTGCAACACCCAAGGCATTTCAAATTGTAAATCGCAAATCACATCGCCAGAAACATATGCATCATGATTTAAACTTTGGAAAACCTAACCCTAATTTTAAAATCGGGAAGTGTGTCACTATAAACATATGTGTCTCAATTTAAAATTGGAAACACTAATTCTAAATTGTGAACTACGTCACCATACACATATGCATCACTAAAAATTAATTTAGCATCGTTGATTCTCAAATGGGCATCGCTATATAGTGACACTGCCAAAGTTTAAAATTTAAAGCACAATAAATGCATCAAAAAGTTAAATTTCAAATCAAGTTTCAAATCGCATACCGGTGGTCTTGAGCCTGGAAGCCATTGGCACTCTTGAACCCGATCAAAAATGTGTCGTGCCATTTCGTCAGAAGGTCAGAGCTCAATTTGCAAGAATTCCTTAAGGTGTGAATGCACAAATGAATTGAAAGTGACCCTTCTTGGCTTTTTATACATCAAAATTAGGGTTTTTTGCCCTAATTTAACCTTAAATCTAGGGTTTATCATCATTTTCACCAATTTTTCCAAATTCAAGCCTTATTTTACATCATTGTTTGCATTTTTGGCATATTTCTTGCATCCTGGAGCCTTTTTAGACCCCCGGGGCAACCTTTTACCTTTGTCGAGAAATCAACCCAAAATTCAAAATTTTTGCCTGATTTCTTGAGGGGGTAGGGAATTAGCTTTATCCTTCCACCGGGGCATCTAAAAAATTAGATTTTTTTATTTATTTAAGCAGCAGTTTTAATCTGAAGAGCATCAGTCTTTGAATCTCGAAGCAACAAGAACCTCACTCCAAAGAGGGGAAAAATGTAGACACTGAAAAATGCCTTGAATGATATCATACACTTGAATCAGGTATACTAACATCATTTCCTCTTGGAATCCATCATTTTTTCACTTAATTAATTAAATTATCCTAGCTATTTAATTAATTGCATCATTTGCATCTATTAACCTAATGCATCAAATTGGGTTAATTAACCCCCTTTCACGCTAACATTTCATCTCATTAAATTAAATAAATCAAACTATTTAATTTAATTCCCTGTCTTCTTATTTAATTAAATGTAATCTCACCTTTTCCCCTTTCATTAAATCACTTAATTTAATGGATATCACTTTATTCTTCTAAATCCCCTAAATTGCATTATTAAACCCTTGTTTAATTAGCAATTATCTAACTAATCTAATTCTCCCCCACTTGCAAGGGAATATTCCAAGATAATATTCCTTCCCCTTTTGCACAACTTAATTTAATTTTAATTAGCTAAATATCCTTTTTTCCTCCACCCATGAATATTCCAAGGAATATTCTTTTCTCCTCACTCATTTGAAAAAGGGAATATTCCTTTTTCTCAACAAACTTAGCTTCATATGCAAGTTATCTCCAAAACTTCTTGTGCAAGTTAACCTTTGTCCTCTTGTATAGGTCAGAAGTGTGTTTGTTTGAGGGAATGTGAACCCTTGATTAAATCTCATTTTACATTCTCACCCGTTGATGAGAATCCATGATCCATGCCTCCAATTTCCTCTATCCTCAACCGTTGATTAGCCTTTTTGATCTCAACCCTCCATTTCTCATTTGCTTTCCTATAAATAGAGCACTATTTGGAGACAAATGGATCCATCTTTTTCAGAGAAAACTTATGTTATTGAAATCACTCACACTCACACTCATTTTAGCTCACATTTAGCATATTTTAGTTTAAATTAGTTGCATAATAGCTTAGCTTCCATTAATGGCTTCCATGCATCCATTTAGCTAAATAGATAATTAGGGTTTGAAGCTTTTTAGTTTAAATCTCATTTAGATTAGCTTAGCAATTGCATTTTGAATCATTTTAGCATAAATAATGGTATATTAACTCTTACATCATACTCATTTTAGCATAAATCATGTTTTTAATCACATATCACAACTGTTTCATCCATTCTCTTCAATAGAATCAATTGAAATAAGCTCATTGATCATGATATTTAGAAAGGGTCGCCGTTTCACATCAACATGACACCAATTCCAAAATGGGATAAGTTTCAAATGGGTTATAATAGACATTTTAAATGTTTCCATGATTTCGAATTCTTTGTTTTAATGAATGTTTAGTTTAATTTAAATTTTATTGATCTTGTTTAGATTGAGCATTAGTGGCTTTGTTATGCTTCAATTCATTATGGATCAAGCATAATTGGCCCATACTAGTATCCTTGGTAGACAAGGGCAAAAAAAATTACCAAACAAAATATCATGAGGATGTAGACAAGTCCACCTCTTGCCCTTCTTACGCTTGGATAAGGTCATGTTATTCCTTAATATAAATTTATAGGGCTTTCCTCCCTCAAAGGACTTAAGGATCCATTTGACAACAAACACAATGTCATATTTTTTTTAAATCACCAAGCCCCAATCCTCCCATGTTCTTAGGAAGAAAACATCATTCCCAGTTTACAACATGTCTCTTGTTTCCTTACCATCTGACCACAAGAAATATCTTATAATATTTTGCACCTTATTGAATCAATAACTCTCAAAGAGCCAAGCTAAAGAAAAATAGATAATATAGGATGACAAAACTTTCAAAAAACTTATAATCTTCCCACTAGGGATAGTAATTGAGACTATCACTTAACATGCTTGTTCTCAATATTTTCAAACAACAAAATCCACATGTATTTTAAAGATGGATTAACAAAGAATGGTATACCTAAGTATCTCACCACTTGATTTTGGCCCACCCCATTGCCACCCTAAACTTCTTAGCCAATCATGAGGCTTTTCATTCCACCCAAGGGTGACAGACTTCTGCTTAGCTATTTTCACCTCAAAGGCAAGACAAAATATTCTCTTTAAAATATTTGAAAAATTGTCCTCCATTTCTAGAAAATAGGTTTATATCATCCAAAAATTGAGCACTTAACAAAATAGAGTTATTGAGAGAAATTCCTTTCACTGGAGGGGAAATATGTCATCCTCAATATGTAATGTAAGCATCAACAATGATAACAAATAACAATGGAGCTAATGGGAACTTTCCTAACATAGTTAGCACAAATCCTCATTCAATTCTATCATAAGCCTTCAGGGAGAGAAATTCTTTTCACCAGAGGGGAAATATCTATCATCCTCAATATGTAATACATAGCATCAACAATGATAACAAATAATACTAGAGCTAATGGGCATCCTTTCCTTATTGACCTTTGAAGAAAGAAAGGTTCAATTAGAATGCCATTAATATCAATTTGAGCACAAGCATATTTGAACAAGACTTTAATCAACTAATTTCCTTTCTTTTGTGTACATAATATAATAATATAAACTTTCAATAGATATTTAACTATCTAGATAGTAACATGGCACATATACAAATAGATAGTGATATTATGGACCATCAACATATTGGTTCCTCTTCACATTTATAATCAATATATTTTGTTGGAATGACACATGATAGAAGTGTTTCCCCTTCTCAAGATACACACTTGAATACATTTTATGATGAGAATATATCATATGATCACTCATAAGGCCTAGTGTACTTGACTAGTAGTATCCATGATAAGTTTTCTAATACTATTCTTAGAGATTCTATAAATTATTTTAATATATATGCACTAATGAGTTTTCACTTGTGGTATTCAAAATGATTATACCCATTTGGGAATATGATTGAAGATGTCTATCTGTACATTGATTAATAATTTGGGTTGCATTAGTTTTCCTCTAAAGTGGGATACAAAGAATTTCTAGTGCTTTTCCATGTTCCTTATTCATGCAAGTTTAATATTTCACTTGGTAAGCCATGGGTTGAACATTTGAAAGTTGTTCCTTCTATTTAGCCTCACTAGATCCCATCTCTCATTCTTAGGGGTTGATCATGATACTTAGTTTATCTATTTCCAAACTAGGTTTAGATTCATAATTGTGAGTTTGACTCATGTTAATTTGCAATTTGTAGAAATAAAATCCCAAATTAAAATTAAAATTTGGGCCCAAGCTACTCCCTTCCTAAGTGACTATTGTTGTGAGCTTGAATCATGAAATAGTTTATCTGCATGCCTTGGAGTTATATTTAAGGACATATCCTAATGCATGGTTTACACTCTTGGATCTAGACCCTAACACGTAGATATCTATACACATTTGAAACATTCATTTTTACAATTAGAACATCATTACTCTATTACTTGCTTGGATCAACATCTAGGACTTATTTTGCATGATTTCCTATTATCTAAAATCTTTTGAAAAGGACATCAAATCGATATCTTATATGTTTTTTCAAAATAAATTAATTTATGTCAAACAAACTTCCCAAAGATGTTCTTAAACACTAGTAATTAGATAGTATAAATCACAGACAACAAAATAGACTAAAAACTATATAAAAAAATAACAAAATTCACATATATGCACCAAATATTTGATCTATAAATCTAAATAGATATACAAATTACTTTCATAATGTATAGGAGTGAATTTGTACCCCTCTTGTAAATTCCCCTTTTACATCCCTCCACCTTAGAAAATCAAGCCCGATTAAGAAATTCCACATCACCTATCTGTAGCACATCCACTTGGTGCTTGTTTGATGCAAAGGAAGGACTCTCAAGCAACAACCTAAACACTTTCTAAACATGGTTTCAATTCCATTTGTGTAAATGTGCATCTTTGCTCATACTTGGTACTTTGCTCCTAAGCCTTAAACATGGGGCAACATTCTAATGGTTCTCTATCATTAAAGAAAACATGGAATGAGGGAAACTAGATGTATTTAGACTCGTTCCAACATACTCCAAGGGTTTACCAACATACATAGTCCAAATCAAGTGGTTGACACCATGAATCATGCAAACTAGGTCTTGCTTCCACTAGGTGTATTAAGGAAATGACTTCAAACAAGGAAAGAAAACTTGTCACATGCATTATCAGACTTTTGCAGGCCCCCAACAACATTCCAACATGGTTCTACACCCTTCCATCAACGAGTAATGCATAGTTGTTCATAGCAACAAGGAACTAGGGTTATTTTGGACTATTTACACACAAATGCAAGCAAATAGTCACTAATATATCCATCAAAATTGAAAACTATAAATTTTCCTTTAAAGGTTTTTAGAACATATCAAAACAGATATCTTCACCAATTTTTGGAAAATTTGGATGGTTAAAACAAAAGATATGAATTTTTTAAGGGTTGCTGGAAACCCTAGGTAGGGTTTAGACCTGCACTCACCAAAATTAAAATATCTAGTACAAAACTTGATGAAATTCTACAAAAAAAAACAACTTGAAATCTAAGACCATCCTTCAAATTCTCCAAGTGGTTTTAGGACCGTACCAGTTTCTACCACATGAATTACAATCAATGTTCACTTAAAAATACAATATAAAACATGGAAAAATGATGCTTTTCTCATTCCAACTCCATCCAAACCCTTTAGGTCAATATTACAAGGAATATTTAACATTTCTAAATCAATCTCAACTGAAAAAACCAATCTCTAACTCCTAGTTAACACTAACAACCACATTTACACCTTTTTGACAACTTTTGACAACATTTTGCAATTTTTTGCAACTTTTACAATATGACTCTAAAACACAATAGAACATCATGAAATGACTCCAAATGACTCAGAATGGTCTTAAATGACCTTATTGATCCCAACTAAACCAAAATTTTTTTTTGCAACATGACAACAAAATGCAACAAAAAGGGTGCATCACAAGATGCCCTACATCATACTCCCCAGAGAAAAAAATTGAGTTCCACCTCAAATAGGAATATTCTTTCTTGTCTTCTAGTTCCTTTGCATGCTTGAATTGTTTTATTTTTTCTAGGTATCAACTATATTTGTATCAACTAATGCACTTTTTCTTTTTGGTCCAACAACATGCTTCTTGAACCAAGGCCAACTTGGTACAATGTAGTCATGTGCTTTTGTTTATTTTCTTGTTCTAGCTTGACCTTGGACTGCAATTATAAATTTATGTTCTCTTTCATCCAATTTGTCTTTGTTACCTGCACATGAAACAAACATATTAAAGAAAGCATATTCTTCTTCTTCATACTTCACTTCTTCATCCACCTTATGTTGTTTTCCATACATTCTTTTCTCTTCATTATTCTCCAAAATCATTGGCTGCAACTCAACCATACTTAGCCATTCATCTTTATTTTTGAATTGCTCATTCCTTCTTTTATTCTCCTTCACATCAACATTCTCAACTCTCTGTTCTTCTCTTGAGAACCATGCTATCTCCTTATCCTCCATAACTATCCTCTCTCTTTGGACTATCCTTGAGTCATCTACAACGTCTTTTGTCGTCTCTTCTTCTTCTTCCTGAACATTACCCACTTCAACATCAACATCACTATTACTTTCATTAGTTTGAGAAAATTCAAAAGAAATTTCTTCCATTTCTTATTCAACTGGTTTTTCAAACAACGTGTTATCAAAACTTATTACCTCATCCATTACCTCATTTTTTTCTGCTTCATATCATCGTACATCTATCTTCTCACCTAACAACAAGATTTCAATTCTTACACACTCACCCTTCAAGGATACTAATGAATATTTCTTCCCATCTTTGTCCAACTCACATGTGTTGTTTTTCCTGTTATACTTTGCTTCCCTACTATAATGCCACAACCTTCCAAACACAATGTGACATACATCCAAATGCATAATATCACAAACTATTTCATCCTTATAATTGCCTATGTGAAACTCAACTTTGCATTGTTCATGTACGGTTACCTGGTTACCTATTTGAAGCCAACTCATTGAATAGGGTGTGGGGTGTGGTATTCTTTCCAAATCCAATTTATCTACCATGTATTCAGAAACAATATTATCCATGCAGTTATCTAAAATCACAACTTGACAACATTTACCTTTGGACTTGCAAGTAGTCTAAAATAATCTGTCCTTTGCCAACTTGCTTTCTTTCTTGGTGTCCATTTCTTCCTCTTATAGCCTCTCTGCCACTTTGAACAATGTACTTAACAATGATGATGCCCTTTTCCCATCTTTCTTCTTATTAAGAGCCATCCTTAAACATCAAATCTCACTAAACCACATTAGCCAAAAGAATAAATCATTTCCCAGAGAGCTTCTAGATCTGATACCAAAATGATGTAAAGGAAGGACTCTCAATCACCAACCTAAACACTTTCCATACATGGTTTCAATGCCATTTGTGTAAATGTGTTGCTTTGCTCATAATTGGCACTTTGCTCCTAAGCCTTAAACATGGGGAAACATTCTAATGGTTCTCTATCATTAAAGACAACATGGACTGAGGGAAACTAGATGTATCCAAAATTGTTCCAACATACATAGTCCAAATCAAGTGCTTGACACCATGAATCATGCAATCTAGGTCTTGCTTCCACTAGGCTTATTAAGGAAATGACTTCAAACAAGGCATGAAAACTTGTCACATGCATTTTCAGACCTGTGCAGGCCCCCAAAAACATTCCAACATGGTTTTACACCCTTCCATCAACGAGTAATGCATATATTGTTCATAGCAACAAGAAACTAGGGTTATTTTGGATTGTTTACACACAAATGCAAGCAAACAGTCACTAATATATCCATCAAAATTGAAACATATGAATTTTCCTTTAAAGGGTTTTCATAAAAGATAAAAACAAATATCTTCACCAATTTTTAACAAATTTGGATAGTTAAAACATGAGATGAATTTTTAAAGGGTTGCTGGAAACCATAGGCAGGGTTTAGACCAACACTCACCAAAATTGCAATATCTTGCACAAAACTTGATGAAATTCTACCCAATTTTTTTTTTTGAAAGCTAAGACTTTCCTTCAACTTATCCAAGTGGTTTTAGGACTGTACCTATCCATACCACACGAATTATAGATGTTGTTCACAAAAAAATGCAATATAAATGTAATATAAAACATGGTAAAATGATGCTTTTCTCATTCCAAATCCATCCCAACCCTTGAGGTTGATATTACAAGACATATTTAACATTTATCCATCAATCCCAATTGAAAAAACCAACCCCTAACTCCTTGTTAACAGTAATGACCACAGTTACACCCTTTTGATAACTTTTGACAACATTTTGCAATTTTTTGCAACTTTTATAGTATGACTCTAAAACACAATAGAACATCATGAAATGACTCCAAATGACTCAAAATGGTCTTAAATGACCTTATTGATCCCAACTAAACCAAAATTTTTTTTTTGCAACATGACAACAAAATTCAACAAAAAGGGTGCATCACAGGATGCCCTGCATCATAGTCTCTTATGTCGGTGGGGGAATTTCTGTCGGGGATGCACACACGACACACAGTCATCTGCGTAGCGCACTACTATCCCTAATAGATTCCTACCTCTGGAATCCACAAAGACATTACGTTCTCCATTGGTGATGAAGCATAATGCCTCTTTGTCTACCAACTGACCCAAGAATGGCTCTTTCCCTCCCATTTTCATCTTCAAATGCATCTATCTCATTTTCATTCCATCTTCTACAATCTCTTTGGAACTTCCACACACTTGTTGGATCTTTGGAGAAACTCTCAAGCCTCCTCATAGTTGCATATGTTGGTTTGATCTTTCTCTTGAGCTCCTACACACCATCTCTACACCTTGTTGCACTTTTTCCACCATTGGAGCTGTGACTTGGTGTCCCGAAGGATTGCTTCTTCATTGTTGCGACAACGTAGACCTTACCAAGCTTGCATCCTCCTCTATGTGCTTGAGGGAACCTTGATTGAGAACATGATATTGTTTCTTGATTACGTAGCATAATGTTGTTGTGATTGTTTGGTATCCTTTCTAGTACTTTCTTCATTGTATTTACCATTTTGTGGCTTTTTTGGCTGTCTATGGAGGTGGAAACACCAAAGCGGGGGTTTGACTATGGAAAACCCCTATACAACCACAACATTTTTCCTCTCTTAGTTGTGTGTAGGTACATGTTCATGTGGAGCTTGCTGGAGAGTTAGACTCTTAGTGAGTTGGTCTTTGTCACCTTCATTTTCGTCATCTTCTTTATCATCTTTATAGTCATTTCTTGTATTCTATCATTTATCATTTGTTTAGTACATTAAACTTCATTGGCTAGACTGTTAGTAGGTTTTTGTACTCTATACTGTACTTTTACACTTTCTGGCCATATGGACGCCAACGCCCCAGAGAGACACTAATGTGCCATGTTGTCATCCTTGATTTGTGCTACTGTCCTTGGGAAAAGAGCTATTTAAGGTATAGTTCGAGTTCCAGAAACCGGCTTGTTTAGTCCCATCAAAACATTCAGATTAGTAGAGTGAATGAAGCACTTGAGAGTGCTCTTCATTCTCTATCCTTGAACTAAAAACTCTTATCTAACTTGAGGTAAATTAGGGCAGCCTTCTGCCCTCGACTCTTTGTGATTTGGAGCCTTGATGTGGTTGGTCGCCCTCTTCTACACATAATTACAAAAATAAACCAAACAAATATATAAAGATTTTAAATTTCTAGAACATCCCTCTACCTAATCCAAACTCTTTTGCATATCAATAGTTTACTTCTAAATTTTTTTATTAAAACATATCTACACCAAATTTTCAATTAAATAAAATATTGTATTCATTTAACTTCTAAACATTTATTTTAATATATTACTCTAAATAATTTATGTCCCAACAATTAATATTAAAACAAGCTTTTCTTCTACCTTAACCATGCTTCAAAATGTCATTTCAGCACATGTTAAATAGGCCTACCATGCCCGAAAGTTTTAATATTTATTTCATTGGTACATCATGACGACACTTGTCACCATCCTAAAAAGATGAGGTTCCCAATAAAGGTGTTTGCCCATATTCATGCATGCAAGGAATTTGTCCATTTTCAAAGTTTTCTATCATATTCATTATGTGCAAGTTATCTACCAAAAAATGTTCCAAATGATAAAATAAACACTTGTTTTTAATAGCCATTTCATGCTTGTCACAGCTAAAATATTGAATAGCCCAAATTATGGCCTAAAACATGTGAACCATAAATTTCCCCCTCTTGTCTCTTTCTTCAATAATTCATTTGGGGCATGTGATGATTAGATTGGTGGAGTGGATGGAAAGGAATAAGTATTCCAATCAGTTTAGGGTATTTAGTTGTGAGGTTTATTGTCTTATAATGTATTGAGTATTTTTACTAATAAAAAATACAATTATTTTATTAATTATTCGTCCTTTTATTTTAGTTGTCAAAAAGTTATAATTAGTTCATTTTTTATTAATATAAATTATTTATGGAATAGTTCATATTATTCTTACTAATAAATGATAGATACACACACACACACACAAAGTATCTTAATATCCAAAATATTAAGATTAGGTATGTTGATTTGTAATCAAGTACGGGTATAAAATTTTTCATAAAGTTCATGAAAGAAAATTGATGTAAGTAGTTGCATTTTCATTTTTTTTTAAATGTAGGATGAAACATAATAAATGCAAATAGTTATGATTGGGAGACATGGAAAATCAAGATAGTTGGTGATCAATCCACAACAAATTAGAAGACAATATTTTGAAATATTTTTCATGTGTTACAATACAAAGAAACTATTGAAATTGATTTGAAAGAATGTGAGGAAATATACAAGGACAACTTTGATCAATGCCTCAAATAGACTAGTATTAATTGGTTGCTAGAGTAACATTCTCCTAAAATTCATATGCAGGAATGCAATTTAGAAAGACTTATGTGACATCAGTTTATTGAAGTAAGCAAGAAAGAATGTAGAAGTAAGGAATTTCAAACCATAGATGTTATCTATAATAAATCTCATTTGTAAAGGTAAACCTTACAACAAATGAGCTTAATTCATAAACAATTGTATCTAATAAATGCAATTAATAATTTTATATGGTATCATATATAGTCCAATGTCTTGCAAGAAGAATACTTTTTTTTTGATGAATATGGTAGATATCTATATTAAATTAAAGATAAAATACATATTCACAAAAAAAAATGGGTGGTAAGAAGGCACACCCCGAGAGTCACATGGATAGCGCCCAAAAAACCAAAATATTAACTAACATGGGCCGAGCCTAGAAGTCCAAGAGTTACAAAAACATAAAACGGGCCATTAAGTAGCCAGAGCAGTACCAACAGAGCCAGGAGGGTCTCTGTCATCCAAAATTTTTCCCCATACATCAGCAGGGTTATTGACGTCAAGAGGAGGACCCCAACCATCATTAGCATCTTTAACCTTTTCTTCTTCTTTATCCTTGTGTCGTGGCGAGATTGCAAGCACCAGACATGGAAAGAATTTACTAGTATCTAGCCATCTAGAGCCAGAAGCAAGAGTGTCATCAGAGGGCCATCTAGAGCCACCATCGCCACTCCTCAGAGCACTGCTAGAGGGCCACCCTTGGCCAACCCATGGTGGAGAGTGAGAATCCTGCTGAAGAGGAGGCTGAGAGCAGGGGCATGCAGAACCACTCCACTGCCGACCTTGAGAGGGAGACCGACCATAGGAAGAGGTGGGTGAAGCAAGAACTCGAGCAACAGTGCAAGGGGCATTGCCCCAATGATCCAGCAACACCTGCAGGTGAGCAACTTCAAGTGCAAGCACATTAGAACAAATAACTGCTTTAGCATATAAAGAAACATTAACATCTATTTGAGAAAGAGCAAATATGCAGGAATTTCTATCTTTCTAGCTATTGAAAAGGATTTCCACCCTAAAAGTGTGCCAAAGTTGGATATACTTAGTTAGAAATCTGGGTGAATCTCCCAATAGAATCATATGCCATGAGAAAGGCTTTGGTTTGAAGGGCCGAAAGAAGTCATGAATCCAAGTCCAAAGCTGCTAAGCTCTGGGATAAAACTAGAAAAGATGCTTAAAAGTCTTAGCTTGCCCACAAAAAGGGTAGCAAGGGTCCTGGATCCCCAGGTGAACAAGCCGAGAACCCACAGGAAAGCCTTGAAAAATAATACACCAAGAAAAGTAGGCAAGTTTCGGCTCAACACTTGCAGACCAAGTGGCAGTAAATATTTTATGCCAAACATGAGCGGGAGATTGAAGAAGCCACCTTTGGTTCAAACTCTGAATCATAGGAAAGTGTGGT
Source organism: Sequoia sempervirens (assembly GCA_007258455.2). Lineage (NCBI taxonomy): Eukaryota > Viridiplantae > Streptophyta > Pinopsida > Cupressales > Cupressaceae > Sequoia > Sequoia sempervirens. The sequence goes on from VDFB02000003.1 coordinate 304,372,592, forward strand.
GAAAGCCACCTGTAACCAAGCCGAGGCTTGTAATTTGTGAAAGGGGTTTTTGGATACCACTTCCAATCCTTCCACCAGGGTTTGGTCCCACGAATTCCAACCTTATGAAGCATCTCTACAAGGATAGCAATCACTAGACCATCAAAAGTAGCACGATCTTGGTTATGAAGCTTATATAGGGCACAAAACTCTTCCCACTGCATGATACACATAGTGGGTCTATGAAAAATTTGTTGCAGGGTCTGCATTCCCTTTTTGTGAAATCTAAGTGCCTTAAGCCAAGGCGGTTTAGCCAATGGCTAACCATTGCTGGAAAAAAGGGGCAACCACCAAATATTTTGCTGGTTGAGCGAGAGTCCATCATGAAAACTAGAACCAGCCCAGCGAAGCCAGGGCTTAACAGCTTCCCAAGCTTTCCAAATGCTCTTAGCCACAAAAGTTCCCATAATTTGAATTGGTTCCTCCATAACTAAAATGGTTTAAAAACCAATCCCCTTCCAAGCAGGTCTATGCATAGGAAAACTAGACTGGATACAATGTCTAAGAAGATTTTTTCAAGCCTCATTACCTGTGAGGGCACAAATTATCCATTTGACACACAAGGCAATCCCTTGCCACTAAGTGGAGAGTAACCCAAGCCCTCTAGAATCTTTGGGAAGGCAAAAAAATTCCCAGTAAACTCGATGAAACCCTTTGTGGGAGTTAGTAGAGGCCCAAAGAAAATATTTGAGCAGCTTTTCAAGCTTGCCATAGGCAGCTTTTGAAGGGGCCCAACAAGAAGAATAGTAAACATGGGTGGTAACAAGCACCTTAGAACAAACTTGGAATTTCCCCACTAGAGAGAGGGGCTTAGTAATCCATTAGGTAAGCTTTTGCTCAACCCTGGAAATAACAACTTGCCATAATTCAACCGGAGAAGCCTGGAAGGCAAAGGGAATGCCTAGAAACCAAAACATTTCTCCTAGCCCAATCCACTTCCAATTATATTGCTGAAACCAAGGAGGAGTAGGCATAACAGATTGTCTATAGCACAAGTTCTGTGCCACTGGATGGCATAACCAGAAGCAAGACAAAAAGTATTGAGGCAATCCAGGGCCGCTTTAATATTTTCTTCTTCCTCCAGAAGAGTGAGGAAAGAATCATTTGCAAAATGACCATTAACCAATTGATCCTGAGAATTGGGCAGCGAAATACCTTTGACACGTTGTTGGGAAACTGCGTGGGTCAAGAGGTAGCCAAATCCTTCAGCCGCTAGCACATATAGAGAGGGGGAAAGAGGGCATCCTTTTCGAATAGAATGAAAGAGGCCAAAGGCATAAGATTGATGACCATTGATGGTAATGCAAGCCAAGGCATCTACAAAACACATACGAACAACTTGAATAAAATTAGGCCCAAATTCCAAAGCCTACAACATAGCAAGAATAAAAGGCCATTCAATGCAGTCATAGGATTTGGCAAAGTCGATTTTAACAAAGATGGATTTTTGGTTTGAATGTCGGGCCCATTCCATGCCCTCCCAAACAACAATGATATTATCTAGAATGAACCTAGACTTGACAAAACCTATTTTCTCAGGACACACAATCTGATGCAATAGATGGCGAATCAAGAAGAATAATTTTTAGTAGGTGTCAGAGGTAGGGAATTGAAATTACATGAATTATATTTTCAGACATGATCCTTAGCTATGAACAATCCATTACTAACATAATTTATTAGGGTGACTGATACCACCATATTCTATATCGTCCAATATTTGAAAGACAACAATATATAAAGAGATTTTGTCTCAAAATGAGGTAATTTTTAAATAGAATATATATATATATATATATATATATATATATTAGACTACATGAATTGATCGGGTATCTGCCCCCCTAAAAACTATAGTGTGCATAGTAAACTTGTTTCACGTGACCGATGGTGCTGGTGCAACAAATCCTTCGGTACCACGGGTTTGGGGGGAGACTAGACCTCGTGAATTTTTTTCTACAACAAGATGCTTTAGCCAATCGAGCTAGGCTCCCCGCCCTAGAAACAAGTATTTTATTTATTTTTCACATTCATGTATATTTATTTGTGTAGACTCTAATCCATACCTTACAAATTTCTCAAGTTGACTAGTGAGAAAATATTTTTTATGGAGTACTATCACTAAGTGGTTAGATAGAGTGTGTGGGATTCTTAGATCTAAGCATAAGGAAAAATCCAAATTCCCCATTAAAGTTGGTAAAGATAATTATAAATATATTATTGATACTTAACATTTAAATAATTTTCTATGTAGATTAAAATTAATAGTTTATGAGAATAGGATGTATTTTAATTATAAAGAACCATGGAAGAAAGAGTTCATGAAAAATGTAGCCACATCCTTGATTATGAAGATTTCTAAAAAGATTATGTGGATGAATTTTGAAAGTAGATTATAAAACTATAATCAAATAACCCTATCAAAAATTCAAGAATAAGTAGAGTTAAAAGTGTTTCTAAAATTCTCAACATTGATACTTTTTCTTCATTATATGAAAAAATCTAATTAAATTTATAACAATTTCTGATGAATTGATTGATAAAGGAACACAAAAAAGTTGGATGGAAGAAATATTATTTAATTGGTTGAAAATAAAAAATTGAAATAAAAAGGGAAAGATAAGATAGTTACAATGAAATGAAACGAAGGAAAAGATGTTCACCAAAATGAATTAACAAAATGAAGAACCTAATTTCACTTTGATTTCATTCAATATGAGGGTTATGATTTATAAATGAGTATTAGAAAAAAAACCTAAGTAATATACCAATCAAAAGGCAAGTTTTAAGAGGGTCAAATGCTATGTACTTGTTGCAAAAAGTGCTTTTTCAGACCTCACTGAGGACTCATTCGCCACATGGAGAATGGGTCCTGCCTAGGGCTCTAGAAAAATGGTTTCTAGGTTTTGTTCTTCAATTCCTGCACTTCCAAATCCTAGCGAAGACTGTCGGAAACTCGAAAATAAATTTTGTAGCTTAATTTTCGTGATTTGAAAACTTTCTTAGCAACTTTGACAACTTTTGCAGTTTTTCTCTCTAATTGATCTTCAACCTAAAACTTGCATTCACACATCAAAGAGGAGACAAATGTTGTTTTATTAAGGAATAGGGGTTTTCCTTGGTGAAACCCCATTTTGGTAATTAAACCTTGCAATGAAACAATTCATAAATGAATCATGAGTGAACAAACAATGTGTAACAACTCACCGAACCTCAATTGAAACCTTGGATTATAGATATGCAAACTAGCATGAAGTGGCCTCCATGGATGTAGATCTTGATCATGAACTTGATTAGAAATGATGCTTGAATAGGATCTTGAAATGCTTCATCAACACATTAGCTAAACAACATGCATGATGCACTATGCCTTTGACATGATGAAATGGATCTTGATTGCTGCAATAAACTTCCACAAATCTGCCCTTGAATGCCTTAGAAATTGCTCTCAAATGCTCTATAATGCTCTTGTTAAAGTGCTCTTATGATAACTTCAATTTTTTTGCTAGGTGAAACTAAGTGAAATAGCCTTGTATTTATACATAACTTAACATTAAATCTCAAAATTCAAATTTCACAAGCTGAAATCAAATCCAAGATTTTAAATCATTAAAATATTACCAAAAACATATCCCAAGGGGGGGTCCTAGGTCTAAGTGAGGACCCATTTTCCATGTGGTGAATGGGTCCTAGCTCACTTCACTAGGACAAAAGTTTCAAACAATGTGAAAGATCATGTGAAAATAGGGTCCTAGGACCTAGTGAGGACCCATTCGCCAAGTGACGAATGGGTCCTAGGTCACTATCCTAGGACACACACTTCAAAAAATAAGTTTTGTGTAATGCAATTTATGAATGTCAAGTTTTATCCCTTGGAATTTGGAATTAACTAGGCTTTGATTTGAATTAAAGGGGCCAATTAACCTCAATTAATTAATAAAGCCCTAGATTAGTGTGAAGTGTAAAGATACACTTTACAACACCCTAAATAAGGCACAATTAAGTCCATTTAATTAAAAAAATCCCTAAACTTAATGTGAATGTGTAAAACACATTGCAACACTAAATTAAGGCAACAATAAGCTCATTTATTATTAATTATTTATTCACAAACTAAGGAAAAAGGGATACTTTTTTCCATCACTACATTTTTCCCCCACTTTAGTGAGAGTATGACCCCATGTCAAACTCACACTAAAGTAGACATTCAAGAAACTTATGTATTCAACAATGAAAAAGATACACAATAATACACTATTAAAGACCAACAAAATCAAGCCTAAATGGTCCAACGTGATGTGGAACACATCTAAGCTATTAGTTTTGCGCTCACTTTGAGGTAGTGGAACCTCAAGCCATCCACTAGGTGAGTATCCCAAAAGGGTGGAAAATGAGAGAATCATATTAGGCTCCCATACCATATCAAATCCATCCTCCTGACAACTTCAATAAGGGTCCACAATGCTAGAAAAGGTTCCACAGGTAAGAAAGGTGTGTTATGCTTAGAGGTGGCCTTGAATTAGGGTTTTGAACTTCACAAGGTCAACAAGCTGTATTATGCCAAACACTTATGAACAATAATGCTAGTAAAAGGGTTTTTGTTCAAATGGATTTTGCTTCATTTGTGAAAGGTCTTCTTCTTAGGAATCATCGTGCCTAATGTCTCCAAGAGAGGACAAGTCAAGAGTACAAGATTCACAACTTAGGGAATACAGTGTGTCACATCACCACTAAGAGGAAAGTCATACGCTAAGAAATATCACACTCTTGGAGGGCATCAAACCCAATGAAACCACCAAGAAAAGGATGCATCACAAGAAAAAATAAAATTGCACCATGAAACATGTAAAATGTTGAAAGATATCATCGATGTATGCCCCCACTTTAAAGCGGTTGCTAACACCATTGTTGTGAGAAATTACTTTAAAGTAGCCAATGTTTTACTCCTAAGACATGAGAGCTCTACTCAGAAATCCCTATGCCAATTCATATATTTTCAAAATAAAGCTGTCATGAAAAACGAGGGAGGGGTTTCCCCAAGAAATACATAAGGGATCTATGGATTTAGGGTCAGTATGTCTTTGCTACAATGTTTTCATAAAGCTCAGAAATGTCATCATTCCCCAAATACTCATAAAATTGGAAGAATGAAACACAAAAAGAGCGAAAAAAAGAAAAATCCTTTCAGGTCAACATGGAAGAGATTGAAATTTCTCAATGCCTTGCATCATCCCCAAAAGGAAAACACAAGAAAAATGAAAAGGATAAAATGCTTACGACATATAGAAGAATGTAGATACATATAGAGGAATGCACAAAAGAGAGATATACATAAAAAAATAGTACAAGTGACCACATTACACACATGCAAAATAAAATAAAGCAAGATACTAGTAAGGAACATGCGAGTCAACCTATAGCAGGTTGTCCACATCCCAATATTGATCGATATATATAGAAGGAAAACAACTGTCCAAAGGGACAATGAAAAATGCCAAAACTAGGACAAGGCTAACTAACCCCTTGCCCCCACTAAGTGCAGGACAAGGATGAGTCGAGATGGGTGATGAGAATAAGCTCCTCACGATAAAGAGAATTATTTTCAATCAATGTAAAACATGCAATAGTGAGCATATTAAGATCCTACAACTCTTACATGGCAAGGAGTGAGATGCATGCTTTAAGGGATTATTTTTATGATATAAAAATTCTTAAATATTCATTTTAAAGAACGAAACTCACCAATACTATGTCCAAGAATTTTATGATATCGACAATGAGACATGTTTGTGTTCTTAGGATTTGGATTTTGATTTTCTCTAATGGGTGGTAATGTTATAAGTCCTTGATTTAGAAGCATGTGTAATATTCCTTCATTTTCAAACATAGGACATGGAAATTTGAGTTTCTTGAGTTTATAAGGCTTTTTTGTCTTGCTTGATTCACTGACTTGTTGAGGTAGATGTTGAGGAGGAATACCTAAGATGATCCTATCACCCTTATGAGGAATTGGTTGTTCTTTATGAAGGAGGACACTTATGTCGGGAGGTGGATCTTGATATCCTAATCCTTTGGTTTGTTTAATAGGAATTTTCTCTAAAAGTTTATGAATTTCATGCTCATTAGTTATTTCACATCCTTGATTGGTTAAAATCTTAAAGCCTTGGCCATAAGTCTTCTCTAGATTGATGGGAGTACTAGTCACTTTGTTAACATAAAATTGATAGTTATGCACTTGATTGGAGGAGCTAGGTTCACTCATCGTTGGAAGTTTAGGCTTAGTTTGGGACTCAATTTCAGGATGTAAAAGAGAACATCTCAAGTTGCGCTGGTTGTTTCATGGAAGGATAGAAAGATGCACTATTCTCGATATTGTTAAGGAAATCATTTATGAAATCATGCGTGCTAGCATCATATTGTCCAATGATTTCAAATTCATGAGGAAACTCATTAGGAGTTGGGTGAGCATGAGTAGGTTCAATTTCATTAGGATCATTTCCAAAAACACAACTTGAAACATCAACCAAGGAGAAAAAAGACTTCCAAACATTGCTAAAACACATCCATTTTTAGATTTTTAAACTTAAACAAGGTAATTTTTTTATTACACTATGCAACAGTCTAAAAATGAAATCTTGTAAATACAAATTTGAAATCACAAAATACACTAAATGTACCAAATTAAGCTATAGATATAATGAAACAAAAACTCAACAAACTATAACAAAAATCTGAAAGCAACAAACAAAAGCACAAAAATGAAGATTTTAATTTTCAAAAATGTAGATTAAGGTCTTATTAGGGAATCATTCGTCCTATGGAGAATGGGTCCTAGATGAGGCTTTTGAAACTTTTTTTTATAGATTTTTAGATGCTTTCTAAAGGTTTTCAGATTCAGGTTCTCTACAATAAGTTTCAGTTTGATTTTCCGTAGAATGCAATGTGAAATTTATGCACAAAATGTGACAAAATGATGACTTAAAAGACCTAGTTTGATATGCAATTTTGTTTCAATTTTCAAATGCAAGTTTATATGATGTAAATGATATGCAGGATGACTAATTTTTTTTATATTTTTCAAATTTAAAGAATGCAAAATATGCAATCCTAAAACCCTTATTGAGATGAAAATTTGAATGTAAATTAGACACCCTGAATGAGATCTAATTCAATGCAAATGAATGCAAGATCTAAATCTAGGATGAAAAGGACTCCAAAATAAATAAATAAACTACAATTCTCAAAAGGTTGGGTTCACTATAATGAAAAGAGGGAAAATAGGTTCACCAAAATGAATTAACAAAATGATGAACGCAATTTCACTTTGATTTCATTCAATTTGAGGGTTATGATGTATAAATGAGTATAAAAAAAACCTAACTGATATACCAATCAAAAGGTAGGTTTTAAGAGGGTCAAATGTTGTGTACCTGTTACAAAAAGTGCTTTTTCAGACCTCACTGAGGACTCATTTGCCACATGGCGACTAGGTTCTAGCTAGGGCTTTGGAAAAATGGTTTCTAAGTTATTTTCTTCAATGTCTACACTTCTAGGTTCTATTTGGAGACTGTTGGAAACCCAAAAATAAATTTTGTAGCTCAATTTCTATGATTTGACAACTTTCTTATCAACTTTAAAAACTTTGACAAATTTTGCAATTTTTCTCTCCAATTGATCTTGAAACTAAAACCCGCAATCACACATCAAAGAGGAGAAAAATGTTGTTTTATTAAGGAATAGGGGTTTTCATTGGTCAAACCCCATTTTTGTAATTAAAATTTGTAATGAAACAATGCATAAAGGAATGATGAATGAACAAACAATGTGTAACAACTCACCAAACATCAATTGAAACCTTGAATTGTAGATATGCAAACTAGCATGAAGTGGCCTCCATGGATACAAATCTTGATCATGAACTTGATTAGAAATAATTCTTGAATAGGATCTTGAAATGCTACATCAACACATTTTCTCAACAACATGCATGATGCACTATGCCTTTGACATGATGAAATGGATCTTGACTACTACAATAAACTTCTACAAATCTTCCCTTGAATGCCTTCGAAATCACTCTCGAATGCTCTATAATGCTCTTGTGAAAGTACTCTTATGATAACTTCAATTTTTTTGTTAGGTGAAATTGAGTGAAATAACCTTGTATTTATACATAACTTAACATTAAATCTCAAAATTCAATTATCACAAGCTGACATCAAATCTAGGATTTGAAATCATTAAAATACAACCAAAAACATATCCCAAGGGGGGGGTCCTAGGTCTAAGTGAGGACCCATTCGCCATGTGGCGAATGGGTCCTAGCTCACTTAGCTAGGAAAAAAATTGGACAATGTGAAAGATCATGTGAAAATAGGGTCCTAGGACATAGTGAGGACCCATTCGCCAAGTGGAAAATGGGTCCTAAGTCACTATCCTAAGACACACACCTTCAAAAATTAAGTGTTGTGTAATATCATTTATGAATGTCGGGTTTTCTCCCTCAAAATATGTAATTAATTAGGCTTGCATTTGAATTAAAGGGGCCAATAAACTTCAATTAATTAATAAATCCCTAGATTAGTGTGGAAGTATAAATATACACTTTACAACACCCTAAATAAGGCACAATTATGTCCATTTAATTAAAAAGGGCCCTAAAATTAATGTGAATGTGTAAAACACATTGCAACACTAAATTAAGACAACATGAAGCTCATTTATTATTAATTATTCATTCCCACACTAAGGAAAAAGGGATAACGTTTTCCATCACTACAAGAAATAAATAGTTAAAGGTACACAAATGTATGCAAATACATGTGGAACACAAACAAAGGATTTAAAAACTCTTAAATATAAACCCTATTCCACGCCTAAATAAAACCTCTAGAATACGCTAAGGAACTTCCAGAAAGAAATGAAAGATAGTAGGAATCCTTTTACACACAAGCCCCTTGTTGCATCAGTGATGGTTATGCTCAAGGTGAATTGGTGTGTGAAAGATTGAATTTTAAGTGTTCAAAATAACATGAATTTTTGTTCAAGGATTCTTACTAAAACAAACTCATATGATGAGTCATTTATAAATTTGGAGGATTGAGGATCAATGGATGAGATTGATTTAGAATATCAATGGCTAGTTATGATCGAGAGGACCGTATACATGTGAAGCCTCTAAGTGGCACTTTATAATAAGTACACTTGAAGAGACCCATAATACAAGGGATTTAGAGGACTAGGATTTTCTTGAAAAAATAGGTGGAGACCTAAAAAGTCCTTTTTTGGAGTCTGTGCTTTGCATTGCTCCATGTGCAATATTTCCTTGACTAATTATGATTTAGATTATGTAAATGATTTACTAGTTAATTAATTAATTTTAGTCAAGTAGTAATTTGAGAGGAAA
>VDFB02000003.1:304382136-304518682 GCA_007258455.2 Sequoia sempervirens
CTATGCCTTTGCCTGAATTTATTTAATCAATCTATGCGATCACTTTTCACTGATTTTCAATAACAACATTAATTTATAAAGCTATTCAGATAAATAGAAACAGTTAAATGCTAATTTTCCAATATTGATTTATCAGAATAGTGCTAGTTTTCCAATATAACAAAATTAAAAGTTATATGTTGCCATACATTTATGCATATTGTCCATACATGCATATATGCATATATGCCTTCATCCATATTTGCATATGTATATGAATACATCCTTCCATGTAACATACGCATTTGTACCTATATCCAAATATGCATACATCCATGTATACATGTGTTCATATTTCCATCTCTCCATGTAGTTCTGTTTTCTGTGTATACATGTGTCTATTGATGCATCCATGCATATATCTGTGATTAGCTCTACGTATTTCTCTCTCCATGTATTTAATGTTCTCCACTCCATCAGCATTTACATGTTCTCTATTTTATGTTCTTCCATATTTATTTTTTCCATAGTATATGCATAAGAACTTCCACTTTGTCCTTTGTTTTGACTCTTCTATCCATAAATATCATTATATTTTTATATCCACTTTTCTATTATTTCATTTCAAGGAAGCTCAAGGATCTCAGTACCTTGTTCAGTATGAAGGAGAGTGAGAAATGCAACATGGGTCTTTTTTATGTGTTTATATTGACTGACTCAGCCCTATGATGATTTTTAAAAGCATAACCAATACCAACCTAGACATTCTTCCACCCCTTGCTGCAAGAAATAATCACTTCATACCCTATTGATTCCATCTATTTCCATTTCCACCCTTGCATGTCCTTTCTTCTCATATCAAATACATTTCAAAATCCAGTTATTTGCTTGTGTTGCCTCATACCAATGTGTTGTGTTCCTTTTTTCACTAAATCCAGCTCTCTCATTTGAAATTTTCATTTCTTGCATTTAATTGTAAGCATATAACTTGCAAACGATAAATTCATACCATTTACATTCGCATTCATCCTCATATCCACCATCCCATATCCTTGCCTCCCATGTCAAATACTTTTCATAACTTATTCATACACCTTATTTGCTCTCACCCTTTTCTCAATTCACTCCCTTTGTTCCACTCGCATAACTCATTCTTCTTTTTAACATTCACATATCTTTATCTATCTACACCTCAAATATACCTTCATCCATCACAACAAAATCCACACCATACCAAAAAAAGAAAAAGATGAAGAAAATATCAAGGTTATGCAAATAAACACTGAGGGCTTCAAAAATGACACTCATAACATATAGTTGTATTCAAGAGTTATTTTCATAATGTCTTTTCTAAACCTTGTTTATTACAGATCCCTAAAAGCACGTATAACAGTTTCTTCAAGCCTATAATGTGTAATCAGATTTTACAAATATTTACATGTTTCCATGCATTCATATGCATCATTAGGTATCCTTTATACAGTTGTTCAAAAAACAATATTGTATATGTTTCAAATGCAAATTGTCCCCGGAATTTCTCGCTTTATGCACACATGCATTTATAGATTGTTCTTTGTGTACCAAATTACATGGACACATCTATACATCCATCCATGCACAAATGTTTACATGGATCCATATATTTATGCATTCCTTTGATATATGCTTTGCTGGTATATAATTTGTTTTCCCTATTTTCCTTTTGCTTGCTACTGCAAATGCTACTTGAGCATCACTATGCTTTCACAGATTTGTATTTCTACTTCATTTTACTGTTTTCCATTCAAATTTCTCGTTCACATGTCATGTATGCTTTTCACTCTTTGCATTGTGTGCACATGGATACATGTATACATGCATACCTCAAGCATTGTTACAAATGTTTAAGATTATTTGCATTCAATACTTCAAACAAAATAATAATACATTTTTTTCTTCCTCGATAAGGTCAAAAAGGAAATTTGTTACTGTAAATGTAGACATGCACCCATGTAAAGGTTCTAATGTTTATTGGTGTTTCTCTTTTCACTCTTGCATCCTTAAATATCATTATATTTTTTATATCTATTCATCTCTTGTCACATTTCAAGGAAGCTCAAGGATCTTGGAACTTTGTTTAGTCCAAAGGAGAGTGAGAAATGAGACACCAGTCTTTCTTTTGTATTTGTATTGAGACACTCAGCCCTATGATGATTTTAAAAAGCATAACCAATAACAAAATAGACATTCTTCCACCCTTTCTTCGAACAAAAGTTCACTTCATACCCTATCGAATCCACTCATTTCCATTTCCACCCATGTACATCATTTCTTCTCAAATCAAATACATTTCAAAATACATTTATATGCTTCTCTTGCATCACACCAATGTCTTGCATTCCTTTTTTTTCTCAATCCAGCTCACTCATTCAAATTTTTATATCTTGCATTTAATTTTAAGCGTATAACTCGAAGATGACAAATTCATATAATTTACATTCCATTCATTCTCACATCCAATTTCACATATCATTCCTTCCCATATCTAATACTTTCCATAAGGCATTCATATACCTTACTTGCATTACATGATTCTCTCAATTCCTTCTCTTTGTTGCACTTACATCACTCATACTTCTTTACCACCCTTACATATCTTTATCTATCTATACCTCAAATATACCTTCATCCATTAGAAAAAAATTCACACCATACCAAAGGAAAAATTGAAAAAAATATCAAGGTTATGCAATTAAACACTGAGGGCTTTGAAAATAACTATGACAACATAGAGTTGTAATCAGGACTTCCTTTGAAAATGTTTTTTCCTATATCTTGTTTATTGCAGATAACTAAGAGCACATAACATAGTTTCTTGGAGGCTAAAATATATAATCAGTTTTCATAAATATTTACATATATCCATGCATTCAAATGCATTTTTGGATATCCTTAATACACTTGGTCAAAAAACAATAATGTATGATTCTTTTGTTTCGATCATTAATGTTCTTTTTATATCTGTCAAATGCAAATTGTTTCTGACATTTTCTAGCTTTATGCACATAGGCATATATAGATTCTTGTTTACTTACCAACTTGCATGGACACATGTACACATAGATGGATGCATTTATGTTTACCTTCATCCATACATTTATGCATTCCTTCGATATATGCATTGCTAATAAATAGTTAATTTTCCCTGTCTTCTTTCATTTAATACTGCAAATGCAAATTGAGTCTCATTGTTAAAATACAGTTGTATTCAAGAGTTCTTTTCAAAACGTCTTTTCTAAATCCCGTTTCTTACAGATTCCTAAAAGCACATATGACAATTCCTCCAAGGCTATAATGTATATTCAGATTTCACAAATATTTACATGTATCCATGCATCCAAATGCATTATTAGATATACTTTATAAACTTGTTCCACTAACACTAATGTATTGCTGCTTTGTTTCAGTCAGTAATGTTTTTCTAGTTCTTGTTAAGCTGCAACTTGTTTCTAACATTTCTAACTTTATGGACGTAGGCATATATAGATTCTCCTTAACATACCAAGTTAAATGGACACATGTACACATCCGTGCATGCATATGTCTTTACATGGATCCATATTTTAATGCTTTCCTTTCATATATGCATTCATACTAACTAGTTTATTTATCTTGTTTTCTTTCATTTAATACTGCAAATGCAATTTCAGTCTCATCACGCTTTTAGGCTTGCTCAGGTGCCAACAATGCTTTTCACTCTTCTGTGCATTCTGTGCACGTCGCTAAATGTCTACATGCCTCCATGTATACTTAATGCTTCAAGCATTGTTACAAACATTATAAGAATATTTTACTATAGATTATTATAATAATTTAATGTTTAGATGCAAAGTGCTACAAACATGTTGATTATTATACTGTACCTACATTTTATCTTACCTAATAAAATTCTTTATATCTTTTCAAATTATTTTTTTGTTTAAAATATATACACAAAAAATATTCATTCGTAATTCATTAACAACATTCAAATCTAATTTATAATAAAATCAATACCTTTGTACAGTTTCATCTAAGAATTTATCGTAATATTTATTTCACTTATTACATTTTCATAAGTTAAACTATTACATTTTATGTTATATATACACAAATTTAATATTAGGTAGTAAGGTTCTTTATTATATTCTTGCAAATTACTTATTGTTAATTATATAAACACAAATTTTAATTCATATTACATAAACAATATTAAAATCTTATTTATAATAAAATCAATAGCTTTCTAGTCATTCATCTAACAATTTACTGTAATATAATTACACTGTTCTATACACGAAAATATCTTATCATATTGCATAGACAGGATTTAAATCTTATTTATAATAAAATCAATAGCTTTATATAATACTAATCTTCATACTACATCAAAAAAACATTCATTAATCTTACAAAACTTTATACTCAAATGAGCTACCCCTATCAATCTTCCACCTAACACTACTGTTTCTATTAGCACTTGCATATTGTAATATGATAAACTAAAATAACTCAATTGTATTAATTAACATAGCATGTGTTCTACAACAATACACTAAACATAATTTTATTTACAAATAGACATACAAGCAAAAAAAAGAAATATGGTAAACTTTGTTTCACCATGCATATTAAAATGGGGCATGTAAAGAATGCATTTTCCTTTTTTGCCCGCACACATGTTTTTTTGTACATAGTTGCAAATGATATTTGATGCTTTAGAAATATCTCTACATCAAAACTTTGTTCCATTTAAAATGACTCATGAATTTTTCAACCAAAACGTTTTCTAAAAAATAAATAAAACAAAAACATTGCACTAGTCATAAATAGTTTATTTCTCCTGTTCTCTTTCATTTAATACTATAAATGCGAGCTGCGTCTCCTCCTGCTTTAAGACTCTTTCACATGCCAACTATGCATCTCACTCTTCTGTGCATTGTGCGCACGTGGACACATGTATGCATATATGTCTCATGCATTACAAATGTTTCCGATTGTTTGCATTCAATAATTAATACAAATTGATAATGCATTCTTCCTTCCTAATTAAGATCATAAAGAATCTTCCATCTCACAAATGTATACATACACACAAAAAAAACAAGTTTTCATTGGCATATCTATAAAAAACTCCACGTATACATGATACCCATAAAAAAAAATTCCCTTACATCTGTCCACACGTGTTCCCATTTCACATGTCCCTATGGACCACGTTCTGCATGCATCCTACAAATTTTAAATACATTTATATTCCTATTTGCTGTCTAAAAACTTTTCCTAACTCATAGCTAGCTACATGATCTTTGCATCTTTCAAGCGTAAACTCGACGCTTGTGTCACTTGTTTCCAATATATTACTCTAAATAATTTATGTCCCAACAACTTAATATTAAAATAAGCTTTTCTTCTACCTTAACCATGCTTCAAAATGTCATTTCAGCACATGTTAAATAGGCCTACCATGCCCGGAAGTTTTAATATTTATTTCATTGGTACACCATGACGACACTTGTCACCATCCTAAAAAGACGAGGTTCCAATAAAGGTATTTGCCCATATTCATGCATGCAAGGAATTTGTCCATTTTCGAAGTTTTCTATCATATTCATTACGTGCAAGTTATCTACCAAAAAATGTTCCAAATGATAAAATAAACACTTGTTTTTAATATCCATTTCATGCTTGTCACAGCTAAAATATTGAATAGCCCAAAGTATGGCCTAAAACATGTGAACCATAAATTTCCCCCTCTTGTCTCTTTCTTCAATAATTCATTTGTATTTTTCTTAGGGCATGGGATGATTAGATTGGTGGAGTGGATGGAAATGAATAAGTATTCCAATCAGTTTTAAGGTATTTAGTTGTGAGGTTTATTGTCTTATAACGTATTGAGTATTTTTACTAATAAAAAATACTATTATTTTATTAATTATTCGTCCTTTTATTTTAGTTGTCAAAAAGTTATAATTAGTTCATTTTTTATTAATATAAATTATTTATGGAATATTTAAGGAATAGTTCATATTATTCTTACTAATAAATGATATATATATATATATATACACAAAGTATCTTAATATCCAAAATATTAAGATTAGGTATGTTGATTTGTAATCAAGTATGGGTATAAATTTTTTCATAAAGTTCATGAAAGAAAATTGATGTAAGTAGTTGCATTTTCATTTTTTTTTAAATGTAGGATGAAACATAATAAATGCAAATAGTTATGATTGGGAGACATGGAAAATCAAGATGGTTGGTGATCAATCCACAACAAATTAGAAGACAATATTTTGAAATATTTTTCATGTATTACAATACAAAGAAACTATTGAAATTGATTTGGAAGAATGTGAGGAAATATACAAGGACAACTTTGATCAATGCCTCAAATAGACTAGTATTAATTGGTTGCTAGAGTAAAATTCTCCTAAAAGTCACATGTAGGAATGCAATTTAGAAAGACTTATGTGACATCAGTTTATTGAAGTAAGCAAGAAAGAAAGTAGAAGTAAGGAATTTCAAACCACAGATCTTATCTATTATAAATCTCATTTGTAAAGGTAAACCTTACAACAAATGAGCTTAATTCATAAACAATTGTCTCTAATAAATGCAATTAATAATTTTATATGCTATCATATATAGTCCAATGTATTGCAAGAAAAATACTTTTTATTTATTTATGAATATGGTAGATATCTATATTAAATTAAAGATAAAATACATATTCACAAAAAAAAGATGGGTGGTAAGAAGGCACACCCCGAGAGTCACATGGATAGCACCCAGAAAAGCAAAATATTAACTAACATGGGTTGAGCCTAGAAGTCCAAGAGTTACAAAAACATAAAACAGGCCATTAAGCAGCCAGAGCAGTACCACCAGAGCTAGGAGGGTCTCTGTCATCCAAACTTTTCCCCCATACATCAGCAAGGTTAGTGACATCAGGAGGAGGACCCCAGCCATCATTAGCATATTTAACCTTTTCTTCTTCTTTATCCTCGCGTCGTGGTGAGATTGCAAGCACCAGATGTGGAAAGCATTTACTAGTATCTGGCCATCTAGAGCCAGAAGCAAGAGTGTCATCAGAGGGCCATCCGAAGCCACCATCGCCACTCCCCGGAGCACCACTAGAGGGCCACCCTTGGCCAACCCGCGGTGGAGGAGAGTGAGAATCCTGCTGAAGAGGAGGCTGAGAGTAGGGGCGTATATAACCACTCCGCTACCAACCCTGAGAGGGAGACCGACCGCAGGAAGAGGTGGGTGAAGCGAGCACTCGAGCAACAGCGCAAGGGGCATTGCCCCAATGATCTAGCAACACTTGCAGGTGAGCAACTTCAAGTGCAACTTTGTTAGCTTGCACCTGGATCTGTAGAAGCACATTAGAACAAATAACTGCTTTAGCATATAAAGAAACATTAACATCTATTTGAGAATGAGAAAATATGCATAAATTTCTATCTTTCTAGATATTGAAAAGGATTTCAATTTTGAAAGTGCCAAAGTTGCATATACTTAGTCAAACTGGCTTAATCTCCCAAGAGAATCATATGCCACGCAGAAAGGCTCGTCCCAAGGGTTGGAAAGAAGTCATGAATCCAAGTCCAAAGCTACTGAGCTCTGGGACAAAACCAAAAAAAATGCTTAAAAGTCTCAGCTTGCCCACAAAAAGGGCAGCGAGGGTCCTGGACCCCGAGGTGAATAAGTCGAGAACCCATAGGCAAGCCTTGGAAAAGAATACACCAAGCAAAGTGGGAAATTTTTGGCTCAACACTCGCAGACCAAGTGGCAACAAATATTTTACGCCAGACATGAGTGGGAGATTGAAGAATCCACCTCTGGTTCAAACTCTGAATTGTAGGAAAATGTGGTGAAAGACACCTGTAATCAAGCCGAGACTTGTAATTCCTGAAAGGGGTGTTTGGATACCACTTCTAATCCTTCCACCAAGGTTTGGTCCCACAAATTCCAACCTTATGAAGCATCTCTCAGGGATAGCAATCACCGACCACCAAAGTAGCATACCCTCTAGTTATGAAGCTTGCATGTGAACAAACTCTTCCCACTTCATGATACATAGTGGGTCTATGAAAACTCATGGTGGTCTGAATTCCCTTTTGTGAAATCCGAGTGCCTGGTTACAAAGGATGAAATAATGGCTAAACATTGTTGGAAAAAAGGCCACTCACCAAATATTTTGCTGGTTGAGCGAGAGTCCATCATGAAAACTAGAACCAGCCCAGCGAAGCCAGGGCTTAACAGCTTCCCAAGCTTTCCAAATGCTCTTAGCCACAAAAGTTCCCATAATTTGAATTGGTTCCTCCATAACTAAAATGGTTTAAAAACCAATCCCCTTCCAAGCAGGTCTATGCATAGGAAAACTAGACTGGATACAATGTCTAAGAAGATTTTTTCAAGCCTCATTACCTGTGAGGGCACAAATTATCCATTTGACACACAAGGCAATCCCTTGCCACTAAGTGGAGAGTAACCCAAGCCCTCTAGAATCTTTGGGAAGGCAAAAAAATTCCCAGTAAACTCGATGAAACCCTTTGTGGGAGTTAGTAGAGGCCCAAAGAAAATATTTGAGCAGCTTTTCAAGCTTGCCATAGGCAGCTTTTGAAGGGGCCCAACAAGAAGAATAGTAAACATGGGTGGTAACAAGCACCTTAGAACAAACTTGGAATTTCCCCACTAGAGAGAGGGGCTTAGTAATCCATTAGGTAAGCTTTTGCTCAACCCTGGAAATAACAACTTGCCATAATTCAACCGGAGAAGCCTGGAAGGCAAAGGGAATGCCTAGAAACCAAAACATTTCTCCTAGCCCAATCCACTTCCAATTATATTGCTGAAACCAAGGAGGAGTAGGCATAACAGATTGTCTATAGCACAAGTTCTGTGCCACTGGATGGCATAACCAGAAGCAAGACAAAAAGTATTGAGGCAATCCAGGGCCGCTTTAATATTTTCTTCTTCCTCCAGAAGAGTGAGGAAAGAATCATTTGCAAAATGACCATTAACCAATTGATCCTGAGAATTGGGCAGCGAAATACCTTTGACACGTTGTTGGGAAACTGCGTGGGTCAAGAGGTAGCCAAATCCTTCAGCCGCTAGCACATATAGAGAGGGGGAAAGAGGGCATCCTTTTCGAATAGAATGAAAGAGGCCAAAGGCATAAGATTGATGACCATTGATGGTAATGCAAGCCAAGGCATCTACAAAACACATACGAACAACTTGAATAAAATTAGGCCCAAATTCCAAAGCCTACAACATAGCAAGAATAAAAGGCCATTCAATGCAGTCATAGGATTTGGCAAAGTCGATTTTAACAAAGATGGATTTTTGGTTTGAATGTCGGGCCCATTCCATGCCCTCCCAAACAACAATGATATTATCTAGAATGAACCTAGACTTGACAAAACCTATTTTCTCAGGACACACAATCTGATGCAATAGATGGCGAATCAAGAAGAATAATTTTTAGTAGGTGTCAGAGGTAGGGAATTGAAATTACATGAATTATATTTTCAGACATGATCCTTAGCTATGAACAATCCATTACTAACATAATTTATTAGGGTGACTGATACCACCATATTCTATATCGTCCAATATTTGAAAGACAACAATATATAAAGAGATTTTGTCTCAAAATGAGGTAATTTTTAAATAGAATATATATATATATATATATATATATATATTAGACTACATGAATTGATCGGGTATCTGCCCCCCTAAAAACTATAGTGTGCATAGTAAACTTGTTTCACGTGACCGATGGTGCTGGTGCAACAAATCCTTCGGTACCACGGGTTTGGGGGGAGACTAGACCTCGTGAATTTTTTTCTACAACAAGATGCTTTAGCCAATCGAGCTAGGCTCCCCGCCCTAGAAACAAGTATTTTATTTATTTTTCACATTCATGTATATTTATTTGTGTAGACTCTAATCCATACCTTACAAATTTCTCAAGTTGACTAGTGAGAAAATATTTTTTATGGAGTACTATCACTAAGTGGTTAGATAGAGTGTGTGGGATTCTTAGATCTAAGCATAAGGAAAAATCCAAATTCCCCATTAAAGTTGGTAAAGATAATTATAAATATATTATTGATACTTAACATTTAAATAATTTTCTATGTAGATTAAAATTAATAGTTTATGAGAATAGGATGTATTTTAATTATAAAGAACCATGGAAGAAAGAGTTCATGAAAAATGTAGCCACATCCTTGATTATGAAGATTTCTAAAAAGATTATGTGGATGAATTTTGAAAGTAGATTATAAAACTATAATCAAATAACCCTATCAAAAATTCAAGAATAAGTAGAGTTAAAAGTGTTTCTAAAATTCTCAACATTGATACTTTTTCTTCATTATATGAAAAAATCTAATTAAATTTATAACAATTTCTGATGAATTGATTGATAAAGGAACACAAAAAAGTTGGATGGAAGAAATATTATTTAATTGGTTGAAAATAAAAAATTGAAATAAAAAGGGAAAGATAAGATAGTTACAATGAAATGAAACGAAGGAAAAGATGTTCACCAAAATGAATTAACAAAATGAAGAACCTAATTTCACTTTGATTTCATTCAATATGAGGGTTATGATTTATAAATGAGTATTAGAAAAAAAACCTAAGTAATATACCAATCAAAAGGCAAGTTTTAAGAGGGTCAAATGCTATGTACTTGTTGCAAAAAGTGCTTTTTCAGACCTCACTGAGGACTCATTCGCCACATGGAGAATGGGTCCTGCCTAGGGCTCTAGAAAAATGGTTTCTAGGTTTTGTTCTTCAATTCCTGCACTTCCAAATCCTAGCGAAGACTGTCGGAAACTCGAAAATAAATTTTGTAGCTTAATTTTCGTGATTTGAAAACTTTCTTAGCAACTTTGACAACTTTTGCAGTTTTTCTCTCTAATTGATCTTCAACCTAAAACTTGCATTCACACATCAAAGAGGAGACAAATGTTGTTTTATTAAGGAATAGGGGTTTTCCTTGGTGAAACCCCATTTTGGTAATTAAACCTTGCAATGAAACAATTCATAAATGAATCATGAGTGAACAAACAATGTGTAACAACTCACCGAACCTCAATTGAAACCTTGGATTATAGATATGCAAACTAGCATGAAGTGGCCTCCATGGATGTAGATCTTGATCATGAACTTGATTAGAAATGATGCTTGAATAGGATCTTGAAATGCTTCATCAACACATTAGCTAAACAACATGCATGATGCACTATGCCTTTGACATGATGAAATGGATCTTGATTGCTGCAATAAACTTCCACAAATCTGCCCTTGAATGCCTTAGAAATTGCTCTCAAATGCTCTATAATGCTCTTGTTAAAGTGCTCTTATGATAACTTCAATTTTTTTGCTAGGTGAAACTAAGTGAAATAGCCTTGTATTTATACATAACTTAACATTAAATCTCAAAATTCAAATTTCACAAGCTGAAATCAAATCCAAGATTTTAAATCATTAAAATATTACCAAAAACATATCCCAAGGGGGGGTCCTAGGTCTAAGTGAGGACCCATTTTCCATGTGGTGAATGGGTCCTAGCTCACTTCACTAGGACAAAAGTTTCAAACAATGTGAAAGATCATGTGAAAATAGGGTCCTAGGACCTAGTGAGGACCCATTCGCCAAGTGACGAATGGGTCCTAGGTCACTATCCTAGGACACACACTTCAAAAAATAAGTTTTGTGTAATGCAATTTATGAATGTCAAGTTTTATCCCTTGGAATTTGGAATTAACTAGGCTTTGATTTGAATTAAAGGGGCCAATTAACCTCAATTAATTAATAAAGCCCTAGATTAGTGTGAAGTGTAAAGATACACTTTACAACACCCTAAATAAGGCACAATTAAGTCCATTTAATTAAAAAAATCCCTAAACTTAATGTGAATGTGTAAAACACATTGCAACACTAAATTAAGGCAACAATAAGCTCATTTATTATTAATTATTTATTCACAAACTAAGGAAAAAGGGATACTTTTTTCCATCACTACATTTTTCCCCCACTTTAGTGAGAGTATGACCCCATGTCAAACTCACACTAAAGTAGACATTCAAGAAACTTATGTATTCAACAATGAAAAAGATACACAATAATACACTATTAAAGACCAACAAAATCAAGCCTAAATGGTCCAACGTGATGTGGAACACATCTAAGCTATTAGTTTTGCGCTCACTTTGAGGTAGTGGAACCTCAAGCCATCCACTAGGTGAGTATCCCAAAAGGGTGGAAAATGAGAGAATCATATTAGGCTCCCATACCATATCAAATCCATCCTCCTGACAACTTCAATAAGGGTCCACAATGCTAGAAAAGGTTCCACAGGTAAGAAAGGTGTGTTATGCTTAGAGGTGGCCTTGAATTAGGGTTTTGAACTTCACAAGGTCAACAAGCTGTATTATGCCAAACACTTATGAACAATAATGCTAGTAAAAGGGTTTTTGTTCAAATGGATTTTGCTTCATTTGTGAAAGGTCTTCTTCTTAGGAATCATCGTGCCTAATGTCTCCAAGAGAGGACAAGTCAAGAGTACAAGATTCACAACTTAGGGAATACAGTGTGTCACATCACCACTAAGAGGAAAGTCATACGCTAAGAAATATCACACTCTTGGAGGGCATCAAACCCAATGAAACCACCAAGAAAAGGATGCATCACAAGAAAAAATAAAATTGCACCATGAAACATGTAAAATGTTGAAAGATATCATCGATGTATGCCCCCACTTTAAAGCGGTTGCTAACACCATTGTTGTGAGAAATTACTTTAAAGTAGCCAATGTTTTACTCCTAAGACATGAGAGCTCTACTCAGAAATCCCTATGCCAATTCATATATTTTCAAAATAAAGCTGTCATGAAAAACGAGGGAGGGGTTTCCCCAAGAAATACATAAGGGATCTATGGATTTAGGGTCAGTATGTCTTTGCTACAATGTTTTCATAAAGCTCAGAAATGTCATCATTCCCCAAATACTCATAAAATTGGAAGAATGAAACACAAAAAGAGCGAAAAAAAGAAAAATCCTTTCAGGTCAACATGGAAGAGATTGAAATTTCTCAATGCCTTGCATCATCCCCAAAAGGAAAACACAAGAAAAATGAAAAGGATAAAATGCTTACGACATATAGAAGAATGTAGATACATATAGAGGAATGCACAAAAGAGAGATATACATAAAAAAATAGTACAAGTGACCACATTACACACATGCAAAATAAAATAAAGCAAGATACTAGTAAGGAACATGCGAGTCAACCTATAGCAGGTTGTCCACATCCCAATATTGATCGATATATATAGAAGGAAAACAACTGTCCAAAGGGACAATGAAAAATGCCAAAACTAGGACAAGGCTAACTAACCCCTTGCCCCCACTAAGTGCAGGACAAGGATGAGTCGAGATGGGTGATGAGAATAAGCTCCTCACGATAAAGAGAATTATTTTCAATCAATGTAAAACATGCAATAGTGAGCATATTAAGATCCTACAACTCTTACATGGCAAGGAGTGAGATGCATGCTTTAAGGGATTATTTTTATGATATAAAAATTCTTAAATATTCATTTTAAAGAACGAAACTCACCAATACTATGTCCAAGAATTTTATGATATCGACAATGAGACATGTTTGTGTTCTTAGGATTTGGATTTTGATTTTCTCTAATGGGTGGTAATGTTATAAGTCCTTGATTTAGAAGCATGTGTAATATTCCTTCATTTTCAAACATAGGACATGGAAATTTGAGTTTCTTGAGTTTATAAGGCTTTTTTGTCTTGCTTGATTCACTGACTTGTTGAGGTAGATGTTGAGGAGGAATACCTAAGATGATCCTATCACCCTTATGAGGAATTGGTTGTTCTTTATGAAGGAGGACACTTATGTCGGGAGGTGGATCTTGATATCCTAATCCTTTGGTTTGTTTAATAGGAATTTTCTCTAAAAGTTTATGAATTTCATGCTCATTAGTTATTTCACATCCTTGATTGGTTAAAATCTTAAAGCCTTGGCCATAAGTCTTCTCTAGATTGATGGGAGTACTAGTCACTTTGTTAACATAAAATTGATAGTTATGCACTTGATTGGAGGAGCTAGGTTCACTCATCGTTGGAAGTTTAGGCTTAGTTTGGGACTCAATTTCAGGATGTAAAAGAGAACATCTCAAGTTGCGCTGGTTGTTTCATGGAAGGATAGAAAGATGCACTATTCTCGATATTGTTAAGGAAATCATTTATGAAATCATGCGTGCTAGCATCATATTGTCCAATGATTTCAAATTCATGAGGAAACTCATTAGGAGTTGGGTGAGCATGAGTAGGTTCAATTTCATTAGGATCATTTCCAAAAACACAACTTGAAACATCAACCAAGGAGAAAAAAGACTTCCAAACATTGCTAAAACACATCCATTTTTAGATTTTTAAACTTAAACAAGGTAATTTTTTTATTACACTATGCAACAGTCTAAAAATGAAATCTTGTAAATACAAATTTGAAATCACAAAATACACTAAATGTACCAAATTAAGCTATAGATATAATGAAACAAAAACTCAACAAACTATAACAAAAATCTGAAAGCAACAAACAAAAGCACAAAAATGAAGATTTTAATTTTCAAAAATGTAGATTAAGGTCTTATTAGGGAATCATTCGTCCTATGGAGAATGGGTCCTAGATGAGGCTTTTGAAACTTTTTTTTATAGATTTTTAGATGCTTTCTAAAGGTTTTCAGATTCAGGTTCTCTACAATAAGTTTCAGTTTGATTTTCCGTAGAATGCAATGTGAAATTTATGCACAAAATGTGACAAAATGATGACTTAAAAGACCTAGTTTGATATGCAATTTTGTTTCAATTTTCAAATGCAAGTTTATATGATGTAAATGATATGCAGGATGACTAATTTTTTTTATATTTTTCAAATTTAAAGAATGCAAAATATGCAATCCTAAAACCCTTATTGAGATGAAAATTTGAATGTAAATTAGACACCCTGAATGAGATCTAATTCAATGCAAATGAATGCAAGATCTAAATCTAGGATGAAAAGGACTCCAAAATAAATAAATAAACTACAATTCTCAAAAGGTTGGGTTCACTATAATGAAAAGAGGGAAAATAGGTTCACCAAAATGAATTAACAAAATGATGAACGCAATTTCACTTTGATTTCATTCAATTTGAGGGTTATGATGTATAAATGAGTATAAAAAAAACCTAACTGATATACCAATCAAAAGGTAGGTTTTAAGAGGGTCAAATGTTGTGTACCTGTTACAAAAAGTGCTTTTTCAGACCTCACTGAGGACTCATTTGCCACATGGCGACTAGGTTCTAGCTAGGGCTTTGGAAAAATGGTTTCTAAGTTATTTTCTTCAATGTCTACACTTCTAGGTTCTATTTGGAGACTGTTGGAAACCCAAAAATAAATTTTGTAGCTCAATTTCTATGATTTGACAACTTTCTTATCAACTTTAAAAACTTTGACAAATTTTGCAATTTTTCTCTCCAATTGATCTTGAAACTAAAACCCGCAATCACACATCAAAGAGGAGAAAAATGTTGTTTTATTAAGGAATAGGGGTTTTCATTGGTCAAACCCCATTTTTGTAATTAAAATTTGTAATGAAACAATGCATAAAGGAATGATGAATGAACAAACAATGTGTAACAACTCACCAAACATCAATTGAAACCTTGAATTGTAGATATGCAAACTAGCATGAAGTGGCCTCCATGGATACAAATCTTGATCATGAACTTGATTAGAAATAATTCTTGAATAGGATCTTGAAATGCTACATCAACACATTTTCTCAACAACATGCATGATGCACTATGCCTTTGACATGATGAAATGGATCTTGACTACTACAATAAACTTCTACAAATCTTCCCTTGAATGCCTTCGAAATCACTCTCGAATGCTCTATAATGCTCTTGTGAAAGTACTCTTATGATAACTTCAATTTTTTTGTTAGGTGAAATTGAGTGAAATAACCTTGTATTTATACATAACTTAACATTAAATCTCAAAATTCAATTATCACAAGCTGACATCAAATCTAGGATTTGAAATCATTAAAATACAACCAAAAACATATCCCAAGGGGGGGGTCCTAGGTCTAAGTGAGGACCCATTCGCCATGTGGCGAATGGGTCCTAGCTCACTTAGCTAGGAAAAAAATTGGACAATGTGAAAGATCATGTGAAAATAGGGTCCTAGGACATAGTGAGGACCCATTCGCCAAGTGGAAAATGGGTCCTAAGTCACTATCCTAAGACACACACCTTCAAAAATTAAGTGTTGTGTAATATCATTTATGAATGTCGGGTTTTCTCCCTCAAAATATGTAATTAATTAGGCTTGCATTTGAATTAAAGGGGCCAATAAACTTCAATTAATTAATAAATCCCTAGATTAGTGTGGAAGTATAAATATACACTTTACAACACCCTAAATAAGGCACAATTATGTCCATTTAATTAAAAAGGGCCCTAAAATTAATGTGAATGTGTAAAACACATTGCAACACTAAATTAAGACAACATGAAGCTCATTTATTATTAATTATTCATTCCCACACTAAGGAAAAAGGGATAACGTTTTCCATCACTACAAGAAATAAATAGTTAAAGGTACACAAATGTATGCAAATACATGTGGAACACAAACAAAGGATTTAAAAACTCTTAAATATAAACCCTATTCCACGCCTAAATAAAACCTCTAGAATACGCTAAGGAACTTCCAGAAAGAAATGAAAGATAGTAGGAATCCTTTTACACACAAGCCCCTTGTTGCATCAGTGATGGTTATGCTCAAGGTGAATTGGTGTGTGAAAGATTGAATTTTAAGTGTTCAAAATAACATGAATTTTTGTTCAAGGATTCTTACTAAAACAAACTCATATGATGAGTCATTTATAAATTTGGAGGATTGAGGATCAATGGATGAGATTGATTTAGAATATCAATGGCTAGTTATGATCGAGAGGACCGTATACATGTGAAGCCTCTAAGTGGCACTTTATAATAAGTACACTTGAAGAGACCCATAATACAAGGGATTTAGAGGACTAGGATTTTCTTGAAAAAATAGGTGGAGACCTAAAAAGTCCTTTTTTGGAGTCTGTGCTTTGCATTGCTCCATGTGCAATATTTCCTTGACTAATTATGATTTAGATTATGTAAATGATTTACTAGTTAATTAATTAATTTTAGTCAAGTAGTAATTTGAGAGGAAAATAAGAATTAAATAAATTAGGTGTGTTTACTTAATTTATTTGGCAAATGAATAATAAGAATTGGGAACTTAAATATATAAATTTTGAATTTCTTTACTTAAGGTCAGATATCAAGAAACATGTGAAATGATTATAATAACCCCTTTGAAAATTAAAGATCAGGAGTTAGGGATGTTGCCTGACACATGCTAGGATTAGGGGTCGAGGATGTTTCTTGACACATGCCTAAGATAGAATTGAAGGTGCAACGTGATGCCTACCAAGTCAACAAGGATGGTGGGAGAGTTTGCAAATAAGTTCAACCTATGGAAAAATGATAGTGTGTGGAATGGAAGGTAAAGTGATAGTGTGTGGTGTGGATTGAAAATCCCTTGATCTCCCTTCGGGTGGATAAGATTATTTTCCTTAGCCCTAGCTCATGCCTTATATGCTTATATTTCTCTGACCCCTTTTTTGAAGAGTCTTTCCCGTCGTGCCTCCACGTGTCACCAACACAGGCCTTTATGAGCTCGCTCCCCTTTGCTTCTCTACCAAGCTCCACTCGTGTACCACATAGCATCATTCCGCAGACACCTTTTGGCACACCCCACAGTCAGTGCTCGAAGCAAAGAATTCTCCACGTGTCTTCCTCGTGTGGAGTTTCATCACAAGGAAGGAAGGGACAAATGATGAGCCCTGCCCTATCGCCACATGTCCTAACCAACTCTATGCATGAGTGACACGTGTGCACACAGGAGTTTTGTTTCCTCCACATTGGGACCACAATCATCATTCGTAGGGGATGCATCTGATTCAAAGGAGATTGCATTCCATGCTTTAGAATATTTTCTATTGTAATGGCCATGGGAAATAATTGTGACGAACATCATTACTAGTGCTAGGGGATATTTTCTATTACTGGCTCCCAGGCGGTGGGATGCTTCTCTTTATATACTACTTCAACTCTTCAGAAAAGGTTCCAGTTCATAATTCAGAGAATACATAGAAAATTATGAAGACACCAGGCCTTTGTATTATTTTTAGATTATTGTAGTAAGATTCACAGACTATGCCATTGTTGTTCAGCCTTTCTACTTCTTAGCTAATTGACGAAGCATTATACTGTGTTGCTATTGTACTGAGTAGTTTATTTGCAAAACTTCTATAATTTCAATATAAGTTGCTGATTCAAACCATGTCTTGGACTCTTCTTTTCGGTAAATGTGTATGGAAGTTATTTAATGTTATTTGATAAAATCCTTAGGCTTTTCATCTATGTTATATGTTCTTTCCTGACATGCAGATTGTTGAACGATCCCTTAAATCCCATCTGAAAGGAAGATTTACCGTGCCCACACCTACATCTTGGCACATCGCCTTAGGTTAGATCTTTATTTTATATATCTACTTCCTTTTACCATTCCAAACCCCCAAATACAAAAGGATCCGACTTCTTTAAAAAATTGGAGGACACTTAGTTTAGTGCAATTGGTCCCCCCATTAACTAAGTTTCCCATAAGGCTATTGCTTGGAATTTTTAGGCATCAACTGTTTCTTTTTCTGGCACGTCCAGTGGGATTGTCTTAGATGTATCTAAATCTAAAGTGGGTGTATGAGCCATTGACCTGTTACTAGATCCCAAACAGTGAATAACCCTGGCCTGCTAGTGCCACTGCTAGTAACAATACGAACTAGAACCCATCCAATGAACGTTCTGATCCCTCCACCAGCCATGTTGTCAATTGCTAACAAAAATTATGGCATGGGATACTGGAATCCCCCTTATAGCACTAGTAGCAACCACTGTCTAGGCCCCTATCCTGACCTCTACTTTAAAAGTTGTACCAAAATTCACCGTGGAGGGCTCAAAAACACTATCTGAACACCTAAAAGATGTGGTGGATGTGTGTTTGGTGCATGGTGTTACCAACTAGAATTTCACACTAAGGTTGCTCGTAGCCTCTTTCAAAGGCAGAGTGCTAGATTGACACCACACTTTGGGAGCCAATACTATTGGTACCTGGGATCAACTCGAAGATCCTTTCTACGAGAGATTTTCAAATAATGGAGATTGGTCTTTGCTATATCATCAACTAGCGACCATAAAGTGGGCCCCTCAGGAGGCCATGACTGACTTTAATGTTTGATTTCACATGACGTGGCAAATTATTTAGTCTGCAATCTACCCACCTACAGATTTGGCATTTATGTTCTATCTGAAGTCTCTCAACATCAACATATCAGTGATGATCCAATCCCTTGGTGGGAACACCTTGCCAGGTGCATATAGTGTTGTTGTTCAGGTGGAGAATAATTTGATCGATGTAGGAAAGTTACCACCTTAGCCTGATATGCCTATATTTCTAGAGTTGTCAATTACCGCCTAGGAGATAGCATCTACCAGTGCGTTTGCTCCTCCCCAATCTATGTATGCATACCTGAGTGTGCCACAAAGTGTTGTTTCTATGTCTAATTTTTCAAAAGATGAGATGAGCAATGTCAAGGAGTTGTTGTGAAGCATCTCAAATGAAATAACTACCATCAAGAGGAACCATCCCATGCCTTTGAAGCCAACTTATCAAAATTATCAAGGTGGAAATTCTTCCTACTAGCAAAATCAATTCCAAGGAGGCTCACACAAAAATTCGTAGACTCAAACAAGCAATTGGATAGTGTCAGTACCTACTCCAATGCATAATTCTCACCCAAGCTCAAGCAGAGAGTTGACAGTGGGGAAAAATAATCTTGCTGATGACATCAATCCCTAGTGCTTCCCCTGTAACGAAGCACATATGCCTTGAAATTATTCACACGACAATCTACAACAAAGAGTGGTAGAACAACGTAGTCAAGGCGTGGCATCATATTTAGGAGGTTATGTATATGCCTCTCTACAAATGGAAAATCCAATACTCACCACACAAATGCAAGGAATGTCCCTGGAACAAGAGATAAATATAGCTCTAGATCACATGCTCTTCTCATGGATGGAAGAAGAAGAGGCGGTGTTTGCAAATGATGCATCCACATCTAAGGCTCCACAAGTGTAGTCTAATTATAATAATTGCTCTAAGAGGAGATTCATGGGTGAATCGGTCGTCCCGCAACCCAAAAGTGTCTTTGAACAAACTCCTAGTACTTTTGTAGTTGCACAACAATCCCAATTGCAAAGGGAAATTGTTATAACAAGGGTTAAGGAATAAAAGCCTTTAAATCTATTGCCATTCAATGTGGTGGAACAATTAAAAAAATCCTCTGCTAATGTGTCTCTTTGGGATATCTTAGCTATTCCAAAGCATAAGTCGTTGTTGGAGAAGGCCTAACTTGAAGATGCAAGAATTGAGTCAATAGAGCAATCACTCAAAGGAAAGGCCGATGATCCATCATCTCCAACCAAAGTCCTCACAAATAGTGTAGAGGAAGCCTCTACTGAAGTTAAAGGTAATCGAAACTGAAACCCTTTTTCCTAATTCTTATTGTGGGTTAGAAATTATTGCATAATTCTATGATTGACTCTGGTGCTAGTACCACAATCATGCCCAAGTAGATAGCTGAAGCCTTAGGTGTTAGCTATGAACCTTTAAAAAGAGGGGTTATGCAGCTTGATGGGAACAAGGTTGAAATCCTAGGTGTCATTAAGGACCTCCCCTTGAATCTATTCTTCTACCCTAGCATCACAATTTCACAAGATAACATGATCATAGATGTTCCCCCCATGTTTAGTCTTTGCTTATCCCAAGAATTCACTTCCAAGATTGGCGGATACCTTTCTTTGGATTGGTCACACTTGATCCTCAGGACCAAATATGGAGCTAAAATGAAGATAGTGTCAGAACCTTTGCATATAGAACATGTGGTGGATGAATCCACGATCAAATTTGAGGCCGCTCATACCTCATTCACCAAAGAGGAAATGGATTGTGCTAAACTACTAGAGGATGAGAGGGTGATCAAAGACAAGACTGATTCAAAAGAGGTCCTCTTGAGAGAATATATAGACACTGATCCTTTCAACAACTATCATGCTACCAGATTGGGAACCTATGTCATCTATGATGAAGATCAAGTAATTTTGAATGTCATGAAGGAATCTGAGAGTGATCAAGCCTTAGAGTCACGGACGTTGCATTTCGATGGAATGAGATGTAAAGTTGGTGTAGGATCCTAGATGTGTTTGACGTCCCCATCCAATGAAAAGACCCTTAGGTCTTTTCAATTTTAGTTTGCCTATTCAAACAACAAAGCTGAATATGAAGGCCTAGTGCAAGGTTCGAGTCTTGCAGAATAGATGGGTGTTAAGCAAATAATGGTGTTCAGAGACTTCGAGCTAGTGGTCAATCAATTCTAGGGGCTCTCCGCTGCCAAGAATGTCTGCATGAGATCCTATAGACATGTAGTTTGGGACTTGATTGAAAGCTTTGAAACCTTCAATATCCAGATAGTACCCAAAGATAAAAATGCAGATGCAGACCGCATGACAACAATCGGATCTCAATTTGATCATGTTCCCAACCTAATTCATAACATACACTTTGTACAAGTGATTGTTTGACTGGTAATCCTAGATAATGATCAAAGATGGAAAGTGCTTGAAAGTGATGAACACATCGCCTCATTCATCCAACGGTTAGGAGAGTTCGTTAAGAAACTCCAACCAAAAATTGCTGAGGCCTATGAAGGGAAAATTATTTAGTTAAAAACCAACAAGCTTCCCAAAGGATTGGTCACTCTCGAGAACCTATTCGATTGAAATGATGCAAGGAATGACAAGAGGAAGTTTGTAGTGGATAAAAGCGACTATGCGGATCTTTAGGTTGGAGATGGAAGGAAGTCAAGGTCAGAAAAGATGTCCTACAACACGATAAAAAAAGGCTCATTCAATTTTGTGAAAAGTATGAAGGATTAGTGGCTTGGTCATATGATGACCTCAAGGGATATGATCCTGAAATCATCCAACATACTATAGAGTTGATGGAAGGAGTAAAACCTATCCGCTAGAAGCAAAGGCCAGTAAGTTGACACAAGATGATGATTCCTCGAAGGTAAATTAGACTAGATATAGATCAATGATTGGTGGATTACTTTATTTGAATCAAACTAGACCTAATATCATGAATGTTGTATGTATTGTTGCAATGTTTCAAGCTGATCCTAAGGAATCTCATGTGACTGTTGTGAAGAGGATTTTTGGATACTTGAAGGGGATAGTTGATTTTGGCGTATGATATCCTAAAGATGATGATCTTACCTTGAGTGCCTTCACTAATGCTGATTGGGTAGGAGATGTGAATGATAGAAAAAGTACTAGTGGAGGTGCATTTTTCTTGGGAAAGAAGCCAATTTCATGGTTAAGTAAGAAGCAAAATGCCATTTCTTTATCTACTGTAAAGGAAAAATACATTGTTGTTGCTAACAATTGTACTCAAGTATTGTGGATGAAGTAGATGTTGAAAGATATCAGAGTTGTGTATGATGAACCTATTGCTATATTTTGTGATAATTCAAGTGCGATTAACATTTCTAAGAATCTGGTGTTGCATTTAAAGACCAAGCATATATCTATCAAGTTCAACTTTTTGAGAGAGAAGGTGAGTGAAAAAGAAGTCAGACTAGAGTATGAACCCACTAAGGAACAAATTGTAGACATATTTACCAATCCTTTGACTAAGGATACTTTTGAGTATCTTAGAGGGAAGTTAGGGGTGATTACTCCTCCTAATCAAAACTAATATGCATTGACTTGCATCAATCTATGCATTTCACAGTCATGTCTTGATCCAGATTGATGTTGTGGTGGTTGCTACTTAGGGGGAGTAGTCAGATGTTCAGATATGTGGTTCAGATCTTGTGTGTATCTTTGTCATTTATATCAAAGGGGGAGAAGAGTCATCTGGGGAGAAAGAGTCATGTGAAAGAGTTGAGGAGAAAAGAGTCAAAATCTAAGGGGAAGTAAGTGCTAAGAGATAGTTGCATTGATGGTGTTTTTCACATCATGTGTTGCCATCAATGCCAAAGTGGGATATTTTTGGATGTTGTGGTTGTGTTTCTGATATGTGGTTGTCATTGATTTCAACACTATTGGAATTAATGTACTTAAGGCTATGTATGTCAAGGATATTGAGAAAATTGTAATAAATAAGTTACAGGTTGTCAATAGTGAAGTGAAGTTCAATTTGTTGGATTGCTCAATACATTGATGATCAAAGTTTGTGGATTAAAGGGTTTTTGTTCGAGTATATCTAGTTTATCCATGTTAATTTTCATAGATCCAAATGAAGATTTGATGGAGTTATGAGTATTTATGTTCTAACAATGTTTTTGTTGCTTCAGTTGGTGTTCCTAAATCAAGATAATGCGATTCTAGTAATTTCAGTTGTCATGGATGCTTCTCTAATGATTTATGATGTTTTTGGGTGTTTCTAGATTGTGCTCTATCCATGTTTCACGTTCACACTGATTGTTGTGCTCATGATTGGTGATTTTCCCTTGCGTGTTCATGGCTGACATGGTAATTGTAGTGTGTTGTGGATCTTCGTGGAATAATTTTTGAAGGTGTTTCATGTTTGAGGATTTTATTTTGGGTCTTCACTATGTTGTGGATGACCTTGGTTGATTCACATTGAAAATTATTTATTGTTTTGGGCCGATAGTTTGCATATGTTTTATTATTTTGCTAAAGCCGACATATAACAATGTAATCTCGTGTTGTGGATATAAATGAGCGATTGTTTATTTCATTGGAGGGTATTCTTGTGTGTGTGATGTGTGAATAATGCCCTAATCATTAAAAGGTAGAAGAAAAGTGTGAAGAGGAGTGAGCAGAGTGTGAAGAAGTGTTCATGTGCTTAACCAAAACTATAATCAAGCATTAGCAGATGCTAGTTTCTTAGTTCAAAATCTTGAGGATGTAATCTGAATGTTTTTGTAGGACAATGTGTCTTCCTTTGGGAAGTGAGCCTTGTTATAATTGAGCAGTGGGCTCTAGGAAATGTGCCTGAATACATGTGCATTCCCAATTTCATTCTTTTTACTTTTAACAGGGTATAATCTTGTGGATTGACCTCCACCGTGGTTTTTCCCCTAACAAGGTTTCCATGTAAAAAATCTTGGTGTTATGTGTGTTTCTGATGTGTTGAATGATTTTTTAAGGAAATCAACGGTGCAGAAGCAACTTTCCTAACGTCAAAACCACAGGGGAGTAAGCATACAGTACTTCTAATTTTTCTAATTACAATCCAATTAAGACACACATGAAAGATTTACAGAAACATAGAAGATACTCAAAGACAATGAACAACAGATTTACGTGGGAAACCCTTTCGGGAAAAAACCCACCACACCAAGCTGAATCTCTTTGTATTACAGTAACAACAATTACATACAATCAGAGATACAACTCTCTGGTATTAGTTCACAGTAGCTTCATTCACTGTTCATCCAGTTACAAAAATGCTCTCAACAATCCAATTCACTCATTTTATCTGCAACTCAGAATGCTATCCTTTAGATATTCACACATTCTAATTTTTTCCTTCTGTGCATCCTTATCCGCCATTGCCCCATCATAGAAAGTTTCTACTTGAGTGTTGATTTTTCCCTACATGCTATTCAGCTCCAACATCGCAACAGTTGCAAAAATCTAACAGCCATCCATTCAAAAATCGCTTCCTCTGATTGGTCCGTGCGGCTCCACATAGGATGGTCAAATGTGTTCAATCTTTGTTGGCATATTGGTGAGACACTAACAGTGTCTCCCTGATGCCACAAATATTTCATATCGATATCATCGTAGATCCCAATAGCCGGTAGGATGTTATAACAAACGCTATGAGACATACCAAATCAATCGACATCCATTTTGTTTCCATCAGCAAGAGATACCTCCATCGGCTAGACTCATATTGATGCTCACAAGTCACAACGACTTCCACTTTGTCATCAGCAAGACTTTCCATTCACAAAAAGGTTTCGCTGAGTCTCCTCAAGTCTCACCGAAGCAACAAATAGTCAACGAGACTTTTCGCTTTCGCCAAGACTTCATACCGAGGTCCTAAGTCACACTGATCGCTCCAATCACTAGTTGGCAAGACTTATGTCTTTTCGCCGAGACACATACCGATCACCCATGTCTTTCCGAGTCAGCAAGACATTTGACTTCGCCAAGACTCTCACCAGGCGCATATGTTATACCGAAACCATCCCTATCGACGAGACCAAGCACCCATTGCCAAGACTTCATACCGAAGTCTTAATGTCACCACGAAGACCCCAAGCTGTCGGTGAGACCTTCATTGATCGTTGGGACATCTTACTGAAGCCCTTTGTGTTACTCCAATGACCCGGTTGCTAGGAGTCTCCCCGACATCTGCTAGACACCCAATAGCAACTCGGCGAGACATTCCATATCGGCATGACTACATACCGATAACAAAGTCTCCCCGAAGCCTAATAGGAACATACTGTCGGCCAGAGGTCTCCACTTCGACGAAAGATCACAACGAATACAACTAGGTCACAACGATAGACTTCATTCAGAAAGACATAACCTCTATCTCGACGACATGATCATTTCAAGCAGATTTAGAATAGTTAGTCGCCCAGACATGATTAATGTCACAGCGACTTTTCTCTACAGGAGTTACATGCTAGTAAGAATTGAGGCACATATTCCAACAGATTTATGCTTTCATGGTTATTAATCAGATATTAGAATAAGGTTAATAAGATTAATTTATGTGACAACCGATTCACCCCCCCACCCTTAGTTGTCTACCCTTGTGTTGCCAACAAGGTACCCATGTACATATGAAAAATAAATCTCTCATAGTTGGAGAAAAGGAGAAAATCTAGTGGGACAAAAATCCTCCCCAAAAGAGAGATGAAAGATACAAAAAATAAATGCTCTCAAAGATGCATGAGAAGGAAAAAACCTCATGTGAGGAAAACAATTCCCCCCATAAGAGAGAAGTTGAAGAGAGACAAGGCAACCCCCCCTCAATGTTGAGTCTCTGTAATGATGGTAGAAGCTCGACATTGAATGTTGAATATGATCCAAAAGTGTCAAACAACGTTCCTCCCCTTAGGAAGAAACAAAACCATGATAATATGTAGGATATCAAGAATATGGATGGTGTATGATGTCTCTAAAACATTCTCAAGTGTCTCCATGTTGATGTCAAAAGCTGACACACCCTAAACAAGCATTCTAGGCCACACTACTGAAGAGGACAATCCAAAATCTAGTAGAGATGAATGTAGAACACAATCCAAAGACAAGAATATCCTCTCTGAGGACAAAGAATCCTCCTCCAAATGTTATCCAAAAGTATCCACAGTCATGTTAAACTACAAAGAATGATCATGTACAAAATGAACAAGAGGGTCAAGGTGTTCCCTCACAGCAATTGAAGAAGAATATTCTCCATCAAAGAGAAGATGAATGTCATCAATGATGTCTCCCAAATATGCAATATGAGACTCCACAAACAAGTTTGAAATACCTATCAAGAAGCCATCCAAAGTAGCCATATTTGGAATACAATCAAGATCCTGCTACACTGAATCACAAAAAGCCATATTTGTAGCAATACAATCATTATCAACTACAACAATAGATAGAGAAGATGAAATGAATGACTCAAGAAATGGATCTAATGTGAGAACTCCCAAGTTTAAGAAGTCAAATGTATCCTTTGAATCATGGTTCACACTAGAAGTGTGTCAATAGCCGAAGGAAGAATGCAATCATCAGAAACAAAATCTACAAAGGTATACAACCAAGATGAATGATCAATCATCCCAGTAGCAATGATCTCTCTACTCCCCAAGTCTCGAATGGTGACTGAATCAAGTGTGAACTCTACAGTTATTCCATCTCCACCATGTGTAATTTAATATATGGAAAGAAGATTGTTCATCAAGTGAGGAACACATAAAACATCCTAAAAAGTGTTATCCCCAAAACTAATAGATCCCTTCCCAATTACACTCATGTATGTATTGTTTCCCATCAAGATATGAGATATTGTACAAGGCTGAAAAGAAGAGAACATAGACTATAAAGATGCCATATGATGAGATACTCCTGAATCTAGAAGCCATCTCGCTGATCCATGACCTGAAGGAGCAAAAAGTGCATTTCCTTTATATCTTGATGTAGATGCCAAATTAGCATGACCTTTGTCCTTTCTAGACTATTTTGAAGGAGGAGGCGATTCAGACATTCTAGAAGGTAAATCAATGTGATTCTTTTTGAGAATAATTTTCAACTCATCAATATCCTTCTTATAACAATAATGTTCTTCATGTCCATCCTTCCTGCAATATGCACAAGTAGGCCTCTCCTTCTTAGATGTTTTCTCTTTTGAAGATGAATCTTTATGTTCTTATGTGGAATTAGATGTGGATTGTGTGTTCTTCTTAGGCTTGTTCTTTTTCTTTTCTTAGAGATTTAAATGATTTTGAAACAAGTAAATTGACCAAATGCGATGCTTTGGTTGCATGATATATACAAAATGGGTTCAATGAGAAGGTGTTAAAGCAATTGAAATTCATGGGTTTCTCCCCTACCAACACTGCCAAAATGGAATCTACAACAAGCATCCATGTGTGTGTTAACATGATGGAATGCACAAATCTCATTGCACAAGCGGTTTCTAGGAGGTTGCACATGGAGAGTTTCTAGGTTTGCTACATCATCATAGGAACACCATCTATAGTGGAATTTGTAGCTTGACTTTGGTTTTCTCTTTAAGTTAACTGTCATAGATTTGTATCATAGAGATTTACATCAAAGTCAAGTCTTTGTTGAGGCTCTAAAATGGCCTAGGTGATATACTCAAGAAACATTTCCTTTTGTACAATTAAGCTCTGCAAGTCAAGAGGGTTGGTTGAGTTGAGGCCGGTCTTATTCACAAATTATCTATTTTTTCTCCATTTTTCTTCTGAAGAAGGGGACATGCTTTGCTTTCATTTATTGAAGATATTATAGTGATAATAAGGGGGTGTGTAGCCTATCCACCATTGTAGCTAGGTAAGTGAAAAAAGATTATGGATCAACAAGTGGTGTTCTTTTTTTCAAGCTGTAGGTGGTAGTGTGTTAAGGAAGTACTCTCACTTGACATGGCACACACTATAATGGTATTTTTACAATTTATCTCACCATGAAGATGTCCATGGATTGCATTCTTTAGGCTTATGTATCATTAAATTTTGTTATTGTTTTCTAATTCTAATTCAATATGAATTGTAAAGAGTATTACATTATTTTATTTTTCCTTCCTAAAAATAGTAAACGGGGTAGCAATCTCTTTACAATGTATGTATTAAAGCATATAAAATTTAAGATTCCTATGAATGGGTAATAAATATTATGAGGGTTAAGTTAGTGAAGTTCAAATGGTTAGTTGTATTAATCAATTTTATAATAAATAATAATAAATTGTAAAAATAATATTTAAATTTATGAGGAATAATTGTGATGATAGATTTTGTGAATTGTGAAGTTGAAAAGGTCAGAAGATTTTGAAAAATTGACTTGTAAAATATGCAAATGATAAAAAAATTCAAGTTTTATAAAAGGCTCAATTCACATGAATGAATCATTATTGTAGCTAAAGTAGGTTGGTGGAAAAATAGAGGATAGAAGATAGAAAACTATTGAGAATAATAAAAAGCGAGAAATTGAAGAAATCAATACAATCAGTACAAATAAGTGTGTTGATTAAGACACTAATTTGGAATAAGAGATGTCCATTAAAACTTAAAAAGTGTAAATTTTTGGGGTTCTATTAGGCATCAAGAATTATAGATGACAACAAATGGGTGAATCTAAGGCACTTCAAGGTTTAGACTAAAATTTAGAGTTCAATTAGGGTCAAGCTTAAGGTTAGGGTTGGTGCAAAAGTTTAATTAGGGTAAGCATTAGTGTTAGGGTTAGGATTAGGGTTAGGGTTAGAGATAGAATTATGATTGGGTTAGGGTTAGGGTTAGGTTTAGGATTAGGGTTAGATTTAAGATTATGAATATTGTTGGGGTTAAATATAGGGTCAAAATTAAGGTTAAGGTTAGGGTTAGAGATAGAAATAGGATTATGGTTGGGGTTTGCATTACAATTAAGTTTACTTTCTTAGGGTTAGGCTTAGAGATAGGGTCAAGTTTAGGGTTAGATAAAGAATTATGATTAAGGTTAGGATTAGGGTTGGGGTTAGAATTAGGATTAGGATTAGGGTTAGATATATGTTATAGTTAGAGATATTGTTATGATTAGGGTTGGGTTAAGGTTAGAGATAGAATTAGGATTAGAGTTAGGGTTTGCATTAGGATTAGGGTTAAGCTTAGGGTTACACTTAGAGATAGGGTAAAATTATGGTTAGGGTTAGGGTTAGAGAAATAATTAAGAACATGGTTAAGATTAGGGTTAGAGATGAAATTAGGATTAGAGTTAGGGTTAGAGATAGGGTTAGGGTTAGGGTTAGGATTATAGATAACATCATGATTATGATTAGGGTTAGGATTAGAGATAGAATTAGGATTAGGGTTAAGGTTAGAGATAGAATTATGATTAAGATTCATGTTAGCCTTAGAGATATGGTTAGGGTTAGAGATAGTGTTATGATTAGGGTTAGGGTTAGAGATAAAATTAGGATTAGAGTTAGAGTTTGTATTAGGACTAGGGTTAAGCTTAGGGTTAGGGTTAGAGATAGGTTACAATTAAGGTTAGGGTTAGGGTTAGGGTTATGGTTAGAGATAGTGTTAGAATTAGGGTTAGGGTTAAAGGTGGTGTTAGGATTAGGATTAGAATTAGGTTTAGGGAACTAGAGATATAATTAGGATGTGTTGAGATTTATGTTAGGAATAGGGTTAAGATCAAGAATAGAGTTATGATTAGTGTTAGGGTTAGAAATAGGGTTACAATTAGTGTCAGGGTTAGGGTTAGAGATAAAAATTAAGAATCACCTATTAGGATAATGATTAGTGGTAGGGTTAGGGTTAGGATTATGATTGAGATTAGAGTTAGGTTTAAGGTTAGGGTCAAGGTTAGTGATAATTAGGAATTGAATTAGGATTAGGGTTAGAAATAAAATTAAGATTAGGGTTGGGTCGAGGTTAGTGTTAGGATCAAGGTTATGGATATGGTTAGGATTAGAGATAGGGTCAAAATTAGGGTTAGAGATAAAATTAGGATTAGGGTTAGGGTTTGTGATAGGATTAGGTTTATACTTAGGCTTAGGGATGGGGTTTGCAATAGGATTAGGGTTAAATATAGGGTTAGAATTAAGGTTAGGGTTAGGGTTAGAGATAGAATTAGGATTATGGTTAGGTTTGCATTATGATTAGGGTTATTTTATTAGGGTTAAGGTTGTGGCTAGAGAAAATTATGATTAGGGTTAGAATTAGGGTTGAGATTGGTGTTAGGATTAGGGTTAGGATTAGAGACAAGAATATATTTAGAGATAATGTTACGATCAAGGTAAGGGTTAGAGATATAATTAGGCTTAGAGTGATGTCGTACAAAGGAAGAAAACAAATAAACTCACTTTGTTCTTGAAAACAAATCAATTTACCAAACTAAAGCTTTCACTGACACAAACAACTTCTAATGCAATTATGCTTTTCAAGGCGCTTTTCCTTTACAAATCCTTGATTCAAAGCACTCCAACTGAGACATAAGAATCAAACCACTTATTGGTTCACAAAAAAAATTAGGAAACATCAAATAGATGGAATCAAACTCTTTTCTCAACACAAGCTCTTAACCATGTGCATTTACAAAAGGTGACTTGTCCAAACAACAATTAGGCCTTTTAGGCCACATCAACAGATCAATATCGATTACCCGAGCCCAAAGGTTTCTACCAATAACTCAAGCAAGTGTGATTATATCTACTCAAACATAAAATACCTTCTCCTATCTTGAATTCATGATATTTTAACAAACTCTTAGTTTGAACCTTCATTTTAGTCTTCAAAACAGGACTGTCATTAGACTAGTATGCAAGAATCAACCTTCAAATGATCACAAAACCTTTTAAGCTTCTCTATCCCCATCAAGAAAAGGATTAAATTACTCTACTACAACCTTTAGAATCAAATTCATCAAGTAGAACATCAACAAACAGAAAAATAATCATTGTTCACTGTCAAATTTAGATTGTCATAATAGGACAGTAACAAATAGGATTCCAAAAAACTTGTAAACTCTCCAACCCAATTCTTGTAATGGATTCTTAACACACCTAAACACCTTACATAAAAAATATCATTCAAGAAGGATTAAAAAAACACAAAAAAAATTCACAAAAACTTCATTAAACACCATTCTTTTACCAGTCTGTTACATGTTTTCAAACATAGGCTTATTGGATCTGTTATCTCCCAACATAGATACGCTATCCCAAGGCTTCAAACGTTTGTTATTTGACCTGTAAAAACTTAGAATTCTATTATATATCCATTCCCTTAAGAATTTATACAAACCCTAGGTGTAATTCCTTTTGTGAACTCTATTTGACAAATTGTGTACAGATTTCTAGTCCTAAATCTCAATTTTTCACTTTCTTAACTTTATATCTTTGCCCAAAATCATTAGAATGTGAAAGAATATCCAAATAAGAATCCAATCACCAAAACCCAGGAGATATCACCGAGTACAAAGATGAGAAACACAATTTTAGAGATCTTTGTTTACCCTAATGAGGGTTTTGATAGTTTTCACAAAAACTGCTATAACTATCTCAAAAATGAATCAAATTGTATGAAACAAGAGTTAAATAGAAGATGATTGACCAATCATTCATTTACAATCAATTTGGCATAGATTCCTACCCATACAAGGCCATACACATCAAGGAAACAATGAATTTATGAAGAAAATATGCAAAAATCAGTGTCTTTATCCATTCATGATCAGATATTCAATCACCCACAAGTTGCAAAAGCCTTTTTAAAGGCATCCAAACTGACTTTACACCTTACAACTAATTACTAACTACCTATCCATGCCTAAAAGAAAAATGACCTTCCATATTCCATGTGTTGCATTATGCAACTTTACCATTTTATACATTTATGTTGACAACCATTACATTTTGTTGCAAAATTGGACCTAATACACATCAAATGACCTCTAAATGACTTCACTAAATGGAAAATGACTCTTCTAACCTTTTTACAAGGTAAAGAAATCAAAAATTGCACCAGATTACAAGTTTTCTTCAATGAAGCATGAGGTGGTCATGGTGCTCTTGCACCATACTCCCGGCCAATAAAATTTCAAGTCCTCTTGAATTTGATTCTGTCAACAAATCTGCCTCCTTTGCATATTCTGCCTCAAACTGATCTTGAAACTACTCTAAATCACCTTCATTTTTACCTTTGGTTTGAACTTGTCCACGCAAATTATGCTCCTTCTTGTTTTTCCAACTGAAATCAGATTCTTCATACTTTGATGCTTCTCAATGTCTTGTTTCTCCCTTTTCCTTTTGACCTTGAACTTGTTTCTTGTCCAAAATAGTAGCACAATAAAGAAATGACACATTAGTCCTAACACAATACCTCCATATTTTTTCAGCTCTTTGCAAATCTCCATAAGCAAATCATCCCTTATCATTTCTTCATCCATCCTTGCCACCAACTCAAAGTCTTCTTTCTAAGAAATTAGGTCCTTAGTCTTTGCTTCTCCTTCATCTTCCTGCTTGGGCACACCTTTGTCTTCTTCATCTTTAAATTCTTCATTTGCATCTTCAAATGCTTCATCTTCTTCTTTCTCTTTTATCTTCATTTGTCTTCTCCTTTTTTCTATCTTCTAAATGGGCCATGTGACTTTCTTTTTCACTTTCAAATGACAACTTGTGGCTTGTCTATACAACTGCTCAATCATTTGTTTCATCTCCATCATGGATTCCATGAACTCTTTATCCATCCTTATCATCTCTTGCTTTAATTTTGTAACCTCTCTATCAAACTTTTCTTGCCTCTTTCTCCTTTTTCTCTCTTCCTCTTCCTGCAAACATCTTCTTATCACTTCCATATTTTCCTCTTCAAGGAAGCTTCCTCTTGTTTCCACCTTTCTCAAATTTCTCTCTGCCTTCTCTTGGTAGCAACCAGATTCTTCCTAACCTACACAACACATCACACAACCACAAAACCAAAAAACAAAAACCAATTTCCTTTTCCTAGAGACTTCTAGCTCTGATACCACTTTGATGTAGTACAAAGGAAGAAAACAACTCAACTCATTTTTTTCTTGACAACAAATCAATCTACCAAACTGAAGCTTTCATTGAGACAAACAACTTCCAATGCAATTTTGTTTTTCAAGGCACTTTTCCTTTACAAATCCTTGATTCAAAGCACTCCAATTGAGACATAAGAATAAAAACACTTATTGGTTCACAAAACACCTTCAGGAAACATCAAATAGATGGAATCAAACTCTTTTCTCAACACAAACTCTT
The DNA here is from genome assembly GCA_007258455.2 of Sequoia sempervirens. Lineage (NCBI taxonomy): Eukaryota > Viridiplantae > Streptophyta > Pinopsida > Cupressales > Cupressaceae > Sequoia > Sequoia sempervirens. The sequence continues at coordinate 304,415,881 of VDFB02000003.1, forward strand.
AACCATGTGCATTTACAAAAGGTGACTTGTCCAAACAACAATTAGGCCTTTTAGGCCACATCAACAGATCAATATTGATTACCCAAGCCCGAATATTTCTACCAATACCTCAAGAAAGTGTGATTATATCTAATCAAACATATCATACCTTCTCCCATCTTGTATTCATGATATTTTAACAAACTCTTAGTTTGAACCTTCATTTTAGTCTTCAAAATGGGGCTATCATTAGACTAGTATGCAAGAATCAACCTTTGAATGATCACAAAATGTTTTAAGCTTCTCTAACCCCATCAAGAAAAGGCTCACATTACTCTACTACAACCTTTAGAATCACATTCATCAAGTAGAACATCATCAAACACAAAAATAATCACTGTTCATTGTCAAATTCAAATTGTCATAACAAGACAGTAACAAATAGGATTCCAAAAAACTTGTAAAATCTCGAACCCAATTATTGTAATGGATTCTCAACACACCTTACAAAAAAAATATCATTCAAGAAGGATTCAAAAACCACAAACAAAATTCACAAAAACTTCACTGAACGCCATTCTTTTACCAGTCTGTTACATGTTTTCAGACCTAGGCTTATTGGATTTGCTATCTCCCAACATAGATACTCTATCCCAAGGCTTCAAACGTTTGGTTTTGACCTATACAAATTTAGAAGTCTATTAGATATCCATTCCCATAAGAATTTATACAAACCCTAGGTGTAATTCCTTTTGTGAACTCTATTTGACAGAGTGTATACAGATTTCCAGTCCTAAATCTCAATGCTTCACCTTCTTAACTTTATATCTTTGCCCAAAATCATTATAATGTGAAAGAATATCCAAATAAGAATCTAATCACCAAAACCTAGGACATATCACTGTGTACAAAGATGAGAAACACAATTTTAGAGATCTCTATTTACCCTAATGAGGGTTTTGACAGTTTTCACAAAAAATGCTATAACTATCTCAAAAATGAATCAAATTACATGAAAGAAGAGTTAAATAGAAGGTGATTGACCACTCATTCATTTACAATCAATTTTTACATAGATTCCTGCCCGTACAGATCCATACACATCAAGGAAACAATGAATTTCAGAAGAAAATATGGAGAAATCAATGTCTTTATCCATTCATGATTAGATATTGAATCACCCACAAGTTGCAAAAGCCATTTTAAAGGCATCCAAACTGACTTTACACCTTCCAAATAATTACTAACTACCTATCCATGCCTAAAAGCAAAACGACCTTCCATATTCCATGTGTTGCATTATGCAACTTTACCATTTTATACATTTATGTTGACAACCTTTGCATTTTGTTGCAAAATTGGACCTAATACACATCAAATGACCTCTAAATGACTTCACTAAATGGATAATGACTCTTCTAACCTTTTTACAAGGTAAAGACAAAAAATTGCATCAGATTACAAATTTTCTTTAATGAAGCATGAAGAGGTCATGGTGCTCTTGCACCATAGAGTTGGGGTTTGTTTTAGGATTAGGGTTAATCTTAGGGTTAGGGTTAAAGATAGGGTTAGAGTTAATGAATATAAGTTAATTGTTTAAATTAATGTTAGGGTTAGAGTTAGGATTAGGGTTAGGATTAGGGTTACCTAATTAGAGTTAGGGTTGGAGATGGGGTTAGGGTTAGGATTAGAGATAACATCATGATTACGGTTAGGGTTATGATTAGAGATAAAATTAGGATTAGGGTTAGGGTTAGAGATAGTGTTATTAGCATATATATCTTAAATTTAATCTATATAAATTACGTTGAGATATATCGAGGCATTTAATTTTTCATCATTCAACTTTAATATAGATATATTAAATTGAAAAAATAAATGCCTCGATATATCTCAACGTAATTTATAGAGATTAAATTTAAGATATATATGCTAGTTATTTTATTTTAAAATTTAATCGACCAAAAATAATTTTTTTACAAAAAAAATAACTTTTTTTAGCCGATATAAAATATTTTGAGGAAAATTGTTCCGACACAATTAATGACGACCCAGGGGTCATACGACTCTCTCGACAATTTTTTTTGCCTCAATAGACAATTGTTCTGAATTCAACAATTTGATAGTCGATATTAGGGTTTTTAGCTCTTCTGGTCATGATGGCAGGGTCAAATTTGACCCAAAATTCTCCAAAAATGTAGCTATCTTTTGGATATGGCAACCACTCTTCAGTTTCAAACCCTCATAAATTTGGCCTCATATATCCGGTTTGGAAGAAACAAAAGGAAATTTTGACTTTCTCAAACCTTCCAGATGTAATGGTGAGCTTAGATTTGCACCAAAAGGCTCTGATATGAACCTATAATAAAGAGACAAAAATGGAACCCCCCCAAATCTAGTATTTCTATCAAGTTTTTTTTATTCTCCCAGTCATCATACGATGCAAGAGAAGAACATACTCAAATTTTCAAGATTTACCATCTCTCTTCAGAAAAAGACTATCCAATGGAACCCAACCCACTCTGATACCATGTTAGAATTAGCTATGGCTGTCAAGATCTTAAGGCCAAATGGAAAGCACAAGAGAGAGAATATGCATATGCAAATATGATTCAATTGATATGAAAAATGTAGTAGAAACCTCTTGGTTATATAACCAAGGTGAGATAAAGATGTCATAAGATTATGACAAGTGTCTTAATCATATGACATGAGATAACTTATCACACTTACCTAGGTTCACATGTGTCACAAGTCAAAAGATAAGATAACAACTAATGACAACTAACACCTTCTAGAAAGATTCATTCCTAGGACCTAAGTAAACTTAACATGTAAATAAGTCCCCTAGTAATGAATTAACTAGGTACAAGACTTTATTTACACCAACACTTCAACTAAACTATTTGAAAATAAAGAAAAAATACTTTCTTTCAAAATAGGAAAAATCCATAGGTGCACTTAAAATTTGTGCAAATTATGATGAGATTTTATGGATGCTTGGGATAATCCCTCAAACTTGAATATTTTATCAAGTAAACAACTTACTTGTAAAAAATATTTAAAAAAGCCATGTATCCATGACAAAGATAATTGCACTCTAGTGTAGAATCAAAACAAATTTGTGATGATCATAAATTGAATATATAAAGGGTATTTAGTGTTTTAAAAAATCTTAAATTAATTAGGTGCTTACCAATAATCAAAACTTGGTAATGAATATACCAAGAAAAAGTGGGCAAGCTTGGGCTTCAAAATGGTGTTCCAAACAATTTGAAATCTCTTACTTGAAGTTTTAAGTGAAGCATGAGGAGAGAGTCATTCATACTCTTACTAGGAGAGTAGTTACAAAAAAGGGTACCAACATTCTATTTCCAATATTTCCACCAAAGATAATTAAAATGTATAACAATCTTATGTTGCACATGAAGAGGTACAATCTCTAGATTTTCCTAAAAATATTCTTTATCTTGGTTATTTAAATTTAACTTTTCCTTGGTCTCAAGCCAAGAGAACCAAGAAAATGCACACTTGGAAAAAAGATGATGAATCTAAGAAACCTCAACTAGTGGAACACCATGGAAGGTGATGATCAATGACCAATTCCAAAGAGAATTTTGCTTCATAGAGAGTCCATCTCAAAATCCCTTCACCATTCCATAAAATATTGGTTTAATAGGTTCACAATGTTTGTAGACATGATTTTGACAGTAAAAGTCTCTACAAAATTGAATGGAACTATAGAATCAAAAGAGTGAAACCCTAAATTTATCTAGGCTATGTGACCATATGCAAGGCCTAAGGAAATATAATTTTTATGAATAATATTCTAGGCTCCATTCTCTTCAATTTCCTTTGACCCATGTGGCATAGAGGCATATGCAATCCTTTATTTTGGACTTCAAATAGGCTCAAACCACCAAATTCCTTAGGATGACAACAAAATTTGAAGCCACTTGATGGAAACCTTTGCTTGCTAGAAATAGTATAGAGAATTAAGAAAAGAGTATTACCACAAACTAACCTCTTAGAAATGACATTTGCAAGGAGCTAGCTGAAACCTTCAATAGAAAGAACATATAATGTATGAATTTATAAGGAACATCCTTGTCTAATGGAAGAATCCAAATTTATTTTGGTAAATGACATATTGATAAAAAAACCCAACAAAGACAGATCAACAAAAAATATTTGCAAAGATTGTAGAAAAAATGGATTGAAGACAAGAATATTAAGCATAAAAAATAAAATTAGACATTCACTCTTGTCATATTCTTTCTTAAAATAAAGTTAAGGAAAATAACCTTCACAAACAACAAACATATTATATAAAATAAATTTGGTTTTGATAAACCTTTTTAAGACAAACAATAAGTAGGAGGAGATTATGGATGCGAAGCTCCAAGGCTTTGAAAATAATCTTACTAAATAAATAATAATAGAAAATATTTGATGAAAATTATTAAAAAAATTCAAACAAAACTTTAAATCATATGCATTTGTCCACAAAAGAATTTTGAAAAAAATTTCTTTATTATATTTTATGTTGGTTGTATACATGCATGTTTTAGCCTCTAGAGTAGCTTTTTAAAAATGTTTTTGTACATCATTTACTTAATCAAATGTTATCATATAGGTACTAGAATAAACTACATTGAAAAATAGAAACAAAATACTACATTTCATATTTTTACACCATTTTTATACTCTACCTTTAAATGTTTATTCCAAATACAACAAACTCTAATTTTTAAGAAAAATAAAATTCACTTTTTGATGTTTTCTATCCATTTTCTAATTGCATTACTTTACATTCATCTAGATAGTAGATCTCCAATTATATATGCACTTACACTTACATATTTTAATTATAAATATAATAATTCCTTTTTTATTATTTAAATAGTTTAAATATTTTGAATGATTTTTTAAATAAACATTAAACATATTAGTTTTAATAATAACTCAAAATACATTATGAAACTTAAAATAACTATCACAACTTAATATTTAAAATGAACCATACGTAATTCAACCTCATGAAGGTCATTAATGAAAATCAATCTTAAACAAGTCACATTGATTATGATGAGGGTGGTATGAGTGTGAATATAAAGGAAAAAATAAAATACATACTTAGGTAATATGCCTAATGATAAAAATCCATAATCATCAACAAAGTGTCCACTCACCAATTGAGCCAAGGAATTAGGAAAAGAATGAAGATACCTAAGGCCTTCAGTAGAAAGCACATAAAGGGCAGGGGCTAAAGGAAATCCTTGATAGATAGACCTAAAAAGCCTAAAGGCACTAGATTGTTGGTCATTGATAGCAAGGCAAGTAGAAGCACCATAAAGCATGAGAATCAATCAAACTTTCCTAATGCATGAAGCATAACGAGGATAAAAGACCACTCATTTGATTATATGATTTAGCAATGCAAATTTAATAAACATAGCACATTGTTGTGATTTGTGAGTCCATTTCATGCCCTCCCAAACATAGTTCAATATTGTTAAAAATATACTTGGACTTGATGAAACTAGTTTGTTTAGGCCACACTATTTTTAGAAGAAGGTGGGATAGTTTTAAAGCAAGGGATCAAATAAGAAATATTAAGAAGAGTGATTGGTCTTCAATTGTAGATATCCTCTAGATCTCTAGACTTATATATGGATTTTGTGTTTCCTTTATTTATAATTTGGCCTAATGAGTTAAAATGAAATGCTTCAAGGTAAAATTTATGTAGATCATCTCTAACTAGACCAAAGAGTCTTGTAAAATCTTCCAGGAAACTACATCCAACTTGCAAGGGGTACTCTTGGTTCTTTTTGCACCTATCACTAGTGTCTATTTTAAACTAGAGATAAATGTTACAAGCCTCTTTGGGTGTTTGGAAGTGTAAGTCTAAAAAAAATTGGTTTGTTATTTTAGAGCCAAAGCTTCTTCATTTTACCTTGTGTATTATTTTCCAAGGTCTTCCAATTGGTTCTAGATTAAACCATTTCAAATAAGGAATCATCAATGCCCATTTTGTGGTCATCATGATTCTCTCAAGCACCCTTTTTGGTTTTTTCCTAAGGCTCAAGCTACTTAGGCCTTGATTCATGATTTATTTAAACTTTGTAACTTGAATTGCTCTCATGGCATGTGGTTTTACTAGGGGATTGACCTAGAATCCCTTCTTTATATACCTATATTTGACATGCTTTTAAGTGGGAAACTCTTTTCAACATATGGCAGGGCAATAATTTTTCTTTATTTTCTAGAAATTTAGTTGATCCTTATTCCTTGCTTTACACTAGATGTGACACATTTTCAAGTGCTTTTGTACCACTGGGGTAATGCCCCATGCACTGTTGCTAAATTCCCTTCAACTCATGCCCTTGGTTGAGGTCATTCTTCACCTCATGGGTGTTGTCATGGATGCAATTAATTTTCTCATGGAGAATAGGATGCCCACTCCATTTTTTGTAGCCTCCTATTAAAGAGCTAATAATTGGTTTTAATAAGGGTGGTCTTAACTTGCTTGCCATCACTCTACCTCTCCCTCGGCTCCTAGTTGTGGTTTTAGGGTTGGCATGACATTGGAAAATTCCCTTCCCTTGCTTTTGCTATATTTTCATGACATTCAACTGGTTGATGAAGGAAAAAAGATGATGGTTATTATGGTTGGGAGCCTCTTGATGACATGTTGAACCAGATTGATGTATAAGGTAAACCAGATGACCTAGACTCCCCTCCTCCTTTGACTATTACTCTTACTCTTACTACATAACAACATGCTTGTTTATTTTATTTGAAATTTATCCCAAAAAACTTCAACTCTTAATACATAAAAACATACATGTTTATAATTTTATTTCAAATTTATCTGAAAAAAACTTTAAGATGCAGCTTTTTTCTACTACTTTTTATGCATTTATAATATTATCTTATAATTAATAATAAACACTTATTGATAAAAAATAAAAATAAAAAGTAATTAAAACAAATTCTGTAATAAACTTGAAAATAAATTGCATCAAAGTAAATAAAGAAAAGATTGCAATGCTATATCATTATGCTTTTACATACCTTAGCGATACCAAAACAAAAAAATATTATTTTTTTGTGAACGGAAAGGGTATACAAAATTGAAATGCATTCACCAAATTAAAATGTTGAAAGAATCAATTAGCACTTGAATCTGTCTCCTACAGTTTTTAAATCGAGCTTAGGAGCACATAAATAAAAAAATTATTTCCCTAAAATTAGCTTCCATAACCAAATGGGGAAGAATGGAGTTAAATTACACTGATTCCTTTATCTGGAAGACGCGGGTATAAATCAGGAGGTGGCAATATGCAGTTATCGCCATTGAAGTAGACCTTGTGAGGAAATGCATAGCCATTTCCGAAACTAAAGCTGGTTTTATCCTTAGCAAGTAATAGTTCTGTTTGAACCACGCCAAATCCTCCCTCTTGTGCTTGAACAAGTAATTCATTGTAATTTTCCTTTCCCCAGAACATTAAAATATCATCTGTAAGCAATATACAAAAAATCTGGTTACTAAAAACACTTCTTCTAAACATCTAGCAATAACTATCTGAGAGATTTGAAGTTTATAAGCAAGCTCCTTACTGTCAGGGGATTGCAGAGTCATGTTATTGAAACTGAAAACCTCAGTCAGGCTCTTGAAATTGGGATGCTGAACCACAATGTTCCAATTGGTGTAGTTCTTCATGTAATCAAAGTTGGTGGCTGTGATCTTGACTCTCCAATAGTCTAAGTAGCTAGTTTGTACATGCCAGTGGATCCGAACAGGACACATATGATTTGTACAGTGTAGGATGGATCCATTTGGATGAGCCAAATGATCCTCCTCAACTTGGTATTTCTCCCTGCAATATTGTTCACACAAACCGTAAAAGGAAGAGGGAAGAAAAGGCTTAAGATTTGCACAAATTATTCAATCAATATGACATACCGGATACAGTTTTTTCGATCAGGGTTTTGATCTTCCTGGCAACTGCAACTACAAGTATTGCAGGGGATTATTTCATCATTATAAAAAGCAGATAACGAAACACAGCAGGTTGGAGCGCTGGAGGCCAAAAACTGAGAGTACATGCAAGTCACTTGCCATGTTTCTGTAAATAGCAGAAAAACCTTCCAGTCAGTCCAGTATTTTCTGATTTTCTTATTTTCCCTCACCTAGGTAAGACTGGAAAAACATATTCTCATGATCTCCAACACAAGTGAAGGAATGACTTGTTTTAGCTTTAGGAAGATCATGCAGGATTTATGGAATGAAACAACACATTTACTATTATGAACTAAATATAATTCTTTAGTTATGATAATTAACAGTTATGCAATGTTGGTGACCACTGAAAAGGGTGTTGCCAACGTGGTTGAAATTGTTAAGATTTTTTATGGAGTCAAATTTAGGACTTTTTATTTGTTTCTGGGGTGTTCTATCATTGAGCTATTGGTCTTTTGATGATTAGTTCATTTATGGTCGAAAAAGAAAGAATAGAAAAAGCTGATTTATTGAAAAAACAGTAGTTATAAGAAATTTAGGTAAAAATGAAAGGTAAGAAAGACTTTGTAAATGAAATCTAATGAGAGAGTACTTTTTTCCATCAGATAGAGCTCAATCTAATGATACAAAACAACAATATCTTAGAAGAGAAAATTGGTCAAAAAGGTACCTAATAACTATGTTACCAGAAACGAGAAACGGAAACCGCAACTACAATAGCAACTGACGGGATATTTAAAGGTTGCATATAAGAAACGGTTTACATACATATATATATTTTCAAAAATTCATATATATATATATATATGTGTGTGTGTGTGTGTGTATATATGTGTATGTGTATATATATATATAATTAAAAAATTCTAAACTAATTTTTAAAAATTAAAATTATAAAACATATTTTTATATTTTAAAAACAAATATATATATATATATATATATATATTTTAATTATATAGAATTTCAATAATTAAAAAACTAATTTTAACAGTTTAAATGTATTTATATGACATGTCAAAAGCGAAATTAATTTAATGCTTCACCGTATGGACAGTCAATATTAATTCTACTCATCCCGAATTGGAGTTACCTACAGTCAGGGCTTAAATTTGATGGCCGTATGACCGTATTTAGAGATTTTTGCCGTAAAATACAATCAAAATTTTAAGAAGATTGTATCAGATGAAAGGGGAAATTTTGGCTAGACTGTCAAAATTTATATAGAATTGTAATGGTATATATTTGATTTATATATAATTTTACTTACACTAAGGTACATCATAATGTTTTAAGGGCACTTTTGAATAGATAACCGTCATTAAAAAATTTGTTGACAGACAAGGTCGACCATCAAATTTAAGCCCTGCCTACAGCCAATAATAAAGCGCATTATTAATTCTGCAGGTTCATCGAGAGTTGATATTAATTTAACCTCCAGTCTAATTTCGTAGAAATGGGAAGCCAGAAAACACCAGCGATTTGATTTTTTGACTGCAACAGATTGGAAACAACTTGGACGGGTTGAAAACGGCCGTTGGCATCAGAGAAACGCGTTTCGGCCGTTGAAACGCGAAACGACGTTGTTCCGTCACGTTTCTGGTAACATAGCCTAATAGCAAGCTAGGAAGACGGCCCTGAGCATAGACTGGTTGGTTGAGCCATTAAAAGACATGGACAGTCAACGCAATTTAACCAGCCACATCAAAAGTGGGGCATCCTTGGATTATCACGTGCCAACTAAATACTGAGTGGAATTTGGCTGCTCCTATCATATGTATTATTCAACAATCAATACTATGATATGATTAATTGATATTATTGTGAAAATTCTATTGCAGTTACTGATTATTAATCTCCTATCTAATTTAGATTATTTGACTCTAGAAAATTAATTCACAACAAATATCGAAAAATAACACAACTGCAACTTCACTAATAAACTCATAGGAAAATCATGCAAAATAATGAACACAATATTTTTGGACAAATTGTCCGTGGAAAAACCCCGAAGGGAAAACTGCTACTGTAGATGAAGAATTTTATTAAACTTCAGCAAATTAAGGAAATACATAAACTGCTTGTCTCTTACTGGTAGAGCTCCAGCAATATTCTTCTCCAGAAATTCTTCCCTCAATTTCTCCTGCTGAAATTCCACAGCTACTATCCCCAACGCTATCACTGCGCCCTTGCTATCACTGCAAGACTATTTTCTCTCACTGCAAATCTACTTGCTATCACTGCAAGTCTTTCTCAAGTGTGTCTACTTGCTATCACTCAAGTCTACTTGTGTGTGTTCTCCAAATGCCCATTGATCCCCTTTTATACTTTTCTCATTGGAAAACCAATGGCCATGATTTAATCTCAATCAATGGCTAAGATTAAATAGACTCTAACAACCCTAACTAACTAGATTCTAGAAGTCTCTAGAGGAATCAATTATTTAATTACATAATTATCTAGACAACTCAGCCCTTTCTAGAAGTCTCTAGAAAATAATTAAATAATTAAATAAACACTTCTTGGGAATGGAGACACCTGTCCAAGATACATAAATTAACACTCCCTCTTAGCGAGGAAGGTGTTTTGCATGACACCCAACTTATCTCTGAAGAAGATGAATTTTGCCTTCCCCAATGCCTTGGTCAGAATGTCTGCTACCTGCTGATCTGTAGGTATATACTATAGCTGAACAATCCCACGCTGTACACAATCTCTGATGAAATGATATATGATGTCTATATGCTTAGACCTATCATGAAACACCGGATTCTCAGACAATTTGATGCAACTCTGATTGTCACAGTGTATGACCGTAGTCTCAACCCTCTGACCAAACAAGGCTACCAACAACTTTCGAAGCCATATCGCCTCACACGTCACCATGCTAGCTGCTATGTATTCTGCCTCTGCAGAACTCAAAGCCACGAACTTCTGCTTCCTGCTGTACTAAGAGACAACTCCTGAACCCAAGCTGAAGCAACACCCTGAAGTGTTTTTCCTATTTGTTGTACTACCTGCCCAATCTGCGTTAGTATAGCCTATCAACCTAATACCATCACCTCGAGTATATATGATCCCATACTCGATTGTACCACACAAATACCGCAACACATGCTTTGTCGTTGTCCAATGCACTCTCTTCGGCTCAACCATGTTCAATTGACTAAGAGAGTTTATTGCAAATGATATATTTGGTCTGGTGTTGACCAAATACATGAGAGACCCAATCAACTATCTATATAAGGTGGGGTCTACATCCTTCTCCCTGGATGTGTCTACCTTCTTCCAATTCGTGATCATAGGAGTAGACATGACTCTACAATCCTCCATCTCGAACCTCAAGATTTTGATGCAATATTTCCCTTGTCCAAGGAAAATCTCTCCATCTGTCTGCCATACCTCCATGCCTAGAAAGTAGTGCATAAGCCCCAAATCCTTCATCTCGAACTCTACTGCAAGGTCCCTCTTGCACTCCTCTATGAGCCCCAGTGAACCTGTTAAAAATAAGTCGTCCACATATAGAACAAGAATGAGAACCTCACCCCCAACCACCAAGTAGTAGAGGTTAGCATCCACTTCACTCTTCACAAAGCCCATTCCCTGCAAGTATCTATCAATGTGCTCATACCACACCCTAGGAGCCTGCTTGAGTCCGTACAAAGCTCTCTTCAATCTGCACACGTGCGTTTCACTGTTGTGTACTACAAATCCCTCTGGTTGTTCTATGTATACCTCCTCTTTCAATTCACCATTAAGAAACGTCGTCTTGACATCTATCTAATGGATTTTCCATCCCATCTGTGCTGCAAGTGAGATCACGACTCATATAGAAGTATACCTGGCTACTAGAGGAAATGTCTCCTCATAGTCTATTCCCTCCTTCTGAGAAAACCCCTTGGCCACAAACCTTGCCTTGTATTTCTCGATGCTACCATTTGCATCGTGCTTGATCTTATAGATCTAGTGTGATCCAACCACTACCCTATCTGTTGGTCTAGGCACAACCTCCCACACATCGTTCTGCACTATTGAGGTATACTCCTCAACCATTGCATCTTGCCACACTTGCTGCTGTGCAGCATCCTGATAGCTAGAAGGCTCACTATCTACCAACTGACTAACTAATGCTATATAGTCATCATACCTAGTTGGTTGTCTCCACTGTCTACTACTCATCCTAGGAGCTCCCACAAACTCCTGAGTATCCCTTTGTGACTGTTGGTTCCTTCTACCAACTGTAGAGGATGAAGTATCAACCTCCATATCACCCCGATGCATCTCTTGGATCTGTTGCATCTGTTGCTCCATACTCTACGAACTCTCAGCACCTGAGCTTGTGCTTGTACTAGTAACTATACTCGAGTTTGGACCTGTCCTTGATCTGGTTGAATGATCCTTGGAGCTTCCACTAGCTGCTCAATCTGATAATCTGTTGGCAAATCTCTGGACCTCCTAAATGCCTTGTCCTCCATGAACTTGACATCATTCCTAAATATCCGATATGCCTTTGAGGTTTCACTGTACCCCACAAAGTACCCTCTCTCTGCAGTCTAATCTAACTTGGAACATGTAGGCCCTAGAATGTGATAATACACCAAACTCCCAAATATCCTGAAGTGGCTGAAATCTGGCTTCTTCCCTGAGAATGCCTCCTCTGGTGTCATCTTGCCCAATACCTTATGTAGAACCCTGTTCTGTATGTACACTGTTGTACTGCATGCCTCTGCCCATAAATAACGTGGCATATCCTAGTCATGCAGCATAGCCCTTGCCGCCTCTGATATAGACCGATTCTTCCTCTTAGCAACCCCATTTTGTTGCAGGTTGTAAGGAACAGTCCACTCTCTCTTGATTCCTTCCCTGGTACAGAACTCCTGGAACTCTTTCCCTTTGTACTCGCCTCCATTGTCTGACCGAAGAACCTTTATCTTCCTCCCTGTCAAATTCTCCACAAGAGCTTTGAACTCTTGGAAGTGACTAAAAACCTCATCCTTGGTCTTCAAGAAGTATATCCAGGTCTTCCTAGAGAAATCATCAATAAAAGTAACAAAGTACTCATATCCTCTGAGAGACTTCGTCGACATTGGTCCACATATATCTGAATGTACTAGATCAAGAACACCCTTGGATCTAGTGTCACTCCTTGGAAAAGCTACTTTCACAAACTTCCCCAACACACATCCCTTACAAACATCATCATGCTCTGTGCTCACCTCTGGAACACCTGTCACAGTCTCACGAAGCATTTTAAGTGCTCCATGGTGTATATGACCCATTCTCCTATGCCATAGCTCTCCTTGATCTTTAGAATTACTACTGCTCATCAGTGCCTTATGAGTATCAAACTGCAACCTGTAAAGCCGGCCGCTCCTAACTCCAATAGCTGTGGGTGATTTCCAATCCTTGTGCTTGATTAACACATTCGCCCCTCTAAAGAGTACATTGTAACCTTTATCCGGAAGGACAGATATGGAAATCAAATTCATACCCAAGCCTGGCACATGCAACACATCATGAATGGGAATCCGCTTGCCATTCTCCCTCTGAAATAGAATAGTGCCTTTCCCAACTGGATTGAGTTTGGACATGTTCCCCATAGAAATTTGTATTCTGATGCCCTCCTCCTTATAACTAGAGAAGTACTCTCTAACTCCTGTCATATGAAATGACATCCCACTATCTCTATACCAAACACCCTATGAGGCTGAGCTAGCCATACAAGCTATGAGAGCGAACTCATCCTCCATTCTACTAGAGAGCTCATCTGCACTTGCTGAAGCTGTCATCTGCTTCTTTCCTTTCTTCCTTTGCGGGTAATTGCTGACATAGTGGCCAAACTTGTGACAACTATAACACTTGACTTTAGACAAGTCCTTCTCACCTTGTGAATTTGCTCCTTTGCTTGACCCCTTCTTTGCTTTCCCTTTTCCTACAAGGGCAACGTTCTCTTGTTCTGCCTCACTTTTCTAAATATTACTGCTGGTTCTGCTGACAAGACTAAGTCTAAGCTCCTCCTGAGTGAAGTCACTCCATAGTCGATCCCAACTCGGTAAGGTGTCTCGTCCATTAATAACTTGAACAAAGACATCCCACTGCTTAGTAAACCCATTTAGGGCTACTCGTACTAGCTCGTCCTCATCTGGTTTATCTCCAACAACTGCCAACTCATCCTTGACAAGCCTGAGTCTGGTGAGGTAACTTTTCACATCTTCTCCCTTTTTCATCTAAGCATTCCTCAACTTTTCTCTGAGAATCAACTTCCGGTTAGTGGTAGCATTCTGGTACAGATTCAGAATGGTGTCCCACATCTTCTTTGTTGTATCTAACTCTGCAAGATGTGGAACAATATGGTCCTTGACACCATCAAGAATCAACCTCCTCACCTTAGCATCTTCCTTCTTATGTGCTAAGAGCTGTGTTGGATCTGTAGGTATAGGTACAACACTGGTCACATATTCCTTGATCCCATTCTCTTCCAACAACAAAGAAATTCTGGCTTTCCAAACACCAAATTTGAGGCTCCATCCAATCTGTCCCGATCTCTTAAACCTGTTGAGGCCATCTCAAAAGGATAAAAACAAAAACAATAAAAATAATTCTGAAGAGGTAGAAATGGGTTTTATAAACCCTCTTTCCTACGCTGAGCTTTGTCTGCCCTTAGATCGGCTCTGATACCATGTGAAAATTCTATTGCAGTTACTGATTATTAATCTCCTATCTAATATAGATTATTTGACTCTAGAAAATTAATTCACAGCAAATATCGAAAAATAACACAACTGCAACTTCACTAATAAACTCACAGGAAAATCATGCAAAATAATGAACACAATATTTTTGGACAAATAGTCCATGGAAAAACCCCGAAGGGAAAACCACTACTGCAGATGAAGAATTTTATTAAACTTCAGCAAATTAAGGAAATACATAAATTGCTTGCCTCTTACTGGCAGAGCTCCAACAATATTCTTCTCCGGAAATTCTTCCTTCAATTTCTCCTGCTGAAATTCCACAGCTGCTATCCCCAATGCTATCACTGCGCCCTTGCTATCATTGCAAGACTATTTGCTTTCACTGCAAATCTACTTGCTATCACTGCAAGTCTTTCTCAAGTGTGTCTACTTGTGTGTGTTCTCCAAATGCCCATTGATCCCCTTTTATACTTTTTTCATTGGAAAACCAATGGCCATGATTTAATCTCAATCAATGGCTAAGATTAAATAGACTCTAACAACCCTAACTAACTAGATTCTAGAAGTCTCTAGAGGAATCAATTATTTAATTACATAATTATCTAGACAACTCAGCCCTTTCTAGAAGTCTCTAGAAAATAATTAAATAATTAAATAAACACTTCTTGGAAATGGAGACACCTATCCAAGCTACATAAATTAACAATTATACTATTAGGGTGGTGGTATGGGCAGGGTAGAGTTAAATCTCGAGGAGTAGGATGGAAACCAGAAATTATGTCTATCTATATAGAAAGGTGAAAAATATATACAGCAAGAGTGAAAAACATGTGGCATTGTTCTGCCTTATCAGCAAAAAGAATGCAAAACAAGGGATGTGTTACTGTTAAGTTACAATTGAACAAGACAAAAACTTAAGAGACCACATTGGCAGAATCTACTGACATTTTCTTCCCCAACAACTATGTAGTTAGCTTAAGCTTGTTCTAATGATTTTGGACTGCAGAGTTGTTTTGCAAACACTATGGTTCAAATTGTGCAGTCAATAGCTTATCTTTATTGGTTTTCCATGATGATTATAATAAAATGTCATTCCATTTCATAACTGCTTTTCTATGAAGACTTGAGTAGTTTAAGTTGCTTTTTGAGTTTTCTAATATTAAGGACAGAGTTATTAATCAACCCAAACTCTGTAAGTTAAACTCTACATCTCATTAAAACCTGTTGCTTTGTCAACCTTATCTGCATATGATTTTTTATAAGGAACAATATAAGGGAAATAATATTTTAAATCAGAAATAGGGCTCATAAGTGACACTTTTATATGTTTTTTTCCTGATTCAATTGAAAGAACCTTACCTATAGCCCGTGTGCTTCTTCGTCTATCAACTGTATCAAGAAACACAGTGGGCTTCACTCTCTCTGCAGGGCTACACGAATACCCAGTCCCTGGACCATTTAACCCAAAATCTGTAGGCAAATTTATGGTATCAATAGTATTACCAGTTCTACCCACTTTGATTTCAAAGGCAGAGATGGAATTAAGAGGATCCTGGGCCCAGGCTGCAAGAACACCCCCTCTACAGCAATTCTTGTATGCTGTGTTTTCATCAACTCCTGGCAACATGTCCACAATGTTTGGATTCTTCGAGCAAGAGTGAGGGATGGGATCAGTTTTGAAGTCCGAACAGTCTCCTTCCTCTGTGGCTTGAGCTCCTCTCATGCTCCATATGACCTCGTCCCTAGCCCATGACCATTCTAAGCTCCAGCCTGGGCTTTCAATTTGCCGATATTGCTGAAAGTTTTGGACTGTTACAGAGGCCTGAATGAGTACAATATCAAAATAAAGATTTAATTAATTCTTTTAATTCAGCAAGACTTAGTAAAATATTAACTCTTATATTTACTAATATAAAATTGCAATATTTTTCTTGATCAACTTGCCTCACTACTGGACCCACCTTCAAAGAAAGGATGTGATCTAGATATTAAAATATAACGTATTTCAGAAAAAAAGTATCAGAACAAAAATAAAATATAAATATGTTCATTTTAGTTGAGTAGTATTGTGATGGGTAATTTCTCTAAAAGTTTGATGTTTCATTCTGTGAGCATCATCTAAATACAATAAGTGGATCATCTATTCTTATAAGAGATGGGTTCATACAAACTACTAATCATGAAATATGGGTCAATAATTTTGATTCAAGAATTACATAATTAAATCACCTAAATACAATAAGATTTAAGTGGATCATCTATTCTTATGAGAGATGGGTTCATGCAAACCACTACTCATGAAATATGGATCAATAATTTCGATTCAAAAATTATGTAATTAAATGCTAATATTAATATCGTAACTTGAGACTAAAAAAATACTTACTACTAATCAAAATGTAAATAAGACTTATGTGACTAAAAAAATGTGAGGTTACTCTCCTGGAAAGAATACTATTTAAAATATGTACCCAGGGACAAAGGATGGAAGAGCTATTGGTATCAATAAGCCCCTCCCAAGCAAGTCCTTTTCACAATTGTTATCAATATATACATTGATTTCAATCCAGATAAATGAAGAACTCACATAATACCCATCATCAGTCCATCTTAGTAAGTCCCATGTGATGGTAATGTTGGCAGTGGGATCCAGAGGATCATAAGCATCTGCAGAAACAATCATGAACTAAGTTCCATGCAAAATTAAATCCATCAGAATTTTGAAAATCTAAAAGAAACGAAAATATAGCTCACTGATAGAACTGAGTGCAACAAGAGGAAAACGTAGAATTGCTTTTAAGAACCAGTATTTCTTCATTTTTGATTCAGAATATCATGTCATCTATTAATCTGTTCATTGCAATTTTAAATACTACTGCAAGAAATTAGAGTATTGCGGGATATACAATGCTTCCAAGGTCATTTAAGTCTCGCAGACATTGGAGGAATCGAAATATAGGCCAGAAACCGTATAATATGTTTTGAAATGAAACGACGAATAATCCAAAGTAAACTTGGGAAGCGAAAATCCCAAAGCCTTGTTTGAAGATGTATACAAACATATCGATTACAACAAAATCTAAAAAGTGTATTTTGATGTTCAAAATGGTGACATATCAAAGACTGATTTTCATATTGCACAGAATATAGGTGCGTTATCTAGCTGTAATAAATGATAAAGCAAACAATGTAGTAATTGCACTTAAATAACTGTAAATTCAGAAGAATAAATGTAAATAGAATTGTTAGAAGGCATTTAGTTTTTATGATGTTAGAAATATGACTAATTTGAGTGTGTAGAAGTGTTGGATAATAAGTTTTGAAATTTTGATATTAGAATCAGGTTGAGAATTTTGTAATCTTTAATGTATATTTTATTGTCAAATGCTATTTCAAGTATTATTTTGTTATGTTTTGACAGAATTTGAAAGGAAATCAGGTATGCGGAAAAGCTTCCAACACTAATCTATTAGAGGAGAGAATGTGCAAAATTCTAATGTTTCAAACCCTTATTCAGTTACAATAAAGAAGATGCACATAATAGATAAAGATTAACAACACATATATAAGAAAAACATATGACACCATATATACGTGGGGAAAACCCTTACGTGAAAAAACCCACACTCCAAACACACAATCCAATCTATAATTATTCAGCAACAAGGATTGCAATACAATTTCAGAGCAATGCTCTTTAGGAGTCTCACACTACAACATGAATCTGAATTTCAACAACATAATGTCTCAAGAATTCTTCAACCTGTCATCCTAAAAATGCACTAAGGCATCAAGTATTTATAGCCTTCAACATGAAGAGAAGTTGCCAAAAACTTTCCATAACCAAATCCCATGCCCAAGTGTGAACATGAGTTCATTATGACATGTTGTCATAGTTAAAAACCATACTTAAGTCTTTTTTTAAATCCAACACCTGTCTCCTTGAAATTAGCTTACACTCAACATGCAAGGCACCTCGACACATGCAATGCCACACGCAAGTTTGGGTGTCCCCATAAATGTAGCCTGACTCTCATAGTGTGACATAGAAATTGTCATACATGACTCTTACAACTGTCATATGTTGTCATAGTTTGTCATAAATGTGAAATAGCAACTTATGACAAATACCACCATTTTAGCCCCAAAAATAGGACCTCTAAAGTGGGACACCTACCTCCACTAAAATAGCTTACAAATTGTACATGCCACCTTCCATGTAGGATGCCACCTTATCGGTAGGTCCTTCAAAGTGACAACTAATTTGGTCGGCAATAATCATAGTAAATAATTTTAAATTAATCACCTAAATAATAAATTGAATGTTAAGACTCAAAGGTTGAGACACCATGATCCTAACATAATTCAATATGACCTATGCAATTTCATCTTCAAAGTTGCCCACTTCCAAATCATGTGACTTGTGATGATATATGCTCTTAGTTCAATGTGGTGTTAACGAATACCTTTGAGGGTTTTCTATGCAAAGATTAAAGTGTGGAACTTTCTTAACTCTTAAATATTGTTTATTGTTTTACATGAATTGAAGGTATGAAAGATATATACATGCAATATATGCCAAAGTATAGTATTTGTTAGTAAAATGTTGTTGATGCAATGCAGAATAATATAAACATGTTTTACCAATATTATTTCTAATATCTAACACCACAATTTAAGATATTCCATCCAATATGGTTCTAGTTTCTTAAGGCTTGTCTTTGAAAATGACATCTTAGATGCTAAATTCAAATACATTGGAATGCAAGTTGATGCACAACGATCTAATTTAGTGGAAGAGTCAACCTAGGATGGGTAAAGGTGGGTTTGGATTAAGGGGATGAGATTATAGACAAGATTCAATCTAGGATTGATAGAATCCAGTATAAATTAGCACGGGTCTAGATCATTAGGGATAAATTTGTTGAAGGTTGATGGATTTATTGAGTTTTTTCAACTTATACACAAAAAATGGTTGAATTGAGCACCAAAATATTTCATCTAAAGATGAGTTCAAACTAAATCTAAAGCTAGTGGGAAAAATGGCGAAGTTTGTATTCATTATATTTTATACTTTGGTTGAATTATGATGATCTACAACATGCACTAGCATGGGTCTAGATCATTGAGGATGAATTGGTTGAAGGTTGATGGATTTATTGAGTATTTTCAATTTATACATAAAAAATAGTTGAATTGAGCAGCAAAATTACATCTAAAAGTAATGCCAAAGTGAGTGTAAATTGAGTGGGGAAAATGGTGAAGTATGAATTCATTATCTTCTATATTTTGGCTAAGGGTTGATGGTATATTAAATGAACTAGCACATTGGTGTAGATCATTAGGGATAAATTATTTGAAGGTTGATGAATTTATTGAGCTTTTCAACTTATACACAAAAATGGTTGAGTTGAGCAACACAATATTACATCTAAAGGAAAGAAAAAAGTGAATCTATATTTTACTTGTAGTTGTTGTGCATGTGAGCTACATTAATCATGCATGTTGAAACAAAGAAGTTGGTAATTGAAATAGAAAGTAGATTAAAAAATATATAGAATAGATAATGAACCTTACTTTATTCATGCTCATCATATAGTTGCATCTCCAAAACTATGCACATGGATATATTAAAGCATTACTAGCACCTACACTCACACATTGATAAAAATTGTAATCATTTACATCAAATGTATTTTATGTTAACTTTTGAAATGGAAACAAGAAAAAGGGGTGTAATGTTTGATTCATGGGTATACAATTGAGTTTTCCCAATGAAACCATGTAAAAATTTGTGAAAAAAAAAATCATTTTGCATAGGATTGTCAAGGATTCATAACAATGTGCTCCCCTCAAGTTACACAAACAGGCTAGAAAAGAGATAATATATTGTTAGGCTTATTAAGGACTTAAAAATGGTCTATCTCCTTTAATCGAAAAAAAGATGAAGCCAAGAACAAGCTAAAAATGAGATTTGCATGCATAGGGTCATCAAGGAATTGGATTGGTGTGGTCACCTGAATTTATGTTTGCACGAAATTATGCAAGAGTTGTGATATTATGATAAGATATGATATGCCCCCCTAAAATTTGATGCACAATAATATTGTGGATTCAATTTAGGTGAGGCGAGAGTGTAAGATGTTCACATATTAAGTGTGTTATCCCTATTGTGTGAACCAAAAGGTGTAAGCATGCATGTACATGTAAAAGGTCCAAACAAAATAATTTGCCTCAAGTGTGAAGATATTTTTCATTCTAAAGATAAATCATGCAAGTGAAAAATGTATAAGAACATAAATATGTCAAGTATAGTATAAGCAAGGAAAACAACATAGATCTTTACTAACTCGAAATAATTATTATATTATTATTTATTTTAATAATTTTTATAATTAATTTAGTTTGGACAACTTTTTTTTTTGATACAATAGGGGTGTCCCTACGACCCAGCCCACTCGCAAGAAGTCTCACCTCTTAAACCCAAGAGCAAAGTCGAACCCGAGACCAATGGGGAGCAAACCCAATGCCCAAGCCAACTCTACTACTTGTTTCAAGGGCTAGTTTTGACAACTATTATGTGATGTAAGAATTGGTTTAATTTGAATCACATGATTTGTTATGTGTTTGTCATAGTGACAAATTCTTTTGTTACATGATTTTATCATGGTTATTGAATTACATAGTTGTTATTTTTGTAGGTTTTCTAATCAATTATTTATATTTTTATTAATCCATTCATATTTACACATTTCAATTAGTTTTATAAATGATTGATTATATCTTAACATTTATGTATTCTCAAATTCTCTTATTTTGTGAGGTTGCATCCCTAATGGAGGGAAAATATCATGGGAGGGAGTAGTGTCACCATTATGTAGTGATGTAGAAGGGTGTGGTTAAGTGCATCATAGGTTTTCTAGTATCATTAAAACTATGAAGGGCAAAAATTTAGAATTGTGTCAAACTTTTATAAAGGAAATGACCAAATTTTTAAATTTTTAAATAATATAAACTAATGAAACATAAAATTTTATTTTAATTTATATTTATAGTTTTTTATTTTTCTAAAATTTAGTTGGATATAACTTTCTTTTTATAAATTTAAGAGAATAATTTTAATTGCTGAAAAAAAGTGAGGTTGATTGGATGTCAAAAAATATATAACAATTTTTTTTTTGTTGATTTTTTTTCACTTAAGTAACTTGAAAATCTAGTGTAAGAATTATTTTTTGATTAAATTTAAATTTTTAACAAAATTTTAAGTCAAACTTACTGAAAAAAATGTCATAGTTTTGAAGGGACACTAGCATTTGTCTGATTTTTATCTACTTTAGTGCACCATATTTTTTTCAAAAAAAAGAATATTTTTTGAATTTCTAATCACCTTCATGATTGATTATAATAACCTACTTCCAATAAATTAAAAAATAAAATAAAACTAATAAACCAAGATTTTAAACTCCAAGCTTTATAAAAGGGCACTTTCATGAAATTACGCTTTATTAGAAAATTCTAGAGTTGAAGTTGACTTTGTTGTAAATGATGGGGGCAGGATGCCACAAAGGCAATTTCAATAAAAAAATATCAAATATTTTTGTCAAAATGATTTTGACATATTTTAAAGTAGGAAAATAATTTATTTATTTTAACAAATGTAATACTTATTTAGAAATTATTTTAAATAAGAGCAATGCATATCTATTTTAAAATTATCTCTTTCAAATGTAATATTTATATAAAATTATTTTATGTTAATTGAATATTGTACAATGAAAATGCTTCTTGTGCAACCGTGTTAGATGAAGACAAAAAAATAAACAAACTAAAATTGTCATTAAATTTAAATTTATATTTTGTATAACTTGTTCATATCTGTTTATGTGATTGAGTTGTATATGTGTTCCTATTATGTTATAAGGTGATATATTGAGAATTAGAAATAACTTAGTCATTTATGTTTATCAAGTCCATCTATGTATGCTCTTTCCTCATATCATAAGGGGATCTTAAAAAATAGAAATGATGTGGATTTTTTATTTTCTTTTTATTAGGGGTTTAGTGACTTTGGATTTAATACCAAGCATTGCCCAAAGCCCATGTTCTAGTGGGCTATATGAATTCCTTGGAAGAGATATCATTTTTGGCTTTGCAATTGTGTTTTTAAAGAATATTGTGAAGTGAGATGGTTTTATCCCACTAATACTAAAGCCTCAAACATCACTATTATATCATAAATTTGGGTCTCACATATTGCATGGTATATTGAGGGATCCCCTAATTGAACCTTATTTAAACCTAGATTAGGTAGTTATTCGCTATTTGTAACCAATGATGTATTAGTAAGTGGTTAGCCCTAAGACGTTACTCACCTTGTATGGTCTTATAGATGGGATAGTGGGATTTGGGCACAATCATAATCCTCATTTTTAGTTCTTTGAAACATTGGGCCAACATTATTTATAAACAATATTAATATCTTGGTGATCCCATAGGACAAACACTTCCAATTAAATAATATAGGTCATTTTTTAGTTTTTTTCATCTTACACCTTTGTGTAAAAATTATGCCAAAAAAACTAAAAACTAAAATCAAAGTTGAAAAATATTAAAGGACACCTATTATATCAAACAAACCCGTGAATAAACTTAGTTGACTTAATACTTCAAGTTTATCTTATCATATTTCCCCTCCATCATTTTTTGATTCTCCAAGACTGACATTTAAAACAAAATAATTTAAAAAATGATTTAAATTAATTCCAAAGTTACAAGAAAAAAAGTATATATTATAACATGCCAAAATTGAGAAGAAAATAAGAAGTATTTCCCCTACAAGTGTCATATCAATTGTCAATAGTATCCCATTTGTAACTGTTACACCCCATGTGTTATTACCTATTTACTATTACCTTGTATGGTAAATTGCTTTAATAAATGTGAATGTGTTTTATAAATATATGAATTCTAAAGGAAATATGATGAATGAATGTTTGATTCTATTTAATGTTTTATGATTATTCTGTATGTAAAATATATGGTAAGCATATGAATGTATTGATTTGGCTTACTACTATGGTGGAATAAGCTGAATGCGGGAATAGGTTCACGCCTCTAGAAGAGAGGGGAAGTATCACTTAGGAGAAGAACTTGGTCTACTAACATTTAATTCAGTCTTACTAAGCATTCACATACTCGCACCTTAGTTGGTCTTAGTTGATTCAAGACAGTCAGGTAGATATGGTAGGTGATCTTTAGTCTAGTTGTGTATGTCTATATTGATTTGCAATCTTGTTGTATGAATGTTTGAAATGAGGTACGTAATGAAGTCTTGATGTTAAAAAAAATCCTTCCTTGTGTGTTTATTGTTATGTCGATGAGATATATGCATAAAATGTATATATATGTATATATGTGTATGTCTATGGTAAACTCATACATATGAGTGAAAACGTACATGGGTATACGTAGGTAGAGATACCTATAGATGCTCATGGACATATTACTCATATGCATGGGAATACCTATTGGACTAAGGTAACACATATGTATGTATGTATGTATGCATGCATGCATGTATGTATGTGTATATGTGTGATATATATATATATAATCGTATATATATATATGTAATATTATTCTTTATATTTATATTATATATGTGTGTGTTTATTAATTAAATGTATTTGATTAACTCTATGAAATGAATATATGAGTATATGAATATATATATATATATATATATATATATATATATATATATATATATATATATATATATATATATCAAGTGCATAACATAAGCATAATATTGAAGCGTTGGATAAATAAAACACATACACACATGGGCAACCTTTAAAGGAATAATATATGCATAAAATATGTGAGAAGTCAAATCAAAGGATGAAGCATGCATGAGTTCATGCATTGTTGTGTAAAAAATTGAAGGGATGTGTAAACTGTTTTAAATGCCATGAGAATCAGTCAAAACCCACACTATAAACTTGGGCATCGACATATGAATGTGGCACCATATTAAAAAGTGTTTGGAATGCTTAAGAGGTCTTCAAAATACACATAAGCCTACAAATAGAATAGAGACTCAGTCAAGTGCAAACTTGGCAACATTTTTTAAAGGAATTCAAATTAGGAAACTTGTTTTGAGCTTGTTGTGCCATATATCAAGTCAACTCAACCATTTAAAAGGTGGGGACTATAATGTGTTGCAAACCTGTGAGTTAGCTTGGTGAGTCATTGCATGAGGATAGAAATGTGGAAGGAATATTAACTTGTTTGTAACCTTTGGTTGCTCACAAATTAGTATAAATAGAGGTGCTCATTCCACCAATTGCATCACTTGTCAATCTGATTTCTTTGTGTTATTTTGTTGCAAATTTGGTGCAAAGTAAGTTGACAGGTTGTGAGGTTGAGAGTTGTTTTGTTATTTTATATTGGTTTTGTTGAGAGATTTGTAGAGAAGCTAGTAGAGGAATTTCGGTTGTTTGTAGTGGAAATTGCAAGAAAACTAGAGACATTAAGCTAAGAGGGAAGATTATTCAATTGGAGCTTTAAATAGGCATGTTGATTTCTACTTCTTTGTTATGATGTTGGAAAGATTGTTTATTATATTTCCATGTTGAAAAGATTGTCTTTGTGTGTGTTTTTGATGCTTGCAAGTCTTTTGAAAGTTCTTGATTGTTGTTAATTGCAAAGTATTTCTGGATTCGATTGTGTATTAGTTTTTGCATCAACGTTTAGGATCACACTCTGTGATCCATCATCAGGATGTATAAGAGCACCAAGAGAAGAATCAAAAACTAATACACAATCGAATCTAGAAATACTTTGCAATTAACTATATGGATTGTGGAAACTTGCTATCTTCATTGCTGTATTAGAAACCTTTTTCATTTGGGTTTATACATATATAGACATTTAAACCATAATGGGTTTTATTCAATTATAAATACTATTTGTACTATACGTAGGTTGTTGGTACTATACAAAGTATAACAATAATCTAAGTACATAGCATAAGATAGAGTTGTTTTGAGATACTTGATTGTTATGTTAATTAGTGTGATTCAGTGGGAAGGTTATTCTTGGGGTTAGGATAGTCCACAGGAAGGGGAATAGCCTAGAATAGAATAGAATAGAATACTAATGGTCAATACAAATCGAGAAATCGTAGTGGTGAATATAGATGACCCTCACTCAAAGTACTGGGTGTTGAATCTTTAGCCAAAGTAATGTAGGTAGCCACTAGTTACACTATCAATTCATAGTGATCCAAGTACATACTAGGCTAAGAATTTCATAGAAATAGAGGTTGAATTTATGGTAAGATCTAGATATGTAGGACACATCACTATGCTCAAGAAAGGCTATTTGAAGGATGAGGTTACTAAACTGATCTCTTCGTCGAAAGGAGGTCCATCTTACCAATTTTGGTAGATGTGTGGGGGATCATAGTTAGTCCATGGTTGGTGGAAAAGTGCTTGAGTGATGCTTCTCCTCATGCAGTTGGCAGCCAAGATTTGGGAGGACATTTTGGACCATTTGTATTTCTATTTCATGTGAGCTTGTTGAAGCTATGTATGTATTCATGTGTCCATCTATATGGAAATTGTAAATGTGAAATGTTATCTTGAATATATTTATGTAAAGTGGATTCATTCTTATATTATTGAAAAGATGAACTTTGTATACACAATAGAAAATTTTGGAAAGGTTATTTTCCAAATGGTGCATTTATTATTGGAAAGAAGAAAATTTTAGTGTGCTTGTTGATAGATGCATAAACTATTCACTTGTGGGTAAAACTTAGAAAAATTACTACGTAGAACAATGGGCATGTTACACATGGTATTAGAGCTACCAGACTCAACTTTGGAACCTATGTGCTAGCTATGTTTCCATCCAACATTGGGTGCTAGCAAGAAGTTGAGTCCACTTTTTGGCCAAAAAGTGGAAGTGTTTTTCCTGATTTTTAGAATTTGACACATTTGACCTTAAAATTTGAAGCACTTAGAGATGGAATCTTCAAAACAATCACTAATCATAAAATGTAGTGCTCAGAGTCTAGTTTCCAAATATGTAATTTATTTCAATACTTAGATTGTACAAATTGAGTTTCAATAGGCATTTCTAAAAACCATTGTTTAAAAGTCACTTTTTTTTACCATACCATGCACGTGTACGACATCCATATTTTGAATTAAATTATTGTATTTTTATAAATCCTTTTGGGAAAAGATTTGTGACTCACTGAAGCTTGTTCTCGATATTTTTGTAATTTTTATTGAATTTTTTTGTTAAATTTTTATTAGGCATATTTGTCGCTTTGAAAATCATTGTGTACCCACATGCATAAGATGACCTAAACTTATCATTTTTTTTTTTTTTTTAATTGAAAAGAATTGTCTAAAGTTTATTCTCATGCAATCCGTTTGTCAAAATGTTATGTTGATCAAAAGTTATTAAAATAGTAAAAAACCATGATATTTAAAGTTTATGGACCAATTTTATTAGAAATTAACTGAAAAATAGAAAAAATAATCCAATTGTAAAAAAATTTACATATTTGGAATCTACATTGTCTCATCTAAAATGGGTTTAGATTTCGTCAAAAAAATTTGCAAAAAAATTTGTCAGCCATATGTCCAAAGTTGGTATTTTTCTTTGACATTGTTAGGACCTTCAACTTGCAGGTCAAACCAGGTTGAAGGCCTAGGTTCGGATTCCCAATGCTTTTCCCGAACCAAAATCCAAGGTAGAAACCCGTCCACAAAGCTAAAGTAATTCAATTTTTTGAAAACAAGATCACGCTCTATAAAACAGGATCCCGTTTATTAAAAGCGGGATCTCATTTTATAATTGAGATCCTATTCCCTAATATTAAATGTGCGGACCGTTGGAAGGGAAATGGGATCCCGTTTACAAAACAGGATCTCGTTTCCCTTCCAATGATCCCATTATTTAATACAGGGGAACAAGATCTCAATTATAAAATAGGATCTCGTTTTATAAACGGGATCCCATTTCTTTTATTTAAATTTACTGCCAAAAATTACTATGAAGTCTGCAACTTCACATGTATGGCTAAGAGCAGTAAAATTGAGCTATTTTTCATGAGCTATTGTCTTTACAGCTGGTGAACTTGATTTTTGATTATTTTTTAGAGGCATCATGTACACCGTTTTTGAAGTGGAATCGTGTTAGTTTTGTACTTGTTTGGAGGAACAAAAGGTCTTCAACTTGCAATATGGATTGAATTTTTCAAAGGAGGCATGAAGAAAATAATTTTTAAAGTGGAATTGTGCTAGTTTTCTACTTGTTTTGAGGAACACAAGAGGAAGAATTTTGTCCTAATAGGTCTTCAACTTCCAGTTTGGATTGAATATTTTGAAGAATTTCACTATTGACATTCATTTGTGCTTGAAAATTTTATAATCATGGGAGATAAAACTCGTAATAAGAGAAGGAAGACATTGACTCCTCAAGAATTTAAAGCAAAGAGAGAAAAGGAGAGACAAAGACAAAGAGAAAGAAGAATGAAAATTAAATCAATGAATGATGGTGGAGCATCCAATTCCACAACTATTGAAGATGAAAACATTGAGGATACCATGGTTGTAGATGAAGCTAATTTGCAAGGAGTCAATTTGCAGAAGAATATGATTATACAAACAAGTCCTACTATGTCTTCAAATCCCTCTTTAAATGCTATGGAGAATTTTTCAATATGCACAAATCCAAGTACGTCTTCAAATCCACATGTTAGTGAAATAGTAAATTTGTATGTAGAATTTTTACAAGATGTTGAACTTAATGATGTTGACATTGATGATATTCAGAGAGATGAAACTTTTATAGAATTTGTTGAAAATGAAAATGAAAAATCTTTTGTTGCAAATGAAAATGAGAATGATGCTTTTGTTGAAAATGAAATCAAAACCTATTTGTTTGATGAAAATGAAAATGAAAACCGTTTTTTTGATGAAAATGAAGATGAAAATGAAAATGAAAATGAAGATGAAGATGAAAATATAGAATGTAATGTTGAATTTAATGAAAATACTTTTTTTAAAATTGGAAGTGGTGTTTTCGATAATCTTCCTGGTCAAATTTCTTGGAGGCAAATAAGAACACAAACGAATAGAATATACACCAAATTCTTTTATCGTAAAAAAATTGCATTTCAATGTCAACTAATAATGCAATTGATGAGAATGCAAAAAATGAGGAAAGTAATGAAAAGGTTAGGCTTTTATGTTAAACCAAAAAGAAAAGATCAATCATTAAAACATGTTATGTCTACTGTTGCTAGTGCCATTCAATCTATTGGGAAAAATAGTCGATCTAAAGATAAAAACGCAACAAGAAGAGCTACAACAATTATTATAGTTAATAAAGCAACTTTGAATAAAATAATGGTAAGCAATATTAGTGAAGTTTTAAAAATACATCCTAAAACATTGCTAAGAGCGGAAAAAAGAAGAGGAAGTATAGAAAATGATCCTATCAACCAATGTTGGAGTTTTAGTGGTCGACTACTGAGGTCTGATATAAAATTGAATGTTGAAATTAAATCTTTGATCGAAAAATATTGGCATGATAAGACTAGGGTTTCATCTAATGCCAGAGATGTTTTAAAATCAAGGGTGGGGTCCAAAGTTCGCAATACTCACCCAAAACACCTATTAGATACAACACAAACTGAATTTTATAGAAAATTTTGTAGTGAATCTTTGGTGTTACCTGGTAATATTAAAATAAGTCAAAGGTCTTTTGAAAAATGTAAACCCTAGTATGTAAAAATTAATAAGCAACGAATATCTTATTGTAAAACACATGTTCAATTTCGCTATTTTTATTATGTTTTTCGATATATACATTGTACCTTGCATACTAACATGATTATACAGGAGTGTGGTATTGATATGCCACTTGAAGCAATAAGAGAGTTTATTTCAGGTTTTTTTGTGAAAGATCTAATGATAAATTGTTTTATTTAAGTTTTTGTATTTCTAGACAATGCATTAACTGTGGAAATCTTTCATTTTTAAGAATTTGTATGCATGAAAGTGTTGATAATGATTTTGGACAACAATTAGTAGATGTTAAAATATTTAAGAATGTTCATTATTCTTTAAAGATGGAAAAATAGGAAAGTGTTGTGATTTAGCTACATAAAAAGTTAGTGTGCATGCATTCATGAGTGAATTTAAGAATAAAATTGTACCAAAACATGTCATGCACTCTGAACATGCTCGATGACTTGATGGCCAATTTCGCGCATGTAGAAACACATTTCCAATTGGTACTATACTTTCAATGGTTGATTTTGCGGAGAATTATACTCTCACTCCGCAAGAGAAAATTCAATCACATTATTATAATTTAGTGCAAGTAGCTATGTTTGTCCATATTGTTTATAGACATGTAGATGATAGCACTGAGGATGATAAAAAAAGTTTTGAGGGAGTATCATTTTTATTTGAGTGACAATCGGTTACACTCGTTAGAGTTTGTTCAATACTGTTTCAGTATATTTTATAGAAATTTAAGAGAAAGAGGAATCCAGATGAAAGAAAACCTCATATGGTCAAATAATTGTATAGGGCAGTTCAAGAATGCTTGAGTGTTCTATTGGTTAAGTAGGGTTCACAAGGAACTTAATGTCCAACATATATGGAGTTTTTTTGAAGCTGGGCATGGTAAAGGAGAACATGATGGAGATGGTGCATGTGTCAAAAGAATTCTTGCTAGAGAACAATTAAAAATTGAGGATTCAGTAAAATTCAAAGATGCACATGGGATTGTGGATTGGTGTAATACAAGATTATTTGCACCTGGTTCAAGTGAGTACTCTACAGTTCATTGATTCTTTTGGTTGGTTGAAGAAGAGAACATTGTACCTAGAGTTGATTGTGAGACAATTAGTGGATCTACTAAAATGGAATTCATTTAGGAGTATGACAGCACATGAACTATTTGGACAAGGGAGCTTGCATGTTTTTTCCAGTTTTATATCTCAGGAGATTGGGAAGCATGTGAAAATATAGAATGGGTTGAACAGTGGGAGAAAAGATTGTTGACACTTGCACAAGCACATGATCAATATGAAAGAATTATTGAAGAAAATGATCAAATGTTTACATCTGAAGATTATGATCATGTTTCAAACCTTGTACAAGAAGGTAATTTTAATTCAATTTATTTCATTTTATTTTTCTTTATTAAGTTATTTTGTAATACTAAATTATTTATATGGATATGCACAAGTTATTAAATCAAATTTTGTTTGCAGGACATGTGTATGTTGTTGTTGCACCTAAGGGGAATGAAGAGCAAATAGAATATTGGTTGGATCATTTTGTGCAAACTAAACATAAGTTAATAGCACCTCGAGAAGATGATGATGGCTTTCATTATCCAAAAGGTACAGTGATCCCCTTAAGACATCCCCTTAAGAAAATTTTGATAACAAGTTTTTGATCCCCTTAAGCAATATTTTAGAACAAGTCTTTGATCCCTTTAAGAAATTTTTGAGAACTTATTTGATGATGGTTTTCATGTTTTCCAATATGATTGGTGGTGGTTGTTGGAACTTGGCTACGGAAATACCTGACAAGAAAGAATGGTCTACTTGCATTTAAAGACTATGAAATGCATAAAAAGATTATACAGTATTCACATTTGGTGGTGGCAACAAATATAAAACTAGAGCGGTACCGTGGAAGACCTTCAAAAAAAGTGCTATGGTCAATTTCTATGGAAGAGCATAAGGAAATCATAAATGCATTGAAAAAAAGAGAGGATGCAGATGGTACTATGGAATAAGTAAATACAGGTAAATATAGTTTTAGTTTTATTTTGTCCTTTTAAATACATTAAATACATGTTTCGATATTGGTCAAGTGTGTTATTAGTTGAAATTGAGTTAAATTGTCCTTTTATAGATCCTTAAGGAATAATCACAAAAAGGATCTAGTCCATGTAGAGTCAACCTTGACAACATGGAATACTTGGTAAAAATAGGTAATTATTAGTTAAATTATATTTAAATACATGTTTTGATTACATATTGATATTGCTTGTACATTAATAGTTAAAATTGATTTATTGTCCTTTTTTGTATCCTTAGGCCATCATTGCATTGATCTCATACTTTGAAACAAAAAGGAGAGGATGCTTGGATTCAACCTACACACATGTGTGGAATACTTCTAAATGCAGGTACTTGAGTTGTGTACATATAGATAGTTATATATAAATTAAAATATGTATGTTTTGATGATTTCATTGATATTGCTTGTACCTTTTTGATATCAGGTGGTGTGAAGACCTACTACATTCTAGGCACGAGTTTGAGATGTTCTTGAGATGGCATATCCAAATTTTGTAAACATTTTTTTGAGATGACATATATGTACATACTTACAGAATTAAACATACTCTATGTACTTCTATGTATCAAAATCGATATTCTATATATATATATATTTTTTAAATGTGCATGTTTTCCTACTTTGAAACTTTATGTCTAATTGTATAATCACTAAATATCATGCATACATTATTGTTAAATCAATTATATCCTTAAGATGTTGTAGTATGACCCCTTAAGACATCCCCTTAAGAAATTCTATTATGACCCCTTAAGACATCCCCTTTAGACGTTGTATTATGACCCCTTAATATGTCCCCTTAAGATGTTGTATTATGACCCCTTTAGACATCCCCTTAAGACCCCTTAAGACATCCCCTTAAGATGTTGTATTATGACCCCTTAAGACATCCCCTTAAGAAATTCTATTATGACCCCTTAAGACCCCTTAAGACATCCCCTTTAGACTTTGTATTATGACCCCTTAAGACATCCCCTTAAGACATATTATGACCCCTCTAGACATCCCCTTAAGACCCCTTAAGACATCCCCTTAGGACATTGTATTATGACCCCTTAAGACATCCCCTTAAGAAACTCTATTATGACCCCTTAAGACATCCCCTTTAGATGTTGTATTACAACCCCTTAAGACATCCCCTTAAGACATTGTATTATGAACCCTTTAGACATCCCCTTAAGACCCCTTAAGACATCCCCTTAAGACGTTGTATTATGACCCCTTTAGACATCCCCTTAAGACATTGTATTATGACCGTTTGAGACATCCCCTTAAGATGTGTTATGATGACTCACCCTAAAAATTATAATAATTGTTAATATGACTTAATATTTATACTCAATTATACTCTTCTTTGATCCCCTTAAGACGTTGTATTACAACCCCTTAAGACATCCCCTTAAGACAACCTATAATTAGTGTTGGATGCTATTATTTGTTTTGATAGCTTATAGATTAGTATTCGATGCCATTATTTGTTTTGACTGCTTATAGATTAGTATTTGATGCCATTATTTGTTTTGACAGCTTATAAATTAGTATTTGATGCCATTATTTGTTTTGATAGCTTATAAATTAGTATCAGATGTCATTATTTGTTTTGGCAGCTTATAAATTAGTATTAGATGTTATTATTTATAGAATTTATTAATGCTTTTAGTCTCTAATCTTCTATGGTATTGTTTATTTCTTAAAATTTTATCCTTTATGGTATATAAACGGATTGCTTTTGTTTGTAAATTATGATTTATTGACTAATTATTGATTGATGTGAATTGAATAAGTACATTGAGTAATTATCGCTAATTATTGAATGTACATATCATGTATATCATCTATGAGATCACTAAATTTGTAAAGTATAAATATTAAAATTTCCTATATTAATATCATGTATGAGATCACTAAATTTCACATTAATGTCCTATATTAATGTCTTGACTATGAACATAAAATGCATAAATGTAAATGTGTAAATTAAAATTTCAAACAATAATAAAGTCCATAATTTATGTAACATATTAAGTGCATGAAACCAATATATTAAGCACGTGAAATAAAGTCCAAAGTACAACCTATGAACTAAAGTCCAACTAAGTACTTGAGCCATGAAATATAAAGTCCAACAAAGTACATGAGAAACCAAAAATATAGTCCATGAAATAAACAAATATAACCCATAAAATCATGTTTCTAGGTCATGTACTATCTCTATAACCAAGAGACCTCTTCACACCATGTGAACTATGCAAATGACCTGAAAAACTCTATACAAGAGAAAGATGAAATTAGATGTAAGACAATGAAGAATGATTTAATGACAATTTAATTTATAATTCATCATAAAATTAAATTACCGTCCTATCTATGTCTGGATGCTCTTGTGCACCTGAAGCAACCTCTAAATTCTCAGAATCAATCTACATAAACAAGACAAAGAAAGTTGAAATTAGATGTACAAGTCTACAATTAAAAATGATTTAATTCAATTTAATTTATAATTTATCATATTTTAATTGTACCATATTCTGAGGTTGTGCACCCTCTTCTGCATGACCTATCTGTACATGCTCAACTACAAGATGTGTCTCATGCTATAAAAGAAAAATAATATGTAACAAATCTCATATTATGTATATATTCAATTTAAAATATAAAATTAAAGTTATATTCAGAATATTTAATTTATAATTGACTTTAAATATAATAAAAAATTTAAACTACCATTTGATTTGGAGCCTGCTCTACATGTCCTCTTGGTGGTGTAACTATGTCTGGGTCAGGGCTGAAAGTTGCACTAACAAAGTCCTACAAGATCAAAATTAAAGCATGTATACTTGAATTAGGTTAAAATATATATATTCAAGTTTGCACATTTTGTGTAGAATTTTTTTTAAACAACCTAAAATTCAGAGGTCTCACGAGTAGCCGCAACATCAAATGTTTGCCTAATGCCCATTCTCATTGTGGTATCAACCTAGACATACATACATAGACATTTAACGCTTATAATATTTACAAGTGTACATGCATGTATTTCATATATCTAGTGAATTCAAAATTCATAATTGTAACTATACTAATGTAAACTTTAAACAATTTACAATATGAATGTACCTACCCCTGATCTATGACGCCCGATAGTGGAGGAGTGCTCAAAAATCCCTCAGGACAAATCAACGTGGAAGTCGATTGACTTGCCTAAACCAACATAAATATTTCAAACATATATGTGATTCAATTATAAATTTAAAACTCAAGTTAAATTTATGATTTCATATATAATTTTAAAAATTGAAATCAAAATACCCCATAAGGGTTGCCGAGTACAACTGGTGTCGATGTATGTACTCATGGAACAGATGATTGCCCCATTGTTAGTGTCATTTGTACACCAAACAGTTTGATTGTTAAAATGTATTGCAAACTTTTCTTTGATATATACATCCATCAAAATTCTTATAAAATGAACGTACATAGATGCATATTTATACTTGTGTCGTAGTGTCCTTAGGGTAATGGTCTGCTATAAGAAAATCTACAAATGAACTGACGCGACTAGATGAACCACCAGAATCTCCACGTCCACTTGAACTAGGTGTGGCCTAATCAAGTCCATAGCATACTTGATGACAACTAGTACATATATGGGGGACGGGCCTTGACACTCCTAGAGTAGTACTCAGACAAACTCCATAAAAAACTCCTCCATCATCATCATCTCTATTCTCCCCACCCTCTATCGTAGAAGCATGTTGATCAAGATCTCCTGTGAGTGTACTAAGGGAACCTAATGTTGAGACCAGAGCTTGATGATGTATAGGTGTGGTAATGGGAGGACTAGGAGCAACAACAAGGGGTTGTGCATGCACGGGGCATTGGGGATCAACCCTTGCCCCTAACCTATGTTGTGGCATGCCACCACCAACACCCTAAAATGATTTAAAATCAAAATAATTGGGATTTTTCCCCATAAAAAACTCTACATACAATTTTCTCAAAAAATACAATGGGAAATCCCAATTAGCATGTGGAGGACTATCAAAAACCATATACCATCGATCCCAAAAATGTGCACTAATCTGTGGATGTATGCACCACCTCATGGATATTCTAGATTTGTTGGGTGGAATGGGTTGTCGAGTAACGGGGTCAAGAAATTAGGGGGCTAGGTGGGATTTCATTATTTTAAGGTCTAATATTTGTTTGTAAGAGATACCGTCAACATAAAATTGTCTCATTTGTTCTCTGTCTCGTCAATGCCTATCTAGATCAGAATCGATCATCCTGATGGCATCCACAAAATTTTGCATCGCAGATGTAAAACATATCACATGTGGTGGAATTGATGCTTGACTCTGCATAACATTGGTTTGATTTTGTAAGGATGCAACTTGATTGTTTATACGTGCTCACAAGTGAGCCTCATTAGATGTGATAGGTGTTGGATGTGGCATATTAGGTGGAGGTGGAGGTGGAGGTGGAGGTGGATGTGGTTGTGGCTAAGGTGGTGGATTGATGATATCATCAATGTTAAAATCATCTATGACATGAGATATAAATGTGCACCTGCATTAAATTATATAAAATTAACATACAAACTTAAAAAATTACAAGAAATAGTTAAATTTGACACTTGAACATGAAAAATTGTTTAAATAGGATGTGCATACATATATTAAGATCATATATTTAATTGAAATGCACATATATACATTGATTGAACTTGATCATGTGCATACAAAATTCAAAATTTAACATGTAAATACATTTAAAATAAAAGATATGATGCATAATTTGCATGCATACATCATTAAACTAAACTATGTACATACATACACATTTCAAAATTTAAGAACTATATGCAAATTTTTAATACATGTGTACATACTAAACAATAAACTTGAAACATTCACAAAAAGCTCATTTTATGTCTAACACACACACACACACACATATATATATTACAATTTTCCAACAAGAGAAATCATGATCTAGTAGATAGTCATAAAATATATACTATTATATAGTGTTCATTATAAGTTCATAAATTCCACCAAATTCATATATTCATGTCATTAAAAATATCCATCTAGAACCAAAATCATAAATTCATGTCACTAAAAATATCCATCCAACCAAATTTATAAATTCATCACAAAAAATATCCATCGTTCACCAAATTCATAAATTCATAACTATTTAAGATCATTGTCTTAATTTAGAAACTATTGTGGCTCTCTACTGCATCTCTTCATTTCTTTGTGTTTTCCTTTTCAAAATTAGTTCTCCTCTCCTCTATCCATTGTCGATGCTCATCTAAGATCCCATCCATAGCCCTGACAACATCAACAAGGGTTTGCATCCTAGATGCAAACATCCTCACAGGTGGTGCAACACATTCTTCATTTTGAATAATGTTGATTTGATCTTGGATGGTTCTAACATTGGCATTGATTCATGATTGCAAACGAGCACCATCGATTTTAGGTGGTGGAGGTGGGGGGTTACAAGGTGGAGTGGGTGGAGGTGGTGGTGAAGGTGGTGGAGATGGATGGTGTGGAGGTGGATTGTGAACATTATTGAATCGATCCATGTGATCTTTAAGATATGAGTGAACCTGCATTAGATTTGTAATTTCAAAATGTAAGATACATGTTTAGGAAATACCTTTAAACCATTCAATATAAATGGCCTTTAATTGAGTACAAATGATAAAATATGTAAGCCTCATTTATATCTAAGGCATGTTACTTGAATGAAAATACAATTAACTATTAATATAGGACAATTTATGAATGCTATAGGGTTTACAATTTAGAGTTTGTTGAGATTATGGATGCACAACCCCTGAAGCTCCAGAATCTTCAATGAAGGACTTTAGCCATGAAAGATAATCAACCACAAAGAGAAGTGTTGCAACAATGGAATGATGATTAAAGGTTCTATTGATATGATGAAAATGATATGTTACAAATGAACAAGATGCCTAATTATATAGGCAAGAAGTAAACTCTAATATGCATGAGATGTTGCCAAGTGTTATAATCTAACAACATGTGACAACATGTGAACCCTATCTAGATGATCATTAAATGATGAGATAAGTTCTAGAAGGAATCTTATCCCACAAACTAGGAAAGGAATATTATCCCATTTATTAAATGATGCAACCTAGGACTAAATGATTTATGACCTAAGTTAACTTATGCTAGTGTAATAATTAATTAATTAATTACACTAACACCCCCCCATAAGTTCAACTTAGGGAGGAAAATGAAATGATTATGCAAGATGATGATGGGTCCCGACTATGAGGCCATGTTAGGTGCCCATGTACATGAAGATGTAGAAAATCTCCCACAACCGGAGAAAAGGGGAAAACCTAGTGGGAACAAAACCCCTCCCCAAAAAGGAGATAAAAAGAAAGAAAGATGGAAGAGTGATGTTTGGAGGACTCAAAATTATCCCCCCAAGGACTACAACCATCACATATATACAAAAAGATAAAAAATATGTGGACTAGATAGCCCCCTCGTAAAGGAGAGTAGTCCCCTCTAAAATGTCCTCAAGACCAGTGTGAAACTGAGCAGCCAAGTCAGATAGACTTGAAGAGAACCCATCCATGTACCACAAGTATGAAGAAGTGAAAGAATACATCCCTGCTGAAGCAAATCTCAACTGAGAGGTGTCTAAGGAAGAAGATGGTACCCTGCAAAGAGTCAAGTCAATCCAGCCTCCACAACCCTGGCGAGGAGGGGGTGATGATGTGCTTCCTACCCTTGAATCTGGAGAGTCAGGAACAGGAGGATCTCAATCCCAAAATTTGGTGAACTTGTATACCTTGGAATGATGATCTGCTTGACCATAGGCAACAAGGACATCAAACCTATCTCTGATGATAGCAAGTTCTGAAGTGAACTCAATTTTCAATCCCTCTTGAGCAAGTTGATAAATAGACAACAAATTATGAGAAATTTGAGGAATGTAGACAACATCTTCCAACCTCCTTCCATCAAGATCAACATCATAGAGACCAGCAACATAGACAATATTTGCATTTGCTATGAACATTTGATCAAAGTTGGCAGGCCTCAGAGTATCCCACAAAATATGTTGTTGAGAAGAAGTGACATGCCGAGAAGCACCGAAGTCAAGTACCCATCCTTCTCTATTATCAACCAAGGTAGTTATCAAAGCATTTCCTTGTCCAAGATTGTCAGGAGTAGCAATGCCTGCAATACCTGATGAAGACTCTTCATGAGAGGGGAAGTGAGGAGATTTGACTGTAGTAGGAGGGAGAGTGATATTGTGATCCTTAAGTATTTTCCGAAGCTCATGTATCTCTCTCGTGAAACAGGTATCCTCAATGTGACCAATCCCATTGCAGAAGTTACACTTGGGCCTTTCCCTCGTTGGCTTGTCTTCCTTAGGCTGAGAAGATGATTCAGAAGAAGCTCCTGACTTTGATTTTCCCTTATGCTTACCCTTTCTTTTTTATGGTCTTACCACCAATGCATGCAAATTTGTGGATGTATCAGTTTGATTGAGCTTGGATTGCTCTCTAGTTAGTCTTTCACAAAAAGTCTCAAATGATGGCATAACAAAACTAGAACCAAGACCATCCATGGTGGAATAGAAAGAAGTAGAAAAATAGGAAAAGGAACCTCTCAACTTAGATAAAATCATGAATATGCACTCTTTTTCAGACTTATCTTTGCCACATCTTGAAAGCTGAGTTCATAAAGACTTAAACCTTACCAGGTAGTCTTTAATGGAAGGAAATTGATCAACAAGAAGTGAGGCAAGTTCAACCTCCAATTGAAAAGCTCGAACATCACTAACTAAACCAAAAAGATCCTTGAGCTTGTCCCAAACCTCCTTGGGAGTCTGGCACCCCTCAATATGGAAGAATAAAGAGGTAGATACATGTAGAGCAATGAGCCCCATTGCCTCTTCACACTTAGTCTGATTCTGGAATTTCTCATATTCTCTGGTGAGATGAGGCCGATTCTCATTCAAGGTGGACCAAAGTCCCTTAGACCAAAGAAGTCTTTGCATACTGACCTTCCATGTGTGATAGTTATGAGGAGTAAGAATCTCAAATCCTGTTTCAACCATTGGAGAAGAACAACAATCCAAGAAAAATATTTCTAACAAAAATCTGAATGCAGATATCTAATGAACTACCAACTGAAGTGAAGCTTTTGGAAACAAATTGAAAAGCTAGAAAACACCTCTAAACCAAAAAATTAGGGTTTCCACTTCAACTAAGAATAAAATGTGATAGAAGAAGAATCTAGAAAAATAGATCACACCACTGGAAAGCAGACAAAAATACCTTTCCAGCGATATATCGTTTACAAATTTTTGATATGGTATGCGGAAGATACAACCTCTAGAAGATATTTTCTTGATTGGATTTGTGCTGGCTAACCAGGTGCAAAAATGAAGCACCTGGGGGCTAAAAAAAATAAGCCCTAGGTCATTGATAGGACCGCAGGCTAAGCTCTCAATTTTTAAAAAATCACCACCGAGTTGGTGGTGTCGGAGTGGAGGGCCAGTGGCAGGAGGTGGTGGCTCGTCAGTGGCATGGCTAGGAGGATGCTTGGCTACGAGGATCGGTGGAGCCCCTGGTCGGCAATGGAACCATTGTGGGGGCTAGGTTGTTGGCGATCAGAGACAGCGGCTAGTGGTCGGAGATCGGTGGCCAATGGTGAATAGTGGAGGCCGGAGCAAATGCTGGGAAAATGAAGGATGGTCATCGGGGAGTGAACGACCAATAGTGGAAAGTCTGGTGATGCAAAGGATGACGCAGGACAGACAGATGTGACAGGGCCGACAGGTCTATGGGATATGCTGACAACGAATATAATTTTTTGAATATTGCAAATAATTTGCAAGTCAAAAAATCAAAAATCAAATGTCGATTGAAATGCTGATGGGGGAAATAATTAACCCCAAAACTATAGCCTGTGAAAAAATAATTCTGCCGACGGAGTAATAAAATTGCAGGTTGAACTCTGCAAATTTTTTTGCAAATACTATAGAAAAAAAATCCCATTAATAGCCATAATTTTTTTTTTTTTTTCTAAAAAAAAAATTCCTTGATGGAGGATAGAGAGGGAAGATTTTTTTCTGCAAACATGTACGGATTTGTACAAAAAATGCAAACCCTAGATTATACCTCAAAGGCTCCTGGTTGAATCTACTTCGATTTTGACAAATGAACAGGTGATCTATGGGTTTTGAGGCCTTCTGGACGCAATGGAGAGGAAGAAGAGAGCCTAATCTACACCAAAAATTAGCTTGGCTCCTGGGTAGAACCAACTAGCCTGCAAAATAAAACTCCAATCCTGCAAGAATCTTGCACTCCAACTTCCTGGATCAAGGGTTGATGTTTCAATGGACTTGCTCTGATACCATGTTGAGATTATGGATGCACAACCCCTGAAGCTCCTGAATCTTCAATGAAGGACTTTAGCCATGAAATATAATCAACCACAAAGAGAAGTGTTCCAACAATGGAATGCTGATTAAAGATTCTACTGATACAATGAAAATGATATGTTACAAATGAACAAGATGTTTGATTATATAGGCAAGAAGTAAACCCTAATATGCAGAGATGTTGCCAAGTGTTATAATCTAACAACATGTGACAACATGTGAACACTATCTAGATGATCATTAAATGATGAGATAAGTTCTAGAAGGAATATTATCCTACAAACTAGGAAAGGAATATTATCCCATTTATTAAATGATGCAACCTAGGAATAAATGATTTATGACCTAAGTTAACTTATGCTAGTGTAATAATTAATTAATTAATTACACTAACAGAGTTTAGGATTTAGGTTTTAGGGTAATAGAATGGCTTAAGGGGATCTATGTAGTAACATTCTAGTACAAAATGACATGGATTTTAAGTAAATAAAATTTGGTGAAGAACTTATTTGATCCCCTTAAGAAATGTCATATTAGGACCCCTTAAGAAATCAATTTACGATTTAAGGTGATAGGATGGCTTAAGGGGATCTATGTCTAGTAAGGTCCTAGGAGAAAATGACATGGCTCAAGTGAATAAAATTTGATGAAGTTTCCCAAGGCAACCAAATTTCATTAAGAGCCTAAGAAAAAATATGGCTTTAGGGTTTAGGGTTTAGAGTTTAGAGTTTAGGGTTTAGGGTAATATGATAGATTAAGGGGTTCTATGTAGTAAGATCCTACAACAAAATTACATGGCTTAAGGGAATGAAATTTTGTGGAGTTTCCTAAGGCAACCAAATTTCATTTTAAGGTCCTAGGACAAAATGAATTCTTTAGTGTTTAGGGTTTAGATTTTAGAGTTCAAGGTTTAGGGTTTATAGAACTTAGGGTGAAGTTTTGGTGCCCCTTGGAATATAATGAACTTGAAAGTTAGTGAAGAACATTTTCTTGTGGAATAGTTGATTGAGATAGCTCTTGTTTCAACTGACCAACCTAGATCATGAAATATCATTCATATTATAGTCTTTCACGATCTTATTATTGTTAAATTTGGTCTTCTTGGGAAACTTCACCAAATTTTGAGAACTTCTTTGATCCCCTTAAGAAATGTCATATTGGGACCCCTTAAGAAATTGATTTATGATTTAGGGTGATAGGATGGATTAAGGGGATCTAGATGTCTAGTGAGGTCCAAATTTAGTCATAGTGTGACCTCATGTTAAAAATGAATCAATCTATACATATCACAAAAATAATATACATGTGTAAAAACAAGTAAAAATTTCCTCCTACATTAGGGGATATCAAAATAAATATAAAATATTTTAATAATTATACTTTTAATCACTTATTAATAAATCATATCATACATAATTTTAATCACATAATAAAGGAATAAATATACATATGTAGAAGATACAAAAATAAAAAGAGGCTACTCACATGGACCTTGATCCTTCTAGGAAGTACCTAGATTGGTGTATTTCGTGTAGGACTCTATGTAGGTGTTGGGACCTTCACAGGTCTCTCCTTGTATATTTTCAAAAATCCCACTCACTCCCCCTATAGAATTATTTCCTTTGTTATTAGAGTTCTTTTAATCTTCTAAATTGACCTCTTATTTATAGGAGCATAATAGGAATCCTCCTCCTCTCTCTATTGTAATAATAGCCTAGTTCCTCCAACCTATCATCATGTACCACCTCCCTTTCCCATGTAATAGGTA
Source organism: Sequoia sempervirens (assembly GCA_007258455.2). Lineage (NCBI taxonomy): Eukaryota > Viridiplantae > Streptophyta > Pinopsida > Cupressales > Cupressaceae > Sequoia > Sequoia sempervirens. Next base: position 304,458,712 of record VDFB02000003.1, read on the forward strand.
CCTTAGGTGTTAAATGGTTCCATATTGGTCTCCTTATTGATTCATTTCTATCCTTCCACATAAATCTATATAGTATCAAAATATAGGTAATTTTATGGTTATCATCTCCCTTAATTACTAAAGAACCCATTATGCTTGAGGATGGTGGATTATTATCTAGGATCACATCTTAAAAATCCTATAGAGGTCATGGTATGTGTTTCTTAATAAATATATTCCCATAAAAACCTCTTTCCATGTATTATCAACTCTCCTATATAATAGACACCTTACTATTTAAATTTCATATGATATATACCCAAGTGTTTCCAATTGGAATTGCTATAATTATACTTTTATGGTATTCTAGATATTCATAATAGTTTTCATAAATCTACCAAATAGACCCATTCTTGACATTGAACCTACATAATTTTGGGTATCTCCAATGAAAGAAGTTACCCCTATCACTCTCACTCACACTCTCCTATCTTGTGGATATAATAGAATAAATTTTTCTTCCAATGATTTAGATCCCTATTGAACATGTCTAAGTGTCATAGAGAGTGATCATCCACTCTTCATAAACTTGTAGAAACCAAAAGGTTTTATATTATGTGTTCAAATAAGTGAAAACATTACAAAAATCTCTATCATCAAAGTGATAAACAAAGAGGTTTTGGCGAAAACTAAATCTCATTTTTAAGGTCCCAAGGAAATTCAAAGTTTTGCCATGTTGAGGGTTTGTATTTTTGCTAGCCTGAAAATTTTATGGCCTTACGCTAACTTAGGTGAAGTTTGTGTGGCCCTGAACACCTGGACTCTGCGTTAGTGCCAATTGGAAATCGATTTAAGGTTCTGGATTTATGAATTTTCTTAAACTAAATTTTAAAAAATTGATAAATCTCTATGAATTGTAACTATTCTTTTACTACATTGTTTTCTAATCTAATTATAATTTAACATTGAAAACTAAAGTTTAATATATCATTTTCCAGGCATAATGCAAAATGAAATTTAAAAACTCTACAATGTAAACGAATTTTCTTGAGCTCAAATTACTCTAAGCCAAACCAAAATGATTTAGTTTGATTTGAATTTTAGGGGCTCTTGGTAAATTTTTTGCCCAATTCAATTTCTATGTCGAGGTTTTAATGCAATTTTTTTGTTTCCATTTCAAACTGTATTTCAAACTAAATCTTTTCATTTTGATTTGAATTCCATGGTCAAAAAGCTTATTAGGGTTTCTAAATGCAATTTTTTATTTACTCAATTTCTGGTGTTTTGAAATGCAATTTTTTTTTGTTTCATTTCAATTAGGGTTTTCAAATTCAATGTTTTTTGTTTCGTTTCAATTAGGGTTTTCAAATTCAATTTTTTTTTGTTTGATCAAACAATTTAGGTTTCAAAAGCTAAATTTTGTTTCTAAAACACAACTGAAGGTTCATTTTTTCATTTCTATTCAGAAATCTTCATGTTTCATTACATTTTTTGATCTATTTCTACAATTACTCATTTCTACTATAACAGGAAATAAAATGCTTAAAACATCAAATAAATTAAAAAAATGCTAAAATCAGTTATTCTATTCACAATTTCAATAAAAAATGAAAAAATGCAAAAAAATGGGGGTGGGCGGGTACCTGGAGTTGTTTATGGAGGTTGTTGTCGCCTCAACTCGAGATCCCATCCATTGCAAAATGAAATTTGTTCATTTAAAAAAAATAAATACCATTATAAAATAGGATCACGATTTTTATGAAACGGGATCCCGATTTTTATAAAGCAGGATCCCATTTCATACTAATCGGGATCCCATTCCTTGTCCGTTAGTTCAGGACCCTTCAACAAACAGGATCCCATTTTTCATTTAGGCTTGGGATCCCAAAGCTAAACGGGATCCCAATTTTTAAAAATCAGGATCCTGTTTTTGCAATGCCGATTTCATTTTTTTGGCTAAGGCAAAAACTTCCACGTTTCATGGACTCAACTTTGTGCACTTACCCCATTATGTGAGTCTAATGTTTGGAAATTCTTGTGCCACAATGGTGCATCTCAAGATGATTACAAGGAAGTCAGTGATAAAAAATGAGTGCTATCTACAAGCCAAGAAGGAAAGAGAAGCCCTTGTTCGTACCATTGAGGGAATTAATTATGACAATGCCATTTGGATAAGCGATATTGAGACATTCAGTCATGCCATTTCGTGAATTAGTCAAGAGAAGAGAAAGATGAAAGAGGTTGCCAACTTCAACTTCTTACCTTTTGTCTCTCTGCCAAAGTCAGACTCTTTATCACTTTCCAAGGATATTCCCTCAGAATGTAGTGTTAGTCCAGTCATGATATTTATAGATCCTCGAGTTCTTCCCTTAGCAAAAGTTATTGTAATAACCACAAGTGGTGAATTAGAGGGCTGTGTACCTCGAAACTATGTGTTTGAGGATAGATTAGAGGGATATTATCCTTTCATTGATGTAAATGAGAAAAAATCTAAGGGTTATACCCCATGAAGCTATGTATCAAAAAGTGAATCCAAGGGATATTCTCCCTTAGACTATCTAAATAGTCATTCTATGTAAACTCAATGAAATTGAAAATTCTCTTTGATTATAATGAAAAATATGTTCTGGTAAAAATTGTGAATGAGTTCTTTAAATAGAATTTCTTATGTGAATGATATATCTTTTGAATGTTGTTAACATTGGGAAAACCTTCATAGATCTAATTAAAATGAAAACCTCCAAGTATAACCGATCTTTGGAAAAGATAGTTAGGACAAGAACTAATTTTGGGGAAAGTCAAGAAGTAGGTCAAGGCACTGAGAATGCTAAAGCCAAATTGGACCATATTCTTGTTGTCATGGATTAGACTAGAGAAAGAATAGGAAACCTTGAATAGGAAGTTAGGGAAAAGGAAAGGGTGGAACAAGAAGTTCCAAATAATGAGGAAGAAGTTCCCGGTAATGAGGAAGAAGGGGAGGATTCCCAAAATCATACTAAATCTAGTGATCAAGAGAGTAATAGGTCTCAATCTCTTCCTGAGGGAGCCAAAAAGAAGCATTTGGCAAGTGAGTTATCCAGAGACATCAAAAAAATCACACCACCAAAATTTGAATGTAGTGCTATTGGAGATGCGACAGAAGTGTGGCTTATAGAGATGGAGAAATATTTCAAAATAAAAATTACTCTGAGGTCACTAAATTCATATGGGGAGCATTTCAATTAGCAGGTGAAGCATCCAACAAGTGGATGAGTAAGAAAATGGAGCTTGGTCTTAGTTCCTTAAGCCTCACTTGGAGTGAATTTATGGAGATTTTCTAAAAGCGATGGTTGCCTCAACTCTTCAATGACCAAAAGCTCATCGACTTCCAAAATTTGAGGCAAGGTGACTCCTTAGTGAATGAGTATTGGGAGAAGTTCACTAGACTCCTTAAGTATGCACCTATGTACCAGAAGGACGAGCAATTTTGTATAAGTTTATCATGGGTTTAAATGTGAAAATAGGTGGTGAGGTAGACATACACAGTCCAACTACTATGGACTTGATGTACTTAAAGGAAATTAAGCAGGAACAAAGGCTTAAGTCTATCTCAAACTACCAAGAAAGAAATAAAAGAAAGTCTAGTTGGATGAAGACTAATCAAGATCCAAGGAAAACTAGTGAAGGGACAAGTATTCAAAACCAAGGGGATAAGGGATCTCAAAATAATTGGAATGAATTAAGGAAAGAGTGAAGGGGAAACAATAACAACTTTAATGGCAATGCTAGTGGAAATGAAAATAACTCTAGAAGATCAACAAAAATGTGGGGACCAGTGAAAGGGTGTTATACATGCGGTGGGGACAATTATGAAATTAATTATCCAAGAAAATCTTCAAGGTCACAACCACATGGTAACCCTCTTCCTTCTCAAAAAGTTGCATACCAGCAAAAGGTTCATGTTGTAGTGGATAATTGGAAAGTGAAGTACCAAATTACTCCAGTGGAAGTATTAGGTACTTTGTCTAGAATTCCCATTTCAATTTTAATAGATACTAGTGCCACATAAAATTTTATTCTCCTAGAATAGCAATTCAAATGTCTAGAAAAGTTGGCTACACGGACAAACTTGTGTTGGGGTGATCCCACAATACTGGTTTACAATTTCCAAGAGATCCTGATTTTTGTTGAAATCACATATTTTTAGAAAATATAATGATTTAAGCATTGAAAAGTTCCATTTAAAGGATTCCAATTGAAGAGTGTTTGATTGAACCACCTTAGATCAAACCCCCTTGGATAGAACCCCACTAGTTTTAAACCATACCTATAACGGAGTCTCCTTTACACCTATCAAAATGCTAATAAAAAACCACTTTTGATTTACCTTTTAGGGGATCAAATGAATTCATTTAAAATTTATTTTTTGTAAGTATGTAGTCCTTATTATAAGTTTCCCAAAATGTATAATTTTAAATAAATTTAACTTTATTATTATATTTATTTTTAATTTCTTGTGAATGTAGGTTTTTAGCAAAAATCAAGCTCTTTGTTCTACACGTGGAAAAATAGCAGATTATCAAAATAAAAATTGAAAAATATCAGTGCACTAGATATTGAAGTCCTTGATCCAACAAAAAAAAATTGAATTTTGATACATACAAAAAAAGTTACGTTGTAGACAATCTGCTTATGTCTGAATTGTAATTGGTTTGACTTGGAAACTTGATTAAGGAAAAAATATCCAATAAAACACTAAGAAACCAAATCAAAGCGCTAGATATCATAGTTGCAAATCTAAATTAAAAAAAAATAGAATTTTATCCTTCATGGAAAAAAAATTATGTTGTATACGATGAGCATCACTCCTTAAAAATGGTGTTTACTAAAAAAAACTAGTTTTTGAAGGAGATGGAAAAAGAAATGCAATCTGATTCCAAAATTTTTGAAAAAAATATATTTAGAATCTACAAACAAAATTTCAGAAATCACTAGTTTCCATCATCTTCAAATTCCTCATGGTTTAGCTTCAATAGGTGCTCAAAAGTGAAGATTTAGTTAGAAAAAAATAGTTCAATGTCCAGTTTGGCCAAAAATTGTAAACCAGTATTGTGGGATTACCCATTGTAGAATGTGTTAACCAAACAAGAGCTCAAGTAAGTCAATGTCTATTCAAAGCAAGAGTTTAGCTTCCAAGTTTCTTAATGGAAGTGAATCTATACGTAGCTCCCTTAGGATCTTATGATGTCAAATTCTAGGGATGAATTGGCTATGGAGACACAAGGCCAAGGTAGATTTTCATGCAAAAATAGTACAATGTTTAGATGATCTAGGTAATTGGATGTCAATGCAAGGAATTCCTAGAGAGGTTAAGTTACAAAAGATATCCACCATGTAGATGCATAGAGCAAAGAAGAAATATTGTCCTCTTTGTAATAAAAATGGAGAAGCTTGAGGAATGTAAGGAATTCATTTCTCAAGATGATATAGTATATTATGGACCTCTAGACTTTTAAGATATCGAAGAGGGTGAAGTATTGGAATCTAGAAAATTGGATATGGAGAAATATCCTATTTTATGGAAATTTGAGGATGTATTTCCAAAAGAATTACCTAGATTACCCCCTAAGAGTTTCCTCCATCGACATAGTACAAGGGTCAGAACCTATATCAAAAGTACCTTATAGGATGACCGCAACTGAATTAATGGAGTTAAAGGCACCATTAGAAGAGTTGTTGTCTAAAGGATTGATAAGATCTAGTGTGTTCAGCTTGGAGAGCATCAATAATCTTTGTAAAGAAGAAGGATGGTACACTACACTTATGTATTTATTATCAATTGCTTAACAAAGAAATGATAAATAATAAGTATCCATTCCACATATCAATGATCTCTTTGATCAGATGCAAGGAGCGGTAGCAGTTTTGAAGATTGATCTGTGTTCTGGGTATCATCAACTTAGAATCAAGGACAAAGATATTTTCAAAACTGCATTTAGGACTAGATACAAATATTACGAGTTCAAAATCCTACCTTTTGGGCTAATGAATGCACTAACAACATTCATGAACATAATGAACAATGTATTTAGGGGTTGTCTAGATAGATTTGTTTTAGTATTTTTGGATGACATCTTAATCTACTCCAAGAATGAAGAGGAACATCTCAAGCATCTAGAGATTGTTCATCAAAGATTGAGAGAGCATAAATTATATGGAAAACTCTCAAAGTATACCTTCTTCTAGAAGAAAGTACAATATTTGGGTCACATAATTTTGCTAAAGGTATTTTGGTTGATCCAGTGAAGATAAAAGCTATGCTAGAATGGCCAGTGCCTAAGAATGTGCTAGAAGTTAGAAGTTATATGGGATTGGTTGGATATTACCGTAAGTTTGTCAAAAAAATTTCAAGGATAGCTTTTCCCATCATGTCCTTATAAAAAAAGGGAAAGAATTTTGAGTGGTACAAGAAATTTCAAGCAACATTTGACCAACTCAAAGAAAGATTGACTACAACACCAACACTAAAGGTACCAGATCTAGATGGTAACTTTGTAGTTATTACAAATGCATCAAGAGAGGGTTTGGGTGGAGTATTAATGCAAGATGGGAAAGTCATAGCCTATAAGTCTAGGAAGTTGAAGCCCTATGAACAAAATTATGCTTCTCATGATTTAGAGTTAGCAAAAATTCATGCATTACAGATGTGGAGGCATTATTTGTAGGGAAAACCATTTGAACTTAAGACCGATCACCATGGTCTCAAGTATTTGTTTACCCAACCTAATCTTAATGAAAGAAAAAGAAGGTGGTTGGAGTTGATATCTTACTATGATTTCAACATCAATTACATCAAGGGAAAAGAGAATTGGGTTGTCGATGCCTTAAGTTGTAGGAGACATATGTCCTCAATGGAATCAATCCAAATTGACTTCAAGGTTCAAGTGTTGCGAGAATCTAGGGGTGACAAATTCTATGAACAAGAAAGCACTCACGGATGATCCAAAAGATTGAAGTTACGAAAGATATCACCTTGAACCTAATGGATTATTAAGGTTTAAAGGGATAATTTATGTACCTACTTTTAGAGAACTAAGGAACTTGGTGTGGAAAGAAGTTCTCAATGCACCATATTCAGGACATCCAAGTGCAACTAATATGTTAGTCGATGCAAAACGATTATATTTTTGGAAGGATATGAAAGGGGATGCTGCAAGGTTTGAGAAAGTTGCTTAGAGTGCTAAAGAGTGAAGGCAGAGCATCATCATCCTATAGGTCTTTTGTATCCACATGAAGTTCTAGAAAGTAAGTGGCAATTCATTAGCATGGACTTTGTGCAAGGTCTCCCTATGTCAAGGAACAAGCACAATTCCATTCTGGTAGTGGTTGACAAGTTCACTAAGGTAGCACACTTTATACTAGGAAATTTGATTGATGGAGCTCCTGTAATAACTTGAAAGCTTGTTCAAGAGATATTTAGATTGCATGGGATTCTTGAAAAGATTATTTTTGATAGGGATGCTTGTGTGACATTTAGGTTTTGGAAAACCTTGTTTTCTTCACTTGAAACTTAATTGAACATAATTTATGCTTATCATCGAGAAAGGGATGGAAAAATTGAAAGGGTGAACCAAGTATTAAAAGAACTACTAAGGATGTATTGTGTGGATCAACAATACAAATGGGAAGATTACCTACCTTTGGTGGAGTTTGCATATAATAACTCCTATCATTATGTGATCTAGATGGCTCCATTTGAAGTATTATATGGAAGGAAGTGTTGAAATCCTGTAAGCTAGAATAAGTTAGAAGATAGTATAAGCTTTGGGATAGAGATGTTATAAAAAATGGAGGAACAAGTTGGAATCATTAAGCAGAGATTAGAAGAAGATAATGATAGGAAAAAAATTTATGTCGATTCTAAATGGGTACCTAGGAATTTTATAGTGGGGGATTAGGGTTTTGTTGTGAGTTAAACCTCACAAGATTTCTATCAAGTTTGGAAATTCATCCAAAGCTCCATAATACATTGGACCTTTTGAGGTTCTTGAGGAAATCAACCCTAGGTGATCCCACAATACTGGTTTATAATTTTTGGCCAAACTAGACACTAAACTGATTTTTTCTAACTAAATCTTCACTTTTGGGCACCTATAGTGGCTAAACCGTGAGGAATTTGAAGATGATGCAAACTAGTGATTTGTGACATTTTGTCTGTAGATTCTAAATATTTTTTTTCAAAATCTTTGGAATCATATTGCACTTCTTTTTCCATCTCCTTTGAAAACTAGTTTTTTCAATAAACACCATTTCTAAGGAGTGATGCTCACCATATACAACATAATTTTTTTTCCATGAAGGAAAAAATTCTAATTTTTTTGAATTTAGATTTGTAACTACGATATCTAGTGCTTTCATTTGGTTTCATAGTGTTTTATTGAATATTTTTTCCTTAATCAAGTTTCGAATTCAAACCAATTACAATTCAGACGTAGGTGGACTATATACAACATAACATTTTTGTATTTATCAAAATTCAATTTTTTTTGTTGGATCAAGGACTTCAATATCTACTGCACTGATATTTTTCATTTTTTTTATAATCTACTAATTTTCCACGTGCAAAACAAAGAGCTTGATTTTCGGTGAAAAACCTATATTCAGAAGAAATAAAAAATAATTATAATAATAAAATTAAATTTATTTAAAATTATACTTTTTGGGAAGCTTATAATAAGGACTACATACTTACAAAAAATAAATTTAAATGAATTCATTTGATCCCCCAAAAGGTAAATCAAAAGTGGTTTTTTATCAGCATTTTGATAAGTGTAAAGGAAACTCTATTATAGGTATGGTTTAAAACTAGTGGGGTTCTATCCAAGGGGGTTTGATCTAAGGTGGTTCGATCAAACCCTCTTCAATTGGAATCCTTTAAATGAAACTTTTCAAGGCTTAAATCATTATATTTTCTAAAAATATGTGATTTAAGCAAAAATCAGGATCTCTCAGAAATTGTAAACTAGTATTGTGGGATCACCACCTACTGCGTATAGAATTTCCTTGTGACCAACTCTTTCCAGGATGAACTACATATTTCATTTCTCATTTCTTAAAAATTATATACCAGGTGATAACCATGTTATTGATTGGAATGCTTTATAGGTTATACAGTAACTAGGGGTGGTAACAATCAAACCGCTTAAGGTTCTTGGAACATGTGAGCTCCACTTACATTACCAAGAGGTTCTGTAATGCAAGGTCTAGTGGGATAAGTATGTAGAAGATTTTTCCACATGAGAAGACTATGCTGAAATGAAGCAAAAGTTTCCACAAGTCTTGCTAGATTTTGAAAATTATTGAAAACAATGATGTTTTGTTTTGTGATGTGTTTTTTATGCTATGGTCATATTGATACTTAAAAATCATTGGGGACAATGATTCAAAAAGGGGATAATATGTTACACTCCATGTGTTATGAATTCATATATTTATAAAACACATTCACATTTGCTAAAGAAATTTACTGTACAAGGTAATAGTAAACAGGTCTAATGGAAATATAATGAATGAATGTTTGATTCTATTTAATGTTTTATGATGATTTTGTGTATGAAATATATGGGAAGCATATGAATGTATTGATTTGGCTAACTACTTCTATGGTGAACTAAGCTTAATGTAGGAATAGGTTCAAGCCTCCAGAAGAGAGGGAAAGTATCACTCAGGAGAAGAACTTGGTATGGTAACCTTTAATTCAATCTTACTAGGAATTTGCTTACTTTCACCCTAGTTGGTCTTAGTTCAGTTAAGAGAGTCAGGTAGATGGTAAGTGATCTTCAGTCTAGTGTATTTTTATATTGATTTGCGATCTTGTTGTATGAATGTTTGAAATGAGGTACGTAATGAAGTCTTGATGTTAAGTGGAAATCCTTCCTTGTGTGTTTACTGTTATGTCAATGAGATATATGCATAAAATGTATATATATGTATATATGTGTATTTCTATGGTAAACTCATACATATGAGTAAATACGCACATGGGTATTGTTGATCATTAAAGCTTGTGCTTCTCTGATAGTCTTATGGGAAATTTAGCGAGTGGGGGACTAATTTGTGCCTCACTGAATACCTCCAGGATTTTTATAGAAATTCAGCTCTTCTTTGTGTTTTGGGGAAAGAGGTAGAAAGAAGTGTGAACAAAACATAAAAAGGGGCGATGCGCCAAAGCTTTTACAATGCTTCCAACCTCAAATTGTTTCTTATAATTGATATGATGGACAAAAATGCCATGGACCCTTCATTGTTGAGAAGAGAACAAGCAACAAAGGCTTAGTGAAAGCACAATGTAGTTATTTAGATCTTCTCATGGGAAGCATCCATATAGGTCCATCAGATATAAGAATACTCTACCAATTAATAGAAATAATTTTTTTTTATAGAAAAACTCTTCTCTTTACAACATAATATGAAGAAAGACTAACTTTTACGAGGAAGGGAAAAGTCTAAAAGACATTATCCAATTTATGAAAGCTAACATTCAACACAGAAGCTTAACAACATGAAAATTAATAACCCATACTATCAAAGTAGGCTTAACAAAATGCTTTAATCATGAAAGAAAGATAAATAAGAAACCTGAAAAAGGATATGCCATGCACAATTTTAGAGATTTCTCATAAATAGTTTAGACTTCAAATAGATGAAAATAAAAACAAAGGTCAGATGTCAATCCAATGATAGTTCAAAATTTAAAAATATAACATGCCAGAGAAATAACAGTGTTCTATAACACCTTCTACTTCTAAAAAGAAAAAATTCCTACTAGATTTATCTTCAAAAGAAAACAACTCTTGAAGCAAATTCTTCTAACTCTTAAAATAGGTTGCCACATGTTGTTTGTAGCCAACAAAAGAGAGAACTACCATAAAACATTTTGGAAATAGAAATTTCCAGATACCCTATCCTGATAGATCACAATCTGATCTTGGATCTTGATTAGATCACAACGATCTTTTCTCATTAAGTCCCAACTGCAACATTAACGGTTCCTCAAATATTTAGCAAAGATAGCTATCAAAGAATTACGAATTGTAAAAATGCATCTTGGAAAAAATATGATTGGTCAATATTGAGGTTGATGATGCCGATTTGAAGGCTCCACTCCGAAAGCAAAATACACATTGTGTTTTGACAGGCTCCACTCCAAGGAATCACTTCACAAAAACAAACAAACTGCCCGAAGAAAAATATGATGTATCAAGCGAGTGGGGACTTCTAGCATTGTGAGAATGGCTTTAGAGAGAAACTCTGCTTAGCTAACACATGTCCTAACCCGCACCCGAAAGCAAAATTATAAACAAAAAGTCGTGCAGCCACCACATGGTGCATTGCATGCTTTTGGGAGAAATTTTTTTTACTCAAACACGGATGAGTCTGAAGCCAAAAAAAGAGCAAGGGCTGAAAACTCAAAAAAGACTACAGAAAAAATTGCTTTATAGTTCTAGTGACTCATAGGGGGCCTCCACTTGTGGAGGCATGAACCTAGAGCTCTAGAGATTTCTAAAGTTTGAGGAAGGAAAAGTGCTAGACTTCCTAATCTAAATCAGTGGGTCGGATGAGAGTACAAAGAAACTCGAATGATTGATCCAATTCAAGGACCTCCTTAAAAGAAACTCCTCCCCACCTAGTTGAAACAACCCCGACATAGTAATAAAGCTGAGAAAGGGGAAGTATCTCCTTCTTGATTTCTTCAAAAGTGGGAGATGGGCCTATACCTGAGAGTGTTGTGAAAGACTTAACTTTGAGCATGATCGCATCCATGATTTGCTCGATTGATAGCACTTCTCCAACCAGTGAGAAGAGGGCAGACAATCCTCTATCCAACAAAACTTGAAAGTCCTTAATATTTGTGACCTTTCTATTCAATGCTACCTGACACTCCTTGCTTTTCAATGTGGCCTTGTGGAAGTTAATGAATTTTTTTTCTTTCCACGATGCAGCCCGTCGATCAAAAATTCTTACATTCTTTAAAACGTCCTTTGAGGTCTTATATAACCTGGAGATCAAAGTCTCTGATTCCATGCATTGGGGAGAATATATGTGCAGAATTGGGTTGACTATCAGGTTGAATTTCTCATTTAATTCATGAGCATCCCTCAAGAATTGCATGAATGGCTTCAAGGCGGCAACTGACACTATAATCTTGTCCCAATGTGCAAAGATCGGTTTTTTTAATATCAGGTGGATACTGAATCCCTACATTGCTGCTAAATAATATCAAAGTTGAGTCTCTTTTTCTTTTATGTCCTCCAATTAACCTTTCTCTTGGAGGGCGTTAGCGCAAGGTCTGATTTCATTCTTTTGATATCTTCTTTACAAGTCTGCAAAATAGACTTGGTCACCTATTTCTGTTGTTTTTCTCTTTCTACTTCCTCTTAGGCCTTCTGGAGGTATTCAGAAACCTAAGCTCGGACACTATCCAATTCCTTTTGCACATTCTCCTGGTTGCATTGGTATTCTTTAATTTTCTCATGTTCAGCAAAAACCTCTCCTTTTAACCTCTCTATCTTGGCATGAATCTAACTCTATTTTATCCTAGGCCTCTTCCATCAATCTAATCGTTTCTCCCTACTGACTCTATAGTGGCCCTAGGTGGGTGATCTGCACATCCTTGCCTCTAATCTCTACCTACAACCTACTCATCATGTCTTTTATATTGGCTAATTCCTCCTCATGCTTCCTTAGCCTTTTTTCCAGTTTCTCATAGTCAGCGTAGACCACCTTCTGAGTGGCCTTAGCCAGAACCATTTTGTCTCGCAGGAGAGTTTCACTGAAGTTGAGGCCTATGAATTTGATGTCATAATATTCTATCCACATTTCTCCAACTAGCTTAGATGCTAAAGGCTTCATGGAAGTAATCCACAAGGAATTTTGTTCTTCATCAAAACTAACTTTAATCTTCTTTATGGTTGGTTGCACTGCAGCTTTCACTAGCATTTTTTGTTTTCTTTTATGTCAGCTCTGCTTTGTCACATCAAATGAGTTCAAATACTCTGCGAAGTATCAATTCTTTGTTCAACAAGAGAAGCACCTAGAGGGAGAATGAAATAGGTAACAGAAGGGGGAGCCTTGGTTGTATGAGGTTGTAGAGAGGCGAAAGAGAGTGTTATCATGGAAAAAGGCAGGATGCCATATGGAGATTGAAAAGGGGAAATTCTCGTCAGAGTGAAAGGGGAAGTGGGTGAAAACAAAGGAATTTCCCAGAGGTGGATAGGTTTATATTACATGGATGCTTCATTATTCTCAATGGGGCCCTTGATAGGGCAATCAAAGAATCAATTGTGGCTATAGTGGATGACACTGGCTCAACACGCAAGGTTTCTTCACAAGGTTCACTATTGAATATGGCTAGGGATTCATTTAGGACCAATAGGTCAGAATTTTCTGATGGAGGGCTCTTTTCCACAGGTGGAGGTAGAGGAATGACTAGAGAAGCAAATGTAGGAAGAAGAGGGGGAGCAAAACTTCCTGAGTTACCAAATCTGAATGTCCTGATAGAGCAGATTCTACTTCTTCTTCCCCTCTGGCTAGCTCACCGAGTCCACAGAGGGCTTGGACTCATCTCCTCTTCGTGTAGTCAGAATCAGTAGATTTAGATCCTTTGGTGGCTGATCCTGCCAAAATTTGACCTTCGATAACCACAACAGACCTCTTCGAGGATCGTCGGGTCCTTTTTCCTTTTCCTCGGGCACTAATAGAGAAAGTGGCCTACAGATCCTTTTGTCTCAACCCTTTTCCTTTGTCAAGTTGTTGGGTGTGGGAAGTGTAGAGCAGAAGCTACTCCTATTCAATTTCTTGACTAGTCTTAGGGTTTCTATCCTCACTTCCAACCTCTTTATCATAAACTTCATTGAACCTTTCATCATGTGGCCAGACTTGCCCAAACAAGGTGCTAGTGTTCCCAAACTCTTATCAAAATCTCCAGATATCCTCCTTTCTCTTTGACCATCCCAGGCACTTTAGTTGTGTACTGAGGGACTTTCCCATTGGGAGGCTCCTCTGGTATTCCACCATTTTGAAATAAAATCTAAGCCATGGTGGTTTTTTGTGTGGTATGAAGGCCAAATCAACATAGAATTATGGCCTCTTTGAAGTGGTGTTCCTGTTACCCAATTTTTTTCGACGGGCTCGATCAAGCAGGGTAACCTATGTTTTCAAGTGTTCATGAAGGCCAACTGGAGGAACAATTTCATCCAGGTTAATTTTTTAACTTGTTTGCTTCTTGTGCAGCTTCGGGGGGAAAGTCATTATTTTAAAAATTTGGCACGTGGATTAAATGTGGCTCCCACAAGGGTTGAGCCCAGCGTGCTGGTATTTAGTTTTGGGTGGGTCTTCATCTTGTTTTTCCTTGTTTTTCCCCTTTTGGTTTTGTTTTCCTTGGGCCCTTTTCTTTTGTTCTGTCAGAGGCGGGGTCAAGACAAAACCAAACATTGGAACTTTTCAAAAGTTTTGGTTTCTATTTTTGTTCCGGTCCAGGTTCCAGTACCGCACTTATGTGCATTTCATTTTCTTCTTTGACCTTGCATGTGACCGTGGGGTGGTTTTTTCCCTTTGTTTCTTATTCTTTCCTTTTTTCCCCATTTTTTGTTATGTTTTGGCGGACCTGGGATCGGAACTAAAACCGAACTTGGAACTTTTCCAAAGGTTCCAGTTCTAGTTCTGGTCCCGCCGATCTTGTTTGCTTGTTCTACTTTTGTTCTTCATTTTCTGGTTGTGGGATGTTTTTTCTTCCCTTCTTTTTTTCCTTTCTTGTCCTTTTTCGTCATCTTTGTATGGTGTCAAAGGTGGGTTTGGGACGAAATCTGATCTTAAACCTTTAGGAAGGTTTCAGTGTCTGATTTGTCTCCGCCCCCACCCCTGCTATGTTTTGTCTGGGATCGGTCTTGGTTCTAATCCCACCTTTCCTTTATTGGGCCTTCCTTTGTTTTGTTAGACCCAGGACGTGGACCAAAACCAAGTGATGAATTTTTCCAAGGATCCAGTTCTTGTTCCATCCCTGGCCCTGGCCCCAGTTCTGCCCTTTCTTCTCTTCTTTTCTTCATGGCCGGTGGTCGAGGGAGGTCTTCCCATTTTTGTTCTTCCTTGAGTTTTTCTTTTTCCTTGTGCCTTGCATGTTGCCAAAGGCGGGATCAAAATGGAATCCAAACTTAAAACTTCAAAAAAGTTTCAGGTCTAGATTTGGTTATGGTTCCACTTCCATTGGACTGTTTGTTTTTGCCCTGTTCTGACTCTAGTCTCATTTTGGTTCTCATCCTGGCTCCGACTCCGCCGGAGGGTTCAAGCTCAGGAAGAATTGAAGGTGGTCTCGCCGATAGAGTTTTCCTTTGGCATGAGGTCTTTCTAACCCAATAGGGTCTTGCCGAAGTGAAGGGAGTGTTGCTAAGGAAAAGGAGTTCGGCAAGGGGTTTGGCCGATAAGAAGAAGTCTCGGCGAAAGGAAAGAGTTCACCATAATGTCTCGGTGAACAAATGAATTCTCACCAAAGGGGGCTTTCACCATGAGGTCTTGCCAACCCAATAGGGTCTTACCAAAATAGAAATGGGACATTGGTAAGACTCTTGCCACCCGCTGTGAAGTCTCGCCGACCTGGTGGTGTCTTGCTGATAGCGATGGAGCTATTATAGGCTTTAGTGAGACCTTTAGCTGATAGTGATAGTCTGGGTGACATTTTTTGACATTGATATAACTCTGGACACTCATTATGAAGTCTTACCAACCGTCGTATGTCCTACCGAATGCTGTTGTGAGGTATAATCACATCGGGGAGACATGGCTAGTGTCTCACCAACATGCAATTCTGATGAAGCAACCTTTGACCGTCTAGAAATCTACGTGGCCTGAGTCTGACCAATTAGAGAGAGCTAAGGACAGACCTTGGGACATTTGACTGTCTAACTTCCCCCCTGTGAATGAGATCAACATAGCATAACAACATTGATCTACTCTGAGATCGAAGGTGATCGGTCAGCTCAGTGAGCATGGTGTAAAGGATCTAACAGGGGAGATCAGATGTTGCTTCTCGAAGATGGTTGACTTGAAGAAAGATCTAGAGTGAGAAGAAAGCCGAAGAAGAGGAAATCGTGAGTCACGATGACAGTTGGGACCATTACTAGTAAAGGGGCATCGACATTAATGATAATGCTTTAGAGAATTTAAAGCAGGTAGGAATGGGAGGCTCGATCATGGACAACGGGGATATGCATTCAATGCTGAAGTAGCTCCATTTGAAAAGATCTAAGGGCAGATCTATTGGAACACTGATATTTTTGTAAACCCTAGGACATTGGCCAACACTCTTTGGTATATATGGAATTTTTTCCTTTTTTGTAAAGCAGTTCTTGGTTAGGAGATTGTTGAAAGAGCATTATTCAGACTCTGTAACTCATTTTTCACGAATACTATAGATCTGTAACACAGACACTCCTTATTTTATCAATAGAAAGTCATTTCCTTCACATATTTTCTTTGTTTTTTTAGTATTAGTCGTGAGTTGCATGATAAAATTTAGTGTAATCCTTTATTTTATCAGATTCCTTTAGTACTGGATGCAAAGAATATTATGTCATAAAGCGTGTTTATGTTAGTGATCTCTTTCTATTGCATTTATATTTGTGAAAACATCTTTTTTTCCTTGTGTTAAGCATCAGAACAGTCGGAACCTTGCATAGACTCATTTTTATAAACATAAATCCCTGTATTGTGAGACTGTTTAGCTCTATTGAGATTTTCTGTGAGTTTTCTATAGTATTGTCATATTTTTATCTTTGGTGTATCACCTGTTAGTGATAGGTTTTTGAATTTCAAGTATATCCTTCTTACTCTTTTCCTTGTCATTCTTTAGTTTTTCTCAAGTTATCTTAAGGGGAACCAGCCCGTAATCTGGAGGTCCACTTCATTCCCAGGTCACCCACAACCTCAAAGTGTTCCCATGTGTTAATAGGTTGCTACAGTTGATAGCTTAGCAAGGGTGCAAACTTTATTTGACAACAATTTTTGGCACACCTGGTGGGACTGAGAACTATTTTTCAGTCTTAAACCAAAATTATCATACTGCTGTTTGGTATGTGTAGCAAAAATTGTAGTCTTTAAGAGACAAATTTTAGCATACTTGGCGAGTCCGAGCCCATATTTAGCAGTTCCAGTGCATTACTACTCATGAGAAGAGTGCAGACAAGGAATAGCTCGCCTGTTTTTGATTATTTGCAGTTGTCCCCACCTAGAAGAAGGGGGAGAGAAATCCAGAAGGTTCAAAAGATAGTTGTTTATTTCAGAAGATCCAAGTCGAGTCCTTCTGTGAGAGGCCATACTGTTGTTCTTGTCATTACTACTAAGAATACCCTAGTGACAATGATTCCAGTAGTGAGAAATCAACCATTTGTTGCTTTTAACCAAGGTAGCCCACTGAATCTGACTTAGCATGATGAAATTCCTGTCATTTCCTTAAGAATTTTTCCATATTTTCATGGTGAGGATCATACCACCCCATCAGAGCATATAAAGGATGTTTCCAACCTGTGTGTTGTTCACCATTTGATTGAAGAAAATGTTGCACTCAGATTGTTGGCAGCATCCTTTAAAGAAAAGGCCTTACAATGGTTTAGAGGCCTGCCCATCAACTCCATAGCAACTTGGGATGAGCTAGGCAGCCAGCTGTGCAAGTTTTTTGAAGATAAATCAGACCACTTGTCATCGGTGGAGCAACTGTCTACAATAAGAAGGGCTCCACTTGAAGTTATGTCAGATTTCAATCACCGTTTCCAGAGGACGTGGGATAGAATCCCACAAATAGTAAGACCTACTGCTAATCATGCATTTTTATACTACTTAAGGGCTTTAAATAGTGATATTTCTGTAATGATTCAATCAATGGGAGGTGATACACTTCCTGCAACATACGGTGTAGCTGTTAGAGCTGAAAACAACCTCATACAGGCTGGTAAAATTTCTCAAAGACCACCTATGCCAATATTTCCCACTTCCCAGCCTCCAACCCCTATGCAAGTGCCTCCTTTGGCTGTTATTCCAAGTGCACCAGCCTTGCCAGCACCTGATACCCAGCCTAATGGTCAATTAAATACACTTCCAGCTCAGTCTAATGAGCTACAAGAAATTAAAGGCCTTCTAACAACCTTTGGCAATGAGATAGTTAATCTCAAAAAATAGCAAAATTAAGGTTTTAAGCCTTACTAGCCCTCATTTCAGTCTAATTACCAACAAATTAAGACCAACATTCCATCTTATCAGCCTTATAATCAGGGCCAAAGATCCGTTTCTAACCCAAGGCCATACCAAGCTTATGACTCTAATGCTGCAAGCACTTCCAAAGAGCTTACACCTATCCATAACAACTTAGTTCAAGATTATGAATGGTGCTTTCTGTGTAGTCAACCCCATAATCAAAGTACTTGTGTAAATGGGTTGCTTAACCAATCCTTGATGGTTCAGAACAATTCAGCAATACAGTCTAGTGTGACTGTAGCAACTGAAGTACAACAATAAGAGCAACAGACACATGATTCTACATTCCTAAACTGGCAAGGGGAAGAATTTTGCAGAGTAGTCCGCGCTGATTCTTCAATTGCAGACAATACACATAGTAAGAAGAGGGCAATAGATGAGGGACATCAACCTAGTACGGTTCAGACTCAATCAAAGCAAGGGTTAAACCGGCATTAGAATGCTCCTAGCTGATCAAAAGCTGACCAGATCCGAATGCTTCCAAGGGGTTAGCCTTTGGTAGGCAAGCAACAATCTAATTCATCAACCCATGTGCCTTCAGTTAAAGTGATGTTATTCCTCCCAAAGGGCAAGTTAAACCTACTACATCTTTCAATATATTGGAGCATATGAAGAAAATTAATGTACCCATGTCAATATGGGATTCTCTAAGTATTCCAGGTCAAAAGGACCTGCTTCAATATGCTTTATCAGGTTTAAGTGTCTCAGATGAGTCTAGTGTAGAAAAGGAGAATGTTGCATTGGCTAACTCTACGGTTGATAATAACGAACAACAAGCTACTAGGGCCAAGTCGCCTCCTTTTTATTTGTCATTGATTATAGGAGATCATCTGGTTCACAATTGTATGATTGACTTAGGGGCTAGTAGTTTAGTTATGCCCAAACAAGTTGTCGATAAATTTGGAATTGAATATGAGCCACTGGAAAAAGGGGTAGTACAATTGGATGGTACTGCTATGAACATAGTAGGGGTCATTAAAAATTTGAGCTTAACTCTACATGCCTGTCCCAATTTTGCAATACCACAAGATATATACATTATTGAGTTGCCCCCATACTTTTCCCTTTGTTTATCTAGGGATTTTATAGCTAGGATAGGTGGTTACCTATCCTCTGATTGGTCTCACATGCTGTTCATAACTAGATATGGCACTAGAGTCACTATTAAATCAAAACCCATAGCCAAGGTTCATATTGAACCTTACAATCCATCTCCTATCAATGCCAACTTGTTTACAAGTGAACAAGTGGAGCAACCTGTTGTTCAAGAGGTTGAGATTCAAATAGAAAGAGCATCAAATATTCTCCTTGAAGAGTGGGCACCTCAAGTTCATGAGGTGGGAAAATGTGAGCAACTGGAAGAGGTTGACATTGGTGTTTATGTGATGCATGAGACTAAATCCTTTATGCCTAAAATTGAAAAAGACAAGGAACGACATAATGACCAACATGATAATGATTTGTGGGAGTTGTATTTTGATAGCTCAAGGAGTAGGGTAGGTGCTAGTGGTGGATTTATGCTAGTGTCACCAGAAGGTCAAAAGTACTATCTAGCTTTCAGATTTTGTTTTAGCTATTCTAATAATTCTGTTGAATATGAAGCTCTAGTCCAGGGTCTAGAGTAGGTGAGACAAAGAGGTATTAGCTATCTAAAAGTTTATGGTGACAACGAGTTGATTGTCAATCAGGTGAGAAAGCTTAATGCTGTTAAAAATGATATACTCAGGTCTTATAGAAATAGGGTATGGAACCTCTTAGAAGGATTTGAAGTATTTAATCTGATTTCCATTCCTAGAGTTCAGAATAAACATGTTGATAGATTAGCTGATATAGGAGCTAAACATGATATTCCAAAGGAGATTTGCAACGATAAAACTAATCAGCATAGCAAGATTGTAGTTAGGCCTGCTGTGCCTAATATTAATATACACTGGCAAGTCTTTGATAGTGACCAACAGATTATCAGTTTTTTAAGAGAAGAAGTTGAGTTCTCACATACTAATCAAGAAAAGCTACAACACCAATACAGTGACTAGATTATCTAGTTAAAAAATAACAAGTTTCCCAAAGGCTTGGTCACTTTAGAATCCATTTTTAATACTAATGATGAAGCTAGAAAACCTAAGGGGAGTATTCAAGTTCAACAAGATCACTACGAAGAGGTTGAAGTTTTCAAATAGAAGCTTCTTAAGTTAGGAAAGGTATGTACATCTGAAGAGAAGCGTGTTTTTATTCAGCTTTTTCAAGAATTTAATGATATCTTTGCCTGGCAATATAGTTATTTAAAGGGATTTAATCCCAAGCTTGCTCAACATACCATTGAACTTGAGCCTAATGTCAAACCTATTAGGAAAAAGTAGAGGCCCTTGAATCCTAAGTTAGAACCTTTGATGAAAAAGGAGCTAGATAAGTTGATTGAAAGTAACATTATTTTCCCCATCAAGCTTACCTCATGGGTTTCAAACCTAGTACCAGTAAGGAAGAAAAATGGTGAAATAAGACTCTGTGTAGATTTTTGTGATTTAAATAGGGCCTCCTTAAAGGACTGTCATCCTTTGTCTTCTATGGAGTAGATACTTCAGGTAGTTTTAGAATCTGAAAGGTTTTCCTTATTAGATGGCTATTTTGGTTACAACCAGATATTAGTGAAAGAAGAGGATCAGTACAAGACAACCTTCACCACAAAATGGGGAACTGTGGCCTATTGGAAAATGCCCTTTGGTCTATCTAATGTTGGGGAAACCTTTCAAAAGGAAATGGATATGGCCTTTCAGGGTTTAATGTACAAGATAGTCTTAGTCTACCTTGATGATATCATGGTTTTTTCTAGGGAGGCTAAGGATCATCTGAGTCATTTGAGGTAGATTTTTGAAAAATGCAGGGAATTTGGGATATCACTTAACCCCAAAAAGTGTGTGTTTGTTGTTCACGAAGGAAGATTGCTTGGTTATGTGGTATCTAAACAGGGTATCACTATTGACCCTGAAAGAATAAATGCTATCTTAACTCTTCCTTTACCAACGCACAAGAAAAATTTGCAAAGTTTCATTGGTAGGATTAACTTTGTTAGGAGGTTTATCCTTGACATTACTGATTTATTAAGTCCACTAACTCATATGCTGAGAAAGAATGTACCTTTCAGCTGGACTAAAGATGGGAAAAGAAGCTTTGAGCTTATAAAAGAGGCATTAGCAACCATGCCTAGACTTATGAATCCTAACTTTTCTAAAGATTTTATTTTATATGCCTATGGAAATATTGATTCACTTTCAGCCATGCTAGTGCAGCGAAATGATGAGCGATCTGAACAGCCTGTGGCATTCTTTAGTCAGGGACTCAAAGATTATGAGCTCAAGTATACTTTTGTAGAGAGACATGTTCTTGTTGTCATAAGAAGCTTAAATAAGTTTAGACACATGTTTTCCAATAACAAGATTATACTGATGGTTGCTCATCCAAGTGTGAAAGAGTTCTTACTAAACAAATATTTGAGTGACAGAAGAGCTGGTTGGGTCACTAAGGTGATGGAGTATGACCTTGAACTAAAGGTTACCAAACTAATAAGATGGAGAGGTCTCTGTGAACAACTTACTGAGGACAGCAATAGAGTGTAAAGGAGGAGGAAAGTTTTTTTTTAGCACTCCAATATGGACAACAAATTGCTATACCTGCTCCTACTAGTTGGATTACAGAAATGACACATTTTTTATTGACTGGTGAGTGACCTCCTAATCTGACTAGATCCAGAAGGAGGTATTATCATTTGCAATCCATACCTTATGTTCTTTTAAATGGTTTGTTGTTTAGAAGAGATTTCCATGGTGTCCTGTTAAGATGTATTGAAGCTGATCAGGTTGATAGAGTATTGCATGAATTCCATCAAGGGTTAGTTGGCGGACACTTTTCTCTGAGAGCCACAACTCTTAAAATAATGAAAGGAGGCTATTACTGGCCTACCTTATCCAAAGACACTCATGCATGGGTAAGAAGGTGCAAAGAGTGTGCTATTTTTGCTAGAAAAGAGAAGCTGGCAGCCCTCCCACTGCAACCGATTCAAATTGATCAACCCTTCATGAAATGGGGTTTGGATTTCTTTGGGGTTATAAACCCGCCATCAAGTGCAGGCCACAAATGGATACTCATAACACTGATTATTTTTCAAAATGGACTGAAGTTGTGGCACTCAAAGAAGCTAATGAATTTGCTGTCCTAAATTTCTATGAAAAGCTAGTTACAAGATTTGGTATCCTAGATTCTATTGTGTCAGACAATGCCCTTGCTTTTTTGAATGTTAAAATTTCTGACTATACTATCAAAAATGGTATATATCTGAGTACATCCTCTAACCATTATCCACAGGGCAATGGACAAGTTGAGTCCACTAACAAGAATCTTCTGAGGATCATTAAGAGAACTATGAAAGACAATAAAAAAACCTGGCACACCAAGCTAAAATCAGCCTTGTGGGCTAATAGGATTACATCAAAAAGGTCTACAGGACTTTCTCCATACATGTTAGTGTATGGAAAGGAGGCAAGATTTCCCATTTCAGTTGAGCTCCCAACCCTCGATCTGGTAAACCAGCTTGATATGATTGAGGAGGAGCCTATGACAGCAAGGTTAGCTCAATTAGTTGAGCTTGAAGAACTCAGAGCTGAAGCAGTGAAAAGGACTGAGCAATATCAGGCTCAAATAAAAAGGTCATTCGATAAGAGGGAATCTCCTAGAGTGTTTCAGGAAGGTGACATAGTGCTAAAGTGGGATGAGTTTAAAAGTAGGCTTGGAAGGCACTCCAAATTTGATGCACTTTGGACTAGGCTATATATCATTACTAAGGAGAAACAACATATTGCTTTCCATCTATCTAGGTTAGATGGTATAGTGGAGCCAATCCCAGTGAATGGGATTCACCTCAAACATTGCTTCTGAGGTATGGACCTAAATTTGTACATAGCTGTTAGAATTCTAGAGAATAGGTGTAGTTTTCATTCCCTAAGTGATGTCCTAGCATGGTAGATAGTTTCACTTTAGTTTTCCCATTTTCAATGAGTTTTCGGCAACCAGTTATGTTCTATTAGTCTCAAGCAAGTTACAGCCATGCACGAGGCTGCTCCAAGTTTATTTTTGAGTTTTCCCAATGACTGCATCCCCAATAGATAGGACTAGGCTACTGGTTTGCATGTTTAGTAGGAGAACATCCAGTTGAGGTCGCCAAAATTGTTACCAAATTTTTTCCTACGGGCTCAATTAGGCAAGGTAACCTATGTTTTCAAGTGTTCATGAAGGCCAATTGGAGGAACAATTTCATCTGGGTTACTTTTTTAACTTGTTTGCTTCTTGTGCAGCTTTCGGGAGAAAGTCATTGTTTGAAAAATTCGGCACGTGGATTAAATGTGGCTCCCACAAGGGTTGAGCCCAGCATGCTGGTATTCAGTTTTGGGTGGGTCTTCATCTTGTTTTTCCTTGTTTTTCCCCTTTCAGTTTTGTTTTCCTTGGGCCCTTTTCTTTTGTTCTATCAGAGGCGGGGTCGAGACGAAACCAAACATTGGAACTTTTCAAAAGTTTCAGTTTCCATTTTTGTTCTTGTCCCGGGCTCTGGTTCCACACTTATGTGCATTTCATTTTCTTCTTTGACCTTGCGTGTGACCGTGGGGTGGTTTTTTCCCTTTATTTCTTCTTCTTTCCTTTTTTCCCCATTTTTTGTTGTGTTTTCGCAGACCCAAGATCGGAGCTAAAACCGAACTTGGAACTTTTCCAAAGTTTCTAGTTCTGGTTTCTGTTCTGGTTCTGATCCTGCCAGTCTTGTTTGCTTGTTCTGCTTTTGTTCTTCATTTTCTGGTTATGGGATGTTTATTCTTCCCTTCTTTTCTTCCTTTCTTGTCCTTTTTCATCATCTTTATATGGTGTTGGAGGCGGGTTTGGGACAGAATCTGATCTTAAACCTTCAAGAAGGTTTTAGTATTGGATTTGTCTTCGCCCCGTCCCCGCCATGTTTTGTCCGGGATCGGTCTTGGTTCCAATCCCACCTTTCCTTTATTGGGCCTTCCTTTGTTTTGTCAGACCTGAGACATGAACCAAAACCAAGCGATGAATTTTTCCAAGGATCCAGTTCCTGTTTCGTCCCCGGCCCCGATTCTGCCCTTTCTTCTCTTCTTTTCTTCATGGCCAGTGGTCGAGGGAGGTCTTCCCCTTTTTGTTCTTCCTTGCATTTTTCTTTTTCCTTGTGCCTTGCATGTTGCAAGAGGCAGGATCGAAACAGAATCCGAACTTAAAACTTTAGAAAAGTTTCAAGTCTAGATTTGGTTCCAATTCCAGTTCTGCCGAACTATTTGTTTTTGCCCCATTCCGACTCCGGTCTCATTTTGGTTCTCATCCCGGCTTCGACTCCACTAGAGGGTTCGAGCTCAAGAAGCATTGAAGGTGGTCTCACTGATAGAGTTTTCCTTCGACATGAGGTCTTTTTGACCCAATAGGGTCTTGCCGAAGTGAAGGGAGTGTCGCTGAGGAAAAGGAGTTCAGCGAGGGGTCTAGCTAATAAGAAGAAGTCTCGACGAAAGGAAAGAGTTCACCGTAATGTCTCGGTGAACAAATGATGTCTCGCCAAAGGGGGATTTCACCATGAGGTCTTGCCAACCTGATAGGGTCTTACCAAAATAGAAATGGGACATCGATAAGACTCTTGCCACCCACTGTGAAGTCTCACCGACCTGGTGGTGTCTTGCCGATAGTGATGGAGCTGTTATAGGCTTCAGTGGGACCTCTAGCTGACAGCAATAGTCTCGGTGACATTTTTTGACACCAATATAACTCTGGACGCTCGTTATGAAGTCTTTCTGACTGTCATATGTCCTACCAAATGCTATTGCGAGGTATAATTGCATCAAGGAGACATGGCTAGTGTCTCACTGACATGCAATTCTGATGAAGTGACCTTTAACCATCTAGAAATCTACATGGCCTAAGTCTGACCAATTAGAGAGAGCTAAGGATGAACCTTGGGACATTTGACTATTTGACTTCCCCCCTGTGAGCAAGATCGATAGAGCATAACAACATCGATCTACTCTGAGATCAAAGGTGATCGGTCAGCTCGGTGAGCATGGTGTAAAGGATCTAACAGGGGAGATTGGATGTTGCTTCTCAAAGATGGTCGACTTGAAGAGAGATCTGGAGTGAGAAGAAAGCCAAAGAAGAGGAAACCGTGAGTCATAATGATAGCAGGGACCACTACTGGTAAAGGGGCATTGACATTAATGATAATGCTTTAGAGCATTTAAAGTAGGCATGAATGAGAGGCTCGATCATGGACAATGGGGATATGCATTCAATGCCGAAGTAGCTCCATTTGAAAAGATCTAAGGGAAAATCTTTGGGAACACTAATATTTTTGTAAACCCTAGGACATTGGATGACACTCTTTGGTATATATGGCATTTTTTCCTTTTTTGTAAAGCAGTTCTTGGTTAGGAGATTGCTGAAAGAGCATTATTCAAACTCTGTAACGCATTTTTCATGAATACTATAGATCTATAACATAGACACTCCTTATTTTATCAATAGAAAGTCATTTCCTTCACAGATTTTCTTTGTTGTTTTATTATTAGTGATGAGTTGCATGATAAAATTTAGTGTAATCCCTTATTTTATCAGATTCCTTCAGTACTAGATGCAAAGAATATTATGTCATAAAGTTGGTTTATGTTAGTGATGTCTTTCTATTGCATTTATATTTGTGAAAACATCTATTTTTCCTTGTGTTAAGCATCAGAATAGTCGAAACCTTGCATAGACTCATTTTTATAAACATAAATCCCTGTATTGTGAGATTGTTTAGCTCTATTGAGATTTTCTGTGAGTTTTCTACAGTATTGTCAAATTTTTATCTTTGGTGTATCACCTGTTAGTGATAGGTTTTTGAATTTCAAGTATATCCTTCTTACTCTTTTCCTTGTCATTCTTTAGTTTTTCTCAAGTTATCTTAAGGGGAACCAGCCCGTAATCTAGAGGTTCACTTCATTCCCAGGTCACCCACAACCTCGAAGTGTTCCCATGTGTCAATAGGTTGCTACAGTTGATAGCTTAGCAAGGGTGCAAAATTTATTTGACAATAGTTCCTTCTTGATTCAAAATATTCCCACTCTTCATGCTTTAAGGTTGGGATATGATTTATCAGGTTGTAGTTCCATTTGTCACAAATGAGAACCAAGCCCAGATGTGCCAATTTTTTGGTAAACACCTCTTGGTTCTTCCATTTTGACATGTTATCTGGCCATTGACAATGGTGAGGGGAGTTGAGAAAAGCGTTGTCTTGTGCCTTCCAGCACCATAGATGTTATTTACAAGGGTTAAGTAGTGACATTCCTCCAAGGAAAAAACCCTATCTATTACAAATTTTGGGAGTATGAAAGGCTCCTCCAAAAAACCATGGGATCTAATGAAAGTGAACTCATCTCCCAAAAAATAATCTATCGAGGTCTGCAGACTTATCAACCATTGTAAAACCTCAAAATAAAAATGGCTCGGAGGTTGTGGGAACAAGTTTACAAGTACTGGGGCCATGAAATAATCTACAAACCAATAATAATCCCATTTCTTTGAAAGCACATGGGTCTAGACCAAAATCGGCTGGTAGGACCCTCTTACATCATACCTAAATAGTGACAAGTATCCTTTAAGAAATTCATAATTTTGGTGCAAAATTAAATGTACCACTTAGTACCATTATTTTCCAGTTGTTCGAACATTCTCTTAGCTATTGTCTTAGAAAAATCAAAATACTTTTGGCTCTTTTCTTTCCTGAGTATAAAATCCAAGCCCATCTAAAAAGAATAGACCTTTTCATCATCATTATAGTTGTAGATAGAGGTCAACATTGAGAAAAAATTATGTAGATCATTCTTGAATTTTCTATGCTTTAGAGGGAAGAGGAGGTGACCTCCCTCCAACTTTTCTTTCATTTCTTCCTCATAAAATTGCATCTTTTTATTTATGGTTACCCAAAAATATTCCATCACTTCCTTTTCAAAGCTCATGAAACCCCAGTTAGTAGGGATACATAACATATCCCAGATGATTGATGTACTAACTGTAACCCTTATCTTGTCACTAATTATAACCCCTGTTTTCTTGTCAAAATTCCTTGCACATGCATCCACTAGTTCTAGACATGGGTGTACAACACGCAACATGAATTGTGGCAGACCACAATTTCAAAGCCATAGTGCAAAACCTTCGGATATCCCATACTCAATCATTTTTTGCAACACACCTTCCTTGAGGTTTTTAGAGTTTACCATACTTGGGTCAAAAATATTGTCTGTGAAGTCTCGCACAAACTCTTTCTTAACAAGGTCACCTAAAACTTGAATCGATTTGGTGTGGGAAAAGTGCCATTCCTCCATCGCCAGGGTATTAGAAAATGACTCCCTCCCAAAAATGTTGATGCAACCTAGTTTTCTAGGGGAAATTCTAGCTTGTCTCCCAGAAGTTGATGTTTCTGCCATTGTTGAGCCAAAAGTTTTATAGAGAGCTTCTCCAAAGAAATAGTTACTTGCTACTTTTTGCAAAAGTTCACTTTTGGGTGCATTCAATTTTATTGTGTACATGCAGTAAAGCGTTGCCACTATCAATGTCTTACTAAATTATTCCACCAACGAAATACATGTGGGCTAGGGATTCATCTCCCTCGAGAACGCCAAATTTGTTGCGAGAATTTAATCAATACATTCTCTTTGCTACCCTTTTTCACAAACAAGCTTGCATTATTGGAAAGCACACTTATCGCTATGAAAAACATGCTCAAGCAATACGAGGTACTTTGAAAAGACTTGTGTATTCAATTTGTCAAAGCTTAGCATGTTAAACAACATATTTTCCATAAATAATAAGATTGATGCTGATGGTGGTAATGGACACATGGAGGCCATTGGTACATGAGGGAATTTAATCCACACTCCCAAATTTATTTCTCAAGGTATGTTGTTAGATTCATCATATGATTTACCTCTTGTGCTCTGATTGCTTTGACAATTTCTCCATTGCCATTCGATGAGAGATGGGTTTTTCGTTCATTGGGCTCGCCAGCGCTATCTTTCTATAAATAGATT
Organism: Sequoia sempervirens; assembly: GCA_007258455.2. Lineage (NCBI taxonomy): Eukaryota > Viridiplantae > Streptophyta > Pinopsida > Cupressales > Cupressaceae > Sequoia > Sequoia sempervirens. Next base: position 304,487,076 of record VDFB02000003.1, read on the forward strand.
TTCCACCCTAGCGAAATATTCACTCACTTTAGCTCTTCTAGTTTAGCAAGCCTTCCCTACTACATCTCATTCTGCTAACCTCTACTACTTTTTCATAATGTTAGTTGGCTTGGGTACTCCCATTCAGAGGCCGCAATACGCCTTCATGGGTGAGGTCACTAGTGACATAATTAAGTGTCTAGTCAAGAAGTGTGACCACCTTTGTGTTGTTACGTTCACGTGGGTAGTCGAACAAGAGTATGTTGAAGATGAGAACCAATTGAGAGAAACTCCAATGTTGTTTCTCGCTTTGTCACCTCCCTACTTGACTTGAACATTGCCAAGCCCTGGATAATTGAGTTCTGCCACCAGATGTTTGACTCTACAATGTTAGAAAGGCTCGGTGAAATCATGCAAGTGGCTATCCTTGCTATCGGCATTCCGAGTGCCATGGACTTCCGCAGGCACATTGATTATGGGGAAGATGTGGCCTGGTTGCCTCTCTTTATTGAATTATGCACCATGGACCTTGAGAGGCATCGTTCATCATCTTGTCTTATGACCACCTACCTGTTGCGGGAGTATGGCATGGAACATGTTCCTGGGATAGAATGGAAAAAGCACTTTGAGTTCTTGGTATATAGCCACGGAAACAAGAACTGATGTCCATGCCATGTTGAGCCCGTGTGTGTTATGTGTTTGAACCCCCCTTTTCACCTTGAAAAATAAGAAGAAGAAGAACCCGATGAAGAGCCGCTTCAACTGCTTTACAATGGTTGGAGGCTTTAGCTTTATTGTTTTTTGCTAATTTCCTCCCTTTTTCCCTTTTTGCTTTGCAACTCTTTTTGGGTTTTCTCAAGAGAGCTTCATGCTTTAATATGAGCCTCACGCTTGTATTACATTGTAAATTTTTGATGAATATAATATATACAATATGCTTCTACTTATTTTGTGCTATTCTCGTGGCTTATTAGCAAAAAAAAACATTTTTACAAAAATATTACATTGGTACATAACTGTGAAATTTTTTAGAACCTACATACCTTAATGAAATAATTTTAGATGAATATCATTAATCGGTATGTCTAGAATGTTACTATCCATGTCTTCTAGCTCATATGCATTCTTTTCTTTGCATGTATAAATGCGGAAGGGACCCTTCCATAGTGCTTCAAATTTCATATGTGGACCTGGTTTTGCACTGTGCTCATCATATTTTAATACTAGGCTTCCCTCCTAAAACTCTAGGCTGGAGGCCTTCTTGTCGAACCATTGTTTGACTACTTGTCAGTGCCCAATCATGGTTTCATATGCCTTTTTTGTCATTTCCTCAAGATTCAAGAGTTCTACTAGCTTGACCTCCATTTCGTTGTTTTCTTTGACTTCTAAAGCCTTGATCAGTTGTAACGACAAGATTTCTATACAAACAGGTAGCACTACCTCCTTTACATATAATAATTCATATGGGGTGGTCTTTAAGATTTTTTTGGGTGTGATCCTGTTGGCCCCTAGAGCGGCCTACAGATGCTTATGCCATTCCCTTTGTCATTCTGAGTCGATGCATTTGATTAGCCTAATCAGGTTCTTGTTGGTCAACTCCGCCAATCCATTTCCCTACGGGTAATAATTTGATGAAGTCTTGAGGTAGACCCCATATTTGAGAGAAAATTCAGACATTCTAGAACCCACAAAAGCTTGTGCATTATCAAATATGATGGTTTTTGGTGAACCAAATCTTGCTACCAACTTTTCAAGGAAACTTACAATCTTGCTTTACGTAGCATTTTTTAGGGCGACGACCTTTGTACATCTTGTGAAGTAGTTAGTTGTTGGAAGTATCCACTTGTGGCTAGCATTAGAAATAGGGTTTACCATTCTAAAAAAATCTAGACCCCATTGGGAGAAAGGCTCCTCGGTGACAATTAGACTTAGTGGCATAGCATAATTCTTCCTCTTGCCTACAAAATATTGACATTGGTACATTTTCTCACTAGATGGTGTGCTTTAATCAACATTGAGGGCCAGTAGTATCCTGCCCACATTATTTTAGCGCTATGGTTTTGGCAGAGAAATTTCCACCTTCGAGATTGTTGTGGAATTCATTCAAAACTCTTTCCGCTTGGGGCTTATCTAAGCATCGAAGTAGGATACCGTTGTAATTCCTTTTTAAAAAAATCCTCTCAATTAGTGCATACATGGTGCCCTACAATTGGTAGTAATTCCTTTTGTGTTGCGGAATGTTGGTCATATATTTCCCTTCTTGCATATATTTCTTTTGATCTACCACCCATAATTCATTGGACTCGAATTAATTTATGTAAGCCTGATCGGTTTCTCCTTCCGCCAAGGAGCTTAGTTCTTGCGCAAGGTATTCAAAAAGACCTCTTCCTCGAACTAGCTTGGTTGGCCTAATGTCGACATCATACTCTAGGATCTTGGTGATCTAATTGGCCCTCTTCTCATTTATTTCCCCTTTAGTGATATACTCCCGCACACTAGGATGAGCGACGAGAATAGTGATTTTGTTGGCCAATACCAGGTGTTAGAATTTCTTGAGGCTTTTAACAATAGAAAGGGCCTTTTTTTCTACAAAGTTGTACCTAGCTTCATATCCTCTGAGGGTCCTTAAGTAAAATGTGATTAGATTCTCTTTGAAATTATCTTCTTCCTTCTAAGTGAGTACCAAAGCTATGCTATGTGAGTCATTGTAGATGTAAAGCATGAAATGTTTGGAAAAGTTCAGATTAGCTTACACCGAGGTCATGGAGATGGTTTCCTTTATCTTCTTGAAAGCCTTCTTTCCTTCAAGACTCCATTTGAAGACTAGATTCTGCTTTAACATTAGCATGATAGGCCTTTCAATTCCCACAATGTCTGAAATGAATCAGCTGATGAAATTAATCTTCCCTAAGAAAGACTGCAGCCCCTTCTAGTTCATTGGCAAAGCAAGCTCCATTATCGATTTCACCCTCTTGGGGTTTATTACTATTCCCTCCTTTGATACTACAAATCTGAGTAATTTACCTTGGGATACTTCAAAGATTCACTTCTTGGGTTTAATGAAATCATGAACTATTGGCATCTCCAGAAGACATTCTCTAGATGATCAAAGTGGTCATCCCTCAATTTTGAAAAAAACTATTAAGTCATCCACATATATTAGAATGATCAGATTAATTAACCCTTTGAAAGTGATATCCATCACATGTTGGAAGGTTGCACCAGCTTTGGAGAGCCCAAAGGGTGTCTTTTCATATGCGAATGTTCCCCACTTGGTAGTGAATGTTGTTTTATACTAGTATTCCTTCTTTACATCAACCTAGTTATAACCCGAAAGACTATCAAGCAATGAGAACATCTCTGATCTGGCCATAGTCTACAAGATCTGCTCCATTGAAGGTAAGGAGTAGTGATCTTTTAGTGAAGCTTTGTTCAAATCCTTGAAATCTATACAGAGCCGAATGTCGCGATTCTTCTTTTGTACCAGTACAAGATTTGATACCCAAGTAGAATGCTTGATTGGGTATATGATCCTGGACTCGATCAATTTAGTGAACTCTTGTGCCATCAGTACTTCAAATTTTGGATTGACTATCCTTTGCTTCTATCAAACAAGTTTTGATCCTTTGGTCAAGTCAACCATATGCTAAATTATGCTTGGATCGTACCCCTTAATATCATCATAGGTCCAAGCTACGACCCTGTCATATTTAGAATACAACCCCTTGAGTCTTTCTTTGTCCTTTTATGAAACATCCCTTTCGACTTTCAATTTTCTGTCATTTTCGACATTGAACTCTTCATAGTCTTTCTCATTGACAGTGAACCTTTGTTTGCTATTTCTAGCATCCTCACAGTTGAAAAGATTCTCAAGTGAAATCAAACCTCAAGGAAGCTTGTTACCTTTTAACTAGATCACTTGCCCCTATAAAGTCTTTCTCACTTTCGTTTGTGAATGGCCAGACAATTTTCCTTAGTTCTATAGAAAGGAGACAATTTAAATATCATCCTCAAAGACCTACCAACTCTGGTTATTGTTGGGATTGATGGTTGGACCATGACTTGTACTGCATTTTTCTTTGTTGTTAAGTCAAGAATTGGTTCAAATTGTGAACCAATCGAAGCCATCCAATCGATGACACTATTTTGAGATTGGGGAATGACTCGTATATTAAAAGCTTCAAAGCTTTCAATCAAATCACATATTTGATGTCTATAGAACTTCATTCTTACATTTCTGGCAGCTGCCCGCCCATGGATTTGGCTTACGATCAACTTTGAATCTTTGAATGCTTGCACTCTTCTCTTGCCCATCCATTCGGAAAGACACAAACCATGGACCAAAGATTCATATTAGACATCATTATTCAAGCATGGGAACTGGAAATGGAAAGCTTTAAGGGTTTCCACTCCGGTCGGGGATAGTAGTTGGATTCTTGCGCTAGAGCCAAACTTGCATTTGGAACCATCAAAATATGTCGTCCATAGACTATTATCACTCAAAACACTAGGCTCTTCTTGTCCCTTTACCAATTTAGGGAAGACTTGGTTGTCATCAAAGATCACATAAGTGCCTAATCCAGTGGCATGAAAGTTCCAAAACGAGTTGGAGTCAATGAACTAATTGAGGAGGACCTCTTCTTCATGGGTCCGCTCACTTGTGTCCTCCTTGTCTTCTAACATTTTGACACAATATGTCTCCTTTTGAGAAAGAAGTGTGCACCGCTTTGAAACATAAAACTGCATTGTCTACTATATGTTCTTGGTACAAGGATTCAGACAAGATTCTCATCTTTTCCCCATGCTTTGTTCACAATATCAAGTGGGACCAATCGAGTGCTAAGTATCTACCAAGCTTTGTTGTGAAGTCTCTTGAAAGGCACAACCCAAACACTGGGGGGATGTCTATGACAACCACCTCTTGTGTGAATGTTTGGCTTGGGAATGAGAAGAGGGTCAAAGATAGATCTTTGATACGACCAACGAATGGAACCTTCTTCCTGTCTAGTTGCATAACCCCTTTCTCAAGAGACTCATACTTGACTTTCAAAGCATCTACTACTTGTTTAGGCATGACTATCATACTAGCTCCTAAATCGATCATATTATTGTGTAGGAGTTTATCCCCAACAATTAGTGTTAAAAAGAAAGGTGTGAGTTTTGGCTTGCTTACCGCTTTCTCTTTTTGATTGTCTGCCATGTTTACATATGTCGATGCTCTTGAATATTTAGGATCCAATGTGGGCTAGTTATCTTTAACTTGATTCCATGATGGAATTACATCCATCCACGATACTTGTCATCCCTCTTTTAATGCATTTTGGAGTAATGACTTTGTTGGAAAATGTGCCTCAAGCTTACGAACATGAAACTCTTGAAAGGGAAAAGTCGGTGAGACTCTTTGAATGTCTTACCGACTAGCAACTGTGTTCTAAACTTCTAAAGTACTCAGATCGTTGAGACTTTATTTGTGTCTTTCCGACGGGAGTCATCGGCAAGACATGTCTATCGTTGTGAGTTTCCCATTTCATTCCGTCGTGGCAAATCTCTTACCGACAGGTTGGTTCTAGTTGGTTATCGGGGAGACTCTTGGCAAAGAGTGGCATCGAGGAGAGACATGAAGCTTCAGAGTGACTCATTCTGACAAAGTATGTCTCACTGAGGTTTTACATATTAGCAACGGATGTCATCGGGGAGACTCTTGGCTGATAGGTTTGCAGTCGGTATGATCTCTTGCCGAGAGTGCTAGTCTCGCTAACAGATTTGTTTATGAACTGTCGATGGTTTTCCACATGATGAACTTTGGTATAACCTCTTGTCGATGGTATTGCTCTTGCCGATAGACTGGTCAGGGTGATATGAATTGTCGATGACACCGGTGTAACTTTGGTTGATGATACTTGGTTAGGTTTTCATTCAATAAGAACTCTTTCTGATGGATGTGGTCTCGTTGATAGGCTAGTGCACTCGATATGACTCTTGTCAATAATGATAATTGGGCATTGTGGCATCGGGGAGACATGGCATAGTGTCTCACTAACATGTGATTCCGTTTGAACTTCTTTGACTGAATGACTATGCTACGTGGTTATTTCTGAACCAATCAGAGAAGTGAAATGTGAATCGTTAGCAGTTGGATTATTGCAACCATTCCTATGAGGGAGATGAACAGACTGTGAGAGAATGGATTACTCTCTAGAAATGGTAGATGACGATGAATAGTTTGAGATAACAAAAGGGTTGTTTGATTGAACACATTTTGATTAGTTTGTATGAATTCAATTCAGAGAGCATTGTAACAGTGATGTTTTGTACAAGGTTGATCAAGGAAATGTTGCTGCTGTAAATTGACATCAGAAAGTGAAGTTGATCTTTTTATGTAATTTTTGTTTACTGTAATACAAAGAGGATTTTCTTGGTGTGGTGGGTTTTTCTCTCGTAAGGGTTTTCCCACATAAATCTGGTGTCCAATTGTGTATGTTCATTTCTCTTTTCTATTATTTCTTTCACAAGTATCTTAATTGGACTGTAATTTAAATATTTAAAGTCACCTCTACATTCTTCCCTGAGGTTTTGGCATTAGGAGAGTTTGTTCCGCACCTAAGCTTTCCTTACAGCCTTATGCTCTTGAATCGATATCACATCCCACAAAGATACATTAGTGGGCGCCTTCTTCAACTGCTCAACCACGTTGAGTGTTTCGACTAGAGGAACTTTGGGTTTGAACAGTGGTATCTCCTTCATCTTTAAACTAGGTAGATCTGATGCGGGTGCACTTAGTTCTTTTTTCGTCTCCTTTGTTGGCAATGGTGCGGCTTGTGACTATTGGATGGGTTGGGCCTACATAGTTTTCTTTTCTTGTGGCTGTAACTAGGGACGTTGTGGAACTTGTGGCATGTAATCTCTAGTGAATATTCTTTTGGATCTTGTATTATAGTCTGATTGTACTTGTGGAGCACTAGTCGTTAGAGCTATGTTACCATTTTTTCACTCATAAGCTCAAACAGGTAGAATTGCTTAAAGATTTCATGTTAATGAGGTACATTTTTTTAAAAAAAATCTTCATACATTCAATTGTATAAATAGAAAAATAAGAAAAGATTACAAAGGTTGTAATAGATTATTGGATTTATACAAGTGCATATAACAGAGAAAAGTAGTCTTTATTGAATGTAAAAAATATCCATTGTCTCACACAAGCCGTGAGATTAACTTTTGCTTATTCAATGCAAATTAAAAAAAAAAGAATATATATGAATAAGTAATGGAAATAAATGAACATAGGATAAGGGTAACCAGTCATTGCCTAAATGACTGGTCTATTATGGTTTGTTGTAGGTTGTCCTGATTCTTTTTTTTCTTTCGCTCTTGTTCCCTACAAGAGATGAGAAAATAGGTTAGAGCAACACTCTAAGCAATGGCTAATTACATTCATCATATGCACATGTTCATCTTATACATGTATAAAATCAATCATGCATGCCTTAGACATACCAGAAAAGTTACCAAACCATCTAGTGCATCTAGGGTATGCATTTGTTTCTAACATTGTTTGTGTCAAACAGATACAGGAGATGTTTGTTGCTGATTGTCACGTTTATTATGAGTGAGTTAAAATGTGGCTCCCAAAAGCGTTGAGCCCAACTCATAGTAATGAAATACTCACGATATAAGTAGTTAAAGCCAATATGTCATCTTTTCAAAGATAGTGAACATGACTACATGCGAAATTCATGGAGCGTTACTTCAAAGAGCTACAAAAGTTAAGAACAATAGTGATGTAGCAAAGTATTCATGAAATTAATAGGGAGTTTTACAAAGTTCCTAAAAATGGTTTCTTGTTCAAGAAATGGTTGCATCACTAAGATATATTTTCAGGAAAAATCAAGTTTGTTCTCTATTCAAGAGAGTGGATCGTTTGATTTGAAGAATAAATCAATCAACAGTGTTTCAATCTAACTTCAAGTATTTACCAGTCATTATTTAATCATCTGCTACAACTGTTAAGAGTATTACATTATTACAAATCGAGAATCAAAGCAACTTAGCCATCAAAAGCTGAGTTAAATGCATTACTTTCAGATTCAAAAGAACAACCTTATGATTTCTAGAATCTTTTTCAAAGAAGCCACAAATTTATGAATATTTTTACATATATTGTTAAACACGGCTAAAATTAAATACCCATTTTTCAGAAAAGATTCAATGTTGAAAAAGCCAAGTGATGGTTTGATAATGGTGTCCAAGTGAATGTAAAGATTTCAAGATAGAGATATAGAAGAGGCCACTACCATTATATTGTTCTCTACATTTAAACACAAAATATAATTTTTGGAAATATACCCATTTTCTAGAGTGGTGTTTGAAACAAAAATAGCTGTAAAAATAAAGAAAAAAATGGAATAGCACAGTGATTTCCAGCAAAGGTTCTGTCCACAAAGCTAGATCCTAGTATAATCATGGTGTTCAACAAGTTTGAGTCAACAAAGAATAAAAGTACAGAGAAATCATTAGAAAGGAACGCAGAGGCCACAACCTCAGAAGCCAAAAAAGCTTATAAAAGATTTTGAAATAAACAAGAATCTTCAACAAAAATCAAACTTACCTCTATATTTTAAAGAGAAATATGTGTTAAATCTCTAGACTCCTTCAAGAATTGGCGTAAGGAAGAGATTTACAGCAAAAGCTCAAATAGCATTTTCTCATAGCGACCAAACAAAGTCACAAAGTCACAACACAATAGAAAAGGATATCATAAAAATGAATAGACCAGTTGCAGCCTGAAAACTCCAAAATGACTTTAAAAAAATGAAGAAAGTTCACTAGATTCATGGCATTGAAGAACTTACCACATTTTTACTTCAAAATCTCTAGAGATTCTTCAAAAAACATTATAAGTTGCCAAGGTTTCTAGTTCAAAACTCAGCCAAGGGTTACATGGTAACGCCCTCTCAACACAGTAAAAGGCTCACTTAGAATTTGCTTGAAGCCGTAGTCTATGGAAGCTTCAAAAGCTTTCCAAAATGGAGGAAAAGCTTCCAGAAAGATTCAAAGATCAAACTCACCACGAAAATCACCAAATGTAGCCTTCAGATTTTGCAAGGAAACGACTGAGGGAGCAGAAAATTTTATCAGAAGCTAAGCTAGGTTTTCCATGGTAGCACTCAACATAGAGTTCTCCAAAAAGAATTGACAAAATGATGAAGTACAATTAATATCTTTTATTCATTTTAGGGTTTTGTGAACCCTAAGGGTTTGATGGAGGAAAGAGGCTTTTTTCCTTAGTATTTTTTTTAAAATGGAAAAATCTTTACTTCATCAAGTCGTAGTTTCTTAATCATTTGTTTTATTTTGATATCTTTTCAATTAAAATAAAGGACTTAGGATTTAGTCTTTTAATATTTTGTATTAGACTTATCCTTTATTTTTGCATTTTTATTCAAAGAATTGTAAAATATTTATTTAAAATGATAATTATAAATCATTTTAATAAAGGTTATTTTTATAAAATGCAAAATAGAGATATATTTTTTTTGCATTTGATTCAAATTGTAAAATCTTTATTTAAAGTGATGAATTATAAATCACTTCAAATAAAAGATGTTTTTGAAATGCAAAAATAAAGGTCTTTGATATAATTATGGTCAAAGGGAGTCAAATTAAGCATGAAAAGAGCTTTGCTCAAATTATGGAGATGGTTGAGTAAATTATGCCAACATGTGGAGTGAAGATAGGGAGTTTGGAGCACCAAATCAGGAGTTATCTTTCAGTTTTGAGTTCCTTTTTGACTTGGCTTGAGTCAAGGAGTGATTTGAGGCACAAATATGGAGTTATCTTTCAGTTTTGAGCCTAATTTGGAGGGCTTTCCATTTGCATACGGCTCACCAAGTTGGTGAAACTTTGACAACTCTTATTAGAGTTAGTTGGCAATTGCTTGCTTTATTTGAAGGAGAAGATTGACAACACATGGGATTTTGGAGCCAAAATTCAATTTTGAATTTTTGAAGACTTTTCTATAATTCTCTCTCTTCTTTCATTATCGGGCTTAGTTCTTGGTCTGGAGATTGTTGTGAGAGAATTGTTCACACTTTGTAACTCATTTTCCTTAATGATATTTATAGTCTTATGGAGCATATTTTGGCCTTTGTAATACAGATACTCATTTTTTCTCAATAGAAAGTCATTTCCTTCTCTATTTTTTTGTGTTCTTTAGTAATTTTTGTGAGTTACAAGATTAAATATTGAATTCTTTCATTATTTTATCAATTCCTCCAATACTGAATGCATAAGATATTATGTCATAGTCCAGGTCTCAGTTTGTGCTTTAAGTCTCATGTTTAGGAATTTTGTGAAAACATTATTGTTTTCCTTACTCTTAGCATAAGTTCAAACCTTACCTTAGAATCATTAATGCAGGTATAAGTTTGTGAGTTGTGATCACATGGATTTATTGAGTCTTTTGTAAGTTTATCAAAGTTGCAAGTTATTTTGACAATTGGTGAATCACCTTACTTTCCTATTTTATTTTACTTTATCCTTCTATCCTTTACCTCTATTAAAAAAATACCAGTTTTACAAGAAAATCCAAAGGGAACTAGCCCAAAATTTGGAGGTCTATTCTCACCATTGGATACCCATAGCCTGAGAATAGTCCGATGTGCACAAGATTTATTGATTTTTTCAGCTTAACTTCGGGTGAAAATCTTTATGTTAACAAGTTGTATTGTCCCCATTTTAGCCATATGCTCTTTGGTGGTTGATAGCCTATTACTGAAAGCCCATAGGCTTGTCAGAGGTAAAATTAGGGTTTCCTATTTTTAGGTGGATTTTGGAGCATTTTTGTGTAAGGAAAGATTAGGTGCGGAACAAACTCTCCTAACGTCAAAACCTTAGGGAAGAATGCAAATTTGACTTTAAATTTTGCAATTATAGTTCAATTAAGATACTCAAGAAAGAGATAACAGAATAGAGAAATGAACATACACAATTAGACACTAGATTTATGTAGGAAAACCCTTATGGGAGAAAAACCCACCACACCAAGAAAAACCTCTTTGTATTACAGTAAACAAAATTACATACAGAGTATAGACTTCACTTTTTGATGTCAATTTATAGCAGCATAATTTCCTAATCAACCTTGTATAGAAATGCTCATAGAAACATCCAATGAACTTACACAGATCAATCTATATTCAATCAAATAACACTGTCACTCATCGAACTATACACCGTCATCCGCCATTGCCCAATATAGGTGTTTTTTCTCACAGTCTGTTCATCTCCCTCACAAGAATGGTCGCAACAGTCCAACTGCTAGCAGTCCACATTCTACTTCTCTGATTGGTCAAAAATAGACCACGTAGGATAGACATTCGATGAAGGCATTCAAACAATATCGCATGTTGGTGAGACACTAGGCCATGTCTCCCCAATGCCACAATGCCTGACTGTTGTTATCAGCCAGAGTCACCACCTGTTATGCCTTGCATAACCACCCCATTTTATTTTATTTTGGAATAAAATGGGTCCCTCTTTTTCTTTTGTTTTGTTGGCCTTTGGTTGTTTGGTTGGGTCTTAGGAGTTCTTTGTTTTTCTCCTAATTCTTGTCTTTTGTTTTGTTGAAGGTGGATCCAGAACCAAATATAAACATGGAACTCTTTCAATGTTTCTAGTTTGAATATAGGTATGACTTCGACTCCGCCTTCTCTTTTGTTTCTCCTTTGTTCTGTTGGTTGTTTTCGATGAACACTTGGGTTGGTCCATCCTCTTGTTTTTTGGTCGTTTCCTTGTGTTTTGTTTGTTTGCTCGCACAGGAGTGAAACCAGGATTGGAACTCACATAGGAAGTTTCAAGTTTCCATTTTGTGTTCCTGTCCCGACTCAGTCTCCGCTTGTTTTCTTTCTCATTTTCTTTGTTGTTTGGGTCGGGTCCGGTGTTCGCTCTGGTCCCTCTTCCCTTGTGCTTGTGTTTTTTGTTCTTTGTTTTTTGGTAGGGACCGGATCTAGACCCAGAATGGAACTTCAAACTTTGTGAAGTTCCCTTTCAGTTTTGTCTCTGCCCCCCATCTTTGTTTGTCATTTTTGGTCGGTCCTTTTATCGGGGTCGGATCCAAGGTTGGAAATGAAATAGGGAACTTTGTGTAGTTTCTTTATCTTGTTTCTTCCCTGGCTCTATGTCCACCTTACCTTTTGATGTTCTGTGGACTTGACTTAACTGTCTGTTCGCATCATTGGCTCTGTCCCCGAACAACCGCATTTATGGCATTAAATGCAGCTTGTTTGCACACGCGAATTAATGATTAAAGGTTTAATTATGCTTAAATTGCCTCATTGTTATTATTATGTGAATTGTATAAGCAAACCACAGCAAGGAAAGTCTCAAAATAATTGATTTGATTGTGGGGGCGAATTGCGGAGCAAATCTTCGCTAATTTCTGGTCAATCCTAAGGAGCTTTTTGAGGTAAGTTTCTTTGTTTTTCCTTCTCCTATTTCTTCTTTTGAGTGTGTTGTTTTGGCACATTCGCGGGAGGGGTTTTGTTCTTTTTCTTTTGTTTTTTGTTTTCTTTGTTTGTGTTTGTGTTGTTCTTCTTGTTTTGCTTGTTTGGTTCTTTCTTTTCCATTTCATTCCATTTTGGGTTTGTCTTTCATTTGTCATTTTTGGTTTTGTTGTTTGTTTTGTTGTCGCTTTCATGATGGGTTTGTTTTTCGTATTCTAGTTTTGACTAGGGTGTCTATTTTTGAAGGGCTTTCCTTGCTTGGCTGATGAAATTCATTTTGAGACCCTGTTATGGTATTCTCACATCAATTTTGTGTTGTTCGTATGAGATTCTTGTTGTGCCCTAGTTTTTGGAAGTAGGGTGTCGGGCGAACAAGGGTTTTGCAATATAACCTTTTCCATTGTTTAAATAACTTTTGTATGGAGGAGCTCTTGGAGGGTTAAACTATGCTATTTCTACTTTCCTTTGGGGCCCATGTGACCCAAGGTTTATGGTTCATATGACTGCCTTGTTTGAAATACTCTTCATTTGTTGGAATTATTCTACTCCCGTTCATTATTATGACATCTTGATATATTTACTCTTGGTCAGAACCGGATCCGGAGGGGAAGCTGAAATTGGTAACTAACATTTCTTTTTGGTCCAATCCCCATTCCAGTCTGGCTTTCAACCTTGTTTTGGTTCTGGTTTGGTTCCTATTCTGGTCCCGCTTCTGACACTATTTTTCTCCTTGTCTAGTTCCGATCGCGACCTCGCCGCATGATAAGAGAGATTGTTTATGCCTAATACTTCTACGGTTCTACCTCCGATAAAGGCATAGTTTGACCAAGTAAATATTATCTTAGGAGGATGGAGTAGGGATTATATGATTGACTAACTTAGATGTTTTGTTCATCTAATACAAGAAATTGTTGTAGGAATTAAGAAATGTTAGGAGCATTAGATGAGGCCTCTCAGAGAAGCCAACCAAGTGAAACTTCATGGCAAGGAGTTAGACCGAAGAAGATCAAGGTGGAACAACTTCTATATACCTTGAGATGTAGGCATAGGGAGGTTGTCCTCACAACTAGCAAAATTGATTCTGATTGGGCTAATGTTACTAACACCAATTTGGGCCCTTTTAACTATGAAGAATTGCATGAGGAGACATTCATTGAGGAGCAGCTCACATGAAGGACAAAAAGGATTGTTCAATCTAGGATGGCACATGTTGCACTCTTCCCCCTATCTATCTAATGTTCAGAGTTGATTCTTGCAACAACTAGAGCATATAACCCTGCTACTAGGCAGTGTGTGGATGTAAAGGGTATGTTATTATTAAATTCACACCTCCAATGATCAAATTCCTATTTCATATACCTGATCCCAAGAATCCTAAGCAATTGAATGAGGCAGAGGCTTTGAAGCTTTATAGTGATAATAAGGAGAGGAATAGATTTCACATGAATAAGACTTGGATGAGGGTGGAGAAGAAGTCTCTGACCAAGCTTCCAGACTAGCCTAAGAGGGTAGACTTTAGTAAAGAAATTGTAGATATAATCATGTTCCTTTCTAGGGTGTTTGGAAAAAGGGATGCTTCACTATTTAAAGAATGGATGTTTCCATTCATTCAAACTATTTTGGATGAGAGGCAACAATTTGATTGGTCAATGATAGTATCAGACAACATTCACAATCAAATGATAAAAGTGAGAGAAACCAAGCATTTCTTTATGACCTCCTATGTAGTTTATGCAACTGCCCGAGTGGGGATTTTTCCAGGACTGCAAACAGTGGGTACATTGGGGGAATCCCAAGGACAGAAGAGAGTGTGGGAATACTATAATCAGCTCACCTTGTAGGCATCAGAGCAACATTATAGAAGGGTAAATGATGTCGTTCTTTATGTCATTATTAACAAACTTAATGGTGATGTGGGATATAGGCTTAGCAGGGAGTCAATGGCTTTTTTGAATGAATGGGGACATTGGTTTATCCAATACCCCACATTCACCTATTTCAGGTTAGCAAGCTTTCATGGTCACCCCCATTTTCCACCTAGATGTTGTAGTGATAGGATCATTCTAATGGAGTTTATTTATCAAGCCTTGGCTATTAATTTCTAGTTTGGCAACAAACACAAGACTGGTTGCCATAAGTTTCCAATGAAGCTGGGAGCCTTTAGCTGTCCACACATTCAGGAAGCTAAGGTTGTTTGTGATGAATTAGTTTATTTAAAGTTAGGCTTGTACATTGCAAGGAAATATTATGACCCCAAGCACAAGATGAGGGCTTTGCTTCCTAGTGTCTTTGAGAAGCACCTTAATCTGTTGGAGGATTTTTGGGAGGACTTGCAAGATGAATATGACCTTAGGAAAAAGAATTATGAAAGGATACCTATCCCACTTATGGTTGAGTTTGGGATAAAAGAAGATATTCCAGGAACATTGTCTGATGATGGGATAGTTTTGGATTTCAGGTATGATGCAGACAAGATTGGTACTAAAGATCTTGATCCAATAGATTGGAATGTTGAGGAGACAATTGACATAAAGCAAATTGCAAGACCGATATTGGATAGGAGTATTCAATGGGTGAGTTTGAGGACTAATCAAGTCGAGGCTCCATTATCTAAGAAGAGGAAAGCTGCAGGTACCACCCAAGGATATAAAAGGGAAAAGAGAAGGATGGAACCTAAGGAACCTTTAGATTTTATGCCTTCTAGTACACAAGAGGAGGTGGTTCCTCAAGACCTTCTAGAGGTTAAGAAAGATGAAACAATTGCAGCGGTGGGGCTTCTACATCTGTTGTAGGAGAGGTATCTACTCAGCCCTCTAATGTACAAGAATTAGGTCAAGAATCACCAAAGCGAGCCCTCCATGATGAAGAAAATGTCTTAAAGTGAATGGAGGATGAAATTGAGATACATAATATAGAAACAAATTCAGAAAAGACTCCATCTGATAAAGAACGTCATGTATTAACATCTTTTGATATGACAGATGATGCAGAAACCAAACACATGTTGACTGAAGAAGATCAGTGGAAACTCTTTGAAGATGCAAAAGGAGAAGTTGATGCTAAGGCACAAGCTGAGGAATCATCTAAGCAACAAGAGGAGGAGGCCAAGGCATAATCTGAATTGGCGGTCAAGCAGAAGGAGTTGGAAGATAAGGTCAAAGTTGATGAATTAGCTCAATAGCAACAACAAAAGGAGTAGGAGCTCAAGATTCAAGAAGGAAGAGATAAGTTGATGATGTAGTAGAAGATTCATAACCTTGAAGAGGAAAAGGCCCAACAAAGAAGAGAAAAAGAAAGCTATTGAAGCTAAGCTCAAAGCACAAGAAAAGGCTTATAGGAAAAAGGCAGAGCAAGAACATTTGAAATGGGAAAGAGAGGTTGCTGAGATTGCTAAATATGAAAAGAAGTCCAAGGAGGCATGGAACTATGTTGAAGAGTTGAAAAAGCAATGAGATCAAATGTTAGAGAAAAATAAAGAGGAAGAGGAATGTTTAAAGCAAGAGCTGGAGGCTAAAAGGCTACAAGAACAGGAGGATAAAGAGGAAGCATAAAGTTTAGCATAGGAAAAGGAACAAAGTGATCAACAAAATGTGCAAGAAGTTTATTCTCAACTGGTGCCTACATTGTTACAACCTCTATCTTCCACTATTGTTGCTTCTTCTTCAACCTAGGCAGCCACTACTTTGATTGCTCCTACTTGGTTAAAAATGGACTTGGAAAGAAAACAAGTTGTCCAACCATAGCCGTTGAATTAGGAGGAAATCATGAAAGAAATTGGGAAAGAAAAACCTAAAAAGAAGGCCCAGATTCTTCACTCTACTAGGCTCACTGATGCTGGAGAGATTGTTGCTAAATGTGCCAAAACCTGTAATGGAGAAGAGTCGTGATGATATGCAAATCACTGATTATCAATTGGGGGCGGTAAATTTGGGAAAGCCTACAAGAAACCAGTAAATGAGTTTGATTGATATTGTGGCCTCTTCAACTAAAACCTAGGTGATCAAAGATAAACAAAGGAAGGATAAGCTTAAAACTCAATTGGGTCAGCTCCATAGGTTTTTGAAAGATGTTTTAAGTCCCATTTCTCAACAAGCTTCTATTCATGAATCCCTAGTTTTTTTTACAAAGAGGGAAGCATATGATTTGATTCAAATGAAAAGCAAGGTAGGAATGATGGATAAATGGTTGGATAAGCTCAACAAAGAGGTTGATGATGTTCTTGTTGAGTGTTCTAAGATTCATAAGGCTACTCTTGAGTTGGCAGAAGATCTAGACCAGCAAGCTAAGTATCTAGATAAGTAGGATGATGAATACAAGGAATATGTTAAAAGGTTTGAGGATATTAGCAAAGTACCCAAGTCCACATTATTGGAATATTTGATTCTTGAGCATGGTAATTTGGATTTTGTGGAAAAAACTGTGAGCATCATAAGGTATAAGTCTAGGGCTATTCATGGGCATCAAGAAGAAGTCCAAGAAATGAGAAAGGATTTGAATCAACAGATGGTTGAATTAGAGGAAATTGTGGCCATTTTAATTAACCTAGATTCCTCAAACAAAGAAGGCCTATCTTTGGATAAACTCAGGGAGAGATGGAGGAGTAGGTTTGAGGAGATTATGCAAAAGGGAGACGATGGGGAGGATCTATTGTTAGATCAGTTTATGGATATACGGGAGGAGGTAAGAACTTCTAGAAAGCAGTTAATCAAGTTAAAGGAGATGCAAAGGTTGGTTTCTGCAGAATTTGAAAGGATCAAATTTGAAGGTGATTGGTTGGATGGGCCGGATTTGGGCACTCTTCAACAGGTGTTCTCTAGTTATGACGAGTACATCCTTGAGCATTCAATGCAAAAGTGACTGAATCTTTTCACCATACTCTATCTGCTCTTCTCCTCTTTTTGTGGGTTTTGACATAGGCTCAACTATGAGTTTGATCCATCAGTTTCACTCTCTTCTTGGAATATCATATTACTGATATGCATGTCTGGGTATGTAAGAATTTTACTCACGTTTCTTTGATTTGAGGCTCTAATTCATATTTTTCTTTTATTTAAACCCCCCCAAATGTAGACTAATTGATGCTAGGCAGTCTTGTTCTTTGTTACCAATAAAGGCCCCTTGAACATTACAGGTATATCAACCACTGAGTGAAATCAGCATAATTGAGAACCAATTACCAAGACCTTGGGAGTTAGATCTCCATGTGTTATCTTTCTCTTTCAGAAGAAATAGAATAGTAATATTTTGTTTAATGTTGTGTTTTTTTGACCATCAACAGATCTAGCACTAGAAGGAGGGCCTGAGGAAGAAGTTGGGTGACATTGGGTCATTTTCACCAAATAGGTATGAGAGAGTTTTTAGATCTTCTCAAAACCCTAAGCCACTTGTTGAACTCCAAACCCTTGTCGGGTATAGGCCTCGGGCTCATAGAGTCTTGATCCAACCTTTATCACCATTGCTCACCCATCCTGGGTTTCCACCGAACCCACCTACACCACCTCACCAGCCACTTTCACCCATTCCACAACCTACTCAACCTGTAACACCACCAAGACCTATGGCTTACTTTATCAATAACCCTTCACCATTAGGGACTATCCCTAGAGGGATACACAATCTCCCAACGAACCCAAAGAGGTTATATCCTAAGTACATGCATGGAGAATCAAGAAGTGTCGAGGAGCACATATAGTCATTTAAAGATGCCTATACCCATGCTCAGGTGGTTCATTAGGACATTGTGTGCAGATTGTTCCCCTATTCATTGGGAGACATGGTGTACAATTGGTACTTAAACTTATCCCAAGGGTCAGTTCTAAGTTGGAAAGATTTGGAGAACACCTTTATCAATCAGTTCAGGGTTTATGTAGACCCTGCCATCCTTTACCACTAGTTTTCCACCATAAGAAAATAACATCATCAACCGCTCCCTCTATTCAACACCAGGTTCCAAAGAATGTACCAAAGGTTGCAGGATCCTTAATTAGTTGGTGGTTGAGAACATCACCATCTTGGAATACTTAAGGGTTGTGGACCCTTTGATTGGCTTGTTCTTGAAAATGACATATAATGTAAACGAAACTGACTCTTTGGCTAAGGTATATCATCTCGCCATTCAGTTGCAACAACAAATCAATCTGCAATCCGGGAGTCTAGAAGGAGTTATCCCTCCTATAGGATACCAAATGTCCATTCCACCCCCTCTATTCAATATGGTCCTAGGGATGTCCTATTCCCAATATGGACCCATGTCTGAGTTCCAAGCTTCACCACCCTTGCCATTTTTTAACAATGCTCCCCAGGATTCCTCCCAGCAAAATCAAAATTACCAAAATCAAGCTAGAGGATCAAGTTTAGTTAATCAATCTTTTGCTGTGAAGAATGTAGAAAGTGAAAAGACTCTCCAACTGACCAACGAGATGTAGACTCTCAAAATGACACTATCTCAGATGTCTAATGACATGGCTCAACTTAGACAAAATCCCCCTCACAACTAGAACCAATGTTTTCAGAATTAGGGAGGATATTCTAATCAGGGTGGTTATCCTAACCAAAATTCTAATCATAATTATAATACCAACCAGAACGCCAATAGGAATTTCTAGAACAAAAACTCCTCTAATCAAAACTATCAAAATCAGAATAGAGGATACAATCAAAGGCCTAACAACAATAGGCCATGGAATACTAGACCCAATAACGGAGGAGTTTCCCACAATTATCAAGTGGGAGATGAGAAGCCACACACTGCTAACGTGGCAGACCTCAACCTTATGACCAATTGGTGTAGACTACATGATACTTCAGTCCATTTTGAGGTAAATTTCCCAAAGATGGAAAAGATGGTTAAGATAGCCCAAGTTGATGCTCCATTCTAGTGTGCATCTAACAAATCTGGTGGATCAACGGATACTGCCATGGCATATGATATCTTTGAGGAAGAACTTCCATTTCCCACCTAGGAAGACAATGAAGCGGTCGAAGATGTGTACGATTCCCAAGCCTTCCAAACCAAGGGGGGGAATTTCCTTAGAAATCAAATCAAATGGCCATTCACGACCTCTGCCCCTCCTAATAACATGGTCCCGCCAAATCAGAATGCTGATAATAATCCACCACCACCAAAGGGGCCATCAGATTCTTAGAAAAAAGGTAGTTCATCTTCAATTCCTAAATATCAGGTTAGGAATGATTTAGAATTTGATTTCATTACAGAGATGCAGAGATGCAGAGGCAGAAGACTTCAATGTCTTTCTTTGATATTTTGAAATGGTGCCCTACTCAAAAGGAAATTTTGTTGAAAGCCTTGGGGGAAGCAGACAGGTCAATAGGAAGAGAAATGGAAACTCCTACTAATGAGATGAATGTAGCTCTCTATAAAGGTAAGACTAGTACTCCACCTTTCTTGCTAAGTTTAAGAATTTTTGGAAAGAATTTATACAACTGTCTGCTGGATTCTGGGGCATCGAGGAATGTCATGCCATTTTCAATTTGTAGGAAGTTAGGTATGAGCCCACTCCAAAAAAATAAAAAGGTTATCCAGTTAGAAAAAACATAAGTTAATGTGGTAGGAGAGCTTTAAAATATCCATGTACAGATTGGATCTGATCCAAGGATCCAAACTTATGTGGATATCCAAGTCGCAGATATCCTAGAAACCTATGGTATGCTCTTGAGCAGAGACTTGATGAAAAGTCTAGGTGGATATTTGTCTTTGGATTTCTCACACATGTGGCTGCCTTGGAAAGGAATAGCAAGCCAGATTAGAATTGAACGTGAGCCCAAGCTCAAACACATAATCACTGAGTATGATTCCCCTAATGAGGTAGCCTATTTCAAAACCGAGATAGGAGTTTACAAGCAAGAGGAAATCATGACCTTTTCAGTACTTCATTCTGATGACTCACCCCTTTCACAGCAAAATGACCCAATGATTACTATTAATCAGCAAGTCCTAACAATGAAATTACAACATGATAGGCTGGTACTGGGGGAGGGGATTGATATGTGGAGTATCCTACTTCCTAACTGGTGTAGGGTGCATTACCAGAATCATTCTGAGTTAACTTGCAAACCCTGTGTAGATATTTTAAAACATGTCTCCTAGGTAGAAGAAACTTGTGAATGTCAACCTCAAGCCTCTACTAATGAATTTCCATTTCAAGAAAAAGATGCAACCATCCTTACGAGATCCGGCTCTGCTAAGAGGGAATTATCTTCTCAACTTGAGCAGACTCAGGTTCTATGTTGTGAATTACCACTAGAGTCTGAGGAATCTCAAACTTTGCAATTACACTTACCCAAGAAACACTTCCAATGCCCAGGGCATTGCTGACAAAGGTACTAAATCATGACCTAACTCAAGAAGAGGTTCAGGAATCACTTCCTAAACAAATTTTGTGTCCAGGACATTCTTCTGGTGAATCATGTCCCCAGTTACTTTCAAATACTAATGATCAACACCAGTCCGAGTCACCATATACTTCTACAAAGAAAAAATTTGTAGGCTAGAAAAAGAAAGAGATCCCAGCCCCAGATCAATTATGGAGTCTGAAATTTGATGGCTCTAAGCCCAAATCAGGAAGTGGAGTAGGGGTGGAATTAACCAATCCAAATGGAAAGACTTACTTTGCTTCCTATAGGCTATAGTTTGGTTGCACGAACAACGTGGCAGAGTACGAAGCACTTGCTAGGGGCTTAATGTTTTCCCATCAGAAGAAGGTCACATCTCTTATGGTGATGGGGGACTTTGAAGTCATTATCAAACAAGTTCACAGCCAATATACTTTCTGTAATAAAAGATTGGCTGCTTACATAAATAGAGTTTGGAATTTGATTGAGGACTTTGATGCTTTTGGAATTACTTTGATTCCTAGGGAACAAAATCATGTTGCAGATGCTTTGGCAGTTACTGCTAGTACTTTGGAGCCTATGCAAGACTCCAAATTGAAAATATTTTCAGTTGAGCTAGTTTCAGTTGACCAACACATACTCACCTTCTTGGCAAGTTCAAATGTCTTTGAAGGGAAGACCATAGATGAATCAAATAGAGATCAAGAAGAAATGGACCTTGAAGGTTCTAATATGGAAGAAGTAATGAACTTAAAAAGTAATAGTATCCCCAAGGGGATGGTAGCCTTAGAAAGGATATTTGATTATGATCCTCAGGCTTAGGAGAGAGTGCCAAAGCAAAGTGAAGGAGGGAAGTACGAATCTATTAATTTGGCTTATTCAGGTCCCAAAAGAAATGTCCTTATAGGCAAGACCTACCCTGAGGAGATAAGAAATGAAATAATCAAGGTATTAAAAGAAGATATTGTGGAAATTGCCTAAAGTTATGAAGATTTGAATACTTTTGACACCTTTGTGATCACGCACACAATACCACTAAAGCCAAAATCCAAGCCCTTTCGTCAAAAGTAGCGCTCAGTCAACGCTTTGATCGAACCATTAATACAGAAGGAAGTGCAAAAACTTTTATCAGCAAGAATCATCTTCCCAGTAAGGCACTCCACATGGGTTGCCAATCTAGTTCCAGTACGTAAGAAAAGTGGGGAGATCAGGTTGTTTGTTGACTTCAGGAACCTAAACAAAGCCTCATAGAAGGATAACTATCCACTTCCTTCTCTTGATGAGGTATTACAAACTGTCAACGAATCTCAGATGATGTCATTTTTAGATGGCTATTTTGGGTATAACCAAGTGTTGGTCAGCCATGAGGACAGGATGAAGATTACCTTCACTACAAAATGGGGAACATTTGCTTATCGACGCATGCCATTTGGCCTCATTAACGCTGGAGCTACCTTTCAGCATGCAATGGATGTGGCTTTTAAAGATTTGATAGGTAAGTGTATTATTATATATGTGGATGACTTGAAAATATTTTCCAAGAAGAGAAAGTATCATGCTTCTG
The DNA here is from genome assembly GCA_007258455.2 of Sequoia sempervirens. Lineage (NCBI taxonomy): Eukaryota > Viridiplantae > Streptophyta > Pinopsida > Cupressales > Cupressaceae > Sequoia > Sequoia sempervirens. The sequence continues at coordinate 304,509,471 of VDFB02000003.1, forward strand.
ATTTAGCAAAGGTCCTTAAGAGATGTATTAGCTATGGAGTATCTCTAAATCCCAAGAAGTGTGTCTTTGGAGTTTCTGAAGGGAAACTTCTAGGGAACATGATATCAGAAAGAGGGATATCCATAGATCCTAAAAAAGTCAAGGCCATTTTGAAATTGACGATGCCAGAAAGTAAAAAGGAGATGAGGTCCTTCTTTGAGAGGATTAATTCTTTAAGGAAGTTCATAACAGGGTTTGCAGAAATTGTCAAACCCCTCAATGAGATGATGAAGAAAGATGCTAAAATTGAATGGAGCAATGAGGCTAAATCTACATTTTCACAGATTAAGCAATCAATATTTGAGGCACCAGTCTTGACCAGCCTAGATTACCTAAAGCCCTTTTATATTTATTCATTTGCATCTGATCATTCATGTGCAACAGTCCTAACACAATGTAGAGGTGAAGGAGATGAAAGGCCAATTTCCTTCATGACCTTGCCATTCAAAAATGCAGAAGTTAGGTACCCACCCTTGGAAAAATAGGCCTTTGCATTGGTATGAGTGGTAAAAAAATTCAGGCATTACATTCTAAGGAGCCAAGTTATTGCTATAGTGCTTGATCCAACGATTAAGTCTCTCCTTATGCAAAGCGAATTAGGGGAAAGAAGAGGAAAATGGATGGCTATCTTGCAAGAGTATGATTTAGAGATCCATCCAATGAAATTGGTCTGAGGACAAGGTTTATCAAAGGCTATGGCAGATGTTGACAAGAATATTACCTATCAGCAATATACTGTGCACTCATTTACCAAGGACCCATGGTATACTGACTTGATCTTCTTCCTTCTCAATAACAGATGCCCAGAAGGAATGAATGCTACCCAAAGGAGGGAACTGAGGATGAAAAGTGCTCATTACATGCTCAAAGGAGGGGCTCTATACAAAAGAAATTATGAGGGGGTGTACCTGTGATGTCTAGATCAGCAAGAAGGTAAGCATGCCATGGTTGAATTCCATGGTAGGCATGGCACAGGACACAGATCAATAGATTCTTTGGCTCATCAAATCCTCAGGTCAGGATATTATTGGCCCCATGTGTTTAGGGATGCACATCAACATGTTAGGACATGTCATACATGTCAGACTTCTGCATCAAAGGAGTGTAATCCAGCAATGCCTCTACAACCAGTATATGAGGTAATACCATTTGTCCAATGGGAACTAGATTTTGTTGGGATAATTAATCCTAATTCTTCTGTAGGACACAAATTCATCCTAACTACTACAGACTATTGCACCCGTTGGACTAAGGCTCAACCATGCAAGAACAACACCACTGACATGGTTATCAAATTTCTCATTGAAAACATTGTTACTAGGTTTGGAGTGTCGTTCACCTTGGTATGTGACAATGGCCCTTCCTTTTCATCTGTTGAATTCATACAATGGGCTTACGAACATAAAATTATCTTGAAATATTCCTCTAACTATTATCCTCAGGGAAATGGTGTGGCGGAATCTACTAACAAGAATCTGTTAGAAGTGATAAAGAAATTACTTGAAAGTAATCCAAGGGACTGGCATACCTAGTTAAGATTTTCCTTATGAGTAGATAGAACTCGTATTAAGGTTTCTCTAGGAAGTTCCCCTTTTAAATTGGTCTATGGCCAAGATTTAGTTTTCCCCATACACTTATAGATACCTATTCTTAAGTTCATGCAGGAGTTTTATACAAGGGATGACTGGATTGAGGTAAGACTAAATAACCTTTTAAACATGGAAGAACAAAGAGATGCTGCTCTACAGTAGTTCTTCAAGCATCAGGCTGTTGTCAAATGTTTGTTTGACAAAAGAGCTAAGATTAAGGCATTCAGAATCTCAGATCTGGTGTTGCTATGGGATAAGGCTAAGGAGAAAAAGGGTGATCACCAGAAATTTGATAGACTATGGCTAGGTTTGTATCAAGTAGCCGAGATCTTGGGTGAGAACGCTTTTCATTTGACCACCTTGATGGGAGAACCTATTCTATTGCTAGTCAATGGGCAGTTTCTCAAGCATTACTTTGGATCGTAAAGGTTTGAGTTTATGAATTTATTGTATATGTATTTTGTGTAATTATTGGTTCTTTGATTCTGTTGGTTGTTTGTTTGTTGTTTCTTTCTTTCTCTTTGTTTCCTTTTTTGTTTTGTGTCCATCTTTTCTTATTCTTTGGGGATTCTCTTTTCTTTCCATCTTAAAATATTGGGGTTGTTATTCAAAGAATGTTGTGGGCACTAGGAGAGAAAATGGTTTAGGCATTTTTGGGCATATATGTCGAAAGATTTTGTTCTAAAGCTCATGTCTTATGGTCATTTTAGCATGAATCTGAAGGCTATTAGGAGTAAGGTAGATTGTAGATAACCTCATAAACTATCATTGAAATCTATCACAAAATAGATAAAACATCCAACTATAAGGTGCCTATTCATCTCAGGGTGATTATATCTTCGATTCAAGTGAAAAATATGTTTCCCCAAAAATGTCATGGGATCTACTGTAGTTCTCAACCCACATCTCAGACTATTAATGTATTTGTATTGAGAAGGTTTTTGAAAAGAATTTTCACAAGTAAGGCCTATAAAAGAAATAAGAGAAGAGAAATACTAAAATAAAAGGAGAACTCAATACTAAATGGGTAATTCAAGTATCTCTATCGGGGCTATGGATACCTGACTGGCAGTAGACCAATGCTTTGAGAGAACTAGAGGTATCTCCATCGGGGCTATGGACGCTTGACTGGTAGCAAAGCAATATCCAGGATTCCATTGCATGATAGTTGAAGGACTCAACCCATGTAGTATGGATCGTAGATGTAGTTGTTTAGGTGTGGAGAAAGCTCAAATAAAGAAGGATGCACCATAAGCATGCACACACTCAGATTCAAGTAGTACTTTATGTTGGTTCTACATTTGAGATTCCAGCTCAACTTTACTTAAATATTCTGATCACACTTAAGTTAACATGTCTCATAAATTATAAGTTTTGGGGTGACTGAATTCTTCAATATCTTAAAAATGGGTAAACAAATTTTCCCCAGCCAAGTCGCTATTTTTTATGCCTTGCATAACCACCCCATTTTAGTTTATTTTGGAATAAAATGGGTCCCCCTTTTTCTTTTGTTTTGTTGGCCTTTGGTTGTTTGGTTGGGTCTTAGGAGTTCTTTGTTTTGCTCCTAATTCTTTTCTTTTGTTCTATCGGAGGTGGGTCCAAAACCAAATATAAACATGGAACTCTTTCAAGGTTTCTAGTTCAAATATAGGTCCGACTCCGACTTCGCCTTCTCTTTTGTTTCTCCTTTGTTTTGTTGGTTGTTTTTGACGAACACTTGGGTTGGTTTGTCCTCTTGTTCATTGTTCATTTCCTTGTGTTTTGTTTGTTTACTCGTGTGGGACTAGAACTGGGATTGGAACTCACATAGGAAGTTTCAAGTTTCCATTTTGTGTTCCTATCCGGAATCCATCTCCACTCATTTTCTTTCTCATTTTCTTTATTGTTTGGTCCAGGTCCGGTGTTCGCTTTGGTCCTGCTTCCCATGTGCTTGTGTGTTTTGTTCTTTGATTTTTGGTCGGGACTAGATCTAGACCCGGAATGAAACTTCGAACTTCATGAAGTTCCCTTTTGATTTTGTCTCTGCCCCCGTCTTCATTTGTCATTTTTGGTTGGTCCTTTTGTTGGCGTCAGATCCGGGGTTGGAAATGAAATAGGGAACTTTGTGTAGTTTCTTTATCTTATTTCTAACCCAGCTCTGCGTTCACCTTACCTTTTGATGTTCCATGGACTTGACTTAACTGTCTGTTCACGTTGTTGGCTCCATCCCCGAACGACCGCATTTATGGCATTAAATGCAACCTGTTTGCACGCGTGAATTAATGATTAAAGGTTTAATTATGCTTAAACTACCTCATTATTATTATTATGCAAATTGTTTAAGAAAACCACGGCTAGGAAAGTCTCAAAAGAATTGATTTGATCGTGGGGCGAATTGCAGAGAAAATCTTGGCTAATTTCTGGTGAATCCTAAGGAGCTTTTTGAGGTAAGTTTCTTTGTTTTTCCTTCTCCCGTTTCTTCTTTTGAGTGTGTTGTTTTGGTGCATTCGCGGGAGGGGTTTTGTTATTTTTATTTTTATTTTTGTTTCCTTTATTGGTGTTTGTATTGTTCTTCTTGTTCTGCTTGTTTGGTTCTTTCTTTTTAGTTCCGTTCCATTTTGGGTTTGTCTTTCGTTTGTCATTTTTGGTTTTGTTGTTTTTTCTATTGTTGCTTTCGTGACGGGTTCGTTTGTCATACTCTAGTTTTAAATAGGGTTTCAATTTTTGAAGGGGTTTCCTTGCTTGGGTGATGAACTTCATTTTGAGACCTTGTTTTGGTATTCTCACGTCAGTTTTGGGTTGTTCGTATGGGATTCTTGTTGTGCACTAGTTTTTGGAAGTAGGGTGTCAGGCGAACTAGGGTGCTACAATATAACCTTTTCCATTGTTTAAATGACTTTTGTATGGAGGAGCTCTTGGAGGGTTAAACTATGCTATTTCTAGTTTCCTTTGGGTCCCATGTGACCCAGGGTTTATGGTTCATATGATTGCCTTGTTTGAAATACTCTCTGTTTGCTAGAATTATTCTGCTCCCATTCATTATTATGACATCTTTATATCTTTACTCTTGGTTGGAATCAGATTCGGAGGGGAAGTTGAAATTGGTAACTAACATTTATTTCTGGTTTGATCCCCGTTCTGGTCTCGCTTTCGACCTTGTTTTGGTTCTAATCGGGTTCTCGTTCTAGTCCCACCTCTGACACTATTTTCCTCCTTGTCCAAGTCTGATCCCGACCCCGCCGCATGATAAGAGAGATTGTTTATGCCTAATACTTCTTCGGTTTTGCCTCTGATAAAGGCATAGTTTTAACAAGTAAATATTATCTTAGGAGGATGGAGTAGGGATTATATGATTAACTAATTAGATGTTTTGTTCATCTAATACAGGAAATTGTTGCAGGAATTAAGAAATTTTGAGAGCATCAGATGAGGCCTCTCAAAGAATCCAACAAGGTTAAACTTCATGGCAAGGAGTTAGACCGAAGAAGATCAAGGTGGAACAAATTCTGTATACCTTGAGATGTAGGCATAGGGAGGTTGTCCTCACAACTAGCAAAATTGATTCCGATTGGGTTAACGTTACTGACACCATTTTGGGCCCTTTCAACTATGAAGAACTGCATGAGGAGACATTCACTAAGGAGTAGGTCACAAGAAGGACAAAAAAGATTGTTCAATTCGGGTTTGCACATGTTGCACTCTTCCCCCTATCTATCTAATGTCCAAAGTTGATTCTTGCAGCAACTGCAACATATAACCCCGCTACTAGGCAATGTGTGGATGTAAAGGGTAATGTCATTATTGACTTCATGCCTCCAATGATCAAATTCCTATTTCATATACCTGATCCCAAGAATCCTAAGCAATTGAATGAGGCAGAGGCTTTGAATATTTACAGTGATCATAAGGAGAGGAATAGATTTCACATGAATAAGACTTGGATGAGGGTGGAGAAGAAGTCTCTAACTAAGCTTCCAGACCAACCTAAGAGGGTAGACTTTAGTAAAGGAATTTCAGATATAATCATGCTAAGGGATGCTTCACTATTTAAAGAATGGATGTTTCCTTTCATTCAAACTATTTTGGATGGGAGGCAACAATTTGACTGGTCAATGATAGTATCAGACAACATTCACAATCAAATGATAAAAGTGAGAGAAACCAAGTGTTTCTTTATGACCTCCTATGTAGTTTATGTAGCTTCCTGAGTGGGGATTTTTCCCGGACTTCAAACAGTGGGTATATTGGGGGAAGCCAAAGGACAAAAGAGAGTGTGGGAAAATTATAATCAGTTTACCTTCCAGGCATTAGAGCAACATTATAGAAGGGTAAATGATGCTTTTCTTTATGTCATTATTAACAAACTTAATGGTGATGTGGGATATAGGCTTAGTAGGGAGGTAATGGATTTTGTGAATGAATGGGGGCATTGGTTTATCCAGTACCCCACATTCACCTATTTTAGGTTAGCAGGCTTTGATGGTCACCCCCATTTGCTACCTAGATGTTGTGGTGGTAGGATCATTCTAATGGATTTTATTTATCAAGCCTTGGCTGTTAATTTCCAGTTTGGTAGCAAACATAAGACTGGTTGCCATAAGTTTCCAATGAAGCTGGGAGCCTTTAGTTGTCCACACATTAATGCAACTAAGGCCATTTGTGATGAATTAGTTTATTTAAAGTTGGGCTTGTACACTGCAAGGAAATATTATGACCCCAAGCACAAGATGAGGGCTTTGCTTCCCAGTGTCTTTGAGAAGCACTTTAATCTGTTGGAGGGTTTTTGGGAGGACTTGCAAGATGAATATGAACTTAGGAAAAATAATTATGAAATGATACCTATCCCACTTATGGTTGAGTTTGGGATAAAAGAAGACATTCCAGAAACATTGTCTAATGATGGGATAGTTTTTGATCCCGAGTATGATGCAGACAAGATTGGTACTAAAGATCTTGATCCAATAGATTGGAATGCTGAGGAGACAATTGACATAAAGAAGATTGCATGACTGGTGTTGGATAGGAGTATTCAATGGGTGAGTTTGAGGACTAATCAGGCCAAGGCTCCATCATCTAAGAATAGGAAATTTGTAGGTACCACCCAAGGATATAAAAAGGAAAAGAGAAGGATGGAACCTAAGGAACCTTTAGAGTTTATGCCTTCTAGTATACAAGAGGAGGTGGTTCCTCAAAACCTTCGAGAGGTTAAGGAAGATGAAACAATTATAGACGTGGGGGGTTCTACATCTGTTGCAGGGTAGGTATCTACTCAACCCTCTAATGCACAAGAATTAGGTCAAGAATCACCAAATGGAGCCCTCCATGATGAAGCAGAGGTCTTAAATTGAATGGAGGATGAAATTGAGGTACATAATATAGAAACAAATTCAGAAAAGACTCCATCTGATAAAGAGCATCATGTATTAACATCTTTTGATATGACAGATGATGCAGAAACCAAACATATATTAACTGAAGAAGATCAGTGGAAACTCTTTGAAGATGCAAAAAGAGAAGCTGATGCTAAGGAACAAGCTAAGGCATCATCTAAGCAACAAGAGGAGGAGGCCAAGGAACAATCTAAATTGGAGGTCAAACAGAAGGAGTTGGAAGATAAGGTCAAGGCTGATGAATTAGCTCAATAGAAACAACAAAAGGACTAGGAGCTCAAGATTCAGGAAGAAAGAGATAATTTGATGATGCAGTAGAAGATTCATAACCTTGAAGAGGAAAAGGCCCAGCAAAGAAGAAAAAAAGAATCTATTGAAGCTAAGCTCAAAGCACAAGAAAAGGCTTATAGGAAAAGGAAGAGCAAGAACATTTGAAAAGGGAAAGAGAGGTTGTTGAGATTGTTGAATATGAAAAGAATTCCAAGGAGGCATGGAACTATGTTGAAGAGTTGAAAAATCAGCGGGATCAAATGTTAGAGAAAAATAAAGAGGAAGAGGAATGTTTAAAGCAGGAGCTGGAGGCTAAAAGGCTGCAAGAATAGAAGGATAAAGAGGAAGCAAAAAGGTTAGCATAGGAAAAGGAACAAAGTGATCAGAAAAATGTGCAGGAAGTTGATTCTCAACCAGGGCCTACATTGTTACAACCTCTGTCTTCCACTACTGTTGCTTCTTCTTCAACCCGGGCAACCACTACTCATATTGCTCCTACTTGGTTAAAACTGGACTTGGAAAGAAAACAAGTTTTCCAATCACAACCATTGAATTGGGAGGAAATGATGAAAGAAGTTGGGAAAGAAAAAACTAAAAAGAAGGCCTAGGTTCTTCACTCTACTAGGCTCACTGATGTTGGAGAGATTGTTGCTAAATGTGCCATACCCGTAATGGAGAAGAGCCGTGATGATATGAAAATCATGAATTATCAGTTGGGGGCAGTAAATTTGGGAAATCCTACAAGAAACCAGCAAATGAGTTTGATTGATATTGTGGCCTCTTCAACTAAAAACCAGATGAACAAAGATAAACAAAGGAAGGATGAGATTAAAACTCAATTGGATCAGCTCCATAGGTTTTTGAAAGATGTTTCAAGTCCCATTTCTCAACAAGTTGCTCTTCCTAGATCGCCAGTTTTGTTAACAAAGAGGGAAGCATATGATTTGATTCAAATGAAAAGCAAGGTAGGAATGATGGATAAATGGTTGGATAAGCTCAACTAGGAGGTTGATAATTTTCTTGTTGAGGGTTCTAAGATTCATAAGGCTACTCTTGAGTTGGCAGAAGATCTAGACCAGTAGGCTAAGGATCTAGATAAGCAGGATGATGAATACAAGGAATATGTTAAAAGGCTTGAGGATATTAGCAAAGTACCCAAGTACACATTGTTGGAATATTCGATTCTTGAGCATAGTAATGTGGATTTTGTGGAAAAAACTGTGAGCATCATAAGGTATAAGTCTAGGGATATTCATGGGCATCAAGAAGAAGTCTGAGAAATGATCAAGGATTTGAATCAATTGATGGTTGAATTAGAGGAAATTGTGGCCATTTTAATTAACCTAGATTCCTCAAACAAAGAAGTCCTATCTTTGAATAAACTCGGGGAGAGATGGAGGGGTATGTTTGAGGAGATTATGCAAAAGGGAGATGATGGGGAAGATCTATTGTTAGATTAGTTTATGGATATCCGGGAGTAGGTAAGAACTGCTAGAAAGGAGTTAATCAAGTTAAAGGAAATGCAAAGGTTGGTTTCTGCAGAATTTGAAAGGATCAAATTTGAAGGTGATTGGTTGGATGGGCCAGATTTGGGTACTCTTCAATAGGTGTTCTCTAGTTATGACGAGTACATGCTCGAGCATTTAGTGCAAAAGTAATTGACTCTTTTCACCATACTCTATCTTCTATTCTCCTCTTTTTGTGGGTTTTTACATAGGCTCAACTTTGAGTTTGATCCGTCGATTTCACTCTCTTCTTGGAATATTAGATTTCTTGTTGGCACAACAAAGTGATCAACCCTTAAACAAGGGTTCCTGAGTCTACTTTTTTGTTCAGTTTCTACTCCATGAATTGTGGATCTTGATTGATAATTGATAAACTTGTGCATGCGGCACCCTATATGTATTATTAGGTTCTACTTTGTAAAGGTCGGCTAATTGAAGGA
>VDFB02000003.1:304518782-304650895 GCA_007258455.2 Sequoia sempervirens
ATTGAAGATAGTTGAGAGATAGAGAGAGGGAGGTGGGAGTGGGAGAGAGATATAGGGAGGGAGGGTTAAGGGTAGATGGTAGATGGTTTAAGGGTTTAAGGTTAAGGCTGGAGGGATAGAGATAGAGGGAGTGAGTGAGAGAGAGGCCTAAGAGAGGGAGAGGGGGTAGGATATTGAAGATAGTTGAGAGATAGAGAAAGGGAGGGAGTGGGAGAGAGATAGAGGGAGGGAGGGTTAAGGGTAGAGGGTAGATGGTTTAAGGGTTTAAGGTTAAGGCTGGAGGGGATAGAGATAGAGGGAGTGAGTGAGTGAGAGAAATACTAAGAGAGGGAGAAAGGGTAGGAGGGAGAGACTTGAGAGAGAGAGGGTAGAGGGTTTAAGGGTTTGAGGTTTAAGGGTTAAGGGTTAATGGTTTAGGGTTTAGGGTTATGGTAGTGATGGAACTTCAAAGTTTTGTTCTTTGTGTTCTATTTTATAAAAACAACACATATGGACTAATAGTTGAACACAAAAAATCTATTTGTTGTTATAAAAACAACACATAATGATTTAAAATACAACTTATATTGAACACATATGGACTAATAGTTGAACACAAAAAATATATTTGTTGCTATAAAAACAACACATAATGATTTAAAATACAACTTATATTGAACAAAAATGGACCAATAGTTGAACACTAAAATTTTTTGAAAATCCTTCACATTTAATGGGAAAATACATGTTATTTATTGTGCTCACCTTTTATATTTGTAATAAGACAAACTATTAATATAAAATTATCCAATGCATGTACTGATGGAACTTCAAATTTTGTTCCTAATGTTTTCACTCATGCCCTGCCTTATGTCACTGGGCTTTCATGGTGTTGGAAAATTTCTTAGGGCTGGGGTTTTAGCTTTGTCTTCATCTTAAACCCTTGTGTTTAGCTAATGCCTTGGTCAGAATCTATTTCACCGTTACCTTTTTTGAAGGGTTTTAAAAACATCTTATGCCCCATCGTTCCATCTAGGCCTGGTCCCTTTGGTCTTAATATTTTATTTCCTTCACAGGTTTTATTTTCCTAAGTCCTGGTTGGCCCTGTGTTGAACGGTTTTATAAAAACTTATTTCATTGTTTTCCATCCGCCTAGTAATGTCCCCTTGGCCTTTAATGAATGTTTTATTTTTCAAAAGGATGAAATTCACGCTGCCGTCGATCAAAATGCCTTCAAGATCAAGGGTTTCCCACCATCCTGTGATCGAGAATTGTAGGATGGCAATATCATGGGCAGGCGACATGTGTCCCATCTGGGGATCAAATTTGTGCGATTGTTCATCAACTATCCTTTGATCTGAGTCGTTCCCCGCCATCTTGTGATGGTGCTTTGGTTGATTGCGAAATCACGGGCAGGTGCCACGTGGATTGTACAAGGTGGGGCCTGAGGAAATTTTTGTGCGATATATTTTAAATGTTTCATTGCTTCCAAAGAAAAACATTTAAAATAAAATATTTGACAAGGCCAGGGGAAAATTCATTAAAAATGAGCAAAAGCGGAGAAATTAGGGCAACTAGTGATTTTAATGGTATATTAAAACAAAAATCATATTTTGATAGTTGAATACATTCAAAATATTTCTAATATATTTCTAATTTAAAAAATATATTGTTTAATTTTTTAAATATATATTTTTTATTTATTTTTAAATATATTGTACATACAAAATTACATAATCAATAATAGATAATAGATTTTGGTGAATATATCTAGGTATGTTAATATATGCTTGAAAAACTAATTTTAATTACAAAACTTACTAACATCATTAAAAGGTAAGTGTTTATAATTATAAAAATTTAACATTAGAATTATTTAACATTTGAAATATAAAATTTAAATATTATATTATAATAGTTTATAATTTATTTATATAGTATTTTGGATAATAGAAACAATTTTGATTGATTTAATATTTTCTAAGTTCATTATTGAATTTAAATCTTATAAATATAATTATATATCTTTAATCAATATTATAATATAAAAATAATAATGAATATTGAACATCTTAGATTTTAGTATAACTTAAATATTAAAAAATTTAATGTATAAGTTTATAAAATATAATATATTTTTTTTAAATAAAGATTTAAAGATTATTATATATGTATATTTAAAGATCCATAGAATTATCTTTTTAACTATGAAATTAATATGATTAATTTCATTTATAATTTTATCTTATCTTATCTTTTTAACAATTTTTTGGTATCCTACATAATTTGTTTTCTATAAGTATCATGTTGTATACTCTTTATATGGAAGGTAGTGTTTTTTCATCGAGCTTAATAAGTTTTAATAATTTTTAGTCATTTTAAAGATTTTTATTTTTTTATAAAGTAGGTATATTTAGACTTTTGATAGCTTATGTACAATTATGCATATTCTTTTATTTATTATATTTTTTGCAATATCATGTTATTCTTGATTAATCACATTATTTGTTTGTCATTTTTATTTGTTTTGTTGAAAAATATTTTATCTTTACTTTACATCTATGATAATTTCAAAATTATCAAATTTAAAAATTATAAATAAAAACTTATTTTTATTAATCTCTTGAAGTACGTAGGTCCTAATATTTTGTAGATTAATAACTATCTAAATAGCTATTACTTTCCTTTATTTCTATAAATGTGTCTCATGTCTCTATTGAAATTTATGAGATGTGTATGTAATTCTTAGCACAACACTCTTAGAGATTAGGATTTATTTTCACATTTATCTATTTTCTTATTGTTCCTATTAGTGGCTAATTAAATATTCATTGAAAACCTACAAAGAGCTTGGGTCCTTCAATCTCAAAGCTTGTCTAATTTCTTGATGAGAATCATTCACATTGATTCCCAATATTGTGCTCCTTGCATGATACATTTATAAAATGCACTTGGTAATTTAGTATGTGGTTGAAATATTAGAGTAACAACAAATGGTTCTTTTCATTTTTGACACATGATTGGCCATTTTTACTATGTTAAATTTTTATTTTCACTTTTATTTTCATGGTTTTCATGTTGTCAATTTTTCATACCCATTTATCATTAGCAGAAATGACCCAAGAATTTAATAGAATGGACTACTCATATAATACCTTGCATTATGGAGCTCAATTCTCTGATATATTACTACTAATCAAATCCTTTGTAAATAATTGTAAACTTATGACTCCATTTAAGCATTTAATTCATTTTCTTGAATCAAAGCAAAAACATAGACACACAATTGAACAAATTCTCAAAAGAAGAATGACAACTTCATTAACATTTCATTCAAAATTCACTCAAATCCACATAAGGGAGAAAATATATTAGAATTATACATTTATTCATGCTTATAAGTCATATCTCATACAATTTAAGATAATTTGCATATATTCATCCAAAACTCAAAATAGGCTATCTATTCTATTCGTGCCTTGGGGTTTTAATAGCCAATGACACCACAGATATCACTTCCTCATCAGAGGATAGATATCTTTCTACCCATATATTTAACTCAAAACCTAGCTAGAGCTTTCATCAGTTCTCTCCCTACAAATGAGCCTTGAATTCCCTTTTATATGACAAGGGAGCAACAAGCTTCAGGCTCAAATGTAATTTCACCACAAATTTTCATTTGAACAAAATCTCCATTGCATTTGACTTTCATTTCAAAACTTCCCACACGTTGAATCTGCAAAACATAGTGGCACACGAACTGGGGAATGCTAAAAGAATAGGGAACACAAATTGTCATCAAAATTCCCTTGTCGCTAGGCCACGCAAAAAAACCAGGCAACCAAATTGCCACAAAGGCACACCATAGCAACTTCTTATTTACTCGCCACCCTACCCTTACCAATACTCAGACCCCGGTATACACACCCGCTTCTAGTTGTTGCTCAATATGGTAGACCCTCAGCCTCCTCTTCTTTCTTGTTTTTCCCAATACGGTTCCAGTCCGTCCGCTTGGGGTTTTAACAGTCGATGTGCCCATAGATATCATTTCCTCATTAGATGGTAGACCGTGATTGAAGCAACTTAAATACCGACAGTAGCGAGTCAGTCTCGGTTACATCATCAGAAGTGTTGCTTGTAAGGTCAATGGGCGAGTGTTGGCCATATCCAGAGGATACCGACTGCTTGCCTTTTTCATCTACCAGTTGATCATCAACATCCTAGAATTGCAACCTTCTACTACATCTAGTGGGCACAAGCCTGGGCTTGTCAACCAAAGCACCTTCCTGAATAGTAGGATCAAGCTTTTGTGAGCTCAAACGAACAGACCTCCTTACTGACTTACTCATTTTCTCTTCTCAGACAAGCACTCAAACTTGATTAGACTCAGCCCACAAAGTGCTCTAACTGCTACAAGAATGACACTATTAGCAGTTAATTCCTCTTGTATTTATTGTGTGAGGTAATGGCAACCTTCATCAATGCTTAGTAAATATGCATGTGCAAACATGGCAATTTGGCGGCGTATGTACTGTCACCGTTTAACTAGAGTTGCATGAGAATCCAAAGATCACCCTTCATGATTGCCAACAACAACATCTTCACATAGATTAAGATCGACGTGACTACACAAGCAAGGAATAATTCATTAATGCTTCACCAACCTTCATCTTCCTCCTGTGAGCTAGCAAGGAACAGCAGAGATTTACATTAGCTTTTGATCTTGGTTGTCAATCTAAAACCATAGGTTATGAGCTAAATAGTGGAGATTGGGCCCCACTTTCCATACAGGACATACATTTTCCTTTTGCTAACCTCACACCAAATAACAGGGCGACACCTTAGGTTTGCGAGTTGGCGGGGTATGATCGAGATCTTCTCCCATATCTTCGAATTTGGAAAACCTACACATTGCACGATTAGTATTTAATGAAAGGATTTGGCTAAGCCGTTGGTGACATGACCACAAGAGTTAATGGCTTAGGCTTACGTCACCGGATTAAAATTAAAACCCAACTTTGATTTTAATACTTTATTTCCTCCGCAGGGTTTTATTTCCTAAGTCTCGATTGGCCCCATTAAATTCTTATCCCAACCGTAACAAGAACAAATGATTAAGCTAAGGATTGTATTTGTTGTTATAACTTTAGTTCTAAAGAATTCTTAATTACCAATTCTTATTTGTGCATTTGTATATGAATCCAATTGAATGCCTTTCCATATCATTATGGAAAATTTTATTATTGCAACCCTAACTCTAACACTAATTAAACCTTGACCCTAACTTGATTGAACTCGTATTATAACCCTAACTCTAACACTAATTGAACTATAATCGTAACCCTAGGTATTGTTGAAACCTAACCCTAATTGTATTAAAACCCTAGAGAACTCTAATTGAACCCTAACCCTAAAATAGACAATAACCCTTACCTTAATAGAACCCTAACTCCAATCCTAGCCCTAATCTAAGACTAAACTTAACCCTGACCTTAATTAAACCCTTATTGAATTATAACCCTAATTGATCCCTAACCCAAATTCAATACTAATTGAACCTTAACCCTAAGTGAATAGCAACTTTAATTAAACTCCAACCATAATCCTATTTGAATTTTGACCCTAATCATAACCATAATTCAACCCTAACCTTAATTGAACCCTATCCCTAAACATGAGTTTAATTAAGTTTAAGGTTCAAATAGGGTTAGACTTTAATTAAAATTAGCTATAGGATTCAATTAGGATTAGGGTTGGGGGTAAAGATTAAGGTTCTATGATAGAGCTTGGGGTTAGTGTTAGGGTTCAATTGGGGCAAGTGTTAGTATTAAGGTTAGGGTTATGGTTCAATTAGGGTTAGTGTATAAAAAGGTTTAAGTTATGAATGTTAAAATATAAAAAATAAATGTGTTTTCAATGTTTATTTGTCAATTTAAAAGATGTGCCAATAATATTGTAATCACTAATGATTATTTTTTTCTTGATGGTTAAAATAGATTGGTAAGTAAATTTATCTATAATAAGTAAATTTATCATTGATTTTTTCTTGATAAGTAAATCAATATTTCATAAATATATCTATAATTCTTATTAAATTTTTCTTAATTATATTCAATTATATTTTATTAAATTGTTAAAAAATTTAAGTTGCTTATAAATAATTTTATGTGTTTTTTATAATTAACTTGATATTGTGTATAAAAGGTTTAAGTTATGAATGTTATAATATAAAAAAATAAATTAGTTTTCAATGTTTATTTGTTAGTTTGATGTGAGAATAATGTTGCATAGTAATGATTAAATTTTTCTTGATTGGTTAAGTGATATTGTGAAATTATTCTATGTTAATTTAATGTTATGAATGCTATATAATATAAAGAAAAATATTTCTAATATATTTTTAATGCATCTTTATATTTTATAAACAAACATCTAAAATAAAAATGTGATTGTAAAAAAAATACAACTTAATGAGTGAACATACATTTAAAGTTAAAAGTGAAATTATAAAACAAATTGTAAATTTATTTTATTTTTCTTCTATAAATATAATTTTTTTATTTGTCGTCCACCTAGTAATGCCCACTTCTCCTTTTAATGAATGTTTTATTTTGCAAGGGTTGATTTAGTGCTGCAGTTGATCTATTTCTTGCAGATATCAACGGTGCCCACCATCCCTTGATCGGGAATTGAAGGATTATGAAATCACAAGCAGGCGCCATGTGTCTTATCCAGGGGATCAAATTTGAGCTATCACTAACCAACTACCATTTGATATGAGTCGTTCCCCGCCATCCCGCGATGGTGCTTGGGTGGATTGTGAAATCACTGGCGGGTGCCATGTGTCTCATCCGATGAAGTCTAAAGAGTAAAGGAAACACTAGCCAGCTTTAAATATATTAAGGGGCAGATTACTAAGGTGTTCTCGAGACGCATATGTTCTAAATCGACATATATGTTATAATCTCACTCGAAAAGTTGCTCGTAGGTTAACGACATGGCTGGAAACTGTGTTAAAGGAACGAGATCAACGATGCCCGCTATCCCGCAATCAGGGATTACAAAGATCACAATATCATGGGCGGGTGCCACGTGCCCTTCCTAAAGGATGAAATCTGCGTGACCATTGATGAGCTATCTCTTCAAGATTGATGGTGCCCACCATCCAATGATTACAAATTTTGGGATCGCGATGTCACAGGTGCCTGCCACGTGTCTCATACAATGAAGCCTAAGGAGTGAAGAAAGTGTTCGCCGGTTTTAAATGTATTACGGGGCAAATTACTAATGCATTTCTAAGATGCACGTGTTTTATTTCAACGCAAATGTTATTATTTTAAGGGAATAGATGCTCGACAGTTGAAGGAAAGTACAGTGACCATTTTTGAAGGAGCAAGATTTATGGTAAAAAGATCGACGGTGCCCGCCATCCTACGATGGTAAATCAAAGGATTGTGATATCGCGGGCAACCACCACGTGGCATTCCTTCATGGCGTATGACATAGTGGGCCCCTTTATTTCCGTGTTGGAAATTATGTCAGCTTGTTTTGAAGATGGTTGTCGATGATTTGATCAAACTAAAGGATCAATGGCTCAAATTTAAATATGTATCAAATTCTGGTTGGAGTCGTTCGTGCAGCCCGTGAGTGAGTTTTAATGGTGGATGAGACATCTGCTGGCAAAATTTTATCAACATAAAATAAATTTACTTGTCTCATTTGTATCACAAAGCATCCAAGTATTTCGTGAAAATAGTTTCAGAGCCAAAGGTGAAATTGTGAGCAGCTATAGCCAGAAATTGGAGTTGGTGCAAAAAAAGCCGTGAGTTAATTTTCTCTATTTCCCAGTCATTCTGCACCTAAATTTGGGAAGGAGGGGTTTGCTATGCTTGTCACTGAGTTCATTAAAATATTTTGTTAGGGCTATTCTTTAATCATAAATTGTGAGGAATTGTGGTATTTTTACTCTGTAATTTCCTATCTCTGCTTAGTCATAGCCACTTGAAGTGTAACATTGTAGTGAGGCCCTAGTTTGTCTAAAATGGTGCCAACTAAGCAGCACTCTGGCCACATTGATTATTTGAAAAGAAACTTATACGATGATTTCCTAGATCAATTTCCATTATCAACAAATGACAGAAGGAAAGGTTTGGTGTTGATGTGAGGGAAAATCCTAAGGGAGGGGTTGGTGTGTAATAATTCCAACATTACAAATGTTAGGGTTCCACTCACAGGCTTAGAAATGTTCAGATTATGGTATGGATAGAGGAATTTTCCTCATCCTTTTTCAAATGGATGGATGTATAACATGAAAAAGCTAGTTGTTCTAAATGTGTTCCCTGATGTGGACTTACTTAGAGCAGTGGCCCAAAGATATGACCCTATCACACAGGTAATCAGAGATAATGATGAAGGGGTTCTATTATAAATTAACAAAGATGTTATCCAACAGACTTTTTATTTGAGTGAGCCAAGTGATGACTTGGTTCCTATTAATCTTGAAGAAATGAAGCAGGAGTATACAAAATTGAAATCTCTTTTTAGGGTTAAGCTACTTCCACCTCATCTGGTAAAGGCAGGGGGTTCACAATTTCACATCAGCCCTAGTGACCAGGAACCCTTCAGATTGAATTTTTTTGCAAAGCCTTTCATGGCTACTTTCTATTCACTATGTCAGATTTTGGGTTTCAACCCTGGTGTAGTAATGTCGATTGCATACATATTCATGGGGGTGCAAATACAACACCCTAACCTCTCTATAACATATGACTTTGCTTATTTTTTGGTGGAGAGGATAGATGAAGGACTGTCGAAGCTACAAAATGGTGATACTAGTACTCAATTCTTTTGGTTTTCCATGTTGATGCATATGTTCTTATTTAGGAATGTTGATTTCTTTGTTGAGAAGATGAACTTAAGACAATCAGTTAATGGAGAAAGATTGTCTGTATAGATATGGGCTACAGATTTATCTTGTAATAAGGAAAGTACCAGTTATGTGCAATTTGATAATTGTTTTACTACAAGATTGAGGGCTAGATTGATGGTAAATATACCTAAGATCCCTAAGGAAGTGCATGATTTCCTTAGGCCGAAGGAGAGGAAACCAGAATTGAGGGTTTTACATAACTGGGGTGACATTATCCCATATCCAGTTAGCATTGTCCTAAGAATATATGGATTTCAAGGAACCCCTCACATACTGCCATACAATGTGCCACCAAGACTAGGGTTTGCAGAAGTTGCGTGGCAAATGGGGTGAATTCATGAAGATAACCTAACTGGAAAGGGGAAGGGAACATTATTCCCTGATTATATAGTAGTGTCTGACTTTATATTTTCAAAGGGGGGCTGGACACATTTTGATAAATTTTTTGTTGATTACCATTTGAGATTTGGTCCAAGGCGACAACATGATCCTGAAGGTTTCTTTTCTCTTTTTAGACAAAGAATAAAAGGTGGAAAATTTTCACATGAGTTCAATTTCTCTAAGGATCTGATCAGGAATGAATTTGATTTAAATAGACAGGAATTAAAGAGGGAAAAGTGGATAGCTTATAGTATGCTACTGGATATTGTGCATGAAATGGATCCGAAGTATGATCCATTGATGGAATTCACTCCATACCACAAGAGAATTGATTTTTTAATGAAGAATTTCAAGGAGATAATGGACACCTTGACAACCAAAAAAATAAATTTAAGGCTAAGTCTAGATATGCAAGGACAAAGTGATATTCCAATTGAAACAAGGCCAGTATGTCAGCCTACAGAAAGGTGACCCATCTATAGGAGGAAAATGGATACTGGCAGTGATGAGGAAGAAGTAGATAGAAAAGGGAAGAAAATAATGAAGGATCCTTCACAACCAGACCCAAAATTCAAAGTACCTAGGGCTGTTAAAATCATTGAATTAAAATCTTCACTGGAGTGTAGTCCCCCATCACCACCATCTGAGCCAAGCCCTAAGAGGCAAAGAATTGCTCACCTACCTGAGGATCTCAAAGATGAAATTATTGTTACTGATCAAGACATGCAGGTTGGTATGCCATCCCCTCCTAGGTCAGCTGAATTGATTCTATCTAATTTGGATATGAAGGATAAGAGTGTGCAGGATGTAAGAATGGAGGCTTGCAAGGAGTTCTTAGATGGCAATGCATTTGTAAAGACTCATGTATTCTTGCAATTGGCATGGAGGATGAAATTTGAGGAATATCAAAATAAATGCAAGGAGAGGAGAACTAAGGCCTGATAGGTCAAATCAGGAGAATGATGAAGAAGTGAAATTTGAACTAATGGAAGAGTTCAAAAACATCACTCCTGAAGAAGGAAGACAACTAGTGAATCAGGCTGGTGTTTTGATTTTTCCTAAATGGGACATCGCAGATGCAGTGGCTTTCAATGCCATTATAAAGTCCAAGAATCCTTTTCAAGATTCTGAAGAAGAAGTTAAGGCAGCATTACAAAACTCTGCCTTTAGTGAAAAATATGAGACCTTAGCAATTTGGGAATTGGCTCCACAAGGAGGAAATCTAGACATTGCTGATATTAATCCAAATTTCAAAGGAGGATTAATAATAAAGAGGGCTTCAGAGACTACAACAACCGAAGCCACTAGTTTAATTGTGAATGTGGCCAAGTTGGCCCAAAAGACTGCTAAAAGGGAGGAGGCTGAAAGAAAGAGCCTAATGGAGAAGTATAACATTTTAATTGAAGAATATAGTAAAATGCAATATAGGAATGTTGAGCTACAAACTAAAGTAGAAAGGTTCAAGTATAGACATACTGGGGAAACATCTAATGCTCTAGGAACCAACACATCACCTCTCACAGTAGGGTCAATGCCTCTTGCTTCTCCAAATGTTTCTACACCAGGGTCTCCCATTCAAAATCCTGCTCTTACCCCTCCTCTAGAACAAGTTGATGAAGAAACAGAGTGCTTTATTGATCCAACAAAGAGGCAGCTCATGCAGAAAATTGATCAATTACAGACATCAATAAGGGTAAAAGATGAGGGTTTTCTTTCAAAAGAAAAATAAATTGTTACTATTGTTTTGGAGCATTTAAATGAAAAGGTGGATAATAAACTACCCTCTATACATTCTTTGTATTCTTTGCTATTTCAAGCAATAAAGAATAATGATAGGGATCAGGGGATAGTGATTCCAATAATTGAAAATTAGATCCCTAGGGAAAATGATTTAGATGTTATGAATAAAGCCTCAAGGTTTGATGTAAATAATAGGCCCCAATCATTGAAGCCTACTTATATATTAGTTAAATTGTTGCAAGGTTTTCAAACCTTACCAGATGATCTAAGTAGGAAGATTAGGGAATTGGTAAAGAATTTCAATGATTGGGGTAACACACTATTACCTAATATAACTGATGAGTAGGGGGAAATCAGAACACTCCAACAATGGCAGGATCAAGCAAGTAAATTCATCAATAATCAAATTAAAATAATTTGTGATGACTCAAATTATGATTTTTTGGTAAATTGTATGGATAAGATTATTGGTACCGGCTCATTTTTGGAATATTTTGAAAGAGATGCTAATTAGGTAGTGGTAAAGTATATGCCTTATAGTACAAAGGTAAAAGAGGTGATTAATTTTGACTGGACAACTAACAAAGACTACTAGAGGTGGGTAGCTAAGTATTTGAATGATGATGAGTAAAAAGAGTGGGCTACCGACAGGTGGAAAATCAGATGTTGTGGTTACAGCATTTCCAGTTTTGTATGGATGACTTTCTTGGCATGGGTTTCGCATGGTTTTTTATTATTGCATCAACCTTCCTCCGTCAACATGATGAACGAGAATATGCTCTAGGATGATTGTTGTTGTAATGATTTTTGAACAAGAATATTTTTCAAGGTGGTGGCTGTTGTAACAAATTTTGGAATATCACCAGGTGCTCCAATTGACTTGTGACAGGTGTACTTTATGGCCCGATGCTTGTTTGCGCCTTTATTTTTTATAAGAAGGATTTCAAGGCCAGAAGTATGGGTTAGCAAGTTAGATAATTTTTGTTGAGTCTAGGTGAAGTTGCAGAGTGAATTGTAAATTCTGATGGTTTTAGAGAAATATAATTTAGGTTTTGAGTCATTATGTAACAGGATTTGAGTTTATAGAGATTTAATGTTGTATAACAGTACTAGCATTTGAGTTGAAATGAAAATTCAAGCTCATGTCTCTCCATTGTACATGCATATCTAAACTTTCAATGAAATAACTAAGGGTTATTTTATCCATCTCACTGTTGTGGTGTGTATGATTCTATTTTAGCTTTAATTCAAGGAATTAATCAAAATGTTTGAATGGGATTATAGGCGGATATGTGTTGTATAAGGATTTGATAAGTAGTCCTAGGTTAGAATGCATACTGATGAAATTGTAATACAATATTTTAGGGATCTTATATGTGATGTATTAAATCTGTTATAAACCTTAGATGCTTATGAATTTGACAATGGATATATGGCACTGATCTAAGTTGTAATTATTAATGTAGTTCAATATTTGTTTGTCTTTTCCTAGAGCTTGCTACAAATTTCAAATCATTGACTATCTTATACAATGGATTGTGTTTAGTTATCCCAGCTCTAGATAGTTGATATTGTCTATGAACAACCAATTCTAGTTGATATTATCTTATTGTGTTGAGCTATTAAGTGAGATCATCCGCTATTGTTAATGTTGTTTATAATAATGGTGGAGGTTGTAAACTCATTAAGGGATCACCCTCCAGGGTCTTCAGAGCCCGAAGTGTAGGAGTCTTTTAAAGTCCTCGTCAGTTGGTCTAGGTCCTTCGAGCTGCCCTTCGATTGGAATTGGTAATTCCATAGGTAGATTAGAAGACAAACCTAGTTACATTGTAAAAGAACCAACATACACGTCAACCACTGAACAACCACCTCTACAACTGACTTTTTAATCTTTTATGATCACATGAAACATAAAACACACTAATTTCAAGGTTGTTAACATCACTATTGAAATGTTTTAATTTTTTGACCTTTCAAACATTAAAAAGTACATCATTAAATTAATTATGTAATGGCATAAAAATTAAAAACATCATGAATTAATTATGTAACCACATAAGTAAAATATAATTCTATCAAGAAATTAATATCAAATAGATAATATAATCGCATAACTTATACATTTCGATGTCATTGATCTTCTTCTTCATCCAACTCTTTGTCTGTATCATCCGATCCAGATTCGACATTGTAAGGATTGGTCATATCATCATCATCATCATCGATATCAGTTTTGATAATGTCATCATCCACACGAATATCATCTTCATGACCATTAACTCCTACATCATCATGAACTAGTTCTTCCTCTTCAACATCTTCATCAGGGACATCATCAACTAACTGTTGATCCTAATCATCATCTACATCATCTTCTAGTTCTTCAGTATCTTCTTCTTTCACCACATTATACTTTACCGGCCTTCCTCTTGGATCATGTTTAACAACAAATGACCAACCCGGTTTACCTGGAACATACCTACTCACATTGGCTTGGAAGAACATAGGGCTCATTTCCAGCTGGCTCGATCAACCTTGTATTAACCATGGTAAATCCATTATCATGTTCAATAACAGTTCTCTTAGGATCATTTTCATTCAATCGTAGCCTGTACCATATGACGACAAACAAAATTAATTTGAAGGACTTAAAGTAACACTCAAGTATATCATCCAAAATCCCATAGTATCGATTTTCTGAGACTTCTAGATGAAACATTAGTCACCTGAAAGACTACAGTTATACCATAATCAAAAGTTTTCTTCATGTCATCCAAAATTTTGATTTAAAATTTACAACCATTGCACCACATAGCCTTGTGGTGTTTCATCTGCAATATGTCAAACATGTAAAAATTATTGCAATATTGTCAGTTGATAAACATATTTATTCTTGGCTAAATGTATGCAAAGAAAGCAATCTCAAGATACATATACATCAATATACTTGAAAATAATTAAATAATATGGGTGATTAATATATTTATACGTACCTGTTTATCTCTTAAACCATATGCTAAATCAATTTCCCTTTGTGTAACATTGGAATCTCCATTACGATGAGCTTCTTTAACCAATGAAGCCACACCTTCCCATGTTAATGCCCGACCAAATTTTTGACATCATTCAATCCATACCTTCATCCAATCAAGATTGTTGGCGGCGTACAAATGTAGTGCATCCCACTCTTGACCAACTGTACCAAAAAAAATTGAAATTCACAAAAGACGTATAATTAGTTAAATACCACAATATACGACCTTAATTTATAATTGATGTATATTGAAGATTAAAAAGTAAATAAGTACAATATACATAAAAACCATATGTAAAACGTATTCCAATTAATCTCCATGACCATCTTATAATTACCTCTCACTTTCCTCAATCTACCTTTCCTCAACAGGTACTCCCCTTTGAATTTGTTAATGGATTTGAGATCCCAAATGCGATCTACATGGATCTTTGCTACAAACTTAGGAAGATATTCACTAATGTATACCATGGTCTGGTATACCATATATCCCTCCACCATAGAACCCTCAGGATGTGCTCTTTGTCTAACCAAATCCTTCAAAAATTTCAAGTGTCTCTCAACCATCCACATTGACCTTGTGTGTATAGGTCTACACAATTCAATCTCTTCAAGTTGGTGTATAAGGTAGTGTTCTTGTGCATTGAAAAATGTTGAAGGTAGACACTTTTGTATTTCACACATTAGACAAGAAATTTTTCTCTTCCAATAATTTATATCTTCTTTATGGATTTCTTTAGATGACAACCATCTACAAGTGATTCAAGGTGCAAATATATTAACGAGTTTTAACAAAAATATACAATATATTACATAACAGGTAAAACAAATGGAAATTATAAGATGTATACAACAAATTGAATAAATCTCGCTACTTACCTCATGTATTTTCCAAAATCATATATAACTTGCTTGACATTGTTGTCAAAGTTGTCTGGGAGAGATAGAGGTAGAACGTACTGCAACAATTATAAAATGATCTTTTCATTATTTTTCCAAAAGTAGTAAACACAATACACTAAAAAGTACATGTATTATATAAGTGTATATAATATACCAAAATAATTATTTTAATGAAGGTATGCCAATCATGCGTTTTCATCCCTGACCCAAATTCACCTTTCTTTGTTCTTATATTGTTTATGTTCGCAGCAAATCTTGTGGGAAATTGAATTCTTTGTATGACTTCTTTTATAGCATTGCTTTGCTGCTCTGTTAATAACCAAGGAAGGGCACTTATATTAATTTGGTCTCCATCGTTATTTAATTGAATGACATTTTTTATTGCATGATTGGCTTCTTGAATGTCAGTACAAATTTTGACAATTTTTTCTTTGTCATTCCTTCCATCCAATATTTTCCATAATGTTTATGTTATATTCTTTCTGATGTGCATTGTATCAAACAAATGCACAATTTGTAGCTGCTCATAGTAGGGCAACCTACTAAATTGTCTGGGATAACTTTTCAGTCCCTGTGTAAGCCGCCATTAATGCCTTGACGACCTTCATGAAGCATATAAGTTAAACAAATTAACAACGACAATCATTGTCAATTACAACATGAGTAAACACAACACAATATAAAAATATAAATTCAAAATATATCATATATGATAGATAAACAAATTGATCCAATGTATAACCTTGACGATTAATTCTATTATATTCCAACTTCCATAGGCGATGTGACATTCTTCATGGTTTTGATGTAGTCTCCTCTTTCCCATTGAAAGATGTTTTTCAGTAGTTCGATACTTATGATTTCTATGGATGAAGTTCCTATACTCATCAAACATTTGCTTTCCTAAACTTGTTGAATGACAAGATTTCATCTTTGGACCACAAATTAGACATGCAAATTTTCCCTTTGTTTGAAGACTTGCAAGATGATATATAATTGGATTAAATATGTCAATTTTTTTCATTATATATAATGAATAGATTATTTTTAAAACATGCATGATATCTACTTCATCAAATTAAATATTGTTAAAGTGCAGTCAAATGTTATAACATACCACAAAAATGTGTTAGCCCTAGGGCATCATGAATTGTCCATACAAGCATTGCATGGAATTGAAATTGTCTTTGTCCTATTGGTCTGGAGACGTCATACATAGTGATTCCATTCCATAACTTTAGTAACTCGTCGATAAGAGGCTCGATATATACATTCATATCTTTAACTTGGTACTTATCTAGTTGAATCAACATAAACATTACATAATTATTATAACCATTTTACTGCAATATATATAAATTAATGTACATGACTATTGAATGAAAAAAATATAAGTCATGCAACAAATAAGAAAAATGAGATGCTACTACGTTAAATAAAATTGATGTAAACAAATACCTGGAAGAATCGTTGACAACATTATGTGCTCCCTCTTTATTGGCATCCATGGAAGAATGTTATTGTTGATAACAAAAATAGGCCACACTGAGTAACTAGATCGCAGCTCTCCAAATGGATTGACACTGTCCACTCCCAATGAAAGCCTGACATTATGAGGTTCTTCTTTAAAGTGTGGCCATTTTTTCTCCATGTCCCTAAATGCAGAATCATCCACAGGCATTCGAAGAATGTCATCTCCACTTCTATTCTATGCATGGTAATCCATAAATTGCGCTAATCTTTCACACCTAAATAATTGTTGCATACGTGGAATAATGGGAATATAACGAAGAACCTTGCAAGGCACCTTCTTTGTTAGTTGATCTGTTCGATATCTACTGATATGAAATTATGGGCATTCTGTTGCAAATTCCTATTGTTTATGATATATATTATGATCATTAGGACATGCATCTATTGCTTGATACTCCATTCTGATATCTTTCATAATGGCACATAAATCTCGGTATGAGCAAGGTAAAATATTTGATGGTGGTAACAAAAATTCACCAATCAATCTACAACAAAAAATAATTTGTTCATATAAAAAATATTTATGGTACATATTTCATCCTTTATTTACTAGTGATGAACTAACAACAATTAAAATAGATGAAAAAAGATGACATATATGACATACCTTAACATCTATGAGATTGCTATGTTTGATAAACCATTCATAACTTTCAAATTCAACAGCAACAATACAACAGAGAGAAGATTTGTTTCAGAGCCTTCATAAAGGGGCCCGTATGCCTTCTCAAGTACAGGTAAATCATGAACATCATCAAACTCATCTTGATCATCATGATTAGCTCTGCCACTAAATGTGTCATGGATCAATGTATGCATACCATCATCTTCAACTATGTTTTCTAGTGCATGATCATCTTCTTCCATAGGATCATTAACTTCATCTTCGATATTCACAGCTCCATGTTCGTCCGCTTGCAAAACCACATTCTCCAGGCCGTGATAATCCATATCATCTGCCCTAAGGCACCCAACCTTTATAATAATGATTGACACAAATAAACCATGATCATGATCAAGTGATTATATATATATATAAAATATTAAAATGATATAAACATTTACAAATTCAATCAATATAAACACATATAATGAACAACTTACCAATGGACGATAATCATGCCCCCCTTCAATGTGACCATGATGCCTACAATGTTTTTCAGCTGTTGTGATTAAAATTCATCTCATCTTTAAGCCCTTGAAATTATTGCAAGGACAATAACATTTCCCATCACCCTTTCTTTTCAATCTAGCCCACAATCTATCAAGTGTCTCTTCATTTTGTTCTGGACTAATATTATCTGACATGATTTTTCTTTACCAAGCTTGACTATTTAGACTTCAAAATATAGAGCTCACTCCAATAATTTTTTTATTCATAGGCGGGTAACATAATCTAATAATTACGATGTTCACCAAAAATTTGGCATGCAACCACCCCTGCAAAAGAGAAGATAGTCTGAAGTTAATGACCCCAAAAAACACTTTCAAATGCTAATTCCAAAACTTATTAAATTCTGATTTTAATATGATTTCCAACCGTTAAGACTCCTAAAATCAGAATATTGAACTTGATCACAAACTTCCTACAACAATGGAGGTAGCGAGCTAGTAAGAGCAAGTGACCCATTTCTAAGGAGCAACAAGTCGGAATCATCATTGCTAATGTGAATACAAATTTATCCTTTTAGTTAGAGATGCAATGTGTCACTTCTTACTTGATAGAAGCTTATCCCTAGGGCCCTCAGCATTGAGAGAGCCCTAATAAAGAAACAACAAAGCATTGAGTAAGGCATGATTAGGGGAACAAACCCTGGGCCTCATAGAGCATAAACAATAACTATAATTGGATTAATTGAGTTTGCAATACCAAAAGATTGAGACATTGTAGGTAATAACAAAATCTTGCAATCTAAAGATTGTAGCCAATAACAAGCACACTATGTAGCTTAGTGAAATTTGTAAATGCAATCTACGGTAAGAAGAATGACAGTCACTTGAGATGTGACAGTCAAAAAGAGGCTGAGCAGTGACAAGATAATAAAGCTCAAACCTTGCATAGTAAAGTGGAGATTTTAACAGTGAGTTTCCTTACCCCCTTGCTGACCTTAAGGGGTTTTCAAATGCTTTTGGTAGTGTTAGACAAGGAAAATGCAATCAGGGAATGACTGTCCAAATGAAGTAATAGTGGTAATCATAGGTTCAATGTTTCTTCTTAGCCATTAATGTATAATTGAGGTAGTGGATTGCATGTTTGAGCAGTGTTTTGAGACTCATCAAAGATGGGAGAATAGTGAATAATACCTTGTGGACTGTGAAGTAGTGTCAATAAGGTTGAAGGATCTTAAGAACTACAATACCATGATACAATGAGTCCCCTGTAGTAAGTAGGCAGTCTATAGGGCATAGTTTGATTTTATAGAAGGATGCTCATGAAAGGAATCTTCAAGTGATAGTGAGTGAGTTGTTTAAGATTGTAGCTGAGGGTGCAATACCCAGTCTTAAAGGAAGTTATCAAAGCAGTAAATGTGCAAGAAAATTGAATCGTACACAACAAACAATTCACAATGTTATCTTTCATAATGCCTTGAGTTTCAAGATAAAAATCTCATTGTATCTTCATGATGAAAGTGGTGACCTTAATGGTCAATCACTGGCACCTTGATTTTAAAACATTCTATTGTGCTTATGGAGGCAACATTTTAAGCAAGGCAGTGAGTGGTGGTTTGAAAGAATGGCAGGTATGAGACTTGCTTTATATGCATACTATGCAGTCTACCTTAAGAACACATTTTTAGAAGAGATTGAAGGTGGATTATGGAACTCAAGGGTTATCATGAAAAGGATTAAAGCAAAGACTGAGATCTATTTAAAAGCCATGGTCATGAATATATTAAAGATGTCACATGCAAAACCCTAGTAGCTGGAGTAATGAATACAGTGCCAAAGAGGATAGTGTGCTGGGGCAGATTTAGGAGATCTCCACATTATCTAATTACAGGGAAATACATCATTTATTTATTTTTTTAATTAAAAGAAATCATTCTAAACCCTATATAGGATACATTGATACTTCAAAAGCCTCTGAAGGAATTTGAGATTATGCAAATATATGTCAAGTAACATTCATAAGGTTTAGAAAATCTTGATCACTCTCTAGAATAGCCCATTAAACATGGGTTGTACTTGAATGCAATACATAATTGATATAACACAACCACTCTACATATCAACCAAAGTTATAGGCTCTTTATTGCAACAAGAGGTAATCACTCTTTGATCATGCTATAATTACATCCTAACCTATTGAGCTTGAGACAACTTGAATGCACCCAACGATGATTGACACCTACATTATACAACTTGAATTAACTACATTATATGAGTGCCTCCATTTCTATCACAACATAGCCACATTAAACTTGGGTCACAAATGAATACATCATGTATTTTTTATAGCACAACTATGACACATGACCCATAGAGTTATGGATCACATAATTATAGTCACAAGAATATGTTCCTTGGTTGTGATCTTATGGTGATTCCACACAACAAAATCTAGACATGAAATTCTCAAAACCCTTAACCTCTGGAAATGAAATCTAATGAGATGTTGCTTTAAAATATAATTTTCAAACCTAGAACTACAAATCTGACTTCACAACTAAATTCTGCAAAAAGACAATGACTACCCTCAACCTGGGAATATCCTCTTGATTTTTTTTTATTTTTCCCAAGAAAATCGTCCTTAGTTCTCCACAAACTATCTCAAGTAGAGAAAAACAATGTCACAATAAATCAGGCTCGAACTCACTTTTCTTTATGTCGGCCACAATTTGTTTTTTTTTCTATTTTTCATGTTCGTCAAAAATTTGACAAAAATGATAGTCGGCTTTTCAATGAGCCCTAGGCTCGTCAAAATTTTGACGAACGTCGGGGATAAACTTTCAAATTTTGAAAATTACACATCAAATTTTACAAGCACCCGACGAACATCGAATTTTACATATTTTGTCAGATAGTTTCGTTGGATTTTACAGTCAAATGTATTAGTGTTTCCTGACATTCTTTCCATCTTAATCTATAATTCGAATTACCAAACTTCTACAAGACTCCCACTAAACAAAATTGACACAAACAACCCAATGTACTGACAAGGATAACACAACTGGTCAAGTTTTGATACCACTTGTAAGGAAATATTAGGTGTGGAACAAACTCTCCTAACATCAAAACCTCAGGGAAGAATGCAAAGGTGACTTTAAATTTTGCAATTACAGTTCAATTAAGATACTCAAGAAAGAGATAATAGAATAGAGAAATGAACATACACAATTAGACACCAGATTTACATGGGAAAACCCTTATGGGAGAAAAACTCACCACACCAAGAAAAGTCTCTTTGTATTACAGTAAATAAAATTACATACAGAGTACAAACTTCACTTTCAGATGTCAATTTATAGCAGCATAATTTCCTGATTAACCTTGTACAAAAATTCTCACAGAAACATCCAACGAACTTACACAGATCAATCTGTATTCAATCAAACAACATTGTCACTCATCGAACTGTACACCGTCATCCGCCATTGCCCAACATAGTCATTTTTTCTCATAATTTGTTCATATCCCTCACATGAACAGTCCAACTACTAGTAGTTCACATTTGACTTCTCTCATTGGTCAAAAACAGACCACGTAGGATAGACATTCGGTCAAGGTGTTCAAATAGTATCACATGTTAGGGAGACACTAGGTTGTGTCTCCCCGATGCCACAATGCCCAACTGTCGTTATCGGCCAGAGTCACCACCATCAGCAAGAGTCATATCAAGTTCAAACCTATCACCCAGACTCACTCTATCGCTAAGACATCACATCGATATCCACTGCAAAACCATCGGTCAGACCATCGCTATCGGTGAGAGGTCATACTGAACACAAATCCATCTTGTGCAGATCTATCAGCAAGAGTTCCGCTATCACCAAGAGTCTTACAGAACCTTATGTCATACTAATGTTCATACCTGTCGGCAAGAGGAAAACCATTGGCAAGAGTTCTTACCGAAAGCACCTGTCTGTCGGTGAGACCAATAGTCATCGGCAGGAGATCATACCGAAGACATACCTGGTAGTTCATATTACTCCAACCAGTCTATCAGCAAGAGAAACACCATCGGCAAGAGGTTACAATGAAGTCCATCACATGGAGTTCCATTAGCAGTTCACAAAAAATCTATCGGCGAGACTAGCACTCTCAACAAGAGTTCATACTAACTACAAATCCATTAGCCAAGAGTCTTCTCAACGATCACCAGGAGCCAATGTGTAAAAAACTCAGCAAGACATACTCGGTCGAAATAAGACATTTTGAATGTTCATGCCTCTCCTCAATGACTTCTATCACCACGAGTCTCCCCAATAACAATTAGAAACCAACCTGTCGGCAGGAGATCTGTTCGGTCAAAATGAGATCTGTTAGAACACAGCTGCTAGTTGGTAAGACATTCAGAAGGTCTCACAGACTTTTCCCTTTCAGGAGTTTCATGTCAGTAAGCTTGAGGCACATTTTCCAACATTTTGAAGGTTTGCATGTAAGAGTTTCCAATGCATCTCTGGTGGAGTTTTTTGGGTTTTTGGAGAGCTTCATAATGTTGTAACATGCATCTCCATCTAACAATCTTTTTCAAAACTTACTAATTTTAGCTTGCATGTTGGAGTTTCGAGATTTGGATTGCAGATTGTTTTTGGGGTTTTAGAGAGCTTTGTAGTGATATGGCATGCAAACGTAATGGGCAGCTTTCCCAAATTTACTATTTTTATTAAGTTTTATTTTTGGCAATGTCCAAATTGGTAGCAATTCAGTGAGCTTTCTTCTTCAGACAGGGTAGTTGAGTATTTTTGAATTTGGATTTCTAAGGTGCATTTTAAAAGAAATTATTTATTTAAATTATTTAAATTATTTAATTATTATAATGTGTTTTTGACCCCTTGGCCTAGCACAATAACTTCATATTTTAAAAAAAGGGAAACCTTGAAGGTGGATGCCTCATGAGGAGGTTAATTTCATATTTATAAATTTAAAATTATTCTTGAGGCTAGACACCACTTTGAAGGGGAATTATTAATTTATCCAAGGTTATTATTCCCTAGGGAACTTGAATGTCAAAATGAAGAGGAGAAAAGTGAATTAAAAATTTAAATATTCTCAAAACATGAAGGGCATACTATCTGGAGAAGCTAGAGAGTCACCTCAGAATCTATAAAAGGAGGCATTTGTTTGTTCATTGGGGCATCTATGGTTTATCTTATTGAAATGTTGTTGGATTGATTTCAGAACCCAACTAAGGGGGAGCTTAGCATTTACACCATTCTTCGGGCCTGAAACTATGGTTCCCTAGATGGTCAATTGGGAGTGTGCTTCATTTAGAAGTGCATATTGAGCATCATAGTTGAATTTTGTGATGATTTTGTCCATTTACAGGTTGCTATTTCAAGCATGGTTGAAAGGGTTTTTATTCATAGTTGCTTGTATGAATTTTTATGCATCCTGTGTATTAGTCTATCATGTTTATATGCTAGAGCTGATGCATTGTGTGATTTTATAGATTTTATCTAAAAGGAAATGATTTACTAGAGAGGTCACCCCTCTTCTTGGGTTGCCCCCTAGCTTGCTTCCTTGTTCTTAGTTTTGTGTGCTCTTTGAGGTGTTGGTTTTGGGTGAATATCTCTTGTATTTTGGGCATCTAGCTCCTCTAGTTCATGTGCTTTTAGTTTGAGGGAGAATTGGAGTTGTCTTGGAAATTTCTAAGCATTTTAAAGTGGATATAGCTTGTTGATCTAATTATTTCAATTTTTTGTTCTTTATATCAGACCTCATTATTCTCTTTTATGCTATATTTCTTTGGTCTTTCAATTCTTATTTGTAATCATAAATATAGTGTAAACATTGCAGTTGATTTGGAGTAGATTTCTATTGAAAAATCCTTGTAATTTGTAGATAATTTGTATTGTGAGACTGAGAATAATAGTACTATTTCATTCATTTATATTTTTGCAATTACTCTATAATTTTAATGAAAACACTATAACCCCTGGATGGTTTACTGCCGGTGTGGAGGAATAAACATTGTATCTTTCATATTTCACCCACTATATAAGTGGAGTATTCCCACAACTTAAGTGGATGTCTGTTGAAAAGCAGATACTTGTTGTTGGCAGATGATTGTTCTTTCATTGTAATTTCGCTCTGGCTGAATAAGTGGTCGAGCTTCTTTCATTTCAACATTGTACTTCATTTCAGTTTGGTTTCTAATGATCCCTTCCCATATGTTATCACCTCACCTTCAATAGAATCTTAGTGAACATTCTTGGCGAAGGTTACTTTCAAGTTGGTTATCTTTTGGGAGCTAACGCTAACCGTTGGTGATTGTGTTGGATTTGTGATCAAAAAATTCAAGAAAAAACTAAGGGGGTCATTTCAGTGGTATCAAAGCCAAAGATCGTGCCATCCTATGAATCAGTGCTTAATGTGTAGGAAGATGAGTGACAAAGATCTCTGGTACTACACCAAAAGTTAGAACATATTTTAGTTCAACTTCTTGTGGTTTTCAGAAGTTGGCATAAATTCTTTAAGTTTTGAGAAATTGATTTATTTTAGATTAAGGAATGGCTACTAATGAAGAGATGAATCTAGCAAAGACACTTTATATGGTAGGAAAAAGACTCAAAAAATAATTTCAGTCAAGGGAGGATGAAGTGAACATACTTCATTTGCTAGAATAATGTTTGAGCCAGGTGAAGCAATCACCTTCTGAGATAATGCAGTTGGCATTAGCACCTACAGTGGCCCCTTTGAATCAGCCCTATTTACTAAGGCATCTTGATGAAGAAACCAAGTTGTTGGTTACTTCTTGCTTCATTGAAGTGATAAGAATTGTGGCACCCCAGGTGCCTTATGATGATGAAACCATGAAGATCATTTTAAATATGATAGTGGAGAGTTTTCAAGATTTGGATGAAACTGGAAGTAATTTTTTTCCAAGAAGGGGAGCTATATTAAAAATATTTTTAGAATTTAGAGCTTGCATCCTATTGATAGATTTGGAGATGCAAAATCAGATTTATCATTTGTTTTATTATCTCTTCACCTCGACTTGGAGTGAGCAAGAAGAGGGGGTGTTTGCAGCTATCATGAATGTTCTAATTCTTACCATCAAAGAAGTTGATAATCTTCCAGAAAGAATCTAATCCCTTCTCAAGGATACTTATGAATGTGAAGAGAAGATTTCACCCACTGCTGATGTGTTAATCAAAGGATTGTTCCATCAATGTGAAGAAAATTTGAAACCTCTTTCGATGAAGACTGTTGAGAACAAAGACGATATTTTTGATGTTGAAGAGGGGAATGAAAGTTGGAATCCTATTGAATTCATAGCAAATTTTCAGGGGGTATCTATGGATTTTTATTTTTCCATGAATTCTACAAAAGAACGTAATGAGACAATATCTACTCTTGAGACACAAGGAGTGTCCATGCATTTTACAGAAGAATGCAATATGTCCACAACAGTTTCCAAAACAAATGAAGAACCTAGGCATTCTATAGAAGAATGTAAGGTGACAGTAGAAGCCTTGAATTCTAGTGAGGTACTCATGTATTCTATAGAGGATAACAGTGAGTCAACATTTCTTAAGAAGACTCAAGTTGAAGATTCAAGGGAAGAACTTTTGGAAACAAGATTTGACATGGAGATGCATGAAGAGGCTATAAGTGCAGATCCAAATGAAAGAGAAGTTTGGTTGGAAGAAGATGATACCCACTCAGTCAGTGAGTTTCTTCTTCATCTCAACAATTTTGAAGGTTTTTGGTTTGAAAAACAAGCCAAAGATGAGAAAGAGAAAGAGGAAGTTGAAGTCTCTTCCCACTTAAAATCTGATTTGACTTACTCCCTTGAATCATGTGTTGAAGACAACATGGAAGGAGAAGCTTCCAATAGTTATAAGATAGATTTATCTTCTCCTGAAGCCAAGATAAGGTAGAGAGCTAAGGAATTGGAAGGAACTATGGATGGGATGATGAAGAATGTCCATCACATGCGTGAAAAGTTGAGGAGTATAGCTCAAATAATTTTTGAAATCTTTATCCATCAAAGTTGCACTACATCACCTCAGCCAGCATATGAAGATTGTAGTTCAAGTTCACAAACCATTGGAAAGGGAATTCAAGTTTTGTCAAAGCTTGATGAAATCCACCAACATGTAGAAAATTTGATTTATGATGTGCCAAGAGGAGTAGATGTATGTTGCATTTCCATTACTAATATGAAGTCCATTAAGTTTTCTTTGGAGGAAATCAAATCAAGTCTTTTTCACATCATTTGTGATAAAGACAAAGTGGCCAAAATTGCTAACAAGGCATTGGAGTGGAATGAGCTTACTGGAACCAAGTTTCAAGAAGTGCATGAGGCTTAAATTGAAGTAGAGAATCAGATTTCTACTGGTCAATTTTCATGGGAGAAAGAAAACAAAGGAGAGCTGAAGAGATTCATAAAATTCTTGATGAGCTTGATCTCATACAAGAAACATTTGACTTGGAACATTTTCTTGAGAGACAAGAGCATTAAAATTCTCTTCAACAAGTCTTTTAGGCCTTTTCTAATCCTCTATTTGAAGTGGGTACTAATGCACTTCACAAAAATCCTTTGTTTGTGAATGAAGAGGGAATTTCTTCAAAAATTATTGGAGGAAATTTCAATTTTTCTTACAGCAGTGGAGAGGTGGTACATGAGTTACATGAATATCAATCTACTATTGTTTCTAGTACATCCACTCAATAAGGAATGGAAAATAAAGGATCACGAAGAAGTGAAGACATTCTTTTTAATCTGTAACAAAGAGTTGATTGGCGTAATGATGAGGATTTTATTCATTATTTGATGTAGATGATTGTGAGGTTCTTATCAGACTTTATTCGTCACCATCTTCTCTCAGAATAGTTGATTTCATAATTGAATTTGATGAAGGATTCATGGAATCTTTCTAGAAATTTATGACACAAGATTCTGGATTCAATTTCTTCAACGAACATAGGTTTGTTGAATACTTGGAGTTTCAAGAAGTGTCTATTTAGATGGTATAGGTAAATTAGAGGATTTATGTGAGAACAGTTCTCCATCTGAGAAGTGGTTCTTCAGTGTTGATGGTTTGGGATCCTAGCATTATTTGGAAAGAAGGAAATATTGAAAATTATAAAGGGAATAAACCAACACAACATATTCATAATGTAGTTGTAATCATTTACTCATGTGTTGGGAAATGTCTCCAATTGAAAATCAGTATTTGGGATCCCAAGTATATTCTTATGAAGATTAGTATGTATAAAAAGAAGGTTTGTTGGAGAGATAAGTTCCAAAATTTTAGTTCTATGATTGTTGCTACCTTCTTTTTCTGTCATTGGTTTATATTTCATATCAGTGTTCAGGGAAAGAAATGTGATCAAAAGATGGTTAGTGGTGGCATTGGGACCTTTGTTGAAGGTGCCACTAGCTGTGTTCATAAGCAGTTATGCCTATTTTGATGAGAGATTCTTATGTTGCAGTTGTTGCTTACCTTCTTGGATGTTGATTTTTCGAAAATCAAATCCCAAGATGATTATTTCAAACCTTTCAGGTAGCTAGTTTATTCATTCTTAGGTATTTTTGTCTCCTATTTGGACTAATTTTTTGTCTTGAATGAGCAGGGGAATGATTCAGTATGGCCAAAATTCATTTATGGGTTGTTTTTTATGATAAACAATGAATTTATTGGTATTATCTCATACATCATTGTTTGGGGCAGCGAGCTATTAGCTGATTTGATTCATCAATTTGAGACTCTTGAAGTGAGTTATGTGAATATTTCTTGGAGTTTTTTCATTGATATCAGTTTGATTCAAAGGATGCATTATACATCCTTATGGATTTATGAGGGTGTGAGTATAGAATTTTTGCAAATATTTTCTAGTTTCTTTGCAAAGATTCTTGAGGGAGTCACATTTGTTGTTTTGACTCAGTTTGATGCTTTGAGGAGTTATGTTGATGAGAATATTTTTAGTTGTTTAGATTATTCTTCTTGGTTCTCAAAATGGTGATTGGCATTGCCATTGCAGATGTTAATTCCTCAGAGTTTATGGGGCATGAGATGTTGTTTTTTAGTTTGAATTTCAAGCATGTTATCTCTTTAAGGTTGCAGGGATGGTTTGTGCAGTTTTGGTGCAATGATTTCATTTGTACGATCAAAGTGGAGCAGCATCAACATGGTGGGGTTTTTCACAGATGGACATGGGACCTCAGGATCCTATATGTTTTGGTGGAATCAGTTTGGAGTGTTGTGGCATTGCTTGAGGACAAGCAATTTTGGGAAGGGTGGACTTGAATGTCCCCATTTTAACCATATGCTCTTCAGTGACTGATACCTATTTTTGGAAGCCCGTAGGCTTGTTAGAGGTAAAATTAGGGTTTCCTATTTTTAGGTGGGTTCTGGAGCATTTTTGAAGGTTTGCATATAAGATTTTATGATGCATGTCTAGTGGAGTTTTCAGGGTTTTTGGAGAGCTTTAGAATGGTGTAACATGCATCTCCATCTGACAACCTTTTCTGGAACTTACTAGTTTTAGCTTACATGTTGGAGTTTCAAGATTTGGCTTGCAAATTCTTTCTAGGTTTTTAGAGAGCTTTGCAGTGATATGACATGCAAATGCAATGGGTAACTTTCCTGAATTTACTATTTTTAGTAAGTTCTATTTTTGGCAGTGTCTTGATTGGCAGCAGTTCAGTGAGCTTTCTTCTTTAGACAGGGCAGTTGAGTATTTACGAATTTTTCTTTTTGAGATGCATTTTAAAAGAAATGATTTATTTAAATCATTTAATTATTATAATGTGTTTTTTACCCCTTGGCCTAGCACAATAACTTCATGTTATTTTAAAAAAAGGGAAACCTTGAGGGTGGATGCCTCATCAGGAGGTTAATTTAATATTTCTAAAGTTGAAATTATTCTTGAGGTTGGATGCCACTTTGAAGGGAAATTATTAATTTATCCAAGGTTATTATTCCCTAGGAAACTTGGATGCCAAAATGAAGAGGAGAAAAGTGAATTAAAAATTAAAATATTCTCAAAACATGAAGGGCACTCCATCTAGAGAAGTTGGAGAGTCACCTCATAATATATAAAAGGAGGCCTTTATTCATTCATTGGGGCATCTATGGTTTATCTTATCGAAATGTTGTTGGATTGATTTCAGAACTCGACTAAGGGGGAGCTTAGCATTTACACCATTCTTTGAGCCTGAAACTATGGTGCCCTAGATGGTCAATTGGGAGTGTGCTTCATTTAGAAGTACATATTGAGCATCATAGTTGAATTTTTTGATGACTTTGTCCATTTACACATTGTTGGTTCAAGCATGGATGAAAGGATTTTTATTCATAGTTGTATGAATTTTTATGCATTTTGGGTATTAGTCTATCATGTTTCTATGCTAGAGGCGATGCATTGTGTGAGTTTCCAGATTTTACCTCAAAGGAAATGATTTACTAGAGAGGTCACCCCTCTTCTTGGGCCACCCCCTATCTTGCTTCCTTGTTCTTAATTTTTTTTTCTCTTTGAGGTGTTGGTTTTGGGTGATTATCTCTTGTATGTTGGGCATCTAGCTCCTCTAGTTCGTGTGCTTTTAGTTTGAGGGAGAATTGGAGTTGTCTTGGCAAGTTCTAAGCATTTTAGAGTGGATATAGCTTGCTGATCTGATTATTTCAGTTTGTTGGTCTTTATATCAGACCTAGTTATTCTCTTTTATGCTATATTTCTTTGGTCTTTCAGTTCTTATTTGTAATAAAAAATATAGTGTAAACATTGCAGTTGATTTGGAGCAAATCTTTGTTGAAAAATCCTTGTAATTTGTAGATAATTTGCATTGTAAGACTGAAAATAGTAGTACTATTTTATTCATTTATATTTTTGCAATTACTTTATGATTTTAATGCAAAATCTGTAACCCCTGGATGGTTTACCACCAGTGTGGAGGAATAAACATTGCATCTTTCATATTTCACCCACTGAATAAGTGGAGTATTCCCACAGCTTAAGTGGATGCCTGCTAAAAATTAGATTCTTGCTATTAGCGGATGATTGTTCTTTCATTGTATTTTCACTCCCGCTGAATAAGTGGTCGAGCTTCTTTCATTTCAGCATTGTACTTCATTCCAATTTGGTTGTTAATGATCCCTTCCCATATTCTATCACCTTGCCTTCAATAGAATCTTGTTGAACATTCTTGGAGAAGGTTACTTTCAAGTTGGTTATCTTTTGGGAGCTAATGCTAACCATTGGTGATTGTGCTAGATTTGTGATTGAAAAATTTAGGAAAAAACTAAGGGGGTCATTTTAGGAGCATCGTTCATGAATACCACATCTTCTTCTTCCATCCAAGAGAAAAGCACTTGGTCCGGTGTGATGTCCAGCTCCTGCTCTAAAGACACTCCTTACATTTGCGCCCTAAAGAGGGTATTCTCCATTTTGGGAGATTGAAATTCTTTTGCACTTGAGAAAACGCCTTGGCTTCTCTACTTTGTGATCTTTTGTTGGAGATTTCCCCTTGGACAATTTTGGAGCATATAGCTATCACTACATGAGATGCACCATACGTTCTCGTCTTCTGCCAAGTTGTTCTTATTGGATGTTATGTTGTTGGATGATTTGGTTGTGTTGTTGATATGTGGTTGTCATTGATTTCAACACTATTAGCATTTGATGTATTGAAGGTTGTATATGTCGAGGATATTGAGAAAATTGTTAAAGAAAATGTTGTAGATTACTAGTGGAACAGTGAAGGTCATGAAGGTGTCTTGCTCAGTATGTTGAAAATCAATTGTTGTGGACTAAAGATTTTATTTTTGAGAGTATCTAGTTTATCCACCGAAAGTTTCAGAGGTTTGCGTGAAGTTTTGA
This sequence comes from Sequoia sempervirens, assembly GCA_007258455.2. NCBI lineage: Eukaryota > Viridiplantae > Streptophyta > Pinopsida > Cupressales > Cupressaceae > Sequoia > Sequoia sempervirens. Next base: position 304,549,271 of record VDFB02000003.1, read on the forward strand.
TCGTGTTATGAACAGTTTTCTTCTAACAGTTTTTGTGTGGTTTCAGTTAGTATTCCTGAGTGAAGTTGATATGATTCTAGTAATTTCAGTTATTGTGGATGTTTCTATGTTGGTTCTTGTTGCTTGTGGATGTTTCTAGATCATTCTCTATCTTCGTTGCATGTTCACACTGATCAGTGTGTTCATGGTCAAAGATTTTTCTCATATGTGTTTGGGTTTTCATGTTCTTGGCCAACATGGTGGTTGTAACGTATTGTGGATCCTTGGAGATTAAAATTTGAATGTTTGGCATGCTTGAGGATGTTGTTTTGGGCCACAAAATTATATTGGCCAACGGTGTTTTATTTGCATTAAAAATTTATTTCTAAATTTGGGCTGACATTGCATATATGTTTTATATTTTCATGTCTTTTGGCTAACGAAGTTGTTGATTAAATTCATGTTGCCGATATATAAGAGTGTTTGTTTGTTTGAATTGAAGGGTACTTAGTGTGCTCCTATGTGTTTATATCATTTGATTACAGAGTAGAGTGTGAAGAATTTTGAGCGAAGTGTGAAGGAGTGTTTCTGTGCTTAATCAGAACTATAATCAGGCTTTTGGAGAAGCTATTTTCTTAGTTCATACCCTATGGATCTAATCCATATTTCTCTTTCTTGGGCAGTGAGCCCTCTTGTATTTGAGCAGTGAGCTCTAGGTAGTGTGCATGAATGCATGTGCATTTCCATTATTATTCATATACTTTTAACAAGGTATAATCTTGTGGACTAACATCCACCATGGTTTTTCCCCTAACAAGGTTTCCACGTAAAAAATCCTGGTTTTCTATGTGTTTTTGATGTGTTGATTGTTTATGGTTTATTATTCATGCATCAAATCTGAAATTGAGTTAAGTTAAGTTTGAGTTAATATTGAAAATTTTAAATAATCAGTGACAACTGATTCACCCCCCCACCTTTCAGTTGTCTGCCCTCATTTTTCCAACAATTGGTGTCAAAGCAAGTTCCTTTGAAGAAGTTTAAAAGCTTGAGGTGATTCGTGATGGCATCATACAAGAAGGACAACCCTAGATTTGATGGAACATACTAATCACTGTGGAAAACCATAATGGAATGTCATTTGAGATGTTTAGGTGAACACTTCTGGAAGATTACAAAGAACAAATATACTATTCCTCAAAATGGTCCTTCCACTCCTGATGAGATTAAAGATGTTAGGAATAATATCAGGGCTATGGAAGCTTTGTTGAGTGCTCTAATGGATTTAGAAATGACAAATGTGATAGGTCTTAAGGTAGCTCATGTGATGTGGATGAAGCTGGAGACTTTGTATGAAGGTGATGTACAGGTGAAGGTCGCTAAGCTACAAAGTTTGAAAGGAAAGTATAAAAATTTGAAGATGGGTGAAGATGAAAATATTTCTTCTTTTATGCAAAGAGTAAATAAAATTGTGATGGGTATTAGATGTGTTGGTGGTACCTTGGATGAACAAGAAATTGTAGCTAAATTTCTTAGATCATTTCCTTCTTCCTACAAATCAAAATCTCATGCTATTGAAGAATTCATATCAGTAACAAATGTGACAAGGGATATGTTGATTGGTAAACTTGTTGCCTTTGAATTAAGTGAATTTGGTGATTCTACCCCTAAGACTAAATCTAGGTTATCTAGAAGAAACATGCAAAGATATGATCTGAGATAAAGTTATAGAAAGACATTCAAATATGAGGAAGAGATGAAACAACTTGAAGAAGAAGAAAGAGAAGTTGAAGAGTTGGAAGGACTAATTGTAAAGAAAGAAGGAAAAGGACAAGGTAAGTATAAAGGAAAGTTGCCTATTAAATGTTTCTCTTGTAGTAAAATAGGTCATTTTTCTTCAAGGTGTCATAAAAGAGTTCCTAGGTCTAAGCCCTACAAACCTAGATTTCAAAAGAAGTGTTATTTTGTTGAAGAAGGTGTAACTAATGAAGAATCTGATAAAGAAAATGGAAATGAAGATGAATGGGTTTTCATTGCTATAAATGAAAATTGTCTGGTGGCTATTGAATCTGCTAAAGTTGAGAAAGCTCTTGCAACCTGAATTGAAGAGAAGGATGAGTGGTTTATTGACAGCGGATTTTCACATCATATGACTAGTGATAAAAGCAAATTTGTAAGTCTAGAGAAGTATGACGGTGGGGTTGTAAGATTCAGAGATAACAATGCTGGTGTGATTCATGGTAGAGGATCTATTTGTCTTGGTGGTAAACATAACACTGATGATGTCCTTTATGTTTAAAGCTTAAAGCACAATCTATTGAGTGTTGGACAAATGGTGGACAAGGGTTATGATATTCAGTTCAAAGACGGAAGATGCAGGATACTCAGAAGCTCTGGAAATATGATTGCTTTAGGTACAAAAGCAAGAGGTAATATTTTTCACCTAAGTGCTGCTAAAGTAAGTTGTTTAATTGCTTAAGTAGATGAAAGCTGGTTATGGCATAGAAGGTTGTTTCATGTGAATTTTGATAACATTGTCAAGGAAAGCTCCACTTAAGTAGTAAGAGATCTACCTAAGCTAGTGAAACCTGTTAACACAATATGCAAGGAATGTCATATGGGTAAACAAACTAGAGTCTCTTTTTGGAGTAAAAAGTATCATTCTAATGGAGTACTAGAGCTGGTGCATACTAATCTATGTGGTCCCTCCAAAATCAAAATTCTACAAGGAGAAAGGTATTTTATGTTGCTTATTGATGATTACTCTAAGATGATATGGGTTTCTTTCTTAAAAGAAAAATGTGAAGCAATAGAGAAGTTCAAAAGTTTCAAAGCTATGGCAAAGAATGAGAAAGGTCTAAAGATTAAATTCCTAAGGTCAGACAGAGGTGGTGAGTTCACCTCCAGGGAGTTCAATTCCTTTTGTGAAGAGCATGGAATCAAAAGACAGTTATCTGCTCCCCGAACCCCTCAACAGAATGGAGTTGTAGAGAGAAAGAACGGAACAATTTTGGATGTTGCTAGAACAGTGATGATTGAAGGAAATGTGCCTCACATCTATTGGAGAGAAGCTATAAACACTGTTGTGTACACTTTAAATTGGGTAAATGTCAATGGTATTTCTGGTAAGACTCCTTTTGAGCTATGGTTTGGTTATAAGCCTACTGTTAAATATTTCAAGATCTTTGGAAGCAAGTGATACATTAAGAGAGATGAGGACATAGGAAATTTTGATGCAAGGAGCAATGAAGGAATCTTTCTAGGTTACTCTACCAAGAGCAAGGTTTACCGATGCTATAACAGAAGATTGAGAAAAATGGTTGAAAGTGAAAATGTTAGAGTTGATCAAGACTCTGGTAGATCATCTAAATATTGTTGATATGATTTAATGGCTAGCAAGATTGTTCAGACAAAGGGAAGAATGCTCAGAAACATAATCAAGTTCAAATTTTTTCAATAAATCAAGAAAGTCAAGAAGGAGGGACAAATGGAAGTACAAAAGAAAGAATAGAAGAACCAGAAGTGTGAGTGAATCGTAAAATTCTAAGGTATGTAAGATTGAATCATTTAGAAAATCAAATTATAGGAGATAAAAATAAAGGTGTACATACTAGAAGAAGGATTGCAGAAGAGTATTGCCTAATTTCCAAAACCAACCCTAAAAATGTCAATGAAGCTTGCAATGATGAATACTAGATGGAAGCTATGAAGGAAGAACTGATGCATATCGAAAAGAATAATACATGGATTCTTGTTCCTAGACCTAAAGACAAAAATGTGATTGGTACTAAATGGGTCTTTCAGAATAAGTTGAATGAACAAGATGAAGTGATCTAGAATAAAGCAAGACCGGTATGTAAAGGGTATTCATAAATGGAAGGTAATGATTTTGAAGAAACCTTTGCCCCTGTTGCTAGAATTGAAGCTGTAAGATTATTTTTTGCGTATGTTGCATATAAGAACTATAAAATCTATCAAATGGATGTGAAGTTAGCTTTTTTGAATGGTGAATTAGAAGTATATGTTGAATAGTCAGATGGATTTCAATTGACTGACAAGGAAGACATGGTTTTCCAATTGAAGAAAGCGTTGTGTGGACTCAAGCAAGCCCCCATAGCTTGGTATGCTAGACTAGATAAATAGTTACTGAACTTGGATTTAATAAGGTACTGTTGAAAAAAATTATATTTTAAGTTGGATCATGATAAAGATTTGATTGTTGAAGTCTTTGTTGATGACATTATCTTTGGAGGATATGATGATTTATGTATGAAGTTTGCTGATGAAATGAAAAGCGAATGTGAAATGAATATGATTGGTGAGATGAAGTTCTTTCTAGGATTGTAAGTCACTCAAACAAACATGGCATTTTCATATCTCAATCCAAATATGTGAGAGAGTTACTGAAGAAGTTTGGCATGGAAGACTCAAAGCTTGTTGGTACACCCATGGTAACTGGATGCAAGTTAACACAGAATGATGATTCACCTAAGGAAAATCAAACAAGATACAGGTCAATGATTGGCGGATTGCTCTACTTAACTCAAACTAGACCAAATATCATGAATGTTATATGTATGGTTGCTAGATTTCAGGTTGATCCAAAAGAATCTCATGTGACTGTTGTAAAGAGAATCTTCAAATATTTGAAAAGAACAGTAGATTTTGGGCTTTGGTATCCTAAAGATGGTGATCTTACATTGAGTGCATATACTAATGTGGATAGGGCAAGAGATATAGATGATAGGAAAAGTACTGGTGGTGGTACTTTCTGTTAGGGTTAGAAAGGAATATATCTAATTAAATGTAGATTTAATTAATAAATAGAGAAACTAAAACACATAATAAATTATAACACAGAGAATTTAACATGGTTCACCCAATCTTGGCTACATCCACCAAACTGCAGCCATCCAATGATTTTATTATCCAGTGCATAAAACCTATTACAATCTTGTGAATAATTGCTTTTTTTATCATACTGTAACACCCATCTGAACCCATTTTTAACAAGCTTAGAAACTTCCAGATTAGGGTTCTACAAAATTGATTTTTTTCTTTTTTCGTTGATTTTTCCCTTTTTCGGTGACGACACAAAAAATTAGGAGGAAATTTTTTCTCAAGGGCCGTTGCTTCCGAACCCTCGCCTGGGGCTCGGCCCTAGACCCCAGCAAGGATACATGTCAGGATGTATAATATAGCATGATCAGTCGCCACACACCAACAATCTCCTACTTGGAGACTAATCAGGCTCCACACCGACACAATCTCCCACTTGGAGACTAATCCTGGAAGACACTGCTGCACTTACAGCTCCCACTGGAAATAAGTATCTTGGACTCTGTTGCTATGTTATACTTGAATTCAACCTTGAAGGCCAACTGAAGTTGAAGAGGAGCTCAGCTTCTCCCTTGTCATTGCCTTCATAAACATATCAGCTGGATTGGCATCTGTATGTATCTTGTCTAGCTTGACCTGTCCATCCTCCACCACTGACCGAATGAAATGATATCTCAACTGTATGTGTTTTGTTTTAGAATGCAAGGCAGAATTCTTTACAAGATGTATAGCACTTTGGATGTCTATAAACAAGTAATTTCCATCTTGTTGTTTTTCCAACTCATCCATAAAAAGTTGCAGCCATATCATCTCATTTTCTGCCTCTATTGCAGCAACATACTCTACCTCTGTGGTGGATAAAGCAACCACCTTTTGCAATTGAGAAATCCAACTCACTATTGTCCCACCAACTATAAATACATAACCTATGGTACTCCACTTGGTATCTATATCCCCTACCCAAATCTGAATCAACGTAGCCTTTTAAATCAGTATTAGAGCCCCAAAAACATAAACATTTATTGGATATACCTCTCAAGTACCTGAGAATTCATTTTACTGCATTTCAATGCTCAACTCTGGGATGACTCAAATACCTACTAACAACTCCTACGGCATGTGCAATCTCCAGTCTCATGCATACCATGGTGTACATTAAACTGCCTACAGCTGAAGCATATGGTACCTTGGACATTTTTTCTTCCTCCTCTTGTGTCTTCAGACACATATCCTTAGTCAATTTAACATGACTAGGCAAGGTGTGCTGACAGCTTTTGCATTCTCCATATGAAATATTTGCAACACCTTTTCAACATAATTAGCCTGAGATTAAAAAAAAAAATCTATTTTTCCTATCTCTACAAATTTTCATACCAAGGTTTGTTTTGCTGCCCCCAAAATTTCATAGCAAAAGATTTTTCTAACTATTGTTTTAGCTCACTTATGTGATCCATATTAGACCCTGCTACAAGCATGTCATCAACATATAAACATAAAATAATGTAGCTATCATTATCCAACCTCTTAAAATAAATACAATGGTCAAAATTACACCTGTTGTAGCCTTGCTTAGCCATAAAACTATCAAATTTTAAGTACCATTGCCAAGGTGCTTGTTTCAAGCCATATAAATTTTTCTTCAATTTGCACACTAGTTTCTCCTTACCTTTGACCTCAAATCCTTGTCGTTGTTCTATATATATTTCCTCTTCCAAATCACCATGGAGAAAGGTTGTTTTAACATCAAGTTGTTCTAAATGCAAATCTTCAGGAGCCACAATACTTAAAACAATATGAATAGAAGTCATTTTAACAACTGGAGAAAAAATTTCATCAAAATCAATAACCTTTTTCTATGCAAATCCCTTTACAACTAATCTGGATTTAAATCTCTTCTTACCTCCATCCTCCTCTTTCAGCCTATAAACCTATTTGTTTGGTATAGCCTTTTTACCTACAAGCAACTTGCATAATTCCCAAATCTAATTTTTCAGCAAGGAGTTCATTTCTTCTTCCATTCCATGCTCCTACTGAACCTTGATATCCACCTGCATAGCTCCATCATAATATTCTAGTTCACCAGCATCAGTTAACAAAATAGTATACAAAGAGGGAGAGAATATTTCTGGAGGTCTACTTATCCTTGAAGATCATCTAACATTCACAGGAGTTTGTGGTATTTGTTGTTGTTATTGTTTCCCAACATGAGGAACCACTAAAACATCATTGTTTGGAATATCATCCAACACTGCATAATCATTTTCTTTCTTCTCATGTTGCAGCAATAGATCTTTGTACAACACCTTCTCATTGAATATGACATCCCTGCTTCTCACAATCCCAAAGCATATAACCAAATTCATCAATGCCATATCCAACAAACATACATTTATTTGATTTTGCATCAACCTTGGTTCTATTTTCAGAATCTACATGTGCAAATGCTTCACAACCGAAGGTTTTGAGAAAAGAATAACTCACCTTCTTACCTTTCCGAGCTTCCTCTAGAATACCACAACCCAAAGGATTAGAGGGACCTCTATTAATTAAATAAACAGCAGTGTTTATAGTCTCTTCCCACATTTTTAAAGGAAACCCAGCATGCAATCTCATATTTTGTGCACGCTCCATTATTGTTCTATTCATGCGCTCAACCACTCCATTTTCCTGTGGAGTCCTTGGAACCGTTTTCTACCTACAAATACCATTAGAGGAATAATAATCTTCAAAATATTTGCTACAATACTCACCACCATTATCAGATCTGAGACATTTTAGCTTTTTACCTGTCTCATTCTCAACCAAGCTTCTCCATTTTTTAAAAGTTTCAAATACATCAGATTTTTTCCTAAGGAAATAAATCCATACCTTCCTAGTTGCATTATCAATGAATGTAACATAATACTAAGAGCCGCTGAGAGAATATACCTAAGTTGGTCCCCATACATCTGTATGCACAAGCTCCAATTTCTCATCTTTCTTTTGCTTCCCATCCTTGAAGAAACTTACTCTTTTTTGTTTTCCATACACAATTTTCACAGAAATCCATATTAACACATTTTAGACTTAGGAAAACATTATTTGAATGAAGTACTTTCATACCTTTTACACTCATATTCCCAAGTCTATTATGCCACAGTGTTGATTCAGAGTCCACAGCAACTGTATGATCTTCTACCTGCTGAACTGCAGCAACTGTTCCTGAACATTGACCTTTTTTCGTAACAATTAAAGTAGAAGGAACAGTATGACTTGTACAAAGATATAAGGTTCCTACTTTCACACCTTTTGCTACCACTAAGGCACCCTTTGTGACCTTCCAATTTTTATCACTAAATGTAACAACACAACCTTCATCATCTATTTGCCCTATTGAAATTAAATTTTTGCTTAACTTTGGAACATGACTTACCTCATGTAGTAGCCAATGATTCTCATTCTGTAACTTAATCTTGATTCTTCACTTTCCAACAATCTGATAGGGTTTGTTATCTCCTAAATAAACCATCCCAAAATCCCCTTGGACATAATCAAGAAAATAACTTCTATGGGGGGTAGCATGAAATGAAGCCCCTGAATCTAACACCCAAGAATCATCAGCATTATCAAGGGAAAGAATCAGAACATCCTCATCAGATTTATTACTTACCACATTTTCCTCTTTACTTCCTTCCTTTTTGTCTCCTTTTTTTTTTGAGACCAGCAATTTTTCTTCAAATGACCCGGCTTACCACAGTACCAGCAATCCCTCTTGTCTCTAGATTGGGACCTTTTGTCCTTTGATTTTCCTTGTGACTTCCCATGATTTCCAAAATTGTTTCCTCTCTCCTTTTTTTTGCCCCTACTTTCTGCATTCAAAACACTACCTGATGTGGATGTTCCACTTGAGCTTTTCCTACGAATTTCCTCGCTCAAAATAACACCAACAACATCATCAAATTTCAATGTATTCGAACCAGAAATAGAATTGCTAACAACCATTACCAAGCTATTCCAGCTTTTAGGAAAAGAACACATAATCAAAAGAGCCCTAACTTCTTCATCAAAGTTTACTTTTATAGAAGTTAATTGACTAGTGACCGTATCAAACTCATTTAAATGATCAGTAATTGACCCACCTTCTACCATTCTCATATTAAATAAACGTTTCATAAGAAATACCTTATTTGAAGCAAAAGGCTTTTCATATAACTTTTCCAGGGTTTCCATCAACTCTTGAGTTGTATTTGTTGTTGTAATATTGAATGCCACCAATTGTGCTAGGCATAAACGAATACTGCCAAGAGCCTTTCTATCCAAAATCTCTCAGTCTTCATCAGAAATTATTGCGGGTTTCTTGGTTTTCCCTTCCAATGGCCACCATAAATCCTTCTAATAGAGATTCCTCCATCTACATCTTCCATAACTGATAGTTCTTCCTATTAAACTTCTCAACCTTCTTACCCTCGTCTGCCATTACTCCCACTCAACCGTGAGACCTTCCTATAGACAATAATCAAAACACAACCCACTCTGATACCACTTTTTAGGGTTAGAAAGGAAGATATCTAACAATTAAATGCAGATTTAATTAATAAATAGAGAAACTAAAACACACAGAATAAATTATAACATAGAGAATTTAATGTGGTTCACCCAATCCGGGCTACATCCACCAAACCACAACCATCCAATGATTTTATTATCTAGTGCAAAAACCTATTACAATCTTGTGAATAATCATGTTTTTCATCATACTGTAACACCCATCTAAACCCATGTTTAACAAGCTTAGAAGCTTCCATATTAGGGTTCTACAAAATTGGTTTTTTCTTTTTTTCGTTAATTTTTCCCTTTTTCGGTGATGACGCGAAAAAGTAGGAGGAAAATTTTTCTTGGGGGCTACCACCCCCAAACCCCCACCTGGGGCCCGGCCCGACCTCGAACCCTAGCAAGGATACATGTCGGGATGTACAATATAGCATGATCAGTCGCCACACACCAACACTTTCTTCCTAGGGAAGAATTTGGTGTCTTGGTTGAGCAAAAAGCAGAATTCCATCTCCCTATCTACTACTGAGGCAGAGTATATTGCTGCTACAAATAATTGTACTCATGTGATTTGGATGAAATAGATGCTGAAAGATATCAAAGTAGTATATGATGAACCCATTGCCATATATTGTGAAAATTCAAGTGTAATTAGCATATCAAAGAATTTGGTGCTACACTCTAAGACCAAGCATATATCAATCAAATTTCATTTCCTAAGGGAAAAAGTGAATGAGAAAGAAGTTAGATTGGAGTATGTGCCTACCAAAGAACATATTGTAGAAATTTTTACTAATCCATTGCAAAAGGATACTTTTGAGTATCTCTGAGGAATGCTAGGGGTGATTACCCCTCCTGATATGAACTAGAGATTCATTTTCAAAACTATATTCTAATCCAGATTGATGTTTTCATGGCTGCTACTCGGGGGGAGTAGTCAGATGTGTAGATATGTGGTTCAAATCTTGTATGTGGGAAGATAATTTTTATCTTTTCCATTGATTTCAAAGGGGGAGAAGATTCATGTGAAAAATTATTGCTTATCTAGGGAGAAGAGCCTTGTGGGGTGAAGATCATGTAGAAGAAGCTGAGGAAGAAGAGTCAGAATCTAAGGAGGAGTAAGTATTAATTGAGAGTTGCATTGATGGTGTTTTTCACATCATGTGTTGCCATCAATGCCAAAGGGAGATATTTTTGGATGTTGTGCTTGTCATTGATGTCAACACTATTAGCATTTGATGTATTGAAAAGTTGTATATGTCGAGGATATTGAGAAAATTGTTAAAGAAAATGTTGCAGATTGTCAGTGGAATAGTGAAGGTCATGAAGGTGTCTTGTTTAGTACATTGAAGATCAGTTGTTGTGGACTAAAGGGTTTATTGCTGAGAGTATCGATTTTATCCATCGAAAGTTTCAGAGGCCCATGTGAAGTTTTGATTGTGTTATGAATAGTTGTGTTCTGATAGTTTTTTTGTGGTTTCAATTAGTATTCCTGAGTCAAGTTGATATGATTCTAGTAATTTTAGTTGTTGCAGATGTTTCTATGTTGGTTCTTCTTTCTTGTGGATGTTTCTAGATCATTCTTTATCTTCGTCGCATGTCCACATTGATCGGCGTGTTCATGGTCAAAGATTTTTCTCGTATGTGTTTGGGTTTTCATGTTCTTGGCCGACATGGTGGTTGTAATGTATTGTGGATATTTGGAGATTAAAATTTGAATGTTTGGGTGCTCAAGGATGTTGTTTTGGACACAACATTATATTGGTTGACAATGTTTGATTCACATTGAAAATTTATTTATAAATTTGGGCTAACATTTCATATATGTTTTCTATTTTCATGTCTTTTGTCCGATGAAGTTGCTGATGAAATTCATGTTGTGGATATATAAGAGAAATTGTTTGTTCAAATTGAAGAGTGCTCAGTGTGCTCCTATCTGTGTATATCATTCAATTGCATAGCAGAGTGTGAAGAATTTTGAGCAGAGTGTGAAGAAGTTTGAGCAAAGTGTGAAGGAGTGTTTCTATGCTTAATTAGAACTGTAATCAGGCTTTTAGAGAAGCTATTTTCTCAATTCATACACTGCGGATCTAATCCGTATTTCTCTTTCTTGGGCAGTGAGCCCTCTGTTATTTGAGCAGTGAGCTCTAGGTAGTGTGCTTGAATGCATGTGCCAGGGAAAACTTTAGTGGAAAATCTTCGCCAATTGGTGAATTCTAGGAATTGGCCAAGTCAAAATTGGTGAATTCTCGCTCCGAATAAGGTGTCCAAATCTCCCAAATTTTATGAAGTATAGGTCCAATGCATGTCCATTCGCCAATGAGTTTTTTTATGAGGCATATTTAAGCAACAAATTCGCCATTGTCAAACTATGTGTTTCAATTGGACCGACTAATATTTTTGCATGGAATCCTAAAAGCATTTAATAAAACACCTACATATTCGCCAATACTATTAAAACAACATTGTATTAGGACCCATTTCGCCAATTAAAATTTACAAATAGTTGCTTTTGAAGACCTATTTCACCAATTAAAATTTATAAAAAATTTCTCATGAGGACCTATTTCGCCAATAACATTAAAAAATAATTACATTTGAGTACACATTTCACCTTGAAAATTAAAACATATTGTTGTATAAGCATGCGAGATTTGAAAAAAAATTAATATACCATTTAAAAATCATGTGGAATTTGTCAAATAAGGAGTCATGGATTGATATAAATACAGTCGAAAGTGTCATTTATTCTTACATATTTTTTTCGGTTTTGAGGTTCTACTTCTCCATTCAGAAGTCAGTGAAAGCCGAAAACGTAGACTTAAAAGGTGAGTGACCATTTCTTCATAGTGTTATTAGTTATAATAATAAGTTTTCTTTATCTTTTCTTTATCTCTTTTCCATTCTTACTTCAACAAAGTGAACCTTAGAAGTTAGAACCAAACTCTGAAGTTTCAAAGTTTTCGAAACCTCTGACCCACAAAGTAGAAAGATGACCAAGAAAGACTTACAACTCAACAAAGTAAACCATCGACCAAGTCAGGGAATTGCATAGTTATGAAAATTTAGAACTCCACGACAAGGTTATATAACTCTGAGGACTAGCGACTAAGTTCAGGAAAAGCCAAAAAATTTATATTGTATTCCATGGTATTGAATTTGACATGTGATTTATTATTAATCCATTCCATGAACAGAAATAAATACAATCGAAAGTGTCATTTATTTAGAATTCAGCCAAAGCTGAAAAACGTAGACTTAAAGGTGAGTAATCATTTCTTCATAGTGTTATTAGTTATAATAATAGGTTTTCTTTATGTCTTTTCCATTCTTGCTTCAATAAAGTGAACCTTAGAACTTAGAACCAAACTCTAAAGTTTCAAAGTTTTTGAAACCTTCGACCCACCGAGTAGAAAGATGACCAAGAAAGACTTTCAATTCAACAAAGTGAACCATCAACCAAGTCAGGGAATCACGTAGTTATGAAATTTTAGAACTCCGCGACAAGGTTATATAACTCTAAGGACTAGTGACTAAATTTAGGAAAATCCAAAAAATTTATATTGTATTCCATGGTATTGAATTTGATATGTGATTTATTATTAATCCATTCCATGAACAGAAATAAGTACAATCAAAAGTGTCATTTATTCGGAAGTCATCCAAAGCCAAAAATGTAGACTTAAAGTTGAGTGATCATTTCTTCATAGTGTTATTAGTTATAATAATAAGTTTTATTTATCTCTTTTCCATTCTTGCTTCAATCTTAAAGATGATATTGAGTAGGTAATGGGATCTATATTATTATTCTCTATCCTTAAACAAGAAGATATTTTTTTCCAGTTTTTATTTGAAGCAAGAAGAATATGTCGAGTGAATTAGAGATCAATATGTCGAGCAACTCGAGCAGCAAGGGTAAGGCTCTTGCCACTCCTCAGGGTGGTGAAGAGACTCCTGCCACTTCTCAAACTCCTTCCACTCCTCAGGGTGGTAAGGCTCCTACTGCTCCTCAGGGTGGTGAAGAGACTCCTACTGCTTCTCAAACTACTTCTGCTCCTCAGGGTGGTAAGGCTCTTGCCACTTCTGAGACTCCTATTGCTCCTTAGGGTGGTGAAGAGACTCCTATCGCTCCTCAGGGTGGTGAAGAGACTGGGAGGCCATCAAAATGCCCAAAACTTAGACATACCATATAGTCTTACTTTGCAATTTCCAAAGCATCTAATCGATCAGGTCAAGATGGACCTACATCATCAACTATTCCACCAAATATTGCTAGCATTCCCAATACCTCATTGCCACCGGAAGGTCAAGTTGATATTGTGATTGATTTAAATAAAAATGTATCAAATCAAGATAGCAATACTGTAGAAGATGTTCCAAGTGATACCCTAGGCCCAGTTAGCTAGAATGAGATAATTGACTTGGATGAGGATGATGATGTTGGTAGCGAGAAAAGAAAAAATAAACCAAAAAGGGGGTGTGAATGGGAAATGACAAGGAGTTTTTCAACTTGGTTGGTTGTCAAAATACCCATTCATGGTACCAATGGGGATTGGCAATGCAAACGATATTGAAAAGGAAACATTGGCCAAATGTAAGATTTGTAGTTGGAAATGTGGAAGAGCCAAGACGTTGCAGCTAAAGATTGACACTATAGAAAAGCATATCAGTAAATTTTATGAAAAACAAATCATAGACGGAAAGGAAGAATCAGTCGTATGATGGAAATCAAAGGAAGAATTTATTCATGTTAAGTATGCTACAGATTATGAAGAGAATGAAAAAAGAATGGTGAACATTGCTGCACGTAAAGGTACAACTGAGGTTCAATTTGGAAAAGCAATGGAAGGAGCAAATATGTCAAAAACTGTTCAGATGAGTGTTGTTTTTCATATTTTGTCTAGAGGGCATCCTATGAAAGACTACCCAGAATATTCTATTTTATTATCTTATTTGAATGTTCCTCACTATCCCTTGTCACATTGGTCAGTAAACGTTGGATGGGATTGGGAAAACTATCTTGCTACAGTGGAAAGGGAAGATTTAAAGGATAAAGTAAAAGAGTCAAATTTCATTACATTATCTTTAGATGAAGTTACTATAGTAGACAATACTTCTTGGGTTTGTATGCTTTTGTATATTGTACAACAACATGTTCGCCAAGCTCATCTTCTTTGTGTTCATAAAATGAAGAACAGTTCAACAACGCAAAATATATTTGAACTAGTAAAAAAATATTTGAATGAAATTGCAAGTATGGATGAGTTAACAATTGCAAAAAAGTTGGTGTGTGTAGGAGATGATGGAGCTACAGTGACATAAGGTCAAAGGACCGATGTTTGCAAAAAGTTACAAACTATTTGTGCACCATACATGCTTGGCATTCACTACATGGCCCACATAATGAATTTAGCATTCAAAATTGTTAGCAAGTTTCCTACAATATCAAAATTCAAAAATCTAGTCCGCAAGATTCATGCATACTTTTGCCGAAGTCCTAAACATTTCACAGAATTTCAAAATTTTGCTAAGGGAATAACACCAGGAAACAAGCTTCTCAAGGATGTTGATACTAGATGGGTCTCCCTACATGGACCAATGTAACGAGTTCTTTCAAAATATCAATCTTTGATTGGAGTGATGTACGAGCATCACAACACAGTAGACAAAGATCCTAACCTCTTACATAGGTTAAGCGATATAGAGACACTCTTGACCTTAACTAGTCTTCTCCCCATGTTGGATGTGATGAACAAGCTTGTGAAGAAAGCCCAAGACAGAACTATGTATATTAATGAATATGCCAATCTACATAAACTTACATGCTTGGCCCTAGATCATCTATATCTAGATCTAACACAAGATTGCCCAAATTATTTCACGTGGTGGAAAAAAATGATTTGAATGACCCTGATAATTATTTATAGTTTAATACAAGTGAGAAATTATGCATCTGTGTACGTGGATATGAGATACAAATGTACTAATGTAAGATAGCCATGCGCTCTAGCAAAGAAGTAGTTGTTAACCGAAAAAAATTTCAAGGAATTGCTAAATCTATTGGTGATAATTTGAAGGAAATTGCAAAATCTCTTTCCTCAGAGATTCATGAAAGATTCCCTCGACATGAAATACTTGAAGCCATGAGTATTGTGTATCCTCAATTTTGGGAAAACTGAGATAACCCCACATTTTTTCATGCTCAGGTAAAAATCTTGATCGGACAATTTTTGAAAACTGTAACATACAATGAGAAGAAAATACAAGGAATATTAGATGAATCTAAACTTAGAAAACAATGTGGGAGTTTTGCAACAGCTATGAGGGACTAGTATAAATCCATGGGCAAGGACAAGGCCTTTGAACCGGGATCAATAAAAAAGGTTTGGAAAAGCTTAGGTTAGAGTGAAATATTGCATGGTTTGATATCAGAATATTTCAAACTTGTTGATTTATGTCAAACAATGATATTGGGGTCGGTGGAGGATGAGAGAGTTTTCAGTACATTGGGTTTTTGAAATCAAAGTTAAGAAACAAACTAGACAAGAATTTGGAATATTGCTTGAGGATGAAAGGAACTGTGTATAATGTCAGAAATTTTCCTTTTGAAAGGGCACTCACAATCTAGAGGTACACATGTGAAAGAAGAGGGGTCAGGTTGTGCAACACTCCAATTCCAAAGGCTGGTACTGGTGGCACTGGCAGTGGCAATGGGACTCAGATAGCTAAAATTGACAAATTTGACACAATGAATGTTGAATTTGAGACACAATCCGAAGAAAATGAAGAGAAAACTTGGAATCAAATTCAAGATGACTCTTTTACTTTATCTAATGACAAATGTCAGATTGAGGACCCCCAATCTATTTGGGAAATGGAAGAGATTCAAGAGAATTAGCAACTTTTAGGTATTTATATTGCACTTCATAGATCCCAAGATCATATTCCATTATTCCATATTGTAGTTGATGATATTTTATATTGTATTCAATGAAATTGTGAATCATTGCACTTCATGATATTTTATTTTATATTGCACTTCATGAATCATATTCCAAATTCAAACTGTAGTTGATGATATTTTATGTTATATTCCACGAAATTGTGATATTTTATATTTTATATTTTACATTAGTCCATACATAGCATGCTTTTGGAAATTCCTGAAAAGACAATTCAAGTTTAGTCCATACATAGCATTCAATGAGATGTCAGATGATGGCACCTTTGAAAGGAAAGATAAGTCCATAATGTTGCATGGTCGCTGAAACTTGGAAACTTAGAACCAAAGTCTGAAGTTTCAAAGTTTTCCAAACCTCCGACCCACCGACTAGAAAGATGACCAAGAAAGAATTGCAACTCAAAAAAGTGAACCATCAACCATGTCGGGGAATAGGGGAGTTATGAAAATTTAGAGCTCCATGACAAGGTTATAAAACTTTGAGGGCTAGCAACTAAGGTTAGGAAAAGCACCAAAACCACTCTCTTCACCAAAACTTAGTAGCAATGAAACTAACCAAAAATCCATCATTCCAATTCCAATAATAGATAATCCACAACATGAACTCATATAAATGTTTAGTGGATATGCTAAGGAGTCATGGAGATTGAGTATTGATTTGTGAATTGTAATGCAATTTCACTAAGATTATGGATGCCTAGAATTAAAATCACCTTATAGTTCATATTTTAATTGTGTTAAAAGTAAAACTTGAGCATGTGCTCAGCGATTCATCACTCAACTCAATGCTTATTAGATTAATAGAATATTAACAATAGTATTAGTAGCATATACAACAATGAACATAATAACAAGTGTATCTAGAAATTGAAACCACTACCAGAATTTTTCTTCAAATGATATAATAAATAATATAGATAATTGAACATCAACACATTACTGAGTCTGAATTTGATATTTTAAATTGATTATCATTGTATCACATGAAGGAATACATAGATACATTGTCAATGCAAAATCTTGCTCAAAGACAACTCTGCACAGAGCTGAGTTGGAACTTGGAAACTCATATTATCAAAAGTTAAATCACTACATCACCTTTTCTAGCAACTTCCACTCTTCAGGTGTTGGAATTTTCATTTGTTCTAATTGATGTTGTTTGACTTGAAAATTTGTTAACAATTCATGATTCAAATTGGAACCTGTCTTGGATTCTTCAATCAGTTTTGCATTCAGGGTTAGCAATGGTTTGATGGAATCCAAATAGGTCACCACATCTAGGTTCTGAGGAAATTAGTCCAAATCAATCTTCCTTTCATCCTCCATCTTCTTTCTGAAATCATTCCATCCAACAAATCCCTCATTTGTGTCAAAAGCCTCTGGTAAACCAAGCTCTATGAAGTTCCTTAACTTTTCATCCACCTTCTTCATCTTGTCTGCATCCAAATGCAAATATTTCCTTGTTTCATGCATTCTCAAACACTTTTCAATGACAAATGACAATGTCATTGATGTAGCAAGCTGATTAGTAATCCCTTTTGATTTCAAAACATTCTCACTGGCTTTGTAGACCGTTTGTTGAATTTGATTTGCTAATTTCTCCAATGCCAACACATTTTTGTTCTCCATTAAATATTTGTTGAGCTTCTTATGATGTTGTCTAATAGCATCAATCAATTGAAACATGTCACACAAATGATCAATCCCTTGCATTATTTCATCCCAAATCATTTGTTTCATATGCCTCATTATTTCTCTACAAAATGAAGATAGCTTATTTTGACAAGACTTAATTTCATTTTTTGCTTCCATCAACTCTACCTCCAATCTTTCATTCTTTTTCTCTCCTTCTCCATTTTTTGTTCCCACTATGCATTTCCATTTGCAATGCTTAGTCTTAATTTTTCTGAAGTGGATTTTTCCTCATCATATTTCTTGTTGCTCTCATCTAGCCTTTGCTTCAATTCATTCACTACAGTCTCAATCTCATTCTGCTTATCCTCTTTGCTTGTTAATGTAGAGGCAGATTTTTTAATTCTTTTTTCTAATTCATTGCTCTTGTTATCTATTGCTTTCCTCTTTGCTTTCTCATTTTCTAGGTCTGCCTATAACTTTTCAATTTGAGTTTGCAACCTTTTTTCTCTATATCTTGCTTTAGCAATGATGTGTACACCAATTCATTGTTATTCTTTGATAAATTAATTTTGTCAGTATTTCTAAGTCCAGAAAAATCTAATTGAAAATTGTTCACCTGGAATTCAGATGGAGCCATCTGATTTGCTAGTCTATTTTGAACTGTGGGAACAAGAAATGTGCACTCCATGATTTCTTTACTTGTGTCAAATGTGGGTAATATCATGGTTGTTGCAGGCTCTAAAGTTAGAGCAGACGCACTCTCCATCAATTGCTTCTTTTCTTTTTTATTCAATTCTGATTTCTTTTTAAAATCTTCAATGTAATCAAAACCTGAGGATGCAGGAATAATTGAATGCTTGAATGGCAAAGGAATAGGAGTACTTTTAGTTGCTAATGATGTCACAACCAGACTAACTGGCATTGGGGGAGTGCCTAGAAATAACTCCTTTGTGGTGGATCCACTGGTAGTGTGATTTGGAGTTGGACTTGTCAAAATCCTTTGCCTCTTTTGTATGCCTTGATCACCTAGTGTTTTTGTGGTATATTGTGTTGTCCTCTTGTGTGTAATTTTTTGTTGTAGCACATGTTGACCACTACTAGTACTACTACCCATACCATCATCACCAGAGGTAGTGCCTATTGCACTAAGCCCTCCACCATGGGCATGTCCTAGTTGTGATTGTGTCTGACCATGAGGATGAGGATTTGAACTTGAAGCTCTAACAAATTGACCTGTATACCCTAGGTCTACTTTTTCACCTCCAAACCCAAGGCTAGATTTATTAACTAGTTTTCTATGCTCTACATTTATTACCATCCAAGGGCCTTGTGTTTGGGACCCCAAAGGACCACCTTCATAACCCATTTTTTTAGCTATGGCTGCTCCTGTAGTAAATGCTTCTTTTGTGGCCTTGCTTAAACCAAGTTTGAAATTGACATGGCTTTCTTCTTGCCTATCATCATCACTTTCTTCATCTTCTTGTTCATTTGAATGCTCTATATTCCATAACTTGCTAAACACAAGATCTTCTTCGTTATCTCCATACTCTACAAGAGCTCTTGGATCACCTAGGTCCTTTGTCATAGACCAAAAGGCAGTAATTTTTTATCGTGGCCAATTTTTTTTTGTAACTTCCTTCTCTAGAGAATCTGGCATTTTTACTCTACTAGATGGTTTATGACTTTTTTCATAAAAATTGTTGTACTTCCTAATTGTCTTTCGATGTAATGCCATAATTTTTGCTAACAATTTTTCAAAAGAAATACCATTCTCAGCAGCACTTTTCTCCATTGCTACTTTGAACTCATCCCAAGAATCCTTGTTTCTCAAGTTTTCAAGCAAGGGTTTACTTTGATGTTGAATTCTACTTCCAACATTCTTATTAAGCACAATCATTAATTTAATGGTGTCACATGGATCATACTGCCAGTGACAGATAGCATCAAAATCCAAAAAAATAAAAGATTATGTGCCACACTAAATGCTTTTCTCTCGAATGTCATCCCTCCACATGAAAAAGGTAAAGAAGGAAATAAGGTCTTCTTCCCCTGACTAGTAAAGTGTCTTTCATCAGTATTTTGCATCTGCCTTACATATTCCAAAGCAAAAACCCTTTTTTTGTCAGATGTATTGGAAGTTTGTATGGCTATACTTCGGATCCATAAAATCTTAGCATAGTACATTCTTCCAATAAGTACCAATCAGCCAATTGTATTTCTTTTCCTAGTTGAATGTAGTTTCTACATAACATAGGCAATCTAGGCATTGGAGTATTTGTAATTGTTTGATACAATGGATCCAAAAAGTAGTCTAAAAAATGATTGTAGTTCCTTCGAGAATCATGCAACCTTATAATAGTGGTCCATTCATATATTGGAACCATTTTCTTTCACTCAAGATTACTATTACCATAGGGCTGAATTTGAAGCTTGTTGGTCTGAAACATTCCTCTATATTTGAATAGAAAAAGATAGCACAAGTAGGTTGTGAACCTAAATGTCCTGGTGGAACCTCCTTTAATCATTAAAAATTGTTTATGCATGGATTCTACAATGTGCTCAATAAAATTATATTTGGCATGTGGAACACCATTATGGATAGTATACACCATTTCAAGGAGGCATGCACCCACTTCCAAATTGCTATCCAGTCTGAGGAAAAATGCTAGCATGGAAATAGTATCTTGAACCCATGGTTTACAAATATCCAAATCATAAGGAGGCTTATGATCACCTTTCAATTTGTTTCTATCCTAAACTATTCTATTTAAGAAATATTTTTTCTCCATTTCATCCACTGCTTCATAATCACTAGCAAGCTTTTCTAGGTCAATGTGGACATTTCCAAATTCTTCGGTTGTAAACCCCAAGGCCAACACTTTTCCAAGTTCTTCTGCATTAATGGCTAACCATTCTTCTTTGCTATCTTTATTAACAATTTCTCTTTTTTTATCATCATAATTTAGGGCACAAACCCTGATAAATTTTGGGCAAGGGAAAACCTCATGTAACATCATGAACCCTAATCCAGTTACCCACGGTGCACTAATACTATTAACTTGCATTTTCTTTGTAGCCTTATTCTCATATGAAAATATAAGTTATGAGGTATGCCTACCATAAGTTTAAGGATCATAAATATCATGGTATTCATCAGTGAAACGTGGGGTTTCAAGCAATTTTGCATAATATATTTTTTTATCCAACATTGCTCTAGTGGTATTGGTGGTAGACATACTGATACAATCAACAATATGAAATTTGTGAATTCCCTATTAGTCCTTAATTTTTCTTAATTCTTAAGTCTCTTAACCCTAAACCTAAGCTTCAAAGTTTGACAAAATAAGATTTTAAGAAACGTCAACTTCAAGCAATGAAACGTAGCCACAAGAATTATTTAACTTGCCTGGATTTTGAATTTTGATTCTTGAAGTCGAAAATACGTTGAAGCTTGAAACTGGGTTACTGGAATGGCTTTGTTGGAAGTGGAACTATGGAACCCAGAATAGGGTGGTGTATTGCAATGAGCAAATTGAATGACACAAAAATTTCTACTTGTTACTTACAGACTACACAGTACAAAATTAGGTACAATGTACATGGCTAACAACATTTAAAACAAGCCATTAAAAACAATGAATTACTCATGCATTGACAACAAATTCTAAATTGTTGATCTCTGTTAATCTAATGGCTATAGGGTGATTCTCAAGGTTTAAGTTTGCAAGCGTAGCACTCTATGCATTTCATTTCAGAATGCAACTACAACCATACATCAAATATTCATCAAACAGTTGAGCAATTTATGATATAAATAATAAACATAAAACATGTGTTTTAAATTTTCTTTAAAGTTTAATGCGCTAGGATTGACATCAAGGCCAAGGGGCCAGAAACTTAAAATTTCAAAGGCCTTAATAAAATGAATTACAATGTCACATTAATAGCACAACCATTTATTTTATTACAACTGAACTACAATGTCACATTATTACATAGTACAAATAAAAATGTAAGCACAAGCACCAAGCTTCTACTGGACCGCTAGTGAAAAGTTGAAAACATAAATGTGATACATGTATCTCTAAAAATAAATGGAACTTGTTGGGTCAACCATGAGCTCTGAAAATAAACACATGGGACTTGTCAAGTCAGCCATATGCTCTAAAAATAAATGCAATGGGGAAAGGGGGCCCAATCAAACTGGGGAAATGGGAGTCGTGAAGATACAAAATGTACTTAGCCCCTTTCAGAACCAAACTGATGCAGAAGATGAGGACTAGTAAAACTTCTCCCATGCAGAAGATGAGCAATGAAGTTAAATGCATGGGAATTTCCTAGGAAACCATGCAGAAAATGAGGGGTAGTAAAACTGCTCCCATCTTCTACTTGCAGCCTCCATGCATTGGGATAGCACTTATGTCCATCAGAGCTCCTCATCTTGGTTCAAAACCTATTTGAGAAGTCAGGTGAACCAAATCAACTTCTTTCCAATTCCACCCATTTTGAACTTGAAGGAAATTAGTCTTTTACTCTATAACTACATAACTGGAGACAGGAGAATTTAGAGAATCCCCAATAATACCGCATCATCTTCTTCCTGAATCCTTATTAAGTTATTAACCCTACAAAATGAAAACCCTTATGACAATTAAATGAATGATTTTAGTTGTGCTCGCTATCCTTATTTATGGGCCAAAAGTGACACTACCATCCTGGTACCTTGTACACCTCACATGTGTCATGTGTGAGATATAAGGTTGTGTATAATTACTACTGACTACTTAGTAATAATTGTGATTCACATAGCCGCAAACCAAAAATCCAATTTAATCAGTACGTCAAGCTAGCTACATGCAAAGTTACAAACTGTAGCTAAACCTAACAAGCTGTCAATTGTCAAAATCGGCAGTGTGACACAAGCTATTGATTGTCAAAATCACTGGATTATTGAAATCATCATCTATGATTCTACAGTACATTG
This sequence comes from Sequoia sempervirens, assembly GCA_007258455.2. NCBI lineage: Eukaryota > Viridiplantae > Streptophyta > Pinopsida > Cupressales > Cupressaceae > Sequoia > Sequoia sempervirens. The sequence continues at coordinate 304,572,196 of VDFB02000003.1, forward strand.
TGTAGTTTTCAATATAAAGCTATCCAATCAATCACTTTGGCTATTCATATGGTATTAATTCGTGCTGCCACCTAGTACCACAGCCAAATTGAGAATTTCAATAGAATAAATGAAAGGTAGAGTACTTTGATGAATTGAAAAGAGAGAATTAAATGTCTCATTTTACCTTAATGATTATCAATGTCCTAACTAATAATTCACAATAAATTTCGCTCACATATGATTGGAACTATATGTTGATTTTTGAAACCAATCATTAATAAAATCTCAACCATTGATATATGAAAATCAAATGGTTCTATTGTTATTCTGGGGGTTTCAGTTCACAAGTCTAGTACTTCAAGGATTTACTTCTGAAATGCATCTATAGCCATCCATTGAAAATTCATTGAATGGTCCCCCTTTTAAAATAAACTTTATGCACATGCATAATTTAAAATGGGGACATCACTAGGTTGAAGAGACTCGATCCTCGAGATTAAAGAGTTAAGATTTAAGGCTTTGTCATAAAATATTTTTGTCTAAGTTAGGCAATATTAAACGGTAAACAAGAGCAGGATGACCGAAGACCTAAATAATTAATAAAATTTCAACCATTGATTTCTGAAAATTTAACGGTTCTAGTATAATTCTGGAGGTTTCAATTCACATATCTAGTGCTTGAGAGATATACTTTCAGAATGCAACTGCAACCGTTCATCAAAAATTCATCGAACAGTCATGGTCCATAATGTCACGTGGTCACTGAAACTTGGAACCCTTAGAACCAAAGTTTGAAGTTTCAAATTTTTTGACACCTCTGACCCACTGACTACAAAGATGACCAAGAAAGACTTGCAACTAAGGTTAGGAAAATTTGCACTAACACTTCACCACTGCATTTTTTTTTTAGTTTGATATTATGTTTAAATCGCCAATTTTTTTTCTTAATCATTTGAAAATAGGTTTAATTTTCCAATGAATTTTATTTTTTTTGTTTGAAAAAGTTTTAATGCCAACAAAAATATTTTTTTCTGGTTTGAAAACAGGTTTAATTCGCCAATCGAAATATTTTATTGGTTTGAAAATAGATTTTAATCGCCAATGGAAAAAATTTAGTGGTTTTAAAAAATTTGCATTTCACCAGGATTTTCCACAGGATTCTAGCGATTAGAAAAGATTCACCAATGGACCTTTTTTGTCACGAAAACCAAAAAAATTTGCCACTATAATTAATATTTTTATCGAGAAGTATACAAGATTCACCATGATTTTACACCTTCGCCGAGGGGGGTTTTTCTTAAAGTTTTCCCTGGCATGTGCATTCCCATTATTATTCTTATAATTTTAACAGGGTATAATCTTGTGGACTAACATCCACCATGGTTTTTCCCCTAACAGGGTTTCCACGTAAAAAAATCTTGGTGTTCTATGTGTTTATGATGTGTTGATAGTTTATGGTTTATTGTTCATGTATCATATCTAAAATTGAGTTAAGTTTGCGTTAATATTGAAAATTTTAAATAATCTATGACAACTGATTCACGCCCCCCTCTCAGTTGTCTACCCTCATTTTTCCAACAATTTTGGCTTGGGATTAATTCTTTACTTGGGTTGTCTTTGACTGTCTATAGTGGCATAGTGATTGGAACTATGTGGTTTGGGGACGCTGATTGTTGACCTTGCACCTTCAAGGCTCCTTGATACGCATTTTGTTGGAAGGATGGCCTTCCTCCTTGATAGGTCTATGAGTCCTACTTCGAAGGTGTCGCTTGTTGCTATCGAATGAGGACTAGATCATTTGTGAAAGACCACATGAGATTCTTCATGTCGTCGACATCATCCACTAATGAATAGGAACCCGATGTGCTTGGTTGCACATTAGGGAATACATACATGGATGATGGTGTAGCCATTACGATTTCTTGCAAATCAGAGGTGCTAGGAGCTACTTCTTCCCATGGGTAACCAAATATTTTCATGGACATGGGCATTAGCAGACGCGATAGGAACTTCCCGAGTTCGATCAGATTATTCTCTAATTTCATGGCCAAATCATATAAGTCGGGCAGAATATCTCCTATCATGGATTGCACCATGACTGTGATGTCAGAATTAAGAGCTTTCAGGTAGAACATGAACGCCATAGCCATCAAAGGCCTAGCGGTCACTAGAATTCTTTTCCAAGTCTTGTAAAATCTAGTGTTGAAATCACTCATGGCTTCTTGTGGGCCTCTTTTTATAGTGATTAGTTGCTACAGCAAAGAGGAGGGATCTCCATTTTTGGAGAAATGCTTGAATAGCTTCTCTCCAAGCTAGTCCCATGAGTGGATCGAACCGAAATCCAAAGACCTGTACCAATCCTAGGATTTTCCTTTGAAAGATGTAGCCAATAATATTAGAGCAACATTCTCCTTCATGATGCTATGCACCCTGCATACCTCTGCTATATCTTGGATATGTTTAGAAGGAGTCTTGAAGTCCTCCCTAGAAAATTTTGGGATGGATTTAAGAGTATTGGCAGGTATAGCAGACCATACATCGAGGGGAGTAGGTGGTTGTAGCAGACTACCACTATCCCAAGTCACAAAATTTCTAGGGGGGAAACACCTAGATGAGCCAATAAAAACAAATTCATATGGATGGGGTAGATGGGTATTCTGATTTGGAAAGTTTGACCACCTAGGGGGTAGATAAGGCTCTGGATGGCAGGCTGACACTTCTTACTCGGTTGCTTCTTATAGGTGATACAAAACTTGTAAGTCTCCTTCTTCTTGATGTCAAAGCAGGTGACTAGGAGTACTGGAAATGGCCTCTTGAAGATGCTTTTATTTGGATTATAGGCATGAAATTTCTAGCCTCTTTTCTTACTCTAATCTAAAAATATTTCTGACTTCTAATCAGACATTTGAAAAACTCAGGTCCCTTCCTGGTATTCCAGAAAAATAATTTTTGATCATCCAAGCTTGCACTTCTCTGATAGTCTTATGAGAAATTCAATGAGTGGGAGACTAATTTGTGCCTCATTGAATGGTGCAGGAGCACCTTGTCTTCAAAATACATTCGAAAGGCAAAATTTGCAAAATTTCAATTTTTGCATTATAAAGCATTGTAAAAGGTCATATGAGGTCATAAATGGTGTATTTGAAGTGTCAAATAGGCCTTTAGTTGGTTAAGAAATAAATTTTGCGAAAATGTATAAAAATGCAAAAAAATGTAAAAAGTTGCCAAACTTGTAAAAAGCAAAAAATTGGGAAGTTGAAAGATCTTTTGTGGGAAAGTGAAAGGATGGGTCATTGAATTTGTAAAGGAAGTTGCTTTAACTACTTGTAACATCTATTTAAAGCTTTTTAAGGTTGAGACAACACATAATTTTTGTATTCTTGGAAGAAGTATCGTAAATAAAGTCCCTATTTTGTAATTTATGTGTTTTTTCTCTTTACCAGTCCATTGAACAGACTGTACAACAGAAAAGTAGTTTCATATTTTCTTTTTCTACCTAGATCAGTGAGTGGGAAACTCATTTGAGGCATTTAGAAAAGGTTAAATCACATTTAGGGGTGTAGAGAGCAAGAAACTCAAAAATTTGCCTGTGAACCCTTAAACAGGGTTTTGAGAGTCTTGTGAGGTTTTAGACCTCCATCCCACTGATGTAGGGTTATAAGAATGGTGGGATGGATTTTTTATGGTGTAATTAGGATGCTTTAAGTTTTTTTTGTGTTTTTTTGTGCAAGGGAAAACAAGAATCCTTTGTTTTGTTGTCGTCCTACATAAAACTCAGAATTTCCCTCATGAAAATGAATGGTTACAGGTTGGTATTTGTGGAAATATCATTCAATGATACTGGGAGTTTATTTCTAGAGCATAAGCAGACCTATTCAAATGTGATTGAAGCATTTCCAAGGTGACAAGAGGTTTGTGAAGGATATTTTCAATAAACCCTTGGTTGTTTGATGCAAAAATATGCTAGAATGAGAGTTTCAAGATTTGATGTTAAAATGAATGATTTCTTTGAATACAATAATGGATTTTGTGGTCTTAGGATGTGATCTAATTTTTTTTTAGTCAAGAGTGTTTTTGGAGTTGTTTTAAGGTGACCTCCTTTGTAATTTTGGCCTAATTGAGCCTATGATTGAAATAGGACAATCAACTTTATGTTGATTCTTTCAAAACAACAACACTTTTTGTTGAAGTATGTTTAATAAGGCTGAATTGGGTTCCCAAAAATGTATTTATCCTATAGAGATTCAATGTGGATTGCAAGATAACAGCTGATTTAGTGTTTTGGCACTTACAAGCAAATTTGGTTTTCTAGTGCAAGCAATTGAGAAATCTAATAAAATCATGTTGTAAGAAGGTGTTTTAGCTTTGTTCCTATCAAAACAAAGATGAATAAAGTGTATTAAGGTCTAGTAAAATTTTATAAGCAAGATTTGAAATTTTGGTGTCTTTGAAGCCTTGTGGATGGTAAGTAAATTTGATGGATTTGGGTGAAATGAGCAATGAATTTTTGGTGATTTGTGAAATTGATCTTCTCAATTTGATTTTGGGTCAGATGTACCCTTAATAGGATATTAGTTTTGGTAGATTCCCTTGCATCAATTGGTATTAGAGCTAGAAGGCTCTGGGAGAAGAGAGAGTTGATTTTGATGATTTGTTGAATTGGTAGTTTGTTGAGGTTGGTTTGTTGAGTTTGGTTGCACATGCTTGATCAATCTAGCTATAGAGAGGAATAATTATAAGAAGTTGTGTTGGAAAACAAGCTGAGGTATGTGGTCACCATCCTCCAATGGAGATTAAGTTGGGTGGAAGGTGCAAGGTAAAGAGAGTGAGGCATCTTCCAGGATCTATTGTTGGGTAAGATGGATGGTGTTCTGAGTTTGTGTGGTGAGGCAGTAAAGAAGATGGATACCTGATTGAAGAATCACTTGATTTTTCAGCCTAAAGAGTACTCCACTGATGGGAGTAGATGAGAAGATGAAAATATGATTGGTTAGAGAAGGTCAAGGATGAATTTTGTAAAAGAGAGGAAAGATTGCTTGGAAGAAGGAAATGAGAAAGGGTATTCTTGTGTCCTTTTGAAGAATTATTGAGAACAAGATGACAAAAAAGAGAAGTCAAAAGACAAGTAAAGACAAGAAGAGGCAGAAATGAAGACAAAGCTGCAAGCAAAGGATGGAACCAGAAAGAAGAAGCAATCCAAGAAAAACTTGAAGTTTTTTTTAGGTGAATGAACAAGCAAGGTTGAAGCAATATTTTTTCAAGGGACTTGGAATTTTTTGTTGGTTAGTTGTATGGTGCAGGAACACCTTGTCTTCAAAATACATTCAAAAGGAAAAATTTGTAAAATTTAAATTTTTGCATTGTAAAGCATTGTAAAAGGTCATATGAGGTCATAAATAGTGTATTTGAAGTGTCAAATAGGTCTTTAGTTGGTCAAGAAAGAAAGTTTGAAAAAATGTACAAAAATGCAAAAAAGATGTAAAAAGTTGCCAAACTTGTAAAAAACAAAAAAATAGGAAGTTGAAAGGTCTTTTGTGGGAAAGTGAAAAGATGGGTCATTGAATTTGTAAAGGAATTTGATTTAACTTCTTTCAACATCTATTTAAAGCTTTGGAAGGTCAAGACAACATAGAATTTTTGTATTCTTGGAAGAAATATAGTAAATAAAGTCCCTATTTTTGTAATTTTTGTGCTTTTTTCTCTTTACCAGACCATTGTACAGACTGTACAGCAGAAAATTAGTTTCGTATTTCCTTTTTCTACCTAGATCAGTGAGTTGGAAACTCATTTGAGGCATTTAGAAGAGGTTAAATCACATTTATGGGTGTAGAGAGCAAGAAACTCAAAAATCTGTCTGTGAACCCTTAAACAGGGTTTTGAGAGTCTTGTGAGGTTTTAGACCTTCATCCCACAGATGTAGGGTTATAAGAATGGTGGGATGGATTTTTTAGGGTGTAATTAGGATGCTTTAAGTTGTGGTTGTGTTTTTTTTGTGCAAGGGAAAACAAGAATCCATTGTTTTGTTGTTGTCCTACAGAAAACTCAGAATTTCCCTCATGAAAATGAATGGTTACAAGTTGGTATTTGTGGAAATATCATTCAATGATTCTAGGAGTTGATTTCTAGAGCATAATCAGACCTATTCAAATGTTATGTAAGCATTTCCAAGGTTACAAGAGGTTTGTGGAGGGTATTTTTAATAAACCCTTGGTTGTTTGATGCAAAAATATGCTAGTATGAGGGTTTCAAGATTTGTTGTTAAAAGGAATGATTTATTTGAATAAAATAATGTATTTGGTGGTTTTAGGATGTGATCTAATTATTTTTTGAGTCAAGAGTGGTTTTGGAGTTGTTTTAAGGTGACATCCTTTGTAATTTTGGCCTAATTGAGCCTATGATTGAAATGGGACAGTCAATTTTCTGTTGATTCTTTTCAAAACATCAGCACTTGTTGTTGAAGTATGTTTAATAAGGCTGAATGGATTCCCAAAAATGTATTTATCTTGTAGAGATTCAATTTGGATTGCAAGATACACCCAATTTAGTGTTTTGGCACTTACAAGCAAATTTGGTTTTCTAGTGCAAGCAATTGAGAAATCTAATAAAACAGTGTTGTAAGAAGGTGTTTTAGCTTTTTTCCTGTCAAAATAAAGATGAATAAAGTTTATTAAGGTCTCATAAAAGTTTAGAAGAAAGATTTAAAGTTTTGGTGTCTTTGAAGCCTCATGGATGGTAAGTAAATTTGATGGATTTTGGTGAAATGAGCAATGTTTTTTGGTGATTTATGAAATTGATCTTCTCAGTTTGAGTTTAGGTTAGATGTACCCCTGATAGCTGATTGGTTTTGGTAGATGCCTTTGCATCATTGAATATCTTCGGGACTTTTATAGAAAGTCAGCTCTTCTTTGTGTTTTGGGGAAAGAGGTAGAAAGAAGTGTGAATAAAACATAAAAAGGGGTGATGTGCCAGAGCTTTTACAATGCTTCCAACCTCAAAATATTTCTTATAACTAATAAGATGGACAAAAATGCCACAAACCCTTCATTGTTGAGAATAGAACAAGCAACAAAGGCTTAGTGAGAGCACAATGCAATTATTCAGATCTTCTCGTGGGAAGCATCCATTTAGGTAAATCAGATATAAGAATACTTTACCAATTAACAAAAATACAAAAATTTATAGGAAAAACCTTCTCTTTACAACATAATATGAAGAGAGACCAACTTTTCCAAAGAAGGGAAAAGTCTAAAAGACAGTCCAATTTCTAAAAGCTAACATTCAACACAAAAGCTTAACAGCATGAAAACTAACAACCCATACTATCAAAGTAGGCTTAACACAATGCTTTAATCATGAAAGAAAGATTAATAAGAAACCTAAAAAAGTCTATATCATGCACAATTTTAGAGATTTCTCATAAATAGTCCAAACTTCACATAGATGAACAGAAAAACAAAGGTCAAATTCCAATCCGATGATAGTTCAAACTTTAAAAATATAACATGTCAGAGAAATAACAGTGTTATGTAACACCTTCTACTTCTGAAAGGAACAACTTCCTACTAGATTTATCTTCAAAAGAAAACAACTCTTGAAGCAAATTCTTATATCTCTTAAAACAGGTCACCACCTTCTATTTATAGCCAGCAAAAGAGAGCACCGCCATAAAACATTCTGGAAACAAAAACTACTAGATGCCCTAGCCTGATAGCTCACGATCCAATCTTGGATCTTGATTAGATCACAATGATCTTTTCTCCTTAATTCCCAACTGCAACATTAATTATTTCTTAGATATTTAGCAAAGATAGTTGTCAAAGAATTATCAAATTGTAAAAATGCATCCTGGAAAAAATTTGATTGGTCAACATTGAGGTTGATGATGTTGACTCAAAGGCTCCACTTCGAAATAAAAATACATGCCATGTTCCAACAAGATCCACTCCAAGGAATCACTCCGAAAAAACAAACAAATTTCCCAAAGCAAAAGATGACGAGTCAGGCGAGCGGGGACTTCTAGCGTTGTGAGAATGGATTTAGAGAAAAACTCTGCTCAGCTGACACATGTCCTAGCCCGTGCTCGAAAGAAAAGTGATATACAAAAAGCTACACAGCCACCACGTGGCGCATTGCACACTTTTGGGAGAACCTTTATTTACTCGAGTGCAAATCAGTCTGAAGCTAAAAAAAGAGCAGGGATCGAAAACTCAAAAAAGACTAAGGAAAAAATTGCTTTACAGGAATACGTAGGTAGACTTACCTATGCATTCTCATGGAAAAATTACCCATTTGCATGGGAATACTGATTAGACTAAGGTGACATATATTTATACATATATATATTATATATGATATATTATTCTTTATATTTCTATTATATATATATATGCTTATTAATTAAATGCATTTTACTAACTCTATGAAATGAATATATATGAATAGATATATATATATCTATATATATATATATGAATATATATATATATGATATATATAAATAAATTTTATTGTGTTAATCTCCAAGTGCATAACATAGAGCTAATATTAACTAAAGTGCTAGATAGAATAAAGCACATATAACACATATGGTGCAACCTTTAAAGGAATATCAAACCAACACATAAAGTATGTGACTAAGTCAAACAAAGGATGAATGAGTTCATGCACTGTTGTGTAAACATTTGATGGGATGTGTAAACTATTTTAAATGCCATGAGAATCAGTCAAAACCTGTGCTATAAACTTGGGCACCAATATATGAATGTGGAACCATATTAACAAGTGTTTGGAATGCTTAAGAGGTCTTCAAAATATGCATAAGCCTACAAATAGAATAGAGACTTAGTCAAGTGCAAACTTGGCAGCATTTTGTAAAGGAATTCAAATTAGGAAACTTGTTTCAAGCTTGTTGTCCCATATATCAAGTCAACTCAACCATTTAAATGGTGAGGATTGTGATGTGTTGAAAACATGTGAGTTATCTTGGTGATTCGTTGCATGAGGATAGAAAGGTGGCAATAATATTAACTTGTCTGTAGCCTTTGGTTACCCACAAATTAGTATAAATAGAGGTGCTCATTCTACCAATTGCACCACTTATCAATTTGATTTCTTTGTGTTATTTTGCTGCCAATTTGGTGCAAAGTAAGTTGAGAGGTTTTGAGGTTGAGATTTTTTTTGTTGTTTTATCTTGGTTTTGTTGAGAGATTTATAGAGAAGCTAGTAAAGGAATTTCGGTTGTTCGTAGTGGAAGTTGCAAGCAAACTTGAGCCATTAACTTAAGAGGGAAGATTATTTTGTTGGAGCTTTAAATGGGCATGTTGATTTCTACTTCTTTGTTATTATGTTGGAAAGATTGTTTATTATATTTCCATGTTGAAAATATTGTCTTTGTGCGTGTTTTTGATGCTTGCAAGTCTTTTGAAAGTTCTTGATTGTTTCTTGTATTAGGAACCCTTTTCATTTGGGGTTATACATGTATAGACATTTAAACCATAATGGGTTTTATTCAATTATAAACACTATTTGTACTATACGTAGGTTGTTAGTACTATACAAAGTATAGCAATACTCTAAGTGCATAGCATAAGATAGAGTTGTTTTGGGATACTTGATTTCTATGTCAGTTAATGTGAGTCAATGGGAAGGTTATTCCTAGGGTTAGGATAATCCACAGGAAAGGGAATAACCTAGAATAGAATTGAATAGAATACTAATGGTCAATACAAATTGATAAATTGTAGTGGTGAATATAGATGAACCTCATGCGAAGTATTGGGTGTTGAATCTTTGGAAAAAGTAGTGTAGGTAGCCACTGTCTACATTGTCAATTCATTGTGATCCAAGTACATAGTAAGCTGAGAATATCATAAAAATAGAGGTTGATTTAATGGTAAGCTCTAGATATGTAGGACACGTCACTATGCTCAAGAAAGGTTATTTGAAGGACGAGGTTACCAAACCAATCTCTTCGTCGAAGGGAGGGCCATCTTACCAAGTTTGGTAGATGTGTGGAGGACCACAGTTAGTCCATGGTTGGTGAAAAAGCACTTGAGTGATGCTTCTCCTCATGCACTTAGCGACCAAGATTTGGGAGAAAGACATTCTAGACCATTTGTATTTCTAGTTCATGTGAGCTTGTTGAAGCTATGTATGTATTCATGTGTCCATCTATATGGAAATTATAAATGTGAAATGTTATCTTGAATATATTTATGTAAGGTGAATTCATGCTTACATTATTGAAAAGATTCTTTGTATATGCAATAAAAAAGTTTGGAAAGGTTATTTTTAAAATGGTGCATTTATTATTGGAAAGAAAAGAAAATTTTAGTGCTCTTGTTCATAGATGCATAAACTATTCACTTGTGGGTAAAACTTAGAAAAATTACTAAGCAAAACAATGGGTATGTTACAGTAATGTATAAAATTGCATACACTTGCAATTTCATGTTATGCTTTGAGTTCGCTTTAGTGCAATATTGTAAAAAATTTAATCAAATTATATTTTTTCTCATTGATATTAGATCACATGCCAACCTTTTTTGAAGGATTTCTTTAGGACACTAGCATAATGTAGAAGAGCATTGTGTGAGGTTTCAAAAATTTAGAACATTATTTCTTACTTAGCTACCTAATGTTGTCTATTGTAATACTCACTTGTCAAAATACCATCAACATATGAATTTATCCCTTTGGTTTCTAGGGAACCATATCAAAAACATATCTTTTGAATTGTCTTTCCATCTCCAACAATAACAACAAGATCTATCTTGCTCTTTTATCTCTTGATTGCACACTTCATTGTTGATGCTTTCTCAAGGAAAAATATTGCTACATCACATCGACATCTTCATTCTCTCAATATTTTCTTCATCATTTGGTTCATAATGTTGATAAGCAAGCTTTTGTTCTTTCTTTGATAGTACTACATACTTTCTTTCAATATTATTTCTCTCTATTTTCTTTGGAAAATATCTTGGTGAATACCACTACCCTTTATCCAATATCATATACATGCTAATCTATCAATACTTGTGGACCTATGATTTTATATTCATATCTTTATTTCAATCTTTTCTTCTTAGTCCTAGATGCACCTAGGGTGAGAGCACACACTATTCCAATCTCCATTTTCTATAAGATTGCTTGTGAAGGTCAAAATACCAAGCTAGGGGCTTGACCATTCTTGGAAAGCTCCCAAGCAATCCCAACCATTTTTATTGTTCTAGCTATAGGTATTTGGAAGGCTACACTAACACATAGGTTTCATATTTTATCTTATTTTTCCTTTTCATTTTATTATTTCATTTTTTCTAGGTAATTTAATCTTTTTTTTCTATCATATGATCTCCTCTAGTTTTATAAAAAAAATTCCTTGTTTCCTATTGTTTAGATGGGTTTGAAATCTAAAAAAATAGTTATTTTATTACTTCTCTATATGATAGCATGAGGTTTGGATGATAGTTTGTAAAAATGACTATAGTACATAATGCAAACACGTGTACACCATGATAACATCTTAATAGCATCCAAGATAGCGAGCTTCATCCTTTGGTGCTAGGTTCTTTATTTTTTTTCTATTTTATTTGTACATCCATTCCTGCATCCTACCTTCCTCTCCCTTAATGATTACATCACCATCATTCTTTCCATCATTTACCACTCCTTACTAATAACCACAATATGTCACATTCCATTATTCTCCAACATATCCCACTTCTCACTATTTTCATTCACCCATGATTATTTTCATGTCACATATTTTGCATGAACTATAGAAAGTATGGAAAAATTGACACCATACCAAAAAATTAAAGTAAAATCGCATTACCTAAATATAGATGATCATAGTACCTTGTCATATGAAATTGTGATGGAGGAGCATCCATGGACTAGTGGTAATCATGTTTCAATCTATTTTGCTTTGGAGTGGCAATTTTGGAGTGATGGTATTTCATATTTTTAGCATGTAAAACTTCATTTCTATGAGCATTTGAATATCTTGTAATGTGGGAAAACTTGAATTTGAATTTTATTTCAGTTTGGGTCAAATTGGTGAAAGGGAATCATGGAGAATATGTTTTAAAATTGAAAAAGTAGAAAAAAAAAGCAATTAATGGCATGAATTTTTGGGAGCCATTAAGACCATTTGTAACTCCTAATTTTAATTTTCACAACTCCTAAAAAATAGGGAATCAAGAGGTGGATGCCCAAGTTGGGAAAAGCTAATTTTTCCTTTCATGGAAAAATCTAGAAAGCCATTAAAGCTCTACCGACCATTCACAACATGTTTTTGAGTTTTTAAAGCATATTTTTATTAAATTTGATTAATCCAAATTAATTTAAAGGAGATTTACAAGAGATGGGCATGTGTTTTTGAAGTGGAGTTTGAAATGACAAGAAATTCAAATGAAATGCACTCACATTTCATTTTGGGGTGATTTGGAGTTGTTTAATGAAAAAATAATTTCATTTTTTGAGTCAAGCTTTCCAAAATACAGGAGGAGAGAAGAGAAGGGTGTGCATACCTCCAAGAAGGGGTTTCAAAAGAGTTTATTGCAGGTTGAATACATGGAAATGAAGCTACAACAATGAGCATTCGTTGAAAGTTATTGATTGTAGGTTGGCAATGCAATGTTTTATGTGTTATTATAGGAGAAGAGTTTGAAGATTGTATGGGAAGATTTGTTTGTTGTTGAACTGATGTTAATTTTTTGTAGTTTTTGTATTTAAATGGGACATATTGCAACCCTTGAGTCCTTTGAGGACTAAAAACATTGAGCAATATTTTGTAATGAAGTTTGTAATTTGGTTGCAAGTAGAAATCTGGTTGTGATATTTTGCAGCAATGAGAGTGAATAAAATTTTCATGTTTAATTTGAATTCAAGAAGGGTTTTGTATTATGAGGGTTGTAATTCAATCTTCATACATTACATTTATAATCTATTTTCACCCAAATTTAAGGCACATTCTCTTACCATATGTGGAAAGAAAGGATATCCTACCTATTAACAATTATTTTAACACACTTTCAAAATTAAATGAGATACTAGAATCTCAATGCATTATTCAACTCTTTTGGAAGAAAAATTTATATTGACTAGTATTTTAACATGCTTTCAAGATTAAATGAGATCCCTTTTGGAAGAAAAATTCAACTCTTTGAAGCATCTCAATGTATTATTCAACAATCAATTGTTATAATACACTTGTAGAGTATAAGCCTAAGTTATATGCATATCATAGAAAAAAATATAGATAAATTCTAGTACCTACATAAATCACTAATAATCTCAAATTCAAGCACCCAATAAATGGGAGAAGAAATATATAAATCCATAAAATTTCAATTATGAAACCATGAGATAAAACTGCTCAAAATGTGGTGCCCAAATCCCTAGTTAACAATGCAATGCCTAATCTCCAAGTCAAGTCCACATGTTAAATTACACATTGCTTCCACCTAGCATAAGCTCATCATAATCCACTCACCAACTTGGGTACTCTATTTGGATCTATTTGTAATTAAATAACTTGCACAAGAATAATATAATATAAAATATGTTACAAATACTTGATAATAATGTCACTTCAAGGGGGAAACCTCCTAATCCACTTTGAGGGGGATACCTCCAATAGTCTTCAATACAAACACAATACTCAAAATTATGATAATAACCTACCTTTACCTCCTATATATACCATACTTATGCCTAGGATATCACCCAAGTTGTCCTAGATAACCCTAGATAAGCCTTAAGCCAATCTAAAGAACTAAATAACAATATAATAATGATAATATGACTTAATTAAGAGTTAAGGTAGCCATAATTTGACTACTCATAACACTATACACACTATAGGGGTAGGGGCATAAAATTTCCCTCCTCATTACAAAAGTATTATCCTCAATGCTAACTTTTTTCTTTTTCTTCTTCTTCATCTCCTTTTCCTTCCACTTCTTCTAATACAATCAAGACTAGGAAACCTTATCAGGTCACCTAATCTTATAGTCTAATCAATCCAACTTCTCAAACTCTAAATTTATGCACATTCACTTAATTAAAAACATAGAAAAACCCATTGAAATAACATTTAAAAAATCATGTAGAAAACAACAAGATTTATGCAAGACGTATATCTCATATTCAATCTTCAAAGCTACTAGGAAGCTACAGACAAGGAACCCAAACTCTTCATTAACAAAAACCCATGAATGAATATTTCAAATCTACTGCTATAATCTTTATTACCAGCAAAAATCATGAAAAGGCACACATTTAATCTTCCATATAAGCTCCATCTACAACCACAATCATCTACATACAACACTAAGAACAAATATGCCAAGTTTCACTACAAACTTGTCACCTTCTATCTATCTATGGTGCTTGGTTTCCAAGTGCTTTTGAGAAAATTTGATAAAAAGAGGAAGTAGGGTATTGCAATGGTGTTTTGGGTTGCAAAGGTATATTCTTGTGTTGCTCTGCATTTCTTCTGGGTTGAAGATCTACCTATGCATTTCAGATATGTTGGTGAGAGATGTTTGGGAGAAATGCTTTTGCTCAACATTTCTCTACAGTTATTTTTTAGGTCTTGCGGATATGAGGTGTGTTTATTTTGTTTGTATCTTTGTTTAGTCAAGATGGTTCAAGGTTTGGTGCTTCAGAAGATAGCTTCTTAAGTAACATCGTATGACAAATTTGTCTGAGTGTACTAGATGTGTACATTCTTCAAGTGGAATTTGTTGCGAAGGAGTTTGTTGAATTTTAGGATGTTTGAGGAATATTCTAGATCATGTTCAAGTGTGGTGTGTGGTTCACAAGTCTTCCTTGGATTTAAGGAAGAGAGTACTCAAAATCTTAATGGTGTTCACATGGGTAACGACCAACCTAGTGTTTACACTAAGTGTGGTGAATAAATAATGTTTAAAGAAGTGTGTGGTTGTGTGGTGTTATAGATTTGGGTCCTAGCTAAGGTTTGTTGTGGTCCACTTTCACTTTTATATGCTATGGAAGTGTTTTGGCATCGATCTAATTTGAATTTGCATGGTTGATGTGCATAGACAACCTTGGAGAAGGGTTTCAAGGTTGAGGGTGATATAAATAAGGGTTGAGTTATTAAGGGGTGATAAGATAGACGTGAGAAATGTGAATGATGCAAATTTTAGAGTGTTAGAGTGTGAAATTGAGAAGTGTTGTGTCATCTTTCATATGTGAGTCTGCTAGATGCAGTGAGCAAAAGGTGGCTACAATTCTCCAATCAATCTGCAAAGATTTTGGTGATATTGTGGTGGATTCTCTATTGCATTGAGACTATTTTATCTATGTAACATTTCTTCTCTATCTTCTTTTCAATTCTAGCAGTGAGCCCTCCCGTAGTGATCCCTATTGTATTCGGTGTCGATATTAATTATATTGTGAGTTAATCCTCACCATGGTTTTTCCCTTCTTAGGTTTTCCACGTAAATCTGGTGTTCTCTTGTGTATGGTGTTGAGTTGTTTCAGTTTGTGTTATTTTCTTTTCATGCTAAATCATCATAATAGATTTAATGGTTTAATGAATGAATGTGGATTTGAATGTGTATGATGGTTTTGAAGTTTTAAGGTACAATTAATTCACCCCTCGTCTTAGTTTTCTTGTGCATTCAAAATTTGGTATCAGAGCTTGGGTCACAAGTTCGAACCCCTCGCTTGTATTGGGGGGATTGTTGCAAGGTGTGCACCCTTGGTCTCCTCCTGTTGTGCAATGCAACACTCAGGTTCGTGACACGGCTTAACCACTTCCCATGGATTCATTAACTCTAGTGGTTGTATCAGGAATTAACATGTCAACCTTTTTCTTCAATGACAATTGTTTGTGCAACAAAGAAGTCCTTAGAGAGGGGATGAACATTGTTAGCACACTTAGTCTTTCCTAAATCATCACCTTTAGTTGTAATGTCTAAGACTTTTTCTTTACCCTTTCCAACAATTACAGCTTGTTGAGAAACCTACTGGGTAGGTGTTTCCTCAACCGCCATGGAAACATCTTTGCTAGTAGCACAATCTAGATCCTTCACCTACTAAGTAAAGTGTTGAGTGTCTTTATCCTCCCTAATCTCAGAGCCACCTAACCATGAACCTTGCTTCTTAGACTTCTTTTGGGATATTTCTTCTTTTGGACACCGTTCTTCCTCTTTTGTTGTGGGGATTTTGAAGGTGAGGAAGAAACCTCAACCACTTCAACCCTAACCTGCTCCATTTTCCACTCCTCATCCCCACCATCCTCAGTGCTCAAGTCCATCGAAGGGTTTTCAACATCCTTAGATTGATCCTTATCATAGGTTTATTACCTTTAACAACCTTAGCCGGGTAATTAACCTTAACATACTCCATAATAAGCAATATGAGTCCCTCATGGAGTATAGGGGTAGAGAGGATTTTTGAGATGCACATAAATAGAGGCCTCCAATGAGGATAGAAGAAAAAATAAAAAGGACACCAAAAGATTGTGCCAAAAGTGATTTAGAAGAGTAAAATGGTAACCCATAATAGCAGTAAAATTCCCATCAAGAGTCGCATACCTTATTAAAACTTCAACAACATCAGCCCATATATGTTTAACTGAGAACCTTTCATAGCCCCAGGACAAAAGCTTAACTAGATTCTCCTTCTCATTTTATTTGAATAAATGGTCCACATCCTTGTTACCTTTCCTTGAAAAAATTTCACCCCTGAATCTATAAATCAGTAATATGGGAAATAAATTCTTCAGTAATTAGGAAGAAAATACCATTCACCTTCAGGCTTCTTTTGTTCCAACTTTAGATAAAAAGGTTAGAGGATTCATGATCAAATCTATGAAGCCTCTCCATAAAGGGGGTAAAGCTTCCCTTCTCCAGAATCTTCCACACCTTTTTCTTACTTCTCCATTTGTCAAAGAGATAGGCACGATCATGTTTAATATTATTGTTAGATGTTTATTCTCTTAATATTTTCTCAAAATTGTCGATTGCTCTAAAAATTCAAGGATGCAAACTTTTAATTTCATCTTTTTTGGAATGTTATAAAATAATTTGGGGCTTAAAATTTCATACATATTATGACTAATTAAAATTTCATTTATAAATTAACTAATTTAAGGGCTAGTGTTTCTTATGAATACATTTTCTAAACCATATATTATGTTCATTTTTTTACCACCACATTTTAATACATTAGAAATATAGCTTATTTGAATACTATGAAAAAATAGTTTGTCCTCCCTCCTCTTCCTATTGGGAAAGAAATTTTTCTAACACTTTTTGGCCCAAAGGCATTCAACAAATCAATAAAATTTCAAACCTAATAAATGGAATAGAATAGTTAATTTCAAGATGTGAGCCCCTGCCTTTTTTTATCCTGATGATATCATGTCTCTTGTTCAATATTTCCATGTGTTCCTATGATTGGAAATTATACATGAGTTTTGTGGATGATATTTGTTTCATATACATAGATGATTTTCTTATACTTTTATGATTTGTCTTGATTATCATGGGATATTTACTCAATGATGGATTTTTATTGATTATTGCTAGATGGAATTATATTGTGATTATTAGATGATTACATTATGTGGATTTGTGAGTAGGTGGTATTGAGATAAGATTTCATAAGTTAAGTTTTCATTTATGATGGTTTATTTGATTAAACATTTTTTATGTGATTTTCTAGATGATTATTATAGATAAGAAATTTTAGAAAATAATATTTGTTTTCAAAATGTTATTTTTGATATATGTTAAATTCTTCGGCTATTATTGTTATTTCTTATGATATGCTAACACTTTTGGTTGAGTAAGCATGTAAATTTTTACAATGGTATTTGGGGTCACATGGCTACTTCCTTTATATTGTTCTCGAGACTACTGATCTTATCTCATATGGAGAAAATAAGATCATGTGATCTAATATTGTGAACACATCATTTATGTGGTTTAATATGTTGTAAGGTCGTGTAATTATGTGAAAGTTTATTTGTATTACCCCTGTGGGTTATCTCGTAGTATTTTTACTTATGTGAATTAAATTAAGTTTTTCTAATCCTAAATTCCCCCTAGGTGTTAGATATAGTGGTTAGGGGTTCTTTTAGCCTTAGAAATACCTTTTTAAGTGTTTATAACCACCTCAAAATCCCCTTTTCTAAAGGGTGTAAAAAATGGGAGTTAGTTGGTGGTTTGGGTGGTTATGAAGGGTAGCTTCTCCTCCTATTTATGTCTTCTTCTTGAGAGGAGAGAGGGATTTTCCTATCTTGTGGTCTTCTTGGTTTACTTCATAAGATTCATTGATGTAGAGCATTACCAAGAGAAAAGAGAAAGAGGAGAGAGGAAGAGAAGAAACTATAGGAAGGAAGTGATGGAAAAGAGAAGGGCTTAGAGAGTCTTCTCTAATTTGGATAAAAATTCTCAAGGTAGTGTCTAATCCCTCTTGCTAGATCTTATATTGGTGTGCAAATGTTTGTTTGAAAGTTTTCCTTGTTTGTGATATCTATGTGAAATTAAATGGTAAAACTATTGTGACATTAGGTTGTATTCATATGTGGGATTTACTTTTGGGTATGTATACCCACATTTTCTAATTGTGTATAAAAAGTAAGGAATAAAAGATAGAAATAGAGAAATTTGTGTTGTGCAAAGACCTGTAATGTGAAATTTGATGAGAAGTGCTCTTGTTCAAGAATCTAAGAATTTTAATTCTAGTTTAAAATTGTGAAATGGGTGTGTGTGTGCACCTTGGAAGAATTGTGTGACCCCTAACTCGGGGGTGGGATGAGTTTCAACCCTACAGTTGGGTGGAGAGCCTATTGGCCTACGTGGTTTTACTTGTTTTAGTTTTTGGGTCTATGGGTTGAAGACAAAGACTACTTGGAAAGAAGACCTATGTGATTCAATGTGAAATTTGGATAGAATCAAGTATCCATAGGTGAACTTGTGTAAAAGGTGCAATTGTGTAAATGTATATATTGCATTATGTTAGTCGTGTAAAACCAAATGGAAGAAAGGTAATTTATTCTTTATTGTTATAAACTTTTGTAGAAAGGAAATAATATGGATTAATCATTTTAGTGCATAGAGGTCAATTTGGTGATTATTGTTTTATGGAATCAAAATTGGAAATCAATGTAACCAAAATCGGTTAAGAAATAAGTTAAGAAAACACCTTACACCTTACAAAACATGATCAACAATTTAGTTTTTGTGAAGTTGAGAAAAAGAAATCTTATTTCTATTGCAATATGTATTTAAATTATAGTTAGTTGAGAACAAAATTTCTAGAATTATGCCTACATTTTGCTATCATGAAACTATTTAAAAATTAGAATAGTAAGAATACATATATAATTTGTAAAAACGTGACATATATATACATATGAATTGTGTCTATATTTAAATATATACACATATTTAATTTAGAATCTCATGTGATGTATAAATATATAATATGTATATAAATTTATATTATATATACATATTTATTCATTAATATAATAGTTAATAATTTATAAGTATAATAAAATTTACATAAATTTAAATGTTTAAATACAAGTACAATAAAAATTAAACATTAAAAGAAATAAAAGGAAGAGGGGAGTCAATGGTTATGTTGATCGCTCCCCTCTCTAAATGGCATGTAGGCCCCTGGAAGCATGGCTTCCTTGGGAGCCACAACCCCCATGGCCTCCATGTGATCTCCACGGTGCCATAATCATCCAAAAAAATGTTGCAGACACATGTCAACTTCGACACCAATTGTTAATATAAATATTTTATTTAAATATCTTTGTATAAAATACTTATGTATTCTGCAAATAATGTAAATGTTTTATTTAAATATCTTCATATAAAATACTTATGTATTCCACAAATAATGTAAATATTTTATTTTATCTTTGGACGTAAAATATTGCAGATTATTCTTATATTCTAAAAAACAATAAATAAGAATACACACACACACACATCTATATAAGCCTATAAAACAATGTCAATTGAAAGATAAAACTATATTTTCTTCTTGAACAAGATTCTTAAGTCTCAAATCTGCAACAACAAAGATTGATTGGAGAACAAAAATTTATTCAAATGACCCTACAACCACAAACGTAATTGAAGAGCTCATCAGCCATTTACAAATCTGAAATTCAATGTGAAATAGAAATATTTGAGAACAATTAATTAATTATATCTGAGAAACCAAATAGGCGATGAGGTTAAAATTGAAAACTAAATAGCAAAAATAGAAAAACTAAAGAGGGAAAAACAAACATTTAAGAAAAAAATTCCCGCTCTACCTTGTTTGAACCTTCCTTGTGCATAGTGCCCAAAAGTCATGGGGGTCCCCCTAATCCCCTCCCCTCCATCCATCTATATTAGTTTTACAAAGGGTTCAAGCTTTAACAGGTATCTCAAATCTAGGGGGGGCTCTTTCTACTAACACTTTGTTGAACGGTATTGAACCCATGAATTATGTTGTTCAGAGTCCCAAGGCTTGGAATAGTGTTCTTGTTGGAGGTACCCGAGGTGAAAATGTGTATGAAAATTATTTACCCAAGTCCTACAAGTCAAAAAATGGAACGAAAATAAGGCTATTGAATTCACAATTGAAAGAATCCTTTCCTTAATGGAGAACACCCTAGTGGGTAAATTCTTCTCCTTTCACCCCACTGTTGATATGGCTCGACGTTGGACTACTACTAAATGGCTTCTAAAGGGCAGTGTAAAAGTAAAGGTTATAGTGAGGAGTATGTTCTTCTTCATGTTCACATCCAATGATGACCTTTTCTTTATGCTTATTATGAGCCCTTGGATATATGGAAAACACAACATATCACTGTGCAGACGGAAGCTTGAGTTTGGCCTCATTGCAAATCTAAACAAAAAACTCTTGTATGAAATGGTGTTTCAAGGGATTGATGACTTTATTGAACACTTTATTACAATAGATAGCATAACAAGAAACAAGCCCAAATTAGTTTTTTTCTCATTTTCATGTGAATATTGATATTCATATGACTCTTTTGAACCTAATCATTTTGGATTCCAAGTTTGAGAAGTGGTCACAACCAATTTATTATAAAAATGATACCATATTCTGTCAAAATTGCTCAAAATTAGGACATTTAATTAATGATTGTAAAGCCCCCTTCACATGTAACCAAAAACTTAAAGAGCCTTTTGTTACTCCTAGGGATGCTTCAAAGGGCTATCATTTCAAGGACATCTTGAATATCCTCACATCCCCTCCTAAAATCATGAATAATGAAGCAAAACTCAACATACCTAAGATAAATACTAGTAACGCTTCATCTCGTATGAGAAATGAAAGAGTTGTGTTAGGAGACAGACAACCAAAGGAAGCACTACTAGAGACCCTAAGAATGGAGGCCCCCACTCTCCTTTAATGAAAAAGAAAGATGTGGAAATCTCAATTGAAAACCATAGCTTTCAAATCTCCTCGGTGGCTTCTCCTCCCTTCTTTGAAGCTTTGATGGGTACAATAGTAATGAAGATAAATTCACCCAAATCCCTAGGTGAATATTCAAATAAATCAACTGCTAGTCAATGTTCCTTTGATTTGGATGGATGGTCAACCCACAAAAAGAAAGGTAAAAATAAAAAGACAAATGTTGGCAAGGAGGCTAAGGTTGGCAAGCCTTCCTAATGGCAAACACGACAAAGATAAGCAATAAAGAAAATTTCCAATGGTAGGAAAAGAACATTGGAGACATCCTCCAAAAATAATTGTAAATGACGATTCTTTCTTGGAACATTAGAGAGCTTAGTAGCCCTTAGAAACAATTCTCTCTAAAAAATTCTTTTAGAGAATAAAATTGATATCCTTACTCCAAGAATTCGAAATGAATAAAATCAATTTCCAAGTCATTGCAAAGAATATATGGCCCTCTACCGAATTCCTTATCTATGAGGTTGCAACGTTCTTAGGAGGTCTAGTGACTATGTGGAACCCAACAGAGTTTGTTGGTACTTTATTTTATCAATCTAGAAATTTCTTGGGATTTGAATTCTCCTCTACTGGTTTATCTTAGAATGTTATAAATAGTTATGCACCAATGTGTGTAATGTCAGAAAAGATCTTTGGCTTAACCTTGCTACATAGGTTCTAGGTAATAAGGAGGCTCAATGGATGGTTTCTAGGGATTTCAAATCCCTCTTTTTCCTTTTGAAAAATTGGGGGCTTGATTGATTACACAGATAATATGGTAGATTTGGTTGATCTGCTAAGTTCTACTGAGCTCATGGACATTGATATTTAGGATCAACTTTTCACTTGAACTAATAGGAGAACTAGTGAACACCTTATCCACGTGAAACTAGAACAATTCCTAGTTTCTCCTAATTGGGACTTTATCAACAATTTGAACCTTTTTGCTTTACCTAGAACTATGTCAGACTATAACCTTCTTCTTATGGATTGGAAAAATTGTTATCCTACTAGCCCTTTCCCCTTCAAGTATGAGATCATGTGGGATTTGCATCCTAACTTCAAGGATTGTATCCTTAACTAGTGGAGTCTCCCCATTCAAGCTTATGTTATGATTAGGGTGAATTAGAAGGTAAAGAATTTTAAAAATAAAGTGAAAGGACAGAATAGGTTGGTCTTTGGTGATGTGTTTGTCATTAAGAAAATTCTAGTTTCTAATCTTAAGGATATTTAGGCTAAAATGTGTTGAAATGAACAAGACAACTGAGAGGGGGGTGAATCAATTGTAGAAAATTAAACCTTAAAAACACTCTACAAGATTATCTCCATTTGTCATGACATCATTCTTTGGTTCTATTGTCATGTGTATTCCAAGTGTCACCTCATCATTTTTATTTGGTTTTGTTGGTTCATGTTTATCATTTTATTTAGTATTTCCTTTTCTTTCTTCCCATATGTGCTCATATGATCTACCTTATAGCGGTTAGGCTATTTGTGAGGAACCCACTCTAATACCAATTGATGAGCACACGATGATACTGAGAGGGGGACTGAATTAGTATCCAACAATCTTTTACCTTTCAAAACTTAACCAATCACAATAAAAATATTCAAGATCTAACCATTAGGAACACAATGAAATGTAATGTCTCTCATAGAGTTGCTTAAGAACTTTTTGCCTTCAATCTCAAGATATTAAAAGTATGCCAAGAACTAACACTTTTAAAAGAAGGTAAAAATGATTATAGACCTCTTATGTACTTCCAATTAACTCTAACTTAACTGATCCTAATTATTGGTCATATACATTTATGGGATAAAGAATTAGGACATCCGTTTTTCAAACGAATTTCTAAATAATGAAATCTAATTTGATTATGAGTTCAATAATGGAAAAATGGACAAGGAAATACAAGCACTACTTCTGACTTATCACTTTAAACTTGTGTGTTTGAATGAGGAAGAGGTTTAGACCTCTATTTGGTCGTTGTTCCTAATTTGGTCTTTATACTCATGTGGTTTATCCTTGACATTGTTTCTAAATGTTGATTATTTATGTGTCCAAAGCCTTGAAGTAGGTAATCGATACACCATTCTCACTTGGATGGTTGAGGCTCTTGAGAGCACTTTCAATCTGTGTTTTGAGAATACAAAATTACAAATCTTCCATATATCCCCTTCACAATTCTTATTATCCTTTTGTATCTTTATGACTTTACATGAAAGGACACATCTCTTTGAATAGAGATGACCATCTAAATAGACATGCCCTTTTGTTAAGAAATCTCTATGCTTAAATTATTACTTTTATTCCTAACACTGAGGGATTTCCCTTAATAGCTGCTTATTGAAATATACTGGCTGCCGCTCTCTTTTATAATATCAAACGCTCACCTTTTGTTTTATTATGTTTGCCGCTCTCTTAATTCTCACGACAGGCTGAGGATTAATATTACCTCCAATTGGCACGACTCTACTGGTGTGGCAGACCAATAAGGTAAGTATGACGCTGATTAATGGGAAACCCATCCAAATGAAAACTGCGACTGTGAATACCGGTGACAGATTAATTCACGTATAGCCTTCATCCAATACAGAACTATGAAGCCCATGATATGCCACAACTGGCCAATATAAGGTGCAGTTAAATATATAATTAAGTCGAGATATTAAGTGTCGTTTGTGTCCTGCGATCTTGGACGTCCACCTTACTACCGCCCGCAAATGAATTAAATAACTTCATGATTTCATTGATTATCGCCTGCCTCAATTGAAATGTATTGTGCTTCTAAACATATGCGATATAATATCGTTCCTTTGCAATACGAATAGTAATTTTATGCGGCAATAGTTTGAAAGTCTCTAGAAATATCAATTGACCAGCAATTAATTAACATCTGATGAAACACCCGATAGTATAATATTCATCCTCATCGATTACTAATTGCCCACGATATTGAAATATTCAACTTCAGTGCATGTAGCAAGGATCTACATACCCGCAATGGAATATATATCAAGGTAAATCGCTTGCCTTCCACCCGCGATAGTTCCAGAATAATCAACCAATATGAATAATGAAGCAATTGCTATCGGGACTGGCAGTAGTAATCAATATCGTTCGCCCAATCTGGAATGTATATAGATTCGGCCAATATATAGAATATTCCCCTTTGGAATATGAACAAACCAGCACCATAATAATATTCAATCTTTGAATGCTCAGACTGGAAAGCCAAAGCATTCGAATAGCAATATTAATCTTCTGAATATATATAACTGCAATATTTGAATAAATTGTTAGCTCCTGCAATTTCGTCTCCATAGGAGACTCACCAAATTGCCAAACTATAATGTCCCATTTTTGTAGGAGCCTACAAGAAGGGGATATATAGAAGATTTATAATTTCATATTCTCAAAACACATAAATAATGGTGTATCGATTACCTACTCCAAGGCTATGGATGCATAAATAATCAAGTTGACATTCAAAAACAACATCAAGGATAAACTGCACGAGTATATAGGCCAAATTAGGAACAATGACCAGATAGAGTCTAAACCTCTTCCTCATTCAAACGCACGAATTTAAAGTGATAAATCAAAAACAACGCTTGTATTTCCTTGTCCATTTTTCCATTATTGAACTTATTATAATTTAATCTTTTTCTTCTTTTAGGCTCCAACCTGCTATCAATGTCTTCAATATCTATATCAACTGAGCTTCAACTCAACAAGAGACTTCAACCTCTACTTGATAAGCTCCAACCTATTGGAGGTTCCAACCTCCGCATAATCTGAGCTCCAATCCAACAAGAGACTTCAACCTCTAATTGATAGGCTCCAACCTATTAATCCTTCAATAGCTGAAATAATTTACTTCTCCACATGATCTTCTCACAAATCTTATTATAACTCACACAATATCCTTCTTCCAAATCTGATTCCATTTCACACAATAACCTTCTCTCATAAATCTGATCACACACTTTCTTCCTTCACAAATCTGATCACAACTATTCACACAATCCTATCATAAATCTGATCTGTAATTTCACCTTAAAATCTGCACTCTCTCCCTTAACATTTACTTCTCAATCTTCACATATGTTTGTCATTTACGTATTTGCACTTATATTCAGCATATACTCTTCAAAAAAATCAGATTTGCACTTCATTTCTATCTTTATTTTTCTTAAATCTGCTTTTATAAACTCAGAAAATATTCATTAAAACTTGTTTTTTTATTGCCCCTTCAACCTTTATTTATACCATTTTATTTTGCAATAAGGATATGTCTATTTGAAAAGAGACAACCTTTTGAGAAGACACAACTCTTGATCATGCTAATCGCCGCCCTTTGAAATTTGTTAGTTTATGCTTTTAATAAATTAATATTCTTTCATTATGGATCGCTGACTTTTCTTAAGATAATCTCTATATGTATTGACCGCAGCTTTCTTTCCTTTATGATGTTCGATGCTTCTTTTAATATGTTTGCTGTCAAGAATCTTTCTTCTTACATAAGCACTGCCTTTATCTGCTCTTAATCACTTAATTTTTTATTTAATCGCTGCACATTTACTAATTTTAATATGATTGACTTTTGCTTGGGCGATCAGCATAATACAAGTTGGCTTCCTTAATCTTAATTGGTACCTTTCCAAAATGAATTATAATCATTTTAATTTCTTCACAATGTGGATCGCTCCATTAGCTGCATGTGACAAAGGTGTAATCAATTTTATTTAATTTCTTCAAAACTAATTGATTTGCCACTCTTCTTGATACACTATTGATTCCATGCTTATTTAATCTCTTCAAATTTAGTCGATCAGTCTCTGTCTTGTGAATCATTTTCTGTTTATGACTTTTTGACATTTATGATGTGCCTTTGATGACAACATATTCTAACAATCTCCCAGCGTTCTCATTATACGTCTTTTGTCATCAATGATAACTTTTGTATACACCTTTGACATTAATGACAAACATTCCAACACCATTTTGTGAATATCTAATTTTGAATCTTTATGTAACATACAGCTAAACATGTAAGATTATATATATATATCCTCCTAGACTGCTATTTCAGAAAATGCGCCCCAACTTCCCTGCCATCCCAATCATGTAAACACCATGAAATATAGTTCAAATATTTATTCCATCTCATTTTAGTTCAGATTTTCATATTTTTATATTCATTACCTCGCTGTCCCCAATCCCCAAAATCTCAGAAAAGTTCTGCTGTCCTGTTCTCGAAACTCAAACATTATATAATAGTCTTTACTTCCCTCTAGATAAAAAATAAACTCCAAACTATCAAAGACAATGTTTCTAAAGCTCATTGAAATGATGAAACTAGAAAAAACTTGTAGAAGATCTTGAATCAATGTTTTGGATCTATTTGGAAAGCTCAAGGTTGATATTGATGAGTTCTGAGCATTAGAAAAATAGAGATCCCAATTCAAAATCCAATTATAAAGAATTTCGAACCATGTAAATATTTAAAGCAAATTAAAAAGAACAAGCATAAAATGTGCTGAAGCATATAAATCATTATTGATACATAATATTAGAGAGACACAATTATAAATTGAACATAAGTTCATGAAATACAACACTTTTTAAGGGATTGTATGTTAACCTTGAAAGAACTCTTTTTTTTTAAAAAAAGCCTTGCAGTATCAATCTCCCACAAATGAGATGATGTTAGGATCAGAGTCAATGTTTTCTTCTAGAAAGAGATTTCCATTGTGTTGAATAAAGAGAATAAAAAACTCATGTTATAAAGGGTAAAATACCTATCATTCAATTACATGAACGTGGCCACTTTGGCCTCCATCAGAATCAACAAAAGAATATATTTGAAAAGATAACTGAAAATTGGCACACAATATCTGAGCGAGCAACTCAAAATTGTCTAGATTACATATTTTAACATTCAAGAACAATACAACTATTTCAGTAAAGATGAACTTTTTTGTATTCTGAAGGTCAATCCAAGCATGGAGGAAAGGGATCTACTTTATGCTTATGGCTTCATCAACAAAGCTGTAGAGCCAGTTAGGTGATCAGAATTGTACAGCACCTCAAAATCAAAACCTATCCATCATTGCTTTGCCTTTACCCTTCGGTAGTTTCTGAGATGTGGCTGAATAAATGAAAGCTCGTTCAGTCAGTCAAAAAAAGAAGAATTACAAAGATCAATAAACAAAATCAGATAAAGATAAGATCAGAAATTACCATCTTCAACATCTTTTAACTTGTAGTAATGTGGAGCAATCTCCACTAACCAATCAGGTTTGATCTCAATCGCCTGCATGGCGAAGAAAAAGGGAGTAAACCTACAGTCCAATAGCATAAATAACTACCAGAAGTTGTGAATCCATCCAGAAAGAGGAAATTAAAAAGCAAACATATAACGGGTACATACTTGTCGCATGTATTCCTTTGTTGTGTAAACTAGCTCATAGTAGACAACCCAGCGTGGTAACACCTGTCACACAAGCATCCAGAGAAAAAAAGGTCAGCTTTATTCCAGAACCTTGATGATGACTGTCTCAAAATTTGAAGGGTTAGCCATCATTATCCTATTCAAAGTTCTACAGTTAACAAAAAAAAAAAAAAAATTCATGTTTGACTATTTAACGAAACCATTTTAGCTGGCTTTCTAGTATCTGCTCTCCACTTTATGCAGCTGAAAAATATGTTACAATTTTTTTTACATTTGAATATATTTATGCCAATGGGAATTATTTAACTTAGAAAGGGCCTCAAGGTATCAGAAAATCTCATCTAAATATATATATATATGTACAGAAATACACATTAGAGCAAACAAAAATCAAAATATATATTAACAAAACAAATCTTCCAGTGGCAATTTGTCATCTGTCATTAGATTTCAAGAATATTTAATATATGGAATTACCTACAAACTTCAACAAACTATCTTGCTATAAGTAAGAGCAACAGCCACCTAATGAGAAATCTGCACATTATACTGTTTACAAAAGGGATGCAGCCAATATTTATATTGATGGTGCCTCCACAGGGAACCCATGACAGGTTGGAGGGTGATACATGATTAGAGATTTCACAGGCACCTTACAGGTATCTATGCTTTTGCACGTAACAAAGCTACAAACATGTTTCAAAGAATGAAGCATTGATCCCTGATAGATGATTTCTCAAACTTGAAGTAGAGTTCATTGCAATCAATTAAAAAGGTCATGCAGCAATTGGCAAATATGCCTCATTTGACAAGACAAGAAATCTTAACATGTGAATTCTATACAATCCCATTTTCTTGCTACTTCACAAAGGCTTAATACGTGTGCTCTTGCAAACTGGTCGTCCAACAAGAGGTTGGAAATGGCGAATAACAAGCAGCAAAATCCTGTCCTCTCGAACAACATTTAACAGATTCAATATGATCAACATGAAATTTATCAATGATGAACTTCGAAAGTAGAAATAATAGAGGCCACTTGTGCATTTGAATCTTTGTGGATCTTGTAATATAGATCTTTCAAACGGTTTATGGTCACACAAGAAAGGACAAGGTCACAACAAGGATGCAACGAAGAATTTGAAAAACATCACATGTCATTATTGTCGTAAGTTGGGTCATATGAAGAAGCACTGCAAAAAAAGGTTGGCTAAACAGAAATCCAACTAGGGAGGGCCTCAGCAAAAGGCTCATGTCGCAAAGCATTCAGAGGAGAAAGCATCAGCTCTCTATGCCTTCATGGCCCAAAGACCAATAGATCAGGCAGTCATCTACATGGTACATAGATTCAAGAGCATCATGTCATTTCATCAACAGGTGAGACTAGTTCACTAAGTACATTGCTTGCTCTAATTCAGTGATCTTTGGTGGTGGTGAGAAGTACATGGCTGTAGGTCCACCTGAAGGGAGTGATTCAAGGCATGAGGAAATAGACCCAATTTTCATTGATGATAACCCGGATCAACATCCAGATGACACAAATACAAGTAGCAAAGTCATGATGACAAGTTGATTTTGCAAAAGGAGACCAAAGTGGTGAGATAGCACTATTGGAGATGTTTAAGTGAAATGATTGAGGGTAGATCATCAAGAGGCAAAAGCAAGACAAACACAGTCAGCTTTTCTCTCATGGCCAATATTCAAGGAGTGTATGAGCCACAAGCAATTTCTATGGAAAAAGAAAAACCTAAATGGTAAAAGGCCATGGAAACCGAAAATGAGAGTCTTATGAAGAATGAGACTTGGGATCCTTCAAATCTTCCACTAAGAAAGAAACCCATTGGTTGCAAATGGGTGTACAAGGTCAAGTACAAAGAAAATGGTACACTTGACAAGTACAAAGCTAGGTTTGCTACTAAATGGTTCTCACAGAGAGAGGGCATTGACTATGAGTAGACCTTTGCTCCTACAACAAAGATGAGCATCATTGGATTGGTTCTAGCCATGGCAGCTCAGTTTGGTTGAATAGTCCATCAAATGGACGTAGAAAGTGCCTTCTTCAATGGAGATTTGAAGGAAGAAGTGTCCATGTCTCAACCACAAGGTTTTCAAGTTACAAGGAAGGAGCATCTAATATTAGTACAGCTTTCAAGGTGACCGATTTAGGCCTCCTACATTATTGTCTAGGTGTAGAAGTTTGGCAACACAGTGGTAATATTTTTATTTCTCAATCCAAATATGCTAGTAGTTTGCTCAACAAATTCAAAAATGATAGATTGCAAAAATTTTGTCCACACCTATGGAGAAAGGGCTAAAACTTTCAGCCAAAACTGACTCAAAGGTAGTTAATGAGTCAACTTACAGGGAACTAGCAGGCAATCTTATATATCTTACAATTGCTTGACCTTATTTGAGCTCTGTTGTGAGTTTTGTTTCCAGATTCATGACTGCACCAAATGTAGAACATTGGATTGTAGCGAAGAGGGTGTTGAGATATGTGAAAGGGACACTTGACTTTGGCATTTTGTCCAGCAGAAGCAAAGATCCTAAGGCTGGTTGGGTTAATAGACTCACATTGCGCAAATTTGTTGATGACAGAAAATCCACTTTTGAATATGTTTTCAACCTTGGCATGGATACAGTCACATGAACAACAAGAAGCAACAAGCAATAGCTCTCTCCTCAACTGAAGCAAAATCTCAAGGAATAGTGAAAGCAACGTGTGAGGCAGTTTGGCTCAGAAGGATGCTTTCAAAGAAGATGTGAAATAAGCTAACCAATTTTTTTGATGAATTAACACAACATAACCAGCACTTAACCAACTTGATTAGCATTAACTCCAAATAGAAAACCAAACTTGAAATGAACTCACACCAAGAATGCACACTCAATCCCAATGAGGGATAGGTGTTGTCATATGGCGGAGGAGCTAAATGAAAATACTTGAAAGAAACTACTTGTTGTGACCTAATTCACACCTCGCCCCATTGCAAATGGGGACCCTTGTTGTTTGCCTTTTAGGGTTTTGCTTTCGCGTGCCTCGTTTTGTCTGCTCTCCATTTGGGGATTTTAAGTCTGAATTTTGAACGGTCACCCGAGTCGAGCAAATGAATTTTAGCCTGGATCACTGTGTAAACGTCACCATCGCGCTTAGAAGGCCTGGAAGACGAAGATCGACTGTCGTTTCAGTCAAATCCGACACCTCCAAGTTTTTAGGGTTTCTCACCCCGGGCCCCCTATTTTTTAGGACCTACTTTTTTGGCACTTTTGGGCAATTCTGGGATCCCTATTTTTTAGGGTCTATTTTTGGAAAGTTGCTATTTTTGGAAAATTTCTATTTTTAGAAAGTTTCTATTTTTAGAAGGGTCACGAATTTCAAAAATCCACTCAGAAGTTCGAAAAGATCAACGAAACTCTCAGAAAATCGATTCGAAATTTTTTTGAAATTTTGGTAAAATTCTGGAAAATCACATAAAAAGTTAAAAAACTGGAAAATTTGTTCAAAGATGGTGAGAAATTCTGGAAAATCACAGAGAAATCTGGTAAAGAGCACAGAAAATGGTGAATAAGACAATGAATTCATCAACAAATTGATAAAAAATCAGGAAATTCATCAAGAAATCTGAACAATCAATGAAAAATCTGAGAAACTCACGAGAAATCTGAGGTTATGACTGAACAATCATGGAGGAGACTGAAGAATTCGCCTAAGTATGGAGTTTGCTCAGTTTGAACATGGAGGAATTAGCATCAGAAATCTTCAGCCATATAATGGCTGTGGCAAGGAAAAAGTGTCAATGGCCAAACATTCTATGAAGTCCGCCCTTGTATGGTTGGATATAAATTGGCAATGGCAAGCTATTAAGCAAAGTCCGCCTATGTCTAATGGCAAGGAGAATGAGGAAGTCCGGCCCATGGAAAAGAGAAATCTGTCTAAGGCAATGAAAATCATGGCCAACCAAAGGCTAAAGTCTGCCTATGTATGGCAAGAGAGGGGATGAAGTCCGCCCAAGACTAAAAGTTGAATGGCCTAGAGAATGACAAAGTCCGCCCTATGAATGGCCAACCAAAGGCTGAAGTCCGCCCACCATAATGATCAAGTGGCAAGCCAACCTACAAAGTCCGCCTTGTCCAAAGCATCAAATGGCAACAAAATAGAGGAAGTCCGCCTTGGGAGAAAGCTAAAGTGGCTGGAGAAGCAAGGAAGTCCGCCCACCATAATGATCAAGTGGCTATCCAACAGCCCAAGTCCGCCTTAGCCAAAAGTGTTATATGGCAGTCAATATGAGCAAGTCCGCCCCTTGGAGAGAAGAATTTGTCTAAGTCAAATGAAAGATGGCAAGCCAAGTTACAAAGTCCGCCTTCAACAAAGTATGCAATGGCTGGTGACAAGCCAAAGTCCGCCCACTAAATGGCATGCTAAACAATGAAGTCCACCTTAGTCAAGGATTAAGTGGCAAACATAAGGAGAAAGTCCGCCCTAGGCATAAAATGAATGGCAAGAAAAATGCTAAAGTCCGCCCCAAGGAAAATAGCCCAACACTTGGAAAATTCAGTCTAGTCCATGATAAATTGACATGAGGGAATTGGACAAAATGAAGATGGCCAAAACATAGCTAAAGTCCGCCATGTATAGAGGAATGTGGAAATTTGAAATAATTTGCCTAAGTATAAACTTTTGAAAATGTTAAAATATGCATGGCACTTAGAAAATTCGCCCAAGTGTTTAGATAAAATTTTCGCCATGGCTAAAAAATTGTGAAAAAATCAAGCAAATGGCCAAATAAAATCGGACATGGCAAAATAATTTTTGGACAAGAGGCAATTTATGACCAAGGAAATGTTGAACGTGGCTAGAGAAATGTTGTACATGGCTAGAAAATTTTTGGAAAAACGATTAAAATCATGGCCAAATGAAATTGGATAAAAATTAAAAAAATGAAAATTCGCCTAAGGCATTGATGAGGAAATTTTCGAAGGATTCACCATATAAAACGAATGGGTTGGAATTGACACATGGAATAATTATTTTGATTATTTTAATTATTCATTTTTCAAACACCCAAAAGGATAAGCCTTGAAAATTCGAAATTGGAAAGAAAGACAAAGAGTTTTGTTGAATTGGAAATGAAATTGGAAACTTTCCCGGACGAGATTATTAAGGATAGAACTTGCCATCCGGAAGCAAAGTGAAAGATGAGTTCAAACTCGATTCGAAGGAAACATTGCAAATTTACTAAAATGATCGATCTTCTCACCTCTATAAGTGATTTAACTTCATCATTTGTTGTGAGAAGAGACTTGTTTAAGGCAAAAGGTTGAGAAAATCTGCAGCGAAGTGAAAGAAATATTTTTTTATCAGCTTGCATTGTGATTGTGATCACTTTTCTCCAGAAGTCACAAGCAGATTTGTTTTGTCCATTTCATTTTAACATGAAACTTCATCGTTTATCTTCTTTCCAGCTTCATTTTTCACGAAGTCTAATTGATAACTAGCTGGAATGTCCTTCGAACTGATTTAAATGTCAAATTCTGATTATTCTCTTTGTTTCCTTTTGCAGATCTATTTTCGAAGCAGCGAAGATGAAGTTTGCCAGCAAAGGCGTGCAAACACAATCGAAAATCAAGTCCAAGTGGGAGCACGTTGTGGACACTGATCTTGGCCACGTTGATCTCGAGGACTTCCGGAAGAGAATGTACGGGACTGACGGACGTCTGCCTACACCGATTGCCATGAGGATGATGCGCAATGGAATCGTCCATGCAGCTGGATTTCCACCAGCAAAAGAATGTCCTGAGCTGATGGTTGAATGCGCACTACACTACAATGCACGAGACAGACAGATAGAAGCTCCTGACGGAAGGGTCCTTGCCTATTTGTCCGAGCCAGCAATCCAAGAAACCTTTGGAATTCCAGTGTACAACCGAACATCCTACCGCACCAAGCAAGATGCACTGAAACTTTATCAGAGCCAGCGAGATCTCTATGCATCCAACATAAACAAGAATTGGTTACTAAAACCTAAGCCTACTGCAAGCAAGATGCCAAAGAAATTGATCAGAACCCACTTCAAAGAGGAATATGGTGACATTGTTTTGCTACTAAACAGAATAGTAGGCAGTGCCCACGGTGCTCCTTTCGAAGATTGGATGTACTATTTTATTGATGAGATAATCACTGGGGTCAAGATGTTCAATTGGTCCAGAATGATTAGTGATAGCTTGCACGAGCAGTTGGTCAGCTTTGAGAAGACCAAAATTTTTCACATGAGCTCATACATTGTATATTCACTCGCAAGATATTATAAGTATCCTGGCTTGACCTGCAAAGGCGTGGTCGGCAACGGCGAGGGGCAACTCAAAGCCTATGATTGCTATCCACAGCTACAACTGAAAGAGAAGTCTCATTTCCGGAGAGCTCATGACGCCTTCTTGATGTATATCACCCGGCTTCTTCAAGGCGGAATGCACCAAAGACTCTCACATGAAGCCAAGACCCTGATCAGTCGGTATGGATTCTGGTTCATTCAGTATCCTAAGTTCACCTACATCAGAATCCAGGGATTCTCTGGAAATCCTTATAGGCTGCATGTCTATCCGACTAACAAGATGGTATTGTTGGAAGTGCTGAGGCAATTAGAAACGTATCAGAATATCCAAAGGCCTAAGCAGAAGGCTGCTGTCACCTTCCCCTTTTTCATCGGCAACATGGAGGAGTCATGCCCGACAACACAAGCAGCAGAGGTTGCTTGACTGGAGATTCAGCAATATCCATTCATATCATACAAATCCAGAAACAACTTCGATCCGCTCCATCACATCAAAACAGTGGACGGAGAAAGGTACAAACATCGGGTTGACTTAGAGGACTTTTGGGCCAACGCAGCCGATGAATATGACGGAAGAAGAAGGTTATGGTCAAGGTTGCCATTAAGCATGATAAGGGCGACAGAGCTCTTCAAAATACCTGACCAACTGCAAGATGATGGAATATACGTGCAGCCAAGCTTCAAAGAGAATGAGCCACTTCCCCCTATAAAATGGTTCGAGCCTAAGATGGGTGATCTAGCCACTTTGATGCGCCCTATTTTCAAGTACTCTCAGTGGTGGATAGATCGGCAGGTGGAAGTCCTAAGACAGAGAAATGTGCAATTTACCTATGAGTTGATGGGTGATACCGAATCATGTTCTTCAAACGCCGGTGCATCTCGTGGAGATGGACCAATAGATGCTGCCAACTCAAGAAAGAGGAAAGAAGTTGATAAACCTGCTAGACAAGACAAGGATAAAATGGTAGATGAGGGGCCTTCTCGAAAGAAGCACAAGTCTAAACCCCTTCAATCGGCCACTTCCAGGAATATAGAAGAAATGCTCGCCATGGATAGAGAATCTTTGGAAAATGCTAAAATCCCTTCTCCAGTCGAAAATGTTGAGCCAATACAAATAGAAGATGATGATCAACCTTCTCCAGCAAGCACAGAAATCCTGGAATCGGATAATGATACAAACATTATGGATGGAGAATTCGAGGAAGGAATGATTTCCGCCCTCAAAGGCATCCAAGAGGACCCATCCGTCCAAGAAATCCAGGGTATGCAATTGGTCCAAGAAATTCAAAGTATGCCAGAAATCCAAGAAGAGCAGGAAGTTCAGGACATGCAAGACATCCAAGATCAACAAGAGGACGTAATTGAACAGCCAACAATCCCAGAATGGCTGAAAGAAATATTGAAAAGAAAGGCGCCAGTAGAAGTTCCTGAGGAGGACAATGACACAGATTTTCTGGCAAGATTAGAGCAAACTGCCCCAAGGAAGAAGGCCAAGAAGTTCTCTACCATCTAGAGATGAAGCTGGAAATCGCACGGTGCAAATTGCAATGCCTACAGCCGACAAGTTCCAAGATGAAATTGCTCCTGATGAATATGCTATCACGACCATTGACATAGGTCCGACAACAAAAGGGCAAGAGGTCGAGGACTTGGACAATTCCGTGGCTACCATCAAGGCTAGGTTAGAAAAGGAAGTTGCCAAGAAAAAAGAGTATAAGAAAGAAATTCAACGCCTAAAAGATTACATCCAACACCTGACCCAGCCACTAAATGAAGGTGAACAAGTGGCTCCTTTACCTCCAAATGCTTCGCAAGAGCCAGACGCAAACTTTGAAGAAGAGCTAACAACAGCGAGGGAGGCTAAAGACTGGATGGTTGAAAGGAAAGAAGAGGCGTTGGCGTTTGCAGAAAAGTTGGCACAAGTAAATGAACAGGCTTCCTTTATGCTATCACGAGTTGCAGACCTTGCGGAATCATGGAATAATCTCGAAGATATTCAAAGTAGGATCATCGCATGTATTCGAGAATTGAAGGGCATCGCAAAGCAAAGGTTGATTGAAGACAAGGTTATTGAAGCCAGAGCTGCGTATGACTGCAATGGGTGGTACTACGCTTTGATCTCAAGGAGAGGAGTTCTGGAAAAGGTGAAGCAGGATAGCGTCAGGGTTGAAGAACAAGTAAAAGAAATTCAAAGTAAAATTTATGAAATGGTTGCAAATATGCTCGATAAGGATACTGTCAGAAAGAAACACTTGCGGCCGAAGAATTTAAGAGAGCAAGTACAGAAAATTTTCTCCACCACCGGGCCAATCATGAAAGAGGGCTTCACCAAAATATTCGACTTGATGGCTATCAAAAGTTCTTTCTTGCTGCAGGAACCAGAATGGGCAACTATTTTTGCAGAGTGTGCCGAGAGCTTGGATTTGCTGGAGTACAATGTCAGCATGCTGCTCGACATTGCCATGGAAGAGGTCAACGTGATCGTGTCCAGATTCGCCAAACGTGAGGCCGCACAAGTGGATAAGGATGCCACTCCAGATGTCTAGTGTTCTCTTCAGTTAACTGATTGAGGTTTTAGAAACCCTAATTAGGGTTTAGTTCTGTTTAATCTGGGCCTTTGATCTTGAATCAATCTCGGCCGTTCATTGTAATTTTGAAAAACTATATAAACCCCCCCCCCCTCACTCTCTCATTTTCATTAGAAGGATTAGAAAGATAGAGAAATTAGATATTCATTAAGAGGTTAGAGCAGATTTGAGATAGTTAGATTGTAGAAATAAAGAGAGAGTTCTTATGAGATTGTTGTGAAAACACTACTTTGATAATGAAGTTCAAATGCATGAGGTGCCTTGAATACTTGATTGTTGAATAGTTGCATGGTCGCATATTTTCTTTCTCTCTTAGTAAATTTGAATTAGAATGTATGTTAGAAGAATGATAGATTGATAATGGAGATTGGTGAAACCGAGCTCATACTTTCTTTGGGTGGATGATTTCACTCAATGCACAAAGTTAGACTGAGCTTTATCGTGGATGCTTAACTTTTGTTTGAATAATTGTTGTTCAATTTGATGGTAATTATTCATTACGTGAAAATCACAAGCACATTCCTTGAAGATTGCACTTGCTCTGCGTAGTTGTCGTTTAACGTGGCGAAACAGAGTATTGTTTATTTGGTTTCATTTAGTCTCCGTCTTCTCTTGATTTCTTAGGAATAGTATAGGATCTATGAACCCTTAATCTTTTTTCTTTTTTTTTTTAATCAAAAAACCCAAAATGATACTGCATTTATGTCTTCGCTTTTCTGAATAACTTGCAAAATCTTAATTGTGCCCACAGCAAATCACATCCATACCACAGCCTATCCGCATTCATCTTAAACATTGGAATTACCCTATGACCTCACTTGCAATCTTAGCATAGGAAGTAGTTTTTCAAGAGAGAATAGAGTGTCTGTGACACTTTGTTCTAAAATGTTTGTTGTGTCATAAAACACGCACCAACACTACTCAACGTCAAGAATGTGCACTCAAGATCCCACTGAGGGCGAGGTGCTAACATATGACGGAGTGTTAAATTGAAAGCTAGAAATTGATAGGCGGATAACCAGCCATGAGCTATTACAAACTAATTCATCCACTGCGGTGGGCATCCACAGAATTGTGGGGATTCACCACTATGAAAGTGGGTACAAGAGTGTTACAATCAATTTATCCACATTGGCGGTAAACCATCTAGGGGTACTTATGTGAGAAGAAGAAGAATTAATTGCAGCAATTAGAACTGGAACAGTACTACTGTTTACAGTCTTTATAAACAAGAAATAAGCTGCAAATTACATATGAATCACAATAGTCTTCAAACACATGAGTAATAGATGATTTCATACAATTATTTATCTCTCTAACAGCTGATAATGAATCAGAAATCAAAACTTCTAAAGTCTGATACAAAAAAAAACAGTAAACTGGAAATGTCAATCTGCAACTATGAAATCCAATGAAATATTCATAACTCACTCATTTCAACTCCAAATCGAATGAGATCAAGTGCAATGGACTTCTAGAAGGTAGGCGACCAAGCTAGAATAAAGAAACAGCAACAAATCTCGTTCTTTATTTTCTGACACAATTCCCAATGCAAGCCGAAAGGTACGGCCTTGAAAGGGGGCGATTTTTTACTTTAAAAATTGGAGACTTCAAATTAAAATCTCAAACTTGGAGGAAAGGGGCGCCCTTGTCAAACAATTGCAATGCAAAAATACCCAAAACCAAATAAATTTTATTCCAAGAGTTGCTAACAAAATTCGCTTTCAACTGTAGATGCATCAGCAACTTCAAAAACTGGAAAATTCATCAAAACTTCAACTATGAGCACAAATCTGCTAGTCTGGAAGAGAAGCAACAAAGTCCAACTAGGTGTTGTATTTCAAACACGAAATTGGATAATGGCTAGGAGGTAGCATCCTCGAAGCAAGAGTTCAAATGTCATTCCGACAACATAACAGTATGATAACATGAATGGATACCAAGGCTGAAGCAAACATTCATTTTATAGAAGAGTAGAAGACTCTTCAATTCCTCCAGAAGGCACGCCAAGAGTCTCATGAAACTCTTCAAATTTCCAACATAAAATAATCTTTTAAAGTGGCGTCCCTTTGCAAGAATATAATTTCCACTTTTTAAATAAAATATGACTCCTCAAAGAATGGCGTACTTTTTTCCCAAAGGCATTTAATCTTTGAATAATAATTAAAACATAAGAAGGCGTCCCTCTTCATGACCACCTTTTAACACAACTTGAAGTTATTCACCTAGGCCAAGGGGTCAACTGCAATTTAAAATATTAATGCCTTTATTTAAGAAATTCACCAAATAAAGCTCTTAGAAGTCAGAACTTGAATTCAAATAATTGCTCCAACTGGAAAAGAAGTCCTGAAAGCTGACAAACTCCATACTGCTAGAAATAGAATTTACTATAAATAGTAAACTCTCAGAAATGCCAAAGAACCTTCGAACTGGAAACCCTAATTTTACTTCACACACGCCTACAAGCTTCCGGAATACGCTGATGAGTGTCAGAACAGATTACTGATGAGAAGGGGACATTACAAGATGCCTCAAGCAAAGCCTTTACCCTTATTCTATGACAATCAAGGGATATTCAAACTTGCCAACTAAGTTACCGATTCATTTTTGGATTCGGGTACGGGTACGAGAATCCGGTACGGGATTCAGCAAAAAAAAAAATTTGGGGTTGGGTACGGCTTGGGTACGGCAATACAAAAAACATATAAAAATCAGAAATATATACATATTTGCAGCAGTAATTAAGTTCAGAATACACCACCATATTAATAGTCTAATAACATAGCAAAAATACATCACCACTTTCATAGTCACTAAGTCAAATGTTAAAATATTAGTGATTACTCGAATGTCATGATATAAAATTATAAATTTAAGTTCAAACATAAAATGTCAAACGTTTACAATCAGCCATTATTGATCATTGATCAATCTGAATCATATGGGTCATCAAACAAACTAGCATTATTAGATGCTACATTTTGTGTAGAACTACAAATAGCATTTGTGGCACTCGCACAAGCACTGCCACTAGCAGTAGCAGTAGCACTGACACTACCACTCTCATGATCAGTAGTTGCTTCAAGCTCATAATCATCATCAATATCAAGTGCAGCTAAGTGACTTGTGGAAGCATCCAAGTCAAGCTGCTCTGGCTCAATATCCCACCTCCTTGTGTCTCCTTCTTTGTAGGAACTTTGCTTGTGTGTAAGGAGGCGCAAGTTTGAATGCACATACACCAAGTCCTCTGCCTTTTTTGAATGCAGCCTATTGTGTTTTATTGAGTGGATGAAGGAGTATGTGCTCCAATTCCTCTCAAAAGAAGATGAACTAGCAACCTATTAAGACCAAATTAAATAGTTAAGAGTTACAAAATTTAACTAAACAAAATTATTAATTAATATAAAATTATAAAATATAAATTAAAATTAAAATATTACAAAATATAAAACTTACTTGGGATAAGATTTTTATTGCAATTGGTTGGAGGTGCATGTATTCTTGCCCATGGAAGTACCACCAATTATGAGCATCCACCCTGTACTTGTCTCGAAGAGCATCAAGACTCTGATCAACACTACTGGAGCATGCAAAAGCCATGAACTCAGCCCTCACTTGATCATGTCGGTCACGATCAGTGAAGAGTCTCTGAAGTGCTGCCTTGTACCCTTGAGCCACTTCAACATCCCTATACGGAGCAACTCTTGATGAAGCAGAAAGAATCTCAGGACTATAATATTTGGGACTCAATGCAAAAGCAAGAAGATGCAATGGAGTGGTCATTTTGTTCCATCTATCAACCATGATTTCCTGTAGCTCTTTGAAGAACTTTTCATGAGGATCTTCCTCTTTTGCATTGATGATGGTTTTCATCCTCTCAATCATTGAGTCGATACTATCATATACTTCTCCCAAACAAGGTCTATCCATGTCTGTGTAACGGATCATGCTCAGTATAGGCTCAGTGAAACTGACCAAGTACTCAACACGATCCCACCAACAATCATCTAGGATCCTTTGCCTGACCCTATTTTCCCTTTCACTGCTAGATTGCCTCCATATGGCCCAATTAGGACTGATTACCATGGCACGGAGTGCCTCACGAACCTTTATAAGTTGTCTCAACACAATTGTGTTGGAGGCAAAACGGGTCTCTGCAACCTATTTGGAAATCAAAATTAAACTAAATATTGGATCATATTATTAAAATTATACAGTGAGAATTAACTTACCTTCAACAATTCCAATTTTGAGAATTGTCTAAATATTCCTTGTGTCATATGGTGGTTGGTGACAAACATTTGGATGTCTTCGCCCTCAGCATACACCTGTTTGATCCACTCAATTTTGGATCCAATTTTTTGTAGCATTAGATTGAGGGAGTGGACAGCACAAGGTGTCCAAAAAATGTGTGGATACTTCTCCTCAATCAATAACCCAGCAGCCCTACAATTTTTGGCATTGTCGGTTACAACTTGCACAACATTTTGATGGCCCACTTCTTCAATAGCTTGGCAAAGGATGTTAGCAATAAATGGACCATCTTTCACCTGTCCCTCACAATCCACTGCTCTCAAAAACATTGCCCCTTTAGGGGACACGGCAATAACATTGATCAATGGGCGATTTTTTGCATCTTTCCATCCATCAGAAATGATGGTCACCCCTGTTTCGATCCATGAATCCCTTATGGGCTTCAAAGAGTCTGCTACATGTTTCACCTCTTTCTCCAATAAGGTGCAACGCACCTTCTCAAAACCTAGGCCCTTATACCCCTTTGGAGCCTCATTAATAGATTTCACCATTTTTTGCCAATATGGTGAACGAACAACATTGAATGCCAATCCATTGGCATAGACACATCTTGCTATGTCTTGATCAGCAATCTCTCTTGCCTCATTCTAAAATGAAGCTTCCAACGGTCCCTTAGATCTTTTATTTGATGAGGGCACAGTTTGCTCTTGAGGGATGTTCATAAATGGATGGCTTTTTGTAGGTGGAATATAAGTAGGTGTTGTAGGGGGTTTCATGGATCGAGATCCTTTCGTCAAAGGATGGCTTGTTTTAAGACTAACAACTTTTTGCTCTGCTTTTTCTTGCTCAGCAATATATTTCAACACTACGTCATCTAGAAGGCCTTTGCCATCACCTTCTGGAGATCCCGGACAAGGTTTGATGCCAGTATCAGAGATCCTACACAAGTGGGCTTTCACTCAACTGTATGAGCTCGTATATCGAACTTTGCAATGACTACAAATCCAAATAAATACTCCACCACCTAGACATTGTTGAACCATTTCTACATATTTCCAAAGGGGAGAGGTTGCATTTATTTTGAAACGAGATTGGGCTGTGGTGTTAGAAGCGGATGCCATTGTAATACCTAAGGCACAACATATTGAAATTTGAAACTAAAAAACTTAAAAGAATGAGAACAATCAACAAAACAATAAAAACAAAACAAAATAGTTCATTGAATCATTTGTTAAAAAAAATGTAAGAAATTTTTTTTTTAAAACTTCAAAGAAACCTACCTCTTTTGAACAAATCTTGCTCTACGATCTTCTTGGCAACGAACGGAGACTTGCAAGTGCTTAGGAATAGCACAACAATCAACTTTGGAAAACCAATGATCAACCTTCAAGTCTAATCAAGCTTGTGCAAGCAAGAGAGAAAGTTCAGCAATGGAGGCAAAAAAACTTGTTTTTCATTCACAAATTGTTAAATGAGATTGTTTTTACCTATTTAGTGTGTTTGGAGACCGAAATTAGGGTTGCAATGAATATCGAATTATTGAGAAGTCAATATTTGGTCATGAAAATGATTAAATAATGCTTTAAAACCACTTTATTATGCAGACTGGGCGTTTTGACGTCAAAATAGGTCGTTGGTTCACCTTGGATTCGTCGCGCCGATTCCTGGTCAAATCCACAGTCCACCGATGAATCCAAATCGAATCCGCAGTGGTTTTTTTGAATCTTGGTCAAATCCGAAGCGTACCGTACCCGAATCTTGAATCTGAATCATACCGTACCATATCTGGGCTCTTATAGGGACGAATCGGTAACTTAGCTTGCCAAGAATACAATCTTCCACAAGCATACCAAACATGTGGAACTACATTGTCACTTCATCAGACAACTTGTAGAAGATGGATTGATTATGTTGTAGTTTTTCCCTTTAGAAGATCAAACTTCCTAACAAATTGTAAAATTTTGGGATAAGCTTGGTGTAGCTAGTAGATTGACCATTAATGGAGGGTATTAAAGTAATTTTTATATTGTAATGGTCAATTAGCTTTTAGGATAGACTTTAGGAATTTTCTTTAATAAAGTCATGTCAACTTTAGGTTATTATTTTTTGTTTTATTAGTTGTTAGTCTTATCCTCTTTGGAATAGGTGTTTGTAATCTTATATATTTTCTAGTTTTTTTTTTGTTAATTTTGTAATAATTTCAAATTTGTTTTCAATTTTTTAGGAAATAGAGCCTTTGGTCAAGGTTCTTTGCTTTGTGGATGGGGATAGCATACTGATGGATTACCTCTACAAGGTTATGGATAAGGCCAAAGAAGCCTTTTTGCATTACTATGGTGGAAACAAAAAAAAAAATCATTTGGCACATCATTGATCATAGATGGATGAACCAACTCCATTTCTCTTATAACTTGAACTCAAAATCCTACTTCTCTTATACATTTAAGGCCAATGAGGAGGTCATGGCAGCTATTGCCTCATGCATTGATAATATGGTGCCCAAAAGGAGATGAGAAACAAATTCTTGATGAGTTGGAGGTCTAAAGGGGGTTGAGGGATGCTCTTTTCTTTAACTGAAGCAATTCAAAGGAGGGAAAAACAACAACCAAGTAGAGACTCGAAACTTGAAAGTTTAAACAAGCTCTAAATTTTTTACTTAGTTCTTATATTTTTTATATGTTTTCTTTGTAGATTTATGGTGGGAGAAATATTGTGCTAGCACACCAAATCTTCAAAGGCTAGCTATCTATGTTTTGTCCCAACCTCGTAGTACTTCTAGGTGTTAATGCAATTGGATCCTATTTGAGAGAATTCACATGAAGAGAAAGAAGTTGACCCAAAGGTGCCTTAATGACCTTGTCTTCATTTGGTACAACATTCACCTTCAAACCAAAAAAAAGGAGGATCCTTCTCCTGATGGCATCAACTTGGATGACATCAATCCTTTTGATGATTGGATTGTAGAAAA
Source organism: Sequoia sempervirens (assembly GCA_007258455.2). Taxonomy (NCBI): domain Eukaryota; kingdom Viridiplantae; phylum Streptophyta; class Pinopsida; order Cupressales; family Cupressaceae; genus Sequoia; species Sequoia sempervirens. The sequence goes on from VDFB02000003.1 coordinate 304,616,240, forward strand.
AGTAGTGATATCCTACTTATTAGTGAAGATCTTGTTGAATTGGAGAAGGAGCAGCACAAGCAACAAAGTTGGATGCAATGGAAGAAATTGAAGTTGCTTTTGAGGAAACAATCAGTCATTACTTTTATATTAACTTAGTTTCTAGTTTGAAGCCTAAAAAATTAAGTTAGACTAAGAGGGGGGAAAGGAAGATGCAGATTGTATTTGGCTGTTTTTTTGTTAGATCATCATATGTAAACAATTATAGTGTTCTTATACATTTATTATTTATATTTTTTTTGTATTATAGTGTATTGTTTGACTTTGAAACTTTCATATTTCAAATTTGAAGAATTTGAGGGTCAAATGACACACAAGTTTTAAATTATGACAAATTCGTAATCAAATTAGACTTTTGTATTCTCTAAATGCTTTGATTTCTTCTTTTTGTGTGTATAATTATGAGGCTTTTTGTGTGCCATGTTTTGCAGAGTCCCAAGTCTAAGTCAAATTTTTGGGGCTGCCAAGTCCACCTTCTCAAACTATGGTTGAGACACATGATGCAATCTCCTCTCAGCCTTAATTTGGTATTATACATTACATATTTTTATTGATACCACTATCATCGACTTCTAAATCCATTTTTTCTACATAAAAACAGTTTAATAAATATAAAAGTATATATTCATTTAAATCAGATTTTAAGTTTCAAGTTCAAATTTCAATATCACATTATTTACTCACTTCATGGTGTATACATGTTTATCATAAATGTAATTAATTAACTTCGAGAAATTCTGAATTCAGTTTGATATGGAATATAGTTTTTCCCCTAAATTTTGTTTTAATGAGTTTTTCAATTTTCTTTAGATTGCCAAGTTTTGTCCAAATTCATTAACTGAGTTCAGATCCAAGCCAAAAATCGGATCAACAGAACTCTTGCCTAGTCTGGATCTCAACACTAGGCTGTTGGAAACCATTAAATGGGCACATATAGTACAGAAGAGAAAACTTACAGGTATAAGTCATATTGACCTTACATATGGCATCCATGTTTCACAGTGGTTTCTGCTTCTGTGCAAGAAAATTATACTTTTTTGGGTCAGACCAAATGTGGTTGCAAATCAACCGATAGGTACAGTCCATTGTTTAGTAAAATCAAGAAAACAGAATTTGAATGGACAGAAATGGAGTTGGAAAGCCAGTGGGCATTAGGTGACACACAAATAAGACTTAAGTGAAGGGTTGAAAGAGCCAGAGTTATTCAAATTCACTTGATATAAGCATGCAGCAAGGATGACATAACAAAGTGAGAGGAAGGAGCCACCCACTCCAATAGAAGGTGCAGTGCCAAGATGTTACATCCCCTCTGTCTTGAATATGATTATGGCAATGAAAATATGGTCGTTATGTTAGTTGTGACTAACTGCTTTTCATGAAAATGTGAAATTGGGGAAAGAATTAAATTGTATATTGTAACTACAAATATGAATGATTTCTTATATACGTGGGAGAGTCATTATCTTTTCTTTGGGCATTTCCACTTCCTCTGCTTTTTCCGGATTCGCATCTTTTTGGTTTTGGCATTCACTTTCTTGCTTTGGGGGAAAACGGCAATAACCTGTGACTCTCTTTTCTTCTTCATTCGACTGCTTTCTTCATTTTTGGTTGGGTGGATTCACTCTGTTGGCATCGCTTGGAAATAATTCACATCCTTTCTTAATCGTTTGGCTTTCGCTATATCAATTTTGGGCTTCTCTTATTATGAGCACTCTAACTCTCACTTTCTTCTTTGGCCACTTACTCCCTTTTGGCTTTAGCAATTTTTCCTTTCATTCTTTCGTACCACAATCCCTAAAGATTTTCTATTCTCAGTCAGGCTTCAAATACTTCATTCATTTCTCTCTTTTAGACATTGTTGAAATTAGTGTGCTTTCTTGCTTTTTCAGTGGCATTCATTCTACCAATCGGGGTTATCTTTGTGGCAGCTAAGCCAAGCGCATATTGCTTGCTTTCCATACTCTGTTAGTAGTGTGTCACCAACATTATTCTCTATCAGTGAAACTGCTCTAGACGCCAAAGCTATTAACGGTTTGTGGCAGGAAGACATCAAGGACTCGTCAAGCTACAGGCACGTAATGAGGTTATCATATTTGATTAAATTTACCATCGAAAGAATCATATTTGATCTAATAATCATCAAGATGAAAAGTAGATTCGTTGTCTTGTTGAAATCTCAATGAAATCAGTTCTTGCCAATTACTAGAGCAAGACCGCTGGAAGACTCTTCTTGTTTGTTACTATGTAGTTTAATATCCTTGCATTCGAGTTTCTCTGTCTTATTCAAATATGATCTTGAATGTTGGTTTGAGCTTTCATTTAATACCCTGTGTTTTAAACCGCCATTGTATAGCCGAAGTCCTCTCTTCACTCTGTTCTTGAGTTTCTGAGTTGGAACCGTGCCTATCTCTTTTCCAATCCTAGCCCATTTCATCTAGAGAATCCTTCTTGGGTGACAAGTCTCTTTTTTTTCCATTTAATATGCTTAAAGTAAACAGATTATTCTTTTAGATGTGAATGATAACAAGCCAAGTCTCTCTCTTAATATGCTTAAAGTAATCAGCTTAATCTTAAATCAAGAAGAATGATTTGGAACCAAGACTTGAATATAAACCTAATGTCAAGTATTATCATGTCGAGCAAGGGTGAGAGTGCTAATGGCACAAGTGTGTCAGTATTAATAAAATCCTTGGCCACAGTACAATGCTAGAATAAGCATTTGTCAGCTATCAAGAACCAGATATACCCTGGTCAGAAGGATCTTTCTAGTTAGGAGTTACCTATAGTGAAGGATCGACTAGGTAGTATAGGTTCTTGACATTAGGCTCAGATGGCATGATGATATTATGTGATCCTTTGTTGATTACCCTCGTGAAGGGACGGGTTTCTTCAGTTGAAGAAACACGGGGGACCAGTAGGTCCTTGGTTGGGTGGAAAAGCCCTTGATGATATTTCTTTTTCCTTGGAAACAGAGGAGTCCTAAGCAATGCATACCGGCAAGAAGCCTTCCGACTATACATTCGGGTAACTCTTCCTCACTCTTAATTTCAGTTAAAATACTTTAGCATGTTAGTTCCTAGTTGTAATTAATGCTCTATCAATTTGAAAGAAAAGAAAAGTTAGTTATTGTTCTTCTATGATTTCGGTTATATGTGTTCAATTAATTATTTTCTTTTCAGCTGAAATTAAAAACTAAAAGTTAGTTGAAGAATTGAAAATGATATAATTGTTTCAGTTGTTTATCTTTTCCATTCAAAAATGCAAATGAAACCCTAGGTTGAAAACTAGTTAGTTACTTTTCAGCTGAAAACGGGTAGTTAATTTCCATTTTTAAACTGTAGATCAGTTAGAGTGTTACACAAGAGCCAAGAGATGCAGTGAGAGCACAGCTCCCATGATCTGAGAGAGAAATCTCTTGAATGTACCTCTAAGAATTCTTGATGGCAGGAATAAGTAAATAAGTCTTTGAATGGTGGAATTTTTCCTACACAGTGTTTCTTCCAAGGTAAATTTGTGTCTACATTTTAGGGATGCTGATAATTTTCTCCCCTTGTATAAGTGTTTTTCTATTATATGTTGCATTGAAGGAATGAATCGCCAATCTGATGCTTGTTAAATGAACCCAAGCATATATATGTTCAATTTTAGCAATCTTGTTAATGAATTTACGATGATAACTCAAATCTGCAACTGATCAATGTTAATGTTTGCAACAACAATAAGCTATACAATAGCAGATCAATTTCTCCTCTTTATGAATGTGCAGAATCAAAATGTTTTACCTACACTTGCACTTAAACCATTCGCTGATATTTTTCCCAAAGATAATATCCACTTATTTCCTATTTGTGAGCAAAGCTTCAAAGAAAATGCATGTTCAATCAGATGGGATTGATATCAAAAGAATAATACACCCATGAAAGATGCAAGTAGGGTTACATACAGGAAAGGAATTCAACAAATCCTTCTCGGTATACTTGAAAGACCTCTTCATTGGAAAAAATTTCAAAGAAAAAATTCTCATCCATATAATTTCAGATCATGGACATCATTTCATTATGGGAGAGGAACAAGTGTTTGTGACACATTAAAGCTAATCAAAGCACGGATTATTTCACAGCGTGATAAATAGGAGACATAATATTCAAAGGAGGTATAGAGTAATATTCTAATATGTTGAAATCCATCAAGACATTTCTGTGAATTCAACCAATTGATCAAGGACTATGAGCTCATGGACAGATTTACACTGCATAATGTCAGAAAATCAAATTGCTTGTATTTGCCATCTCACTTTTGTAGACCCTTAGAAAAACTGACTCGTAACCTCAGATGCAAGAATGAATAAAAATCATTAATAATTCCAAAAAACAAACAAAAAAGAGCATTACCATGGGCTACAAGGTGATATATAACACTGTTCATTATAGAATTAGATTCTGCCCTAGTTAAATTTACAGGGGAGGAACTCTATTGCATGAGGCACAGTTGTATGGTTTGTAAATATGAGTAATAAGCAAGACTGTCAAATAGTACATAATGCGAAATCGAAATCAAAATATCAATGCTCACATGCGTCGTACCTGAGCAAGACCAGAACTTGGATGTATATGAACAGTTTGTGGATTTTTAATCGTACGATACGAACCATTTTTCTGGAGCTTAGCAGTATGATAAAAATATCCTGTGGTAAGAATCTCTTTTTGTCAGGGAAATCATGACATTAAAATCCAGAAAGAAAACCCATAGTTGAATCTATGATTCTACCATGTCAATACCTGATGTTATAGACTTTTTTATCAACTCTAAATCATTCAAATTGCTCAAAGGCTCTATTTCAACCCTTTCTAAGAGACCCTCTAACTGATCTCGTATGTCACGGGCTCTCTTCATGCTCCTCACCTTAAAGAAAAAGAACCATAAATGCCAACAAAATGCATTAATAAGAATTTAACAAAGAAAAAGCATCAACAATTTAAGCAATTGAACATGAAAGCCTCACAACATCAAGTTTAGTATAATTTTTTTGAGGTAACATCCTCTTGCAAAAAAGCTTTCTTTGATTTACAAGCAAAAAGGGGAATCAAAATTTGTAGTAAGTCAATAAATTGTGAAGGGAGTGCAAAGAAGGTTGAGAGTGGAGCAAAGCTTTTACATCTGCAGAAAATGAAAACTATATGCTTGGATTACACAGCTGGTGTATTGTCAAAACTAAATCATTATTTAAATGATAGGATCATGTTTATAAAGAGTTATAATGTGTACATATTTTAATACCAATGTGCATAGAGAGAGAGAGAGAGAGAGAGAGAGAGAGAGAGAGAGATTCAAGTCCACGAATGACCAATAAATGACAGATCAAAAGGAATTGCTAAATCTAACAGCACACCACAACGAAAATATTCAACTCACTAAACAATTTCTAATTTCTAGAATAATATCAAACTGTAACAGCAATGTAGTAGGACTAAATAATAAACCAATCTTGCATTCAAATAACTATTACCAAGGTCCATTTTTCAAAACCCCTAATATGGATACAGCAAGATATGTCATTCATAAAAAACACGTACACATATATATAACACATTTTTTAATGTGAGGAGATTTTCATTACTTTAAAAGCAATATAGAGACATAATTGGTACATATTCCAAAATGTTTATATTTAAATATAGTTTCATCATCAAAGAAAAATTCAAATACACTGATAGAATCAAATGCTATCAAAAATATCTCAATGTTCTCCTAAAATTGGAGTTCTACATCATCCAAATTCTTTGAAGAGCCAAGATAGTCGGATTGAGCACAACCACCAATTAGACTCTTAGATCCAAATGAAGATGCACCAAACGATCCTTCTACTAAGTTAGAATTCTCAACAACACAATTGAAATGTGTTAACGCATCTATGGATACATCAATATCACTTATCTTAGGCTACACATTCCAAGTCTACTAGATCCCTGCATGTTGTTTGTGAAGGAATGTAACAAGAAACGAAGATTGGAATGAACATATACAAGGTCCTTTGTTTTACTAGCTACCAACCTATTTCGTTTCATAGACTAAATGAAGCCATATGTGTTCCAATTTTTCTTACATGCAAAAGCACTTGAAACCTATAAAAAAGGTTGATATTACAAGCTACAAAAATGAAAATAATCAAATAAAAAATAAAATAAAAAAATAATTTGAATTGGAATATAATTCATACAATGTTAAACTTGTGATAGAAGTTTGATTGCCATTTTTGCAAATGTTTAGTCATTGCACCATGGAAGTTCTACCACTTCACAGAGTCCATTTCTTTTTCATCTACTATTGCATCAACATCTACATAAGTTCCATTAGAGGATCCAAAACTGCCAAACTCATCTCAAATCTCCACAACAACTCTAAGATTTGTAAACATCTTTTTATAGGATTTCTTATATCCATCAACTACTTCAACATCCTTTTTTGGTGTTGTTTTATTTGGCAGTTCCAACAAGTCAATGTGGTAGTACTTTGGGTTCAAGGCACAAGCCAAAATTTGTAAAGGAGTTGTCATTTTATCCCACCTCTTCTTAATTACCTCATATATCTGCTCATAAAAAAATTTGGAGGGATCTTGCACTTTTGCTATGATTACATCTCTAACCTATTCCACCATTGTATCTATGCAATCATAGATATTGCCCTATATTGACTTATCTATGTCACAAGGGAAAATGAGGGAGTATATCATTTCAGTGAAAGAGAGCAAGTAGTCTACTTGAGCCCACCAATCATTATCAAGAATGAGTGTCCTAATATTATTCACTCTACCTGTTTGAGATTACATCCAAACTACCCAAATATCACTAGTTACAATACTTTTTGAGGCTTGTTTCACATCCACAAGCCTTTTAAGAACAATGTAGTCTGTCACAAAGCAAGTCTCAACCTCTTCCAATTAAAAATTAATAATTTTTAAAAACATAATAAATATTAAATATATTTCAAAAAAATCTTCCAACATTTCATGAAAATGATCTATTTGAATATTTTTGATACAAAATATAGTTTAGAATTTAGAAAAGTTATCTTCAACAGCTCCAACTTAGAGAATTGTCTATAAATGGCCTGTCGCGTGATTACTACAAATAAACATTTGAATTTCTTTGTCTTCTTCATAGATATTTTGTCCATTGGTTTCTACCAATTTTTTGTAGCATTAAATTCAAAGAATGAATTACACAAGGAGTCCATCAAATGTAACTTAGAACCATTAAAGCATCAAGTTCTCATTGTAGAGACCCAAGTTCAAATCCCAAAGGGCCATCTAATATGGAATTCTAAAGTTGTGACTCTTAGTCTTGCATAGTTGGCTTCCAACGTGGTATTTTCTAAATAAGTGAATTTTTAATTTTTAAGTCATGACTCTTGGTCTTCCATAGGTGGTTTCTCATTGGTTGCAAGAAAGGGGTTGAAATTAGTTTCATGGTAGTGCTTGCAAGATCTTGTATTGGTCTCATGTTGATGTGTGTATGAGCAGAATATTTGTAAATGATTAGCAATATTAAAAAAACAACTTTTCTTTAAAAATCTATGTAAATGCATTAATATCACTTCAATAGAATTTCGTTTAGATCTTCTAGATAAATCGCTAATTCAACAATATGTAAGAATGTATAAGTCTAGCTTGTACAATACACATATGCTAAGCTACAAGAAAAATAGATTGTGTTAGTTGGAATTATGGAAAACTAACTACTTTGAATTCACAATACTAGATAGGGATGGCCTTTGATGATTTAAATAGTATTGTCTGCATTATTTTTAGTGCATTCCTTTCTTTTCTCATTTTCCTCCCTTTGTTCAAAGACTTTCCCCTTTTGAATTCTCTTTGCTATCATTTTGAGTGCATGCTTCAATTGCCTTAGACTTACTTTGGCCAGTTGTACTCCTTAATATACCTTCACTTTCAAATTTTAATTATATTGTTCATCCAATCATCAAAAGACATAAACTAGATTATCAAACAACAAAAAGAAAAAATTCGTTCATTCTCCTTGTTTACTACAGACCTAATATTACAGGGAAATGTATTGAATGTTTATGCATCTCCACATAGCGATATCCATAATCAGCAACAATGTTGTACTATATATTATTTTCAATGCTCCTTGAGGACGCATCCCCTGCCCTAGAACCCCTATTTCCTACAAGGGACGTTTCAGGACGTGGGGATGCTTAGGAAACGTATCCTCCCCATCCCCTTTCCATGCAAAAAATAGGAAACATTTCTGAAACATCCCCTAACTGTCCTAGTGTCATCCAGAAGTCCCCTATGACCCATGTGAATGTAACCAAATCTAATCAGATTATATTCTATGTGGAGAATAAGCAAATCCTAAATCTAAAACTTTTGTGTATGTATTCTAAGTCAGAATTCTAATGTTTTGTTTCTAATCTTCTTATTGCAGAATATTAATGTATTTCGATATACTACAATAGAAGATCGAATTATGTCTTTATATGTTGAAGGGCAGACACGCCTCAAGGAGAGACGCGTCTCATGAGAAGACGTGTCTCCACAAAGTGGAGACACATCCGCTCATGGGACGTGTCCTTTGAGTACGTGGACTCCTCTTAGCCAACCGATAATTATCGGTGGCTAATCTCCAAACACCCGCATGTATTTAGCAAACAATGAATAGTGTATGTTAAGTTCGATCAGTATTTGATTTCGAATTTACTCATGATCAGAATTTCGAATAACTTGCAGATATTATAGTAGATTTCAATTATATATAAATGATGATAATGCATAAATGCAATCATCATTTATATCTGACCGAAGCTACCTTATATCATACCAAATACATGAGTAAAGTATATCTTTATTCACACATGAAATTATTACAAAAGTAGACCAGTGATGGTCAACCAAGGATCAAGGTAGATCCAACTAGATCAAATCCTTTCCTTAACAATACACAATCTATTTAAAAGAACCAATTGTTCCCAAGAAGAGCACAACCCTCATCCAACCGATGCTTACAACTACCTAAAGCCAACAAACAATTAATACATAGTCGGATAACCAATATTATCAAAACATAATGATAGACATTGTACATTGACTACATCATAGCCCCTAAAAGAAAAATTTCTCTTTTAGACTACAAGTAAACATCAAGTAATATTAGAGAAGACTTTCCAAACTGATGACAATATTGTAGACAAGGACATGTAAATAAACATGGAAGTGTACTTTGCAAACTTGAACTTGGAGTGTATTTGGCAAATCAAATGAGTGCAATGGGGGTCTAAGGGCAACACACCCATAAGGGTCAAGGGGTGACACCCCTTGCCAGGATCTAGGGGCAACGAATGCCCCTTGCAGGGGTTTGGGGGCAGCACACCCAACGAGGTCAAGGGGCAACACCCCTTGCAAGGTCTGAGGGTGCACCTCCAGTGAGGTCAAGTGACAACACCCTAGGTGAACTCCTTGTTGCAATAAATAGCAGGGTCGAGGGGCAGAGCCCTCTCCACCAACCCCAAATTAAGACCTTCAAAACCACACAGACCTTCATGTCACACATTATTTTCATGATTTTTTATGAGAATAAAAACAATGTTGACAAAGCCAAAAAAAATTGAGATTTTGGAGTGTTTAAGCAACGTATCATGTCGACTAGGGAAGGAAGTTTCCATATGATGGTTGGTCATATGATATCAACCACCAAAACCTCGTGATTCTAAATTTTTTACCATTCAATGCAAATGTAGAGCGATTTCCATACAGAAGAGGGTGTACGGTTGTTGGTAGGAGATATTTGTACAATATTGCAAGGAAAACAATGTACTATGTGCTATATGGTGAAGGAGGGCAATGGTTGTACAATGCACAGTGATGGTAAGGGTCGTATGATGTAAGATGATTGTAAGGGTCGTACAGTGTAGACAAGGAATTTTCCAAGGGTTGTACGATGCAAAATGATGTTAGGAGCCATATGATGCAAACAAGGGAATTCTCCTTAAGCCCTACAACAAAGAAAGCATGCAAGGGTCATGCAATGTGAAAAGAATCGGATTGTCGTATGATTTGAAAGTCACTCCCTTCTCCTTATCATACGGTGTACTTTACTCTCAATTGTACATGATGAGCACATGGTTATACTGAGAGGGGGGGTGAATCAGTATAACAACAATCTTTACTTTTTCAAACTTAATACCATGTTCATAACTTGATCAATAACAATATCATTTACTCAACATCAATAATCATGCACATGAGAAGAACACAATAACGCACGATATTTACATGGAAACCCTTGAAGGAGAAAACCATGACACAATAATGCTTTTATATGAATTCTTCTTTTTACAAATTTTGTAGTCACCAACCCCTCATTCAATTTGTGAGCACCAACCCACTGGAAGCACCAACTCCCACAACTGAATTCATAGGCACCAACCTACTGGAGAGACAACAATATCTCCTTTAGGAAGCATCAACTTCCACAGCAAAGCAAGATTCCACCCTTAATATGTTGCTTCTTCAACAGATGATGGATATTATACTGAAATAATTTATTTCCTTCACCAAATCTGCATTCTATTCTTCTTCTCAAAACTTCATATATTCTCACCAATCTGCTCTCAATCCTTTTATAAATCTGCTATAAATCTCTTTACAATATATTTATAAATCTACTCAATAACCTGCTCATGTGTTCACTCAAATATGCTATGTAAGTTTGGTCAAATATGCCATGTAAATCTGCTTAAATCCACCATATAAGTCTGCTCAAAAACTATCTGTAAATCTGCTTATAGATCTCCTTTAAGTCTGCTCAAAAGCTATTTATAAATCTGTTTATAGATCTCCTTGAAGTCTGCTCATATATCTCTTTTGAATCTGCAATTAATCTTCACAACTTGCTTTTTATAAGTCAGCAAGTAATCTTCTTCTGAACCTGGTGTATATGATGTATCTGTCTTTCTTTTACTCCACACACACACATTCTCCTCAATTCACAATCATCTTTTATATCTTTATAAACTAGTGAAAGGTCTCTTTGAAAAGAGATAGCCCTCTAAGGAGTCATCACCTTTCATAACAAATCTTTTATATTTTTATTTATTTTCAAAGATAATCGTTTCCTTTTCAACTAACCTTAATCATTGTCTTCACAAATATAAACTTTTATTGCTGCTCTTGGATAATTTAATCGCTGCCCATAATAACTATTGTTTATATGTGAATCACTTCTACTTAGGAAATTATGAATCGCTGCCTCTTTCCATCTTATATTTTTTGTTTTATTTAAATTGTCTTATATGACTTTGTTGACTTTAGTCATTATCTTCATAAATTTAATCGCTCCATTTATTTATCTTCAAATGATAAGTGCTGCCTTTATTAAATATGTTCGCTGCTTTGTTAGTTATCATTTCTTTTGGAAAGTTTGCCTATTAATAATAGTCGTTGCTTCTTGCTTCTCCTTATTAAAATGAATCGCTGCACCTTTTTTTGACTTATATTAATTGCTGTTTGTATTAATCACTTCTATTCCTATCACTGTTTGTGGATATTATGGACATTACCTTCAAAGCGTACTATGGATATAGTTGGCCAGCATATGAAACACCAATATGAGGTTTATATGTCTTTGACAACAAACTCAGCACTCTCAATTGCTGACACAAATCGCTGCCTTTTAAATTATACTAATCATGGCTTTTGAATTGCTACATCTTTTGTCTTGTGTGCTTTTTTGTCTTATGAGGCATTTGTCTTTTGTGTTTTTGTCTTCCATGCTTTTGTTTTTGGCTTTCTTGTGTCTTTTCATATATAATTAAATTAACTTGGGCAATCAATGCAGATTTATATACGCTTTAATCTCGGGCAATCATAATTTAAATATGGACATTACTTTATATATTATTTCATAATATATAATGTCTTTGTCTTTTTCTTTTATTATCTTCTATTCTAGATCATAATGTAGATATGATCATTAATTCATTAATTCATACTTGTAATCTGGTTTTACTTGGTCTTGTATATTGCCAACCTATCCATCAATAAGTGGTCTATGGCTTTTTACGAGTACTTTGAAATAGATCTCATTTGACAACATTGGCAATCAATCCAACAATCTCACTCATACACTTTGACATCAGTAACAACTTCCAATTGTCTATATACCCTTGACATCAATGACAACATTTCCAACAGTACACCCTTCGCCAATTGATGTTGTATGCCATTCACTAACTTATGTTGTACCAAATAATGTTGTCCACTATGATGTTGTCGTACTAGGTGAGAGAATGGTGGTTGTACTATGCAAGAGAATGGTAATTGTATGATGCACACTAAGTAATAAGGTTGTCATACAATGTACTTTTCTTGTCGTACGATATAGTTGAGCCTTTTATTATTTTCTCCTTCAATTGCCAAATTTAAATTTTTCATATAATACTTTTGCCTTTTTCGTTCCAATCTTTCCTTATTTTATAATTTTCTTTTTCTTTTTTTGTAAATTTTTTGTGAAGTTGATTTGCCTTAACAAGTGTTTGTACACTTCAAATTAAATATTTTGCTCTTAGTACTCTAAGATGTACCATTAGTAATTTTGCATTCTTTTGCAAAGTTAGATATCTCTACTGCAACGGTTGTATGAACCATGGACAACGTCCCACACACATAAACTATCCAACTTTTCAAATTCATTTTTCATTGATTGCTCTTCACTAAGAGTCATAGCTTCGAGAAAATTACAAATCAATGAAAATACCTCATAGTCCTCCATTTGCTAGTGAAATATGTTGTGGAGAGAATTTGTTTCATCCTTCGAACATGACTATAATTCCAAAATCCCTTCATCGTTCGGCTCTATCAAACCCAGATCATGCTTCTCTATTTGTTCTTCTTTGAAGTTTGAATCTAAAAGATCAAAGGGCATTGCTTCCTCACTTATGGATTGGTTCTTTAAATCAATTACATACTTCTAACCATAGTTGGAAAACTCTCTGAGTAATCGGCGAGTTTTAAAAAACCCCCAAGTTTTTTTTATGGCGAGTTTTTCCAACATTTACTCTCCAAAATTGCTCGCCGAATAAAGGAGAAAAAATCATCGAGTTTTCACCAAAAACTCGACGAGTCTACAAAAAAAACTCGCTCGTCCAAAAAAAAGGTCTCCTGCAGCTGCTAAAAAGACGTTTTCATTTCATTTCATTTTCTAGGTACTCTCCAAGTCCAAGTTTCCAAGTTTGCCTACAAGTTTTCATCTATAATATTGTCTAGTTCTACCTCCCCCTAGTTTTCACTAGACATGGAAAGAGGAAGATGTAAATTTGTAAAATATATTAATGTAGTATTTACTATCAATTTTACAAAAACAATTTGCTATTTTCATTTTGTTTCAAACTATCAATATCAGCGCATTCCACATGAGGATACCATTTTGTACCCAATTTGCTTTAAAATCAATCAAATACAACTAGACTCAACTTGTTTCTTTTATGTACTCATTTATTGACTCATTGGATGCATCTTATCATTGAATTTTGCAAAAAAAATGTGTTTTTAATGAAATTTAAGCAATTTTCTAAGTTATCGAGTTTTTGCCAAGAAGTGTTTTTTGGGCTTGGCGAGTTTTTCAACTATGCTTCTAACCTTTGTTTTCAATGGAGATTGTATTCCTTTTCTAATTTTGATTGGCCTTGGCTGCTACTAGCAAACCCCGATCTAACAATACATTGTATGATTTCTTCCTTAATGAAATGACCACAAAGTTCAACAAAAATGCTTGGGTTCCAATAAGTACCTTTTGTCCCATTAAAACTCCAAGTATCTTAATACCTTGTTGATTTGCACCCACCAATTGAAAAGTTGGGGGCCAAATGGTCGACATGTTGAGACTTCTCCAAGTGTCTTTTGAAAGTACATTCACATCAGACCTGCCATCAACAATTGTGTTGGTGAGATTCCTTCCAAGGATCTCCATATTCACCACCATTGGTTTCTTTGTCGTGTTAACTATCAGTAACATTGGATCAATCACTTAGTCACCCAATAGCTAAGGTTCAGTTATCGGATCTTCATTCTCACAAAATTCTAATTGGGTCGTAGCATGCACCATCTCATTCTCCCCCGATACAATAGCATTTCAAATTTCAAGAATACTTAGAATAAATCTACTACTTTAATTGGTATGGTAGCTTGAAGTACCTGTCATGCAATATTTTTCTTGGATTGTAATTGAATTGTTATCACACTTACGTTTGCATTTGAGTGGCATTGTTTATTAGCCACAATATTCTCCACTTCTACCCTTGCTTCACAAAGCCTTTTTTCTATACATGGGTCCGAGTGCATAGCCTTCTTTGCTTGGGAATGAGTAATGACTTAATACTTTATTATGCCTTATATCAATCATGTTGACAAAAGCCTTTTGCTTCGAACATCCAGTGTCTTCATGGTCTCCAAGTCCATGCCATTTGCACAATAATTGCACTTTGTCTTACTTGTTCTAGTAATCTCTTGCAAAGTGTCCCCATTCGCTACATTATCAACATTGTATGATAGGGCATCCTTTGAGTCATATTGTATTTGGGTTCATCCTCCTCTTTGATTTCAATAACTACCAAGAGATGCATTATGTGGCTTTGATGGAGTGGAGACCTCTCCCTTTGTAAAGAGTACTTTTGTACTTTCAGTCTTCAAATTGTAAGGACACTCCTTTATTGAAGGACCCATAACCTAGCAAATCTCACAAAACATCTTTCTGGGACAATTACCTTTTATGTGCCCCTCAATTTTGCACTCAATACACCACAGTTTGCAAGTTTCTTTGTTGGTTTCTTTCTATGCCTTCAATTCTTTCATCATTTGGAGCATGTCCCTCTAAAGCGCTTGTACCGTTCTCAATTCATTGTTGCTATTGTCATGCGAACTTCTATCTTCCTCTATTCTTCTTTTACTATGCAAGGACATTTTATCTTAACTTTCTATGTCAATTGTCCAATTGTAGGCTTCTAAATAGGAAGAGGGTGGTACTACCTTCATTTTTTTTCTTAATGATGAAAGTAGACCTTCGATGAACCATCTTTTCTTGAGACCATAAGCTGGTTCTTTTTCTAACTTTACAAGCAAATCTTTAAGTCTACGATTATAAGCTCGTACTTTTTCATGCTTACCTTGTTTTGTATTGTAAATATTTTCTACTATTTCATTATCATCACGAAGCAATTTAAACTCTTCTTCAAAGGCCTTCTTTAATCTCTCCCATATATTTCGAAAGCTTTGATCAAATTTTGTTTACCAGTCAATCACTACACCTAGCAAGGTGGCTAGAAAATATTGTAGCCAAATTACTTTATCATCTTACACATTTGTCATCCTGATTGTTTCACAAGTCTTACAGTGTCATACAAGATCCTCCAATCCATTGCATGTGAACTTGGGCAACTTTTACTTCTCTCCACTACGGCTTAACATGACTTTATTCTGATGCAAGCCTAGCGCTTGAAATCTGCTTGCCATGGAGTTTTTTATTCGTACATTCCAATGCTTCTCTCCCACTCTCAGCCACGTAGGAATCCTCAACTCTTCCCTCAGCTTCAACCATTCGCACACTTGTTTCGCCTTCAAATTTTCTTTTATACACCCTTGCCTCAGCTTCTTCTCCTTCAATTGACAACCTTTCAATGCCCCAAAGGCTACTCTCATACAATTATGTGAAGGAGAGTGACTTCATCTCCCAACTTCCCTCATCTAGAGAAGGTCGTCTTGACTTTTCAACTTGACTATGTTCTCGAGAATGGCTCCAACTTGGAATCATACGGTTGTATTTTTCTCAAGTGTTTCTTGTAATCTTCTCCTTCATCCCGTTGCTTGATGATCTTTAAAGATCGTCTAATCTCATGGTCTTGACCACCTTGTAAACTCTTCTCGCCTTTATTGGGATCTAAGGGCATAAATCACTCAAATCTGACCCAATTTCTTTAAAAGCAACCGTACCAAATGTTTATTGTTCTATCTGATAAAATGAAAACATTAATTAATTAGAGATGACCATGCATACCATATACAAGAATATAGTATATCTTTATTTGCACATGAAATTATAACAAAAGAAGACCAGAAATGGTTAGCCAAGCATCGAAGTCGATCTGACTCGATCATATCATTTCCTTGACAATACACAATCTATTTAAAAGAGCCAACAGTTGCCAAGAAGAACACAATTGTCATCCAACCAATGCTTATAACTACCTGAAGCCAACAAACAATTAATACAGAGTGAGATAACCAATATTATCGAAACATAATAATAGACATTGTACACTGACTACACCAACCTCACTGATGTTTCCACTCATCAATATTTTTCACTCATTCACTAACTTAAAATCTATTTCAGCATCTGATAAAATATTTCATATAAAAAGCATGAAAATTAAGACTCGGAATAGCAATGTGTAAAGTCCAAATGCCAAAAATATTTACTATCACAAGAGTACTAGAGGGGCAAACCATGTAAAAATGTTAGATTAGTTTCAGCATGGTTCCATGTGCACAATTGTTAATTTACAAAAAAAACCAGCAAGTTCAACGGTCCAGCTATCAAGTTATTATTTGGAAAACAAGTGGCAAAGTGGAGAAAGGCATGAAATGAAGCAATTTTATCCAAAAAAACAGCATACAGCAAAACGAACCAGAAAAAACAGAGCAATAATTGTTAAAATCTTCAGTGCATGGAACAATCACTGTAATGGTGTGTTCATTGCATCCTTCAGCAAATGTTTTTGGAATTGGGATTTCACACCCAATATGTTAGCAAGGATGTGTTGGTCATTAGATATGAACACTTTTGTCAATTGATAACTTAGTCTACTTTGAATCAAAATTTTATTCCCTAATAATTAGTTTTAAATCTTTCATGCTTCATTTTATTTTTCTATTTGCATCCAACTTTTTGACTGTATGCTGCTGATACACAACCAGATTGCAACAATAGATAAATAATAATAAACACAATAGGTGATTCAATGGAATTCGTAGTGTGAGGAGAATCAAAAGAGGACAAGTCGGAGCACATGTGCAGAGGACACCTCAAGATGGCTTTATAGCCATCAAGGGTTTGATTTCTTTACCCGTGTATGCCTTCCTTTTGCCTTGCTTTTTCATCATTTCGGCTTTCCTGTTAGCATTATTGCTTGGTATGCATTAGTGTGCATTCTGGTTTCCTTCCTTTTGTTATGTGTTGGTTTTTCTGCCCTTCTGGGTGCCCTTCCTCCCTCTCTTGTGCCCTAGCGGCACAATGAATTCATTGGAGGTTATGGAGAATAATGCCAAGGACCCCCCTAGAGTTGGGGTGGCAAATCCTTGATTAAAGGATTGCATCAACCCTAACAATGGCCCCGATCATTCAAGGATATTCTTGTGGAAGGAGAGAAGGTAGTTGTTCCGGATTCGGCAAACTTCATTGTTGTGGATGATGGAACCGACTTCCAGGATTTGCAAGCAAGAGGGGACAATGGTACATGCCTCTCTAAAAACCCTAAAAAATCTATCTTTATTCTTAATGGTGATATGGCTAGTGCCCTTGACAAAGAGGACAATTGATTAAGGAATTTAGCAATATTCTTTACTGCCCTTGATTGCAATAAAACCCCTACAAGAAGTTACTTTAACCAATGGATGGTAAATGTCTCGAATAAAAAGTTAGGAATCCGCCATTCTTTCTATCATATGATTCAGAAAGGTCTTTTTTTAATTCTATTCAAAAGCAAGGATATGCAGACTAAAGTTATCAATAAAGAATTCAGGTCGGTGGGTAGCTCTGTTTTCAAAGCAATCTCTTGGTCTTCCAATTTATTAAATGAGGAGGTGATAGCCATCTCATACCCAAGATGGATTACTTTAAAAGGACTCCCGCTTATTTTGTGGACATTCATACCACAAATTGTCTCACAATTTGGGAGGATGCTCAAAGTAGAAGATACAAATAATGCTCTGCCACATTTGGATGCCAGAGTTTTAGTCTCAATTGCCCCCGAGGTTGATATCCTGGATGAGTTTTAGTCTCTATAGCAGTAGTCGTGGTCGTTAAAGATCCCGAGGGAGGTGATGGCCCTGCCAAGGATACTATTGTTAACCCCCTATGCCTGCTGAGGCTGTTAACACCATCCCAACGGTGCGTAACAACTTTGTTATTGATATTGCAAATGGTTCACAAGACGCCTTGCTCACTCTATTGCCGGAAGAGGAGGACATTATCTCAGGCAAGGGCAACTTGTTTAGTGCTAATAACCCCCCCAAGGGTGACAATGAGACTCCTCCCTCGTTTTCTCCCTTGGCTGAGGAGGAGATTGGTCAAGATTGTGGTGGTGGTCCGAGTAAGGCAGCGAGTGATTGTGGTGATGAATCAAATAGTAGGGTTAAAGTCCACCCTTGGACCCTATCTAACCACCATCCTATCAAGGTCTTATTGGTGTTGGATAATGCTGGTTTGGGGAGGGAAAGGAAGGATAAGAAGTTCATCCTAAACTCTAGCCTCCTAAAGTAAGAGGACTGCAATGATGCTATCTTCACCTAAAGAGAAACTAATAAATGGACTCAAAAAAATAAAACTACTTTGGAAAGATGGAATATTAATGTCCAAAGTTGGTGAAAAATATTTCAGTCCATTGGTGAGCAAAGAGCTAAATATCTCAAGAGGTCTGAAAACCATCTCCAAAAAAAGTTGTTAGAGGTGGAAACTAGAATTCAAGAAGACCCAAGTAATATCCTCTTGAACAAGGAGCTAATTAGCACCAAAGGCTTCCTTAGAAAGATTCAAAACTGCAAAGACCAAGGTCTTCAAAAAAGAACAAAAATGAACTGGGTTGCACAAGGGGATAGAGGATCTAAATTCTTTTATAGAATCTTAAAAAGTAAAGAGGCTAAACAGGCAATAATTTCTAAATGGTAGAATACAAATATGATAATTAATCAGGCTGAGATAAGGAGAAGGTTCTTCCAGTTCTATAAAGATCTTTTTACCTCA
The DNA here is from genome assembly GCA_007258455.2 of Sequoia sempervirens. Classification (NCBI taxonomy): domain Eukaryota; kingdom Viridiplantae; phylum Streptophyta; class Pinopsida; order Cupressales; family Cupressaceae; genus Sequoia; species Sequoia sempervirens. The sequence goes on from VDFB02000003.1 coordinate 304,635,313, forward strand.
GAGGGGGCCAATCTCAATGGGCAAGAGTTCAGGGAAAAATGCAAAGGACTAATTCCAAAGAAGATTTCACAAGAACAAGCTCGGACTCTAAGCAACGAGCTAACCAAGGATGAAATTAGCAATGCTATCCTCTCCCTCAATAATGACAAATCTACTGGGGCTGATGGCTTACCTGTGGAATTCTACAAGAAAAACATAGATTGGGTAAGTGAGGACCTCCTACAAGTATATATAGATGCTATAAGGGTGGGCTCTCTTAGTAGGAGCATCAACCATGGGATCATCAACTTATCCTGAAGGATGGTGACAAAACTCTTTTGAAGAATTGGAGACCAATAACTCTCCTAAATGTTTCCTAACAAATCTTGGCAAAGGCAATAGCCCACAGCTTAGCTGGTATCCTCCCCAAAATTGTCAATAACACCCAAACTAGATTTATAAAAGGTAGATACATCCTGGAAAACCTAATCACTAGCTAGGAAGCATTGGAGTGGGCTAAGTGCTCAAACCAAAACATTGGTAAGTTGCTTCTAGACTTTGAAAAGGCTTACAACGGAATTGAGTGGCCTATTATCATAATGGCACTTGAAAGCCTTTGGCTTTCCAAATAGCCTGTGCCAAATTGTCAAAACTCTATTTAAGGATGCTACAGCCCAAGTTGAAGTTAATGGGGTACTAACAGAGACTTTTCAGTTGCAAAGGTCCATAAGACAAGGCTATCCCCTTGCCTCTACACTTTTTGTCATTCCACCAGATGTTCTACATTATATCTTAAGGGACTCTCTCTTAGGCCCTAGAGTGAAGGGGCTCGCTCTTCCAAATAATGAAGAACTGCTCAACATCCAATTTGTTGATGATATAGCAATTTATGTGTTTCTAGAGGAAGTGAACTTTGACTATTTAATTAAGAAATCAGATATCTTTTGCAAGGCAATAGGTGCCAAAATCTCAATAGCAAAGTCTATATCACTAAGTTGTTGGGGCACCCATCCAGATTGGTTCCAAAAACATGAAATTCAATGGGGAGGGGCAACAAAATTGTAAGATATTTGGGTATCCCCTTTGCTATGTGTTGGTGTTTTCCATTGCACCTAAGACATCTCTAAGGAATGGCCAATTCCTATACTCAAGACTCTTGAAATGAATGGCCAACTAGCAAGATCTAGCCGATGACTAAGATCTTCTGCACTTTAGGCTCTGTGGGACCAAGGAGGGTATTCCTAGCGTGTTCAAGTAAGATTTAGCTATGTTGAACACTTCATAACACAGATCATGTTTGGATGAAGGATAATTATGCAACAATCACCTAGAAATTGGCTTGTCTCAAGTAATTTGCTACCCGTTCATCAAAATGAAAACATCCTAAATGTGAGTTGGCATACATGAATATTTAAATCAATGAATTTTTAAATGAATTTAAACCTTGGCTGCAGGTTGGTCATTGAATGATTATTTGATTTGATTGACCCCTTAGGTAAATCATTAAGGAACAGATCAGTGTCGTATTTATTGGGCAAAAATGGAGTCACATATACAAGAATCAATAAAACAGAAATGACCCAATAATAAAATAGACTACTCTCACAATACTTTGCATCATGGAGCTCGAATTTTCTGATATATCAATACTTACCAAATCCTTTGCAAAAAAACGTAAATCCATGACCCCATCTAAGTATCTAATTGATTACTTGAATCAACACAAAGACCAGAGACATGCATTTGAACAAATATTCAAAGTAGAATAAAATATCATTAATATTTCATTCAAAATTCACCCAAACTTGCAAGAGGAGAGAAATATATCAGAATTATATATATTTACTTGTACTTGAACCATGTTTGAGAAACAATTTAAGGTAATTGCATATGTTCATTCATAAAACCCAAAGTTGACAAACTACTCTATTCCTATCTACTAGTATACATTCGACCAAAAACCCTAGCCAGAGTCTATTTTCTTCTATCTCTCTTTCAAAATGAGCCTTGGTTTCCCTCTTATAACACAAGGGAAGCAACAAGCTTAGGTCTCAGATGCAGTTTCGATATAGAGTTTTCATTTCATCGAAATTTCAACTGCATTTTCTTTTGTATTCCAAAATCCACAACAAAATATAACCGTCGGCCGAGAAGAGAAATGCAAATTGCCGCCAAAGCTCTCCCTTGTCACCATCTGCACCACCACAAACCAGGTACCCAAAACTGCCACACAGGCACACAACCAACATTGAATACCAAAAAGTGCCACATACGCAAAAACCAGGACCACCAGAGCACAATGCATCAACACAAAAACTACCAACCCCACACACAGCCAATGCTCAATTTCCCATCACCCCACCACCACCAATGTCATGCCCACAATACACAAGACCGCTTCTTGTCGTCGCCAGAGGAAGGGAGGACACCTCAGCTTCCTTCTTTTTTCTTTCTTCGTTCACCAAGGTTCCAGTTTGCCCCCTAGGGGTCTTAACCGCCAGTGGCAAGACAGAGATAACCTCCTCGTCAAAGGGAAAACCATCATTTAACAAGGCCAAATACTGACCATAAACAAAATCGGTCTTGGGGCCACTGTCAGAGGAGTTGCTCGTAAGGTTGATGGGAGAATGTTGGTGTCCATAGGAGCCACGTTCGTACCTTACTTTTCGTTTTGATCCAGTAAGAGACTACACTGGACCTTTTCCTCTGTCGTTTCTTCTTTCTACAGCATCATTCTGAAATTGCAGTCTTCGAATTCATCTACTAGGCGCTAGTCCAGGCTTTTTAGAAGGAGTACTTGCTTTCATGGTGGGAGCAGCTTCCTGTGCGTCTGACCCAGACTTTAGTGAACTCAAGCGAACAGATCTTCTCACCGGTTTGGTCATCCTCTCCTCTGATAACTACTCACACCAGAAAATGCTTAACTGCTAAATGATAATGATGCAAATAGCAACTACCTCTGTTGTATTTATTGAGTGAAGCAATGATGTCCACACTGAATGTTTATCGCACATGCATAACCTTGGCAACTCGTTGACAAATGTACTGGCACCGTTCATTTTCCAATTGCATGGAATCCGTAGAATATCCTTCATGATTACCAACATTTGGGTCACCACACGAATTGAGATCGACTCAATCGCTCTACAAGTTACTAGCCATTAATGCAGGTTGGTTGCTCAAAATAAAAATGGTCCTCACATGCTATTTCGCCATCTTTGAATGCTATCTGTCGATCCTTTAATTTGATGGATGATCGAACAGCCAACCTTCGTTTGACCACCTTTGATTTCCAACAATGCTTCACTGAAGTATTCACAACCAATCATTCTCATCCATGTCGAATGGCACTGTCATTGTGTGTGGGCTCCACGGTCCGAGCAAGTGGGGGACGAGATCTCGCTAATCTCATTGGTTTTAACCACCGTTCACATTCATTCAGCGAGCCAGTGGGGAACGGTGAAGATCGTTTCACCCAATTGACCTCAGCTGCTCGTTGAACATGCGGTGCCACGGGATCGGTAGTGGGGAGTGGGTCCCGCACTTTGCTTGGAGACGCGTTGGAATCTCGCCAACCTCGCCGTATTTTGTTAGTTTTATGATCAGATGTAATGCACAGAAAATTAATTCAAAATTAGACACAATAACATAGTAGATACCCTGGGAAAACCCTCCTCTTGAGGGAGAAAAAACCCAGCAACAATATATCACTTATATATTGAATCAACACAATAATGATCTCCTTACAAGAGGCCGATATGAAGGCCTGAATACAAGCATCAAAGAATGATGCAACACAGAAATACAAAGAGACAAATTGCTAATGAAATCTCAGCCACCAATAATGCCAAACTTGATCTTGTATAACTTCGATCTGCCTTGAAGATAAATTCACACTTGAGATGAATGGAATGAATCGATACCAAATGAGATACAATGAAGGTGTATATATACAAGATGGCAAGAGAGGATGCGTCTCTTCAAGATCACAAGTCGGCCTTCTTTGAAAAGACGTGATACCAATATGCAAGAAGTCGACCCTCTTAGAAATTCATGCCTCTTCATAATTCGAACCTCTTCAATAATTAATCACCATTTATTATTAATGACGTGTCTCTTGAATTTATCCAATCACTATATATAAATTAAATAGCCTTAGCTATTATTTAATTTATTATCTTGTTATCAAGGAGATCGCTGGAAGTGGAGACCGACGCTGCAAACATCAACATATTTAACTTGTTGTCACTTAACTCCCGCGGGCTGGCAGGGTATGGTTGAGATCTTCTCCTTGATCTTCAAATCTTGCAACCTACGCATCACATAACATTAGCATTAAATGGATAGACTGAAGGCGATGTGACCCCCCGGGGTTAATGGCTTAATGGTCAAGTCTCCGGATTAAATTTAAAACCCGACTTTAGGAAAAACTTGACATGGTGGGAAAATTTGATGACCGGTTCTTTGGGCTAATGGGATCGATAGACCAACGTGCCAGAGGGCTTCAGAAATGACTTAAGGGGTCGATGACCGATCGAGCAGGTCAACCAAAATTTATAACGTTTACACGCTTAAGGATAAAACCCTACTCACCTATGAGGACAAGGGTTTATCAAAGGCTAACTAGACCCATGGAGATGAAAATCCATCAGGATTTTAGAAGCTCTAACACTATGGACCCCAATCACAAAGATATGTGGGATTGGCTGAGAAACAAAATTCTAACCAAGTTAGGCTCTTGGAATAAGCAATTCTTATCCATTGCGAGAAGAGCTCAGATATGTTAGAAAATTCTTTCATCCTATAATATCTATTATGTTTCTGTGTGGTTATTTAATAGTTATCAAGTGGAGGAGATCCAGAAGAAAATAGGGCAGTTTTTATGGTCTAATAGTAAGGGTAAGAAGAGGAAACACACAGTCAAATGGGATTGGTGTTGCATTCAAAAGCAGAAAGGTGGTTTGGGCCTAAAAGACCTTAAGACTCAGGGCATAGCTCTAGCAGCTAAATGGATATGAAAGAGTCTAATAGGCAATGAGCCTTGGAAAGTCTTAATTAGAAATAACATCCAAAATGTTGTGCCTAAGAAGGCCAAATCCTGGAAGTGCTTGCCTCTCTATGATCTAGTTTTTGGTAACCTTTCAGTATCCCCTGCTGGCTCTAATGTTTTTAGGAGCTTGTGGAAAGCCTAAGAGTTAAGCAAGAGTGCTATCCTAGCTAAGTATCCTATAGATGTGGACTTAGGAAAAATTCATCAACTAAGGTCTATCTGGTGGAATATTCAGCATAATAATAAGCATCTTGCCCTCCTTCAGGGGTGCTCTGCGAGAGTGCGGAACAATAAAGGCATCTCTATTTTCAAGAAACTAATTAGAGACGAGAACTTGAAGAGTTGGGAAACTCTCAGCCAAGAGTTTAGTATTACCCTAATCCAAAAGAGAACCTATGATAGAATTAAAGAGCAAAGGGAGGTAATTTTAAAGTTCCAAACCTATAATTTTAATAACCCACAATCCATTGATTTGTTGCAAAGTGATAGCATAACTAAAATAAAGGCAAAAGAAACCTACCGCGTGTTTGCTGCTCCCGTTAACCTCCAGGAGTACCTGAATAAAAGTTGGAATCTTAACTTAAGCCAAGGTGAATGGAACATGATCTTTTCTAATCTATGGAATAATGTTCTGGAACCTAAGAAAGCAGGTTTTAAATGGATGTTGCTGCTCCAAAAGCTCCCAAATTTTGATGCAAAAGGCAAAGTAAGTACCTGTGAAATTTGTAAGAAATCTGAATCTATTTCCCATTTATTCTTTGACTGTTATTTTGCTAAGGAAATCTGGAATATTTTCTTAATTGACCTGGAAGGTAGGGGAGATCAATTGAATAAAAGAAAACATGAGATTTTGGTTGGAAAAATTAATGGAATAGGAAAAGGAAATAATTTATATTGGCTGGTCTTAACTACAGAAGTTTTATGGTTTATTTGGAAAGCTAGAAATGATGAAAAACATCAAGGGGTGAGGAGGGCTCTTACTGGGTCTAATAGAAGACTCACTTCTTACTATGTTTCTATGCAGGTACCGATTACTTTGGAAGTGGCAAAAGATAAGTTCCAAAAGCTCATGAGGATTGGGAAGACTGAAGTAACAAGAGAAGAACTAATTTCTGCATATCAGTGGCTGTTCTTCAAAACAGAGGTGGGGAATTTTATGATGAGGGACGCAAACAAGATCCAGAATAAAGCTAAGGGGCAGGCCAAAGGAAAAAGTGATTAAATCTATATATGGTGCTGTGACTGCTCTATGTAAAATATATATGTATATACAAGAATGTGGAAAATAGTTGTTGTATAAAAGACACTTTTTGAGACACTCCTGAAGTGATACATATAATGCCTTGCTGAATAACTAGATGAAACTCTATTGATCCATACGGATCAGTTTTGTAATCTGATATATCTATGTACTTGATCCTTCTGGATCCCCTCTGTAAATTATTATGAATATTAAAAAAAAAATCTTTCATGCTTATATTTGTTACTTGCTCTATATAAGTTATAGGTAAAAATTGTCAAGAACAATTTCCATACCTGAATATAATTTTCATAGCACCACTGTGTTGAAAAGTTTGTTTCCTTCCATGAATCATATACCTGAAAACAATAAAGTCATGGTCAGAGGAGAACAATTCAACAACTATTTTATTAATGATGCAATGATTTCAATGTTTCCCTGTGCATGTGCTATTCATATTGGAGATGAATTAGAATTCAGTAACCGAACAATTTTTCAGAAGCATTATTACTTTGAATGTCTTAAGAAATTTGTATTTGTGGAAAGAAGACAAGATGTATCTTCAACAATTATCCAAGAACAGTGCAGATTACACAACACACCACTTTATTCATATCGAGAATAACAAAAGAATTGATTTCTGAATTTCCAGTAATATAGAAAAATAGCTGAATCAAAATCTATGCTAACGAAAAAATTCAAAAGATCTAGCCTTTGGATCATAGTCACTAGGAGACATTGAAGAGAGACCTTTCTGTGAGGCACCAAAAAAAGGCCTTCCCATCAGACGTGCAACTAAGTAGAACTAAAAGGAGACCTTATCATTGAGAAAATAAAGTGAACAAATGTGGACCCTGAGATATATATTGTGCATATTATGCATACAATATATTCGCAGAACGAAAGGTAGCATTCAGTAATCTATAGAATCTATACTGGTGAGCTTTAGTGTTTATATTATTTTCATTTAACATCAATCAGATTTCCAAATCTTCCTCCCACAACAATTGAAATCAGACAATAAGGAAGTCATTTAACTCATATTTTAGGAAATCCTATGCATAAAATATACATGAGGAATGGAAATTTATAAATTTAGCATACCTTTAGCAACGCAATATGATCTCCTACATTTCCAGTGTGAAAGTTCATCCTAGCATTGTCTGCATGCACTTGCTTATCCTTTGGACGGTAAAATATTGAGTTTCCCACTGATAGCATGGCAGCAATTGTGATGATCTCTTCTGAACATTTGTATTTATCTGACGAAACTATCATTTTGGATAGCATTGGATCTAGGGGAAACTCTGCCATCCGCCGTCCTAATTTTGTTAACTCACCCTTGTCATTCAGGGCACCAAGAGCATAAAGCTGCTCTAGTGCTCTTATTAATGTTTCTGCTGGGGGTGGATCCATGAAATCAAAATTTATAAGATCATGAATACCTAAACTTTTGAGCATAAGCACAACATTGGATAGATTTGTCCGCTGTATTTCTGGAATTGTATTTTCCTCCATTTCATTTTGATACGACCAAGCAGTGTACAAACGAAAGCATTTACCTGGCCCTGTTCTTCCTGCTCTGCCTGATCTCTGCAGGGCAGATGCCTTCGAAATTGGAGTCACAATCAATGATTCCATTCCTGAACGAGGATTATACGATTTCTGTTTGCAAAATCCAGGATCAATAACATACTTTATTCCATCTATGGTCAAAGAAGTTTCTGCTATATTTGTTGCCAGTATAACTTTGCGTGCTCCTTCTGGTGTTGGTTCAAAAATTTTTGCTTGCATATCTGATGGGAGATTGGCATATATGGGACATATGATCATCTCAGATATTTTTGTGCCCAGACCTCTAGTCCTATGTTTTAAGATTTCTTCTGCTGCTTCAATCTCTTCTTGCCCTGTAAAAAATACAAGAACATCCCCTCCCTGCTGTGTCACGTGTATTTGTAACACAGTCACAATTGCAGCTTCCAAATAGTCTGCTTCAGGTGATTTTGTAAAATGGATTTCAACAGGAAATCTCCTCCCTGGTATTTTGAAAATTGGGGCTAGATCAAAGTATTCACTAAACTTTTCTGCATCTAATGTTGCACTTGATATAAGAAGTTTTATATCTGGACGAAAACGAGCAATATCCTACAAAAAATAATCAAATTTATTTAGAATCAATTGTTAAAGAAAAGAATATCTGATCAGTAAGCATTTAAATTACTAAATGACAAGCCCAGATTTCCTCCATTTAATAAATTCTACAATATTTCATATTTCTAGATTTCATCATTTATATCAATAAATTCATACATAATCAGCATACCAAAGGTCACAGAAACACACAATGTCCAATCTGACTTCCATTTATAATTCAATATCTCACAATGGTTATGATGCTGAATAATAGGAATTAATATAACTAGATGCATCAGGCTGATGCTAGAGAGAGAGAGAGAGAGAGTTTAGAATGTAAGACGATTGCATGTGGAATATTGATCTTGAACGAGTGCAACAAGAGAATAAAGGCTTCCATAAATCACAGAAAAGTGAATACCTTGACTAATCCAAATAGAACATCTGTAGAAACAGTTCTCTCATGGGCCTCATCAACCATCATAACACTGTAAAATGGAGCATGCAGTTAGAAAATATGTTACTTCTGTAAATATTTGGACAGACAAATATGTAACCTACTGAGGAAAGTACATGAAAGATAGCATTCCTAGGCATACTAAACAAACCTGTAGCTTGCTAGATCAGGTTCACCCAAGAATTCCCGGAGTAGCATCCCATCAGTCATGTATTTAAGAATTGTTTTCTCAGATGTGCAGTCTTCAAACCGAATTGAATAACCAACCTGAAGTTTCAAAATATATAATTTAAATTAACCCATTGAAGTAGGTTATGCACCGAGGACCTTAAAAGACATTATCCTCATTCTGTCAGTAAGCATATCAAGCTGTCATAAAAGGTGAAGGAATCACCTCATGACCCAGTTTAACTCCCATTTCTTCTGCAACTCGAGCAGCTACACTCATTGCTGCAACTCGCCGTGGCTGTGTACATCCAATCTGTAGAGGAATATTTTTTATAAATGAAATCTATGAAGTCAAGGAATATATCAAATATTCTAAGGAATTATAATCACAGGGGGAGAGAGAGAGAGAGAGATTAGGTCCCAATAACACTAAAAATCTCCGAGAATTCTACAAATGCTCTTTATTTTTTCTTGTAACTTATTAATCTCCTGATGACTTCCCTTTAAATAAAGAATTATTTTATATGCATCTACTAATTCCTGATCATTGGTAATACCTATCCATCTTAGATATTTCTATTCTTGTATGTTTTCAGAATTTAGTGATTTTGAATGCATGATAATATAAATAAACATATATAATCCTTAGAATATTCTAAATTTCTTATTATATCCTAAGATATTAATGGGATTATATATGAAATATTCTAAGGACGTGTCTGCTTCTTCCTTGTAATTGATAATATCTATCCATCTTAGACACTTCTGTTCTTCTATGTTTTCCAGAATTCAGATACAATTTTGCAGAAGGGGCTTTGAATGCCATGCTCCCCTATATTGCTTATCAGAACCTCAATGCTTCCATCAATTGATGAAGTGCCATGATGAATGAAAAGTCCATTATAGCATATTTGAATTCTTTAGAAATGACACTGGCACCCTGCAAACCAGAGATGCCAGCGAGTTGATTAGTAATAGGAATGCTGATATTCCATTGGACTAGGTTTGCCTTAGCACAATGCTATCTGAGTCCACATTTGAACTGAAGAACTACTGGAATAATTGATGGATGCCAGAGGAAACTTGTAGCACTAAGTAGATGATGATCAGAAAAATGGATCAAAGTTGCCTGAGTACTCTAATAACCTCAAAAAAATGCATAAAACAAGTGTTACAGCCCTTGAATTAATGGGACAATCATACATAAGCATTCAGACACCATGTAAAAAGCATAAGCAAATATGAAACAACAGCAAGGACAACTTGAAATTGACAGAAACATGGAGTTTTGTTCTAGACAAACCCTAGAAGGGAGAAAACTCCAATTTTGAAGAGTAAAACATCCTCCAACTCCACTATAAATCAGTCAAGGACAATCACAGATGACACATGTAAGTCTGAAAAAGACCAATACAGCTCGTCAACAGGTTATAAGATCTAAACCACACACCACAGCACTGTTGTGTGCAAAAACCCTGCTTAAACATGACCAAGAATACCCATGTGTAGGCATTAAAACATGTTTAGTGCCCATACATTCCCCAAGTCTGGAGCCGTGCAAAACAATGCATAGAAATAGAAATGAACAGTTGCAACCCTTTGAATTCTAAGGTTTACACACACAGGAGTGAATATGCAGATTCTCAGAGATGAGTCCTGTTGATGCGTGTTTTATGACACAACAAACATTCTAGAATAAAGTGTCAAAGACACTCCATTCCCTCTTGAAAAATGTGATGAGTCCTGCTGGCTCTCAACTCAAAACCCCAATTTTTCTTAAGTCTTTAAGTGTTATTTAGTTTTTTAGAGAATATTTGATAGACAGAAGAGAAGGGGTGCAGCATATTTAAGCTTGTAAACTGAAATGTAGAGCAATTTCTCACAGAATGGAAATGCAGAAGTTGTTATTATATTGAAACCATAGAAGCATAAATCTGCAAAAAATCGCAGAAATCGCGATTTTTAAAAAATCGTCAGTGTTCCCAATTTTTTCCGCCTATAAATTGCGATTTTTCAGTGCCGTTGACCGAACTAAAAATCGTTGAAAATCGCATTTAAATCAGGTTTAAATCGCGAAAAAATCGGGGAAAAAACGCGAGAAAATCGGGGAACCTAAAAAGCGCGAAAAAAAAACCCTAAAAAAGGTGATTTTTTGCATAAATACGCGTCGTCAATTTATTTTCTTCATGCCCTGCAACTTTGACACGCGAACTGCTGCGACTGAAGGTTTGGCTCCGAGTTTGAACGCCTTCTTTGCCGCCGGCGCCGACTGTGAAGACGCGACCAGAAGGTTAAGACGCGACCAGACCAGGTAGGCCACCATTTCGACCTGTGTATTTTTTTTTTTTTCTTCTGTAAATATTTACAATTTTACATTTAATAAATTAATAATATTAAATATATTAAATATAATATTTAATCATATTAAAATGTTACTCATATTAAAATATTTAATCATATTAAAATATTAATAATATTAAATATAATATTTAATCAGATTAAAATGAACTTTGTTTTTTACTGTTATTTATTAATTTGTAACAATTTTCATAAATATAATATATTATATAATTAAATAAATTTATTAAATAATATTTTCTGAAATATAGTATTATATAATTAAATAAATTTATTAAATAATATATGTAAATATTATATAATTTAAGTCTTTTTACAGTTTACTGATAAAGCACAAGTAATATAGAATCATAGATATAAAATGAAAATTTTAAAAAATCTATAATACATTTAGAGAAATTCACTCAAATTTTTACAAGTTAAATATCAATTACTGTTACAAAACCCAGACACCATTCTTGGTACAAGAAACAGCATCAAAAAGTATACTTGGTTCTTTTTTTTTTCAGACTCAATAGTAAGAGATTAAGAGGAGAGTTCATTAACTAACACCTTGATGTAAAGCTTGTAAATTAACTTGTGAAGATGCACATCATTTGCTTGCTGAATTAAAAAGTTTATTGCAGATTTGATCATAATGCCACGCCAAAAAGACTTTGCATGGAGACACTGTACTTCAGTTTCAGGTACAACAAAGGTTAAATGCAACTGGTGTAAAACTGATATCAATGGGGGCATTTATCGTTTCAAATGGCACTTGGCAAAAGAGCCAGGGAATAACAGCAATCCTTGTCCTGGATGCCCTGCAGATGTCACACACACCAGGCACTACAGGCTCTTCATGCGATTCCTGAGAACAAGGCAAAAAAGGCAAGAACCGGGGTTGAAATAGGTTCTATTTCTACAAATAGTAGAGGGAATCAGAGTCAGGATGATGATGCAAATGAGTTTTTGAGGGAATCAGGGTCAACACCTTCTTCTACAGCGCGTGGCCCAAACACAGGTGGAGGAAACATTAATGCTTTCTTTGCACCTCGTACTACACCAGGATCACAAACCACTTTGGAGAGTACAAGATGGAGGAAGAATGTCCATGAACAAGCAAGGAAGGCGATTGGAAACTTTTGGTACTACTCTAGCTTGCCATTTCATGTTGCTAGATCGCCATATTGGCAAGGTATGGTGGATGCTATTGCAGGTGCGGGTCCTGGGTTCAAAGCCCCATCTTACGAGAGCTTGAGGGTTAGTATGCTCAATGATGCAGTACAGGATGTTAAAGATGTTGTTACGGAGCATAAAATAGAGTGGGCAAATACTGGTTGCACCATAATGTCAGATGGATGGACAGACAGAAGGAATCGAACCCTCATCAACTTCCTTGTCTCTTGTGAGATTGGCACTATATTTCTGAAATCCCTGGATGCATCGGATACTATCAAATCTGCAGCTGCATTGTTTGAGATGTATGATCATGTGGTAAGAGAAGTTGGGCCACAAAATGTGGTTCAATTTATTACAGACAATGCTGCAGCTTGTGTAGCCGCTGGTAGACTCTTGACAGACAAATACCCGTCTATATTTTTTACCCCATGCGCAGCACATTGCCTTGATCTAACCCTTGAGGACATTGGAAAACTTGAATGGGTTAAGGAGGTATTGCAAAAGGCCCGCAAAGTTACAAAATTCATTTATAATCACACGAGGGTTTTGTGCATGATGCGTACTTTCACAGAGGGCAAGGAGCTAGTTCGCCCAGGGGTGACAAGATTTGCAACACATTTCCTAGCACTACAGACTCTATGCCAACAAAAAATGAATTTGAAACGAATGTTTGTTTCAAATGAGTGGGAGTCGTCTAGCTTCGCAAATCTAGTAGAAGGCATAGCAGTGGCAGGCTATATGTACTCTTCTAGTTTTTGGGCTGCAGCTGAACAAGTTGTAGAGTTTTCAGAGCCTCTAGTAAAAGTCTTAAGACTAGTGGATGGGGATAAATCCCCCATGGGTTATTTGTATGAGGCCATGGATAGGGCCAAGGAGGTGATGAGGGGTAGGATGCAAAATGACAGGGACACTTATATGCCGTTATGGGACATAATTGATAGAAGATGGGATCAGCAGATGCATTCTCCTCTCCATGCTGCAGGATATTATCTTAATCCAAGTTTGTTCTATGACTCTTCATTTAGAAATGATGATGGTGAGGTAACACAGGGCTTGTTCATGTGCATGGAAAAAATGCTTTCCAGAGAACAATTAAAGGGAGCTATGGGAGAGTTAGCAACGTACAAGCAAGCAAGGGGTTTTCTCTCATCTATAGCCGCCATCGAAGGCAGAAATACCTTGCTACCAGGTAGACTCTATAAACCTGTGATAGTCTCTATTTTGTGGACACGATGATTATTTTAAGATATTCTTACATGATATCATCTCCAAGTAATGTGTTTTTGCAGCACAATGGTGGGATTATTTTGGTCATGAAACCAAAAACCTTAGATGGATGGCGAGACGCATTTTGAGCCAGCCATGTAGTTCATCTGCTTGTGAGCGTAATTGGAGTGTTTTTGAACACATACACTCCAAGAAACGCAACCGGCTAACACAACAACGAATGAGCGACTTGGTGTTTGTTCACCACAACCTCCGCTTGAAGCTGAAGAAAGCTCAAGGTTAGACTTTCAATATACTTGTAGTTAGTTGAAATTGTATTCATTATCTTTTTCACTTGTAAGGCCAAGACTAATTCCTACATGGGCTGCAACAGGTACTGTTGAGGATGATGACCCAATTGACCTTGATGAGATTGATCCAGATAATGAATGGATTGCTGCTGACGAAGATTCTCTTGAACCTGAGGATATCGATATACTAGAGGAGGCTGGACTGCCTGGTCAACTATATGAGGATTTGGTTAGAAGCACTGGAGTAGGAGCTTCATCATCAAGACCTGCTACCCTCTAGCGTTGTTGTCATTGGCTACATTTTTTTTTTGTCACTTTGTACTTAGATTAGAGGTTGATTTTGTACAAAGTTACACACTATTGTAATTGACATTTTGTCATATGTCAACATCTACTTTTATTTATGAGAACTGAGAAGTATATTTTGTGCAATGCAATGTAATCAGCGATATGAATATATACAAAAAATATCTATTTTCTATTTAAAATCTCTGTTTTATTTGCTCTCTATATCTCTATGCTATGGAAATGACCTTGAGTTTTTAGAAAACATAGGTTTTGTCTATTTTTCTACATTCCTTTACATTTTTTTGTCAAATCCGATTTTTTCCCGATTTTTTCACGATTTTTCAAAAAATCCTGATTTTTTGGTTTGCCGATTTTTTCCCCAAACGATTTATGCTGCTATGATTGAAACAATGGGATCATGAATAACTAACATACTAGAATGTCTCCAGTTATTTTATTTAAAACAGTAGCCAGCTCGCCAGCCAAGAATGCTGAGAAACTGACAAATAAGGACGCCAAGCCTCCAGATCTGAGTTCTCTTGCCTCAAAACTGGATACAAAACTTTGAAAATGCTAGACGCCAAGGATGGAAGACCAAAAGCAAACAAAAGGAAGGCATTTCAGCTTAACCCTTCACACGCCTCTCTAAATTGCACAAATCCCAAGGTAAGCCGTACGGCCAAGGAGAGAATTGGAAGAATCCCTACTGGAAGCCTCTGAATCTGAAGAAGGATGCGCCACCAGGAAGAAACCCTCACTTATTGCAAACAACAAGAAATCTCAATATATATAATCTCTGTCTGAATCTGTAGAACCTCTGAATGAAGCTCTCAACATGCACTGATTCGATTGATCTTTCACAATCTCAAGAGTGCTCACACTTAAGAGGTATCGTTCTTCAATGGCAGTTTGTTCAAACCCTGATCACAGGAGAATGCACAGGAAATAGCACAAGGCAAAGTCAAAATATCAAAAGGTGAGTTTCTCATTGCCAAAGATTGCTTTATACCCAAATGGCACGCATTTCCAAGAAGATACGCCCTTTTGCAATCATTTAAATCTTTTAATATTGTATTAAGTCCTTTTCAATAGTCATGACTTAATAATTGAGCGCACTTTAATATTTTAAATCATTAAAATATTAAATCACCTTTTAGAATATTTTAAGTGATATAAAAAAGTATTAAAGTCGATGTGACTTTAATAAAAGGCATTAAGTTAAATAATTAACT
>VDFB02000003.1:304650995-304682297 GCA_007258455.2 Sequoia sempervirens
AAGAAAAAAATTGACTTCGGCAGAAGAAAATAAGCTCAGTGCAATTAAAAGTTCGCCATGGCAAAGAAAAATAAGGATCTGGCATAACAATTGTTGACGGAATGGCTTAAATTTTGACTTGGCTAGACGAAATTGGGAATAAAATTGGAAAATAAACTTTTAGCCAAAGAAAATGAAGAGAAAATCAAAATAGCCATGGGTCCAAAACGAACGGGTTGGAATAAATTAAAATATTTTAATATTTTAATAATTTATTTCCACTACTCAGAAATTTAAATGCCTTGGACAAAAATAAAGTTTGCCAGAGATGTTTCGGAAGAAAATAATTTGTGCCGGCCAGAGATAAAATCCGATGGGCAAAATTAAATTCACCATGAATTTAAAACTTGGAAGAGTCGAATTTAATTAAATGTTTAATGTTTTCTTTCAAAATTCGAAAAATCAAAGATAAACATTTAAGCAAAAATCGAATTTTTGAAGATCAATGAGATTTGCCTAGATAAGCTCGAGACGGATTCTTTTCGAAAAATAAAGGAAACTTGCCTGTTTGAACAAATAAAAACAAATTGAGATCAAGAGAAGAAAAGGCAGTTGCTAAAATAAATTAAGCTCTTCAGCATTATAATGAGTTTCAGCAACTCATTTTTCACAAGCACAGCTGAAGAGAAATTTGATCTCTCTCGAAATTATCAGGCAATTGATTGTTCAATAGGCAAGATCGAATTTTCCAGAGGGAGAAGTAATGTTATGCTGAAGGAAGAATTTTCGCAGGAAAAGAAAAGATTTATTGGCTGAAAGTCGAATTCTTCTGTGCAAGAGGGGCGCACTTCATCACTTGTTTTTTTGAGTAAATTATCAGAGTTTAAATCTGATTTGCAGCCGATAGTCTTTTCTGAGGTTTGATGTTCAGTCAAGTTGATTCGCCATTCTTCTTCTGTCCTTTCATCTTAGCAAAAGTTCTGGCTAAAATTTTAACTTCATCCATTTACTTTCAACTTGCTTTTTCGCAGCAATTTGATTATTTAACAAGCTGAAAGTAAATTTTCGAGCCCAAGGCATGAGAATAAATTAATTTAAAAAGTCTCCATATTAATGTTAATTTTCTGACTGCAGGTTGATGACCACTGTGGGTGAATCATCAAAGAAACCAGCAATAAAGTTTGCTAGCAAAGGTGCCCAGCGAGAATCTAAAATCAACTCAAAATGGAGGAATGTCACAGACACCAATCTGGGACACGTCGACTTCGAGGAATTTAAGAAGAGAGTGTATGGACAGAATGGACTGCCGACACCGATAGCCAGACGGATAGTAAGGAATGGAATTTTTCACGCAGTTGGGTTCCCGCCTGCAATAGATTGTGCAGAATTGATGGTGGAATGTGCTATCCACTATGATGCTCAAAAGAGGCAGATCATTGCACCGGATGGCAGAATTCTGGCACACTTAGGCGAGGTGGCAATCCAAGAAACCTTCAGCATCCCAGCACATTCACGGACTGTCTATAAGACCAAGGAGGAGGCCGAGAAGTTATATGACAGCCAACCGGACTTATGCACCACAACTGTTAACAAGGCATGGCTGGACAAACCTAAGCCATCAATAAAGAAGATGCCCAAAAGACCTCATTGGACAGACTTCAAAGAATATTTTGGGGACATCATCTTGATGCTAAACAGAATAGCTAGCAACCCGCATGGTGCATTTTTTGAGAGCTGGATGTACTACTTCATAGATGAGATCACTTTTGGCGTAAAAATGTTCAACTGGTCACGGATGACAAGTGACAATCTCCACGAGCAATTGATCAACCTAGAAGAGACTAAGTCTTTTCACATGAGCTCGTATGTTGTCTACTTGTTGGCGAGATCATATAAGTATCCAAGACTAACTTGCAAGGGAAAAGTTGGCAGCGGAGAAAACGAACTCAGACCTTACGATTGTTACCTACAACTCCAGTTGAAGGAGAAGTCTCATTTCAGAAGGGCGCATGATGCGTTCTTAATGCATATCACCAGAACACTTCAAGGGGGAGTACATCAAAGGTTGAGTCATGAGGCGAAGAGTCTAATCAGTAAATATGGGTCCTAGTTCATTCAATTCCCAAAATTTACATATATCAGGATCCAAGGATTTACTGGAAATCTCTATAAGTTGCCCATTTATCTGACAAATCGGATGGTTTTGCTCGAAGTCCTGAGGCAACTAGAAGAATATCAGAACATCCAGAGGCCAACCAAGAAGGCATCTATTACATTGCCATTTTTCATCGAGAATATGTTGGAGTCTTGTCCGTCCTCACAGGCAGCTGAGAGTGCTAGGTTGGAAATCCAATGGTACCCATTTACAGCCTACAAGTCCAGGGTCAACTTTGACCCACATCATAATATTCGGACAGTAGAGGAGAGAAGGTATAGGCACAGAGTGGAACTGGAAGACTTCTGGGCTGATACCGCCGATGAATACGAAGTCAGGAGGAGACAATGGTCCAGGATGCCAGTAGACTTCATGAGGACATTTGAATTTTGCCAAGTACCTGATCAGTTGCATGACGATGGGGACTACATCCAGCCGCGCTTCGAGGAGAGTCAACCTTTTCCTCCTGTGAGATGGTCGGAGCCTGAGCATTCAGACTTAGCCACATTAATGAGACCAGTGGTCAAATACTCTCAGTGGTGGGTTGACCGTTAGGTCCAGGAGATGAGACATAAAAGAATAACGCTCACGTATGATCTACTGAGCGAGCCAGTCGTATTCCTCCAATGCCGGTGCTTCCCATCAGGACTTGGCTGAGATTGGAGAGAAAAGGAAGGAAATAGTTCTGAGTGCAGAACCTGTTCAGAAAAGATAGAGGGGAGAACCATCTCGTTCGGCAGCATCCCGGAATATTGACGAGCTGGTGGCTACCATAGATGAGTCCTTGGTGGAAATAATTGTACCTCCTACAGTTTAGGAAGAGAACGATGAACCTATTCAACTGGATGATGAGGAGCCCTCGTCACCTATAGGCACGGAAATACTTGGTTAAAACAATGAGATAGAAGTCCGAAATAATGACTTCGAGGGAATGATTTCCGCTCTCAGGGAGGTTGTGGATGTTCTGAATGAAGAAGAGGTTCAGGTAGAAGATGGAGTCGAGCAGCCGACCATTCCAGATTGGCTGATAGAAAGAATGAAGATTCAACCACCTGCAGAAGCCCAAGAGGAGGATGATACTGCAGATTTCTTGGGTAGGTTGGAGCAAGTTGCAATCAAGAAGCCTGCCAAGAAATTCTCTACTATTCAAAGGAACGAGACAGGCAGCCGTTCCGTACACATTGCAGTACCCACAGTGGACAAGCCACAAGATGAGATTACTCCTCAAGAGTATGCCATAACCACTGTAGATCTTGGCCCAACCTCAAAAGGCCAAGAAGTGGAGGAACTAGATAACTCCGTCTTGACCATCAAAGCGAGATTGGAAAAAGAAGTGGCTAAGAAGAAAGTATAAAAAGGAGGTTGAACGCCTTAAGGAATACATACGGCGTTTGACTCAGCCGCTCAATCAGGGAGATATGGTAGTCCCTCCTCTCCTGAATCCTTCACCAGAGATAACCAAGGAGAAAGAGCATGGGATAGTTACAGCCAAGGAGGCTCAGGATTGGATGGTGAGCGAGGGCACGGAAGCAGCCTCGTTCATGGAGAAACTGGCACTTGCCTATGGGCGGACCTCTTCTTTTCTTTCCAAACTTGTTGATATGGCAAAGACACGGGAATGTATTCCAGACATGCAGGAGAGGCTTATTCCAAGCCTTAGGATCTTGAAAGGCACTCCAAGAGAAGAGTTGGTTGAAAGAAAGGTAATTGCTGCAGGGGCAGCATATGATTTCCATCACTGGTTTTGGGCAGTGACTATACGAGAATAAGTTTTGGAGAAGGCAAAAGTGGATGGGCTCAAAATTGAGGAGCAGGTAAAGGAAATCCAGGAGAGGATTTATATGACAGCTGCAGAAGTGTTCGACCGTGAGATTGTCCGGGAGAACGACATGCAGCTGGAGAGGTTGAAACGTAAGGTTCAAGAGATTTTCTTCTCGGCCACTGGACCATTTCTGAGACAAGATTTTGCTAGAGTGGCAAGACTCTCAGCCATCTGAAATGATTTTGGGAAGCAAGAGGCAGATTGGGAAAGTACTTTTGCCAAATGTGCTGAGAAGTTGGACGGACTTGAATTCCGGATTAGCATGCTGCCACCTGTCACAATGGAGGAGGTCATCACAGTAGTGTCCAGGTTCATCGAACGCAATGCTGCTCATGAGGATAAGGACGCCTCTCCTTGATAATAGCTTCCACTGCCTCTTTACTGATAGTTCACTAATTGATAACTCATGTTATTTTGGGCAACCCTAATTAGGGTTGGGTTGTAATAATCTTGGCTGTTGATATTGTTTTAATCTCGGCCCTTCATTTGATTTTTGAAACTCTATATAAACTGGTGATCTCTCACTTTCATTTGTGTGGAGACAGAGTATGAGATTGTTGCATTGAGACTATTTTGAATAATAAAAGCTCTTATGCATGATTTGCTTTGAATACTTTTATTGTCAAATAGTAAGCGAGGTTGCATATCTTCTTCCGCCATAGATTAAAGTTAGAATTAGATTAAATAGAATTTGCTTTGAAAGTTGGTTAAGTGAATGAGAGATTGATCGTATCGATTCAATGGTGAAGTATTGCTCATACTTTCTTCGAATGGATGATTTGCATTCGATGCGTAAAGTTAGCCTGAGCTTATAATCGTGGAAGCTTAACTTCAGCCTCATTTGAGGTCTGAAAATCATTATCACACCCTCTGAAGATTGCACTCACTTTGCGTATGTTGTCCAGCAGGAGGTGAAACAAAGTGTGGTTTATCCCCTTCACCGGATCTTTATTGTCTCTTGAATTCTTAGGCATAGAATAGACCTCCTAAACCCTTATCCTTTTGCTATTTTTTTTGAGATCCAAATTGAAAGTCCTAAGTGAAGAAAGCCTTTAATGATAAATCCGCCTAAGTCCCAAACTTGTGAAAAGTTCTTTAACGTAAGTCCCCTTGTTTACTACCAGCAAATCACAACGCCCATTGAGCTTATCCACACATCAAGACCTGACAAAAGAAACCTTGGAATCACCATATGATCTTCTCGCAATCTTAGCATACGCGGTGGTTTTTCAAGAGAGGATAGAGTGTCTTTGGACATTTTATTCTATGTGTTCGATGGATGATAAAACGTACACCAACACTACTTTAGCAAATGATGCTTGTTGTTTTGATCTGTTAGGGCACTTCATTGCATAGTGCCCATATTGATCACATCTAAAGCATTGCACTTTAGATATGTCTTTCTTCTTAGAAGATCCCTTTCCATTGGAATTTCTCTTTCTTTTAAAAGATCCTTTCTTGTAGGAGTTTTTCTTATTCTTTTTATTAGACGATGTGTTGAGTACATGAATGTCTTCATCTATGTTTTTCTGTTTATTTTCTTTTGAGGAGAGTCTTGTTTCTTCTTGAAGGCAATCAGTTCTTAGCCTGTCAAACTTAGGGAGTTTAGATCTTGCACTTATTCCTTGAACAAATGACTCCCATGAGTTTGGTAGGCCTCCTAGTGCAATTAGAGTTAACTCTTTGCTATCAATCTGATATCCAATTGTGGATAATTAATCCCTTAGTTCAATGATCCTCATGAAGTATGCATTAATGGACTCTCCTTTGTTTATTTGAGCATTGTTGATTTGCCTCTTTAATGCAAGAGTCCTACTAGTGTTGTTGATCTCATAGGTACTTGTTGTGACCTTTTCACACATCGCCCCATCGCTAATGGGGACCCCCAGTTGCCTACTAGTTTTTAGGGTTCTGTCTCCTTGCAACGGTCACTTTGCTAAGAGTTTCAAGTCAATTTGCCGAGAGTCGTCCGAGCCGAGTCAATAATTCATGCTTGAATTAGTGCGTAGATGTCATGGAAGCGCTCAGAAGGCTCGGGAAACGAAGATCGACTGTGAATTCGGCCAATTCTGAGACTTCCTACTTTTTAGGAAATGTTGCTTTTTCGATTTTTCATTTTTGGCATTTTTGGACCAAATAAGGTTCCCTATTTTTTAGGGTTTGCTTTTTCTATTTTTAGAAAGTTTCTATTTTTGGAAAGTTTCTATTTTTGGAAAGTTTCTATATTTAGAAACGCACTCAGAAGTTCGAAAAACTTGATAGAACTCTCTGAAAATCAAAGAGAAAATTTGAAAAATTATTGAAAAATCTGGAAAAAAAAGGTCAAAAAGCATGAAAATCAGACCCGAAAAAGTGTCAAATTCTGGAAAATCAGTTCGAAATTAATCAGATCTGAAGGTTGAAATCACCAAAAATCAGCTCAAAGAAGATGAAATTCATAAAATTTGTTCAAGTCTGAAATTCGCCATGGGGAAGGCCCTTGAAATGTGGAAAGGAAAGATGAAAGAAAGTCTGGAAGTTCATGGAGTTCGCCCAGCAGCAAAGAGGAATATCCTAGGACTCTTCAAAGTCAGCCATGCATATGCCAAAGAAGTTTTGAAGTCCGCCTCGCACATCCTTGGATCCTCCAAAGTCCGCCCATGCATGTCCAAGGAGTCATAAAGTCCGCCATGTGCTTGAAGGAAGTGCCGAAAGGTCTTGAAGTCCGCCATCTTGAAGGAAGCACATCCTAAGAAGCTTCAAAGTCCGCCATCTTGAAGAATGCTCATCCTAATCCCCTCTAAAGTCCGCCATCCACTCAAGAAGGATGTCCTAAAGGCTTAAGAAGTCCACCACACTTTGGCAAGGATGGTGTAAAGTCCGCCCTTGAAAGGTGGGACTTGGCTGAAGACTATCCAAAGTCTGCCTAGGCATGTAGAAGAAGGGGGAAATCAAAAATTTTACTAAGTATTGATGCCTACCAAGGGGAATTTCGAAATTTAGCTAAGTGTGAAAGCCTAGAAAGGTGGAGAATCATTTCCAAAGAGAAAGAATGTTGAGACAAATGCCAAGAAGCTTTGAAGTCCGCCCTAGAAAAGAGGGACATTCATGATGCTTGTCCAAAATGATAATGAAGTCCGCCATACACTTGGAAGGGGCTAGCAAGGTGTCAAAGAAGTCTGCCACACTTGTCCAAGGTGCTAAGGAAATCCGCCTAGGCACATGAAGGGATAAAATAATATTTTTGCTAAGTGTTGGTGCCTAGTCCAAGGAAAAAAAAAAATTCGAATATTTGCCTAAGTATAGAGGCTAAATGATGAAAAATGAAGATTTTTGGCTAGGAATCATGACGTTTTCGAGAAGCTAAGTGCCAAGTTTGGAAAGACAAGTGCTAAAGAAGATTAGGATATGGCGAAGAATAAAACGAAGTGTGCCTAACACAAAGGTGGAAAAGAAATTAAATTCGCCTAAGTCTGGAGAAAATGCTAAGGAATTGACAACTTTGGCCGAAGAAAAATGCACAAGGCAAGAAGAAAGGAAGGATCGCCCTTGGCCAGAAGGAAGGAGAATTTGTCAAACGTCAAAGAAATTCGCCCGATGAAGACATCTGGACAAGGATTTTACCTAGAAAAAATCCGACTGAGCAAGACAAAATTTGACTTTGGCAGAACAAAATAGGCTCAGTGCTATTAAAATCTCGCCTCGGCAAAGAAAAAATAGGGATCTGGCAATAAAATTGTTGACGGAATGGCTTAAGTTTTGACTTGGCTAGACGAAATCAAGGATAAAATTGGAAAATGCACTCTTAGCCAAGAAAAATGAAAGAAAAATCGAAATAGCCATGGGTACAAAACGAACGGGTTGGAATAAATTAAAATATTTTTAATATTTTAAATTTATTTCCAACTACTTGGAAATTTAAAATGCCTTGGACAAAATCAAATTTGCCAGACAAGAATTGGAAGAAATAAAGTATGCCAGGCAGAGATGAAATCCGACAACAAAAATTAAATTCGCCATGAATTTAATTAAATATTTAATGTTTTATTTAAAAAAATTCGAAAAATCAAGATAAACATTAAATGAAAAATCAAATTTTTGAAAATCGGTGAGATTTGCTTGGATAAGCTCGAGACTGATTCTTGTCGAAGAATAAAAGGAAACTTGCTTGTTTGGATAAATGAAAACAAATCGAGATCGAGAAGAAAGATGGCAGTTGCTAAAATGAATTCAATCCTTCAGCATTATAATGAGTTTCAGCAATTCATTTTTTCACACACAGCTGAAGAGAAATTTAATCTTTCTCGAAACTATCAGGCAATTGGTTGATCAATAGGCAAAGTCGAATTCTCCAGAAGGTGCAATAGTGTTATGCTAAGGAATTTTTCGCAGGAAAAGAGAAAAGATTTTATTGAAAGCTGAAATTCTTCTGTGAAAAGGGGCGCACTTCCTCTAAAAATCAGATTTTTAAATCTGATTTGCATCCAATAGTTCTTCACCGAGGTTTGAGATTCCGTCAAGTTGATTTGCTATCTCTTTTCTGTCCTTTCATCTTGACGAAGTTCTGGCGAAATTTTTAGCTTCATCCAATTTACTTTCAGCTTGCTTTTTTCGCAACAATGTAATTATTTAACCAGCTGAAAGTAAATTTTCGAATCCAAGGCACGAGATTTAATTATTTGAAAAAGTCTTTGTATTAATGTTAATCTTTTGGACTGCAGGTTGACGATTACGGCAGGCGAACAATCAAAGAAGCTGAAAATGAAGTTTGCCAGCAAAGGTGCTCAACGAGAGACCAAAGTCATTTCAAAATGGAAGAATGTCGTGGATACTGATCTCGGACACGTCGACTTTGATGAATTTAAGAGTGTATGGGCAAAAGGGACTTCCCACACCAATAGCCAAACGGATAGTCAGAAATGGGATATTTCAGGCAGCTCGGTTCCCACCGGCAATGGATTGTGCAGAACTGATGGTGGAGTGTGCTCTCCACTATGACGCTCAGAAAAGACAGATCATCGCGCCTGATGGAAGAGTCTTGGCACACTTAGGCGAAGTTGCAATTCAGGAGACCTTCGGCATCCCGGAACATTCGCGGACGGTCTATAAGACCAAAGAAGAAGCCAAAAGATTATATGACAGCAAACCAGATTTGTGCGCCACAACAGTCAACAAGGCATGGTTAGACAAGCCTAAGCCTTCAATCAAGAAGTTGCCCAAGAGACCTCGCCAAACTGACTTCAAGGAGGATTTTGGGGATATCATACTGATGCTGAACAGAATAGCTGGTAACCCGCAAGGTGCCTTTTTCGAGAGCTGGATGTACTATTTCATAGACGAGATCACCTCTAGCGTCAAAATGTTCAACTGGTCACAGATGATAAGTGACAACCTCCATGAGCAAATGATCAACCTCGAAGAGACCAAATCTTTTCATATGAGTTCATATGTTGTATACCTGTTGGCCAGATCATACAAGTATCCAGGATTGATTTGCAAGGGCAGAATTGGCAACGGGGAGAACGAGCTCAGGCCTTACGACTGCTATCCACAGCTCCAATTAAAGGAGAAGACTCACTTCAGGAGGGTGCATGACGCCTTCCTAATGCATATTACCAGAAAGCTTCAAGGAGGAGTGCATCAGAGGCTAAGCCATGAAGCGAAAAGTCTAATCAGTAAGTACGGGTCTTGGTTCATCCAGTTCCCGAAGTTCACATATGTCAGGATCCAGGGATTTACTGGAAATCCCTATAAATTGCCCATCTATCCGACAAATCGGATGATATTGCTCGAGGTCCTGAGACAGTTGGAGGAGTACCAGAATATTCAGAGGCCAACCAAGAAGGCATCTGTCACATTCCCATTTTTCATCGGGAACATGTTGGAGTATTGTCCATCAGCACAGGCAGCTGAGAGTGCGAGATTGGAGATCCAGTGGTATCCTTTCACGGCCTACAAGTCCAGGGTCAACTATGACCCACATCATAACATTCGGACAGTGGAAGGGAGAAAGTACAAACACAGGATGGAACTGGAAGATTTCTGGGCAAATGCTGCCGATGAATATGAAGTTAGACGGAAAATGTGGTCCAGAATGCCACTAGATTTCATGAGGGCAATTGAGTTTTGCCGAGTGCCAGATCAGTTACAAGATGATGGAAACCACGTCCAGCCACGTTTTGAGGAAAGCCGACCTCTCCCTCCAGTGAAATGGTCAGAACCTGAGCACGCAGACCTGGCAACCCTAATGAGGCCGGTGACTAAATACTCCCAGTGGTGGGTTGATTATCACGCCCAAGAATTGAGACAGAGAGGAATCACGCTGACATATGACCTACTGAGTGAGTCAGAATCATATTCCTCTAATGCCGGTGCATCCCATCAGGACTTGGTCGGGATCGGAGAGAAGGAAAGAAATAATGCCAAGTGTTGAGCCTGCTTCCAAGAAGCATAAGGGAGAACCTTCTCGTTCAGCAGCATCCAGGAATATTGACGAGTTGGTAGCTACTATAGATGACTCCTTAGTAGAGATGCTTGAACCTCCTGCAGTTCAAGAGGAAAATGATGAACCTATTCAGCTAGATGATGAAGAGCCTCCGTCACCTACGGGCACGGAAATCTTAGGTTCAGACAATGAGATAGAGGCTCGGAACAATAACTTCGAGGGAATGATTTCCGCTCTTAGGGAATTTGTGGACATTCCGAACGAGGAAGAGGTCCAGGTCGAGGATGGGATTGAACAGCCGACCATTCCAGAATGGCTGTTGGAAAGAATGAAGATCCAAGTACCTGCAGAAGCTCAGGAAGAGGAGGATGATACTGCCGATTTCTTGGCAAGGCTAGAGCAAGTTGCAATCAAGAAGCCTGCTAAGAAATTCTCCACCATTCAGAGGAACGAGACAGGCAACCGTTCCGTGCATATTGCGGTACCCACGGTGGACAAGCCACAGGACAAAATTACTCCTCAGGAGTATGCTATAACCACTGTTGACCTTGGCCCGACCTCGAAAGGTCAAGAAGTAGAGGAGTTAGATAATTCCGTCTCGACCATCAAAGCGAGACTGGAAAAGGAAGTGGCTAAGAAGAAGGAATATAAGGAGGTCGAACGTCTCAAGGAATATATACAGCATTTGACCCAACCGCTTGATCAGGGTAGTGCGATTGTTCCTCCTCTCCTCAATTCATCACAGGAGGTGACCAAGGATGTCGAGTGCAGAATGGTGACGACCAAGGAAGCTCAGGACTGGATGGCAAGTGAAAGCACAGAAGCGGCATTGTTCATGGAAAAGTTGGCGCTGGCCTATGGGCAAACTTCATGTTTTCTTTCTAGACTTATGGATATGGCGGAAACATGGGAAGGACTTCCGGACATGCAGGAGAGGCTTATTCCATGCCTCATGCTATTGAAAGGCACTCCAAGGGAGGAGTTGGTCGCTGGGAAGGTGATTGCTGCAGGAGCAGCATATGATTTCAATCATTGGTTTTGGGCAGTAACTATACGTAGAGAAGTTTTGGAGAAGGCAGAAGTGGATGGACTTAGAATCAAGAAGCAGGTAAAGGACATCCGAGAGAAGATGCACATGACAGCTGCAGAAATGTTTGATCAAGAGATTGTCCAAGAAGAGGATATGCAGCTGGAGGAGTTGAAACGAAGGGTTCAAGAGGTTTTCTTCTCAACTACTGGACCACTTCTAAGAAAGGATTTTGCGAAGGTGGCAAGTCTTTCGGCCATCCGGAATGACTTTGGGAAGCAAGAAGCAGAATGGGCAAATACCTTTGCCAAATGTGCAGAGAACTTGGACGAGCTCGAATTCCGGATCAGCATGTTGCCACCTGTCACGATGGAGGTCATTGCAGTGGTGTCCAGATTCGCCAAGCATAATGCCACTCAGAAGGATAAGGACGCCTCTCCTAGAATATAGCTTTAACTACCTCTCTACTGATAGTTTACTGATAGATGACTCTTGTTATTTTGGGAAACCCTAATTAGGGTTTGGTTGTAATAATCTCGGCCGTTAATCTTGTTTTAATCTCGGCCCTTCATTTCATTTTTGAGACTCTATATAAACTTATGCTCTCACTTTCATTTGTGTGGAGACAAAATATGTGAATTGTTGCACTAAGACTATTTCGAATAATAAAAGCTCTTGAGCATGATTTACCTTGAATAACTTCTTATTATCAAATAGTAAGCGAGGTTGCATATCTTCTTCCGCCATAGATTAAAGTTAAAGTTAGATTAGGTAGAATTTGCTTTAAAAGTTGGTTAATTGAATGAGAGATTGATCATATTGATTCAATGGTGAAGTGTAGCTCATACTTTCTTCGAATGGATGATTTGCATTCGATGCGTAAAGTTAGCCTGAGCTCTTAATTGTGGAAACTTAACTTCAGCCTCACCCGAGGTTTGAAAATTATTCTCACAACCCTTGAAGATTGCACCCATTTTGCGTATGTTGTCCTGCAGGAGGCGAAACAAAGTGTGGTTTATTCCCTTAACCGAATCCCTATTATCTCTTGAGTTCTTAGGCATAAGCTAGATTCTCCTAAACCCTATCCTTTTGCCTTTTTTTTTTGAGATCCATTGAAAGTCCTAATTGAGAGCCTTTAATGATAAATTCCCTAAGTCCGAAACTTGTGAAGATTTTCTTACGTAAGTCCCCTTGTTTATTACCAGCATATCACAACGGCCATTGAGCTTATCCACACGTCGAGACCTGACTAAAGAAACCTTGGAATCGCCATATGATCTTCTCGCAATCTTAGCATACGCGGTGGTTTTTCAAGAGAGGATAGAGTGTCTTTGGGCATTTTATTCTGAAGTGTTCGGTGGATGATAAAACGTACACCAACAGTACTCTCAAGAGATTTGAACACATGATATGCAGTTTCATGTTTTGCTAGGATGGGCACTATATGATCCCTAACTGCATCTACTAAAATTTTCATGGCTTTTTCATTGTTTTCAATCCATTGAGTTTTCTTAGAATCAACCTCTGGTTCTTTTTTATTTTCTCTCACAAGTGAGTCTAATTTATTCTCTTTAAGGATCATCATGATTCTAAATTTCCATGATGTGAAGTTGTCTGCTCCTGCAAGATGATCTTCAAATCTGATCACACTTGACATTATGAAGACTGTGATGTGAATTTGATTTTTTTTTTAAATACGAATTTTCTAGAGCAATCTGATATCTAGATTTGATTGGATTCACACAACGTGGCTCTGATACCATGTAATTGTAACCAAATCTGATCAGACAAGGAGACTAAAACTAGGGAAATTCTAAGTGTAAGAATTCTACTTTGTATTCTAAGACAGATTTTATTTTACCAGTGCAGAATGTGCTGATTGCAGAACATTAATGATTTCGATGACTGCATATCAATGAAGGAACAATGATAAATACCTTTTGGAGAGTCACCTCTAAGGGATGCATCTCATGAGAGGACGTGTCTCCACAAGTGGAGACACGTCCGCTCATGGGATGTGTCCCTTTGGGCGCGCAGGTCTCAAAGTCAACCGACTAACACTCGGTTTAACAAGTTTAATATATATAAGCCCTCATACATGGCGGATATGATTATATGAGTTTATTCAACGCAGAATTTGAACATCATTTTATTATATCGAATTTATGCATGCATATAGATTCGATTTTACTTATTTTCCAGAAATATGATTAAGGATTTAAATTCGATCACATACAAATGGTGATGATGCTATTTAGCAATCATCATTTATATCTGACCGAAGCTATATCCCATTAACATGACTCCATATGCGAAAGTTATACCTGTCACAAAAGTGTACGGATGTTAAGGTAGTGGAACAACTTCCTACACTAATCTTGAGAGGAGGGTAATGCAAAACTTTTCAGGTCTTTACAATAGTTGCAGAAATTAAATAGAAATAAACACAAATATCATGCATACCACAACACAATGATTTACGTGGGGAAAACCCTTTCGAGAGAAAAACCCCCACAATCCAAAAGCCATCCA
The DNA here is from genome assembly GCA_007258455.2 of Sequoia sempervirens. Lineage (NCBI taxonomy): Eukaryota > Viridiplantae > Streptophyta > Pinopsida > Cupressales > Cupressaceae > Sequoia > Sequoia sempervirens. Next base: position 304,664,935 of record VDFB02000003.1, read on the forward strand.
ATATATTATTCGGAAATCACTAAGATTACAATATACTTGCAAAGCAAGCTTCTCACAGGAGTATCACTAACTAGAAATCTAAAAGCAACACAGCAGCTATCAAACTCTCAAAATACATCGCAATGCATAGTCGTAGTACAATGCCCTCATAAAATAGGGTTGTCTTATAGGGAAAGACAAGCCAACAAAATAACTAATATCAAATTCAAGACCTGATTATGAACGGTTCAGATTTACAATAATATAATATACATAAAATGTGGCTTTCAGGGTGCTACCCCCGTACCCTACAGCGGGGGTGTTGCCCCTGTACACTACAATTGGGGTACCCCCTTGCACACCCCTACGCTCAAATATATTAACCTCTTATAATTGAAAGGTTGAGACACCATTTTTCCTAACTGTTGTGACCTAATTCACACCTCACCCCATTGCAAATGGGGACCCTCGTGGTTTGTTTTTTTTAGGGTTTTGCCATTCCGTCTCTGTTTTGTCCGGTCTCCATTTGGGGTTTTGGGGTTTAAGTTTGAATGGTCACCCGAGTCAAGTCAAAGAATTTGAGCCTAGATCACTGTGCAAACGCCATCATCATGCTTAGAGGACCTAGGGGACGAAGATCGACTGTCATTTCGGTCAATTCTAACACCTATTTTTTAGGGTTTTCACTTTGGCCCCCTATTTTTTAGGACCTACTTTTTTCGTACTTCTGAGCAATTCTGGGATGCCTATTTTTTAGGGGCTATTTTTAGAAAGTTGCTATTTTTGGAAAGTTTCTACTTTTAGAAAGTTTCTATATTGGGAAGGGGCTTGAGTTTCAAAAATCCACTCAAAAGTTCCAAAATCAGTCAATAACTCTCAGAAAATCGATTTGAAAATTTTATGAATTCATGGTGAAATTCTGGAAAATGTTAAAAAAAATGGAAAAATCATTGGAAAAATCACAGAAAAATGGTGAATAATCTGGAAAATCAGTATAGAAATCACAGGGAATAGTGAGAAATCTGAGAAATTCATAAAGCAAATCTGAAATTCATGGAGAATTTGCCTAAGTGTGGAGTCCAATCAGCAAGGAGAAAGAATAAAGTTAATGTCAAAAGAGCTTCAGCTAGAAAAAGATGGCAAGGATGTAAGCCAAGTCCGCCCAGCAATGGCAAGGAAATGGATGAAGTCCGCCATAGGCAAAAGAAGAAGTGGCAAGCCATAAGACAAAGTCCGCCTTGAAGTGGCAAGCCATAGGGTGAAGTCCGCCCAGCAACATAAAGGAAATGGCTCAACACTTGATGAAGTCCGCCCTCGGATGGCATGGCTGAAGCTGAAGTCCGCCCAGCCTTGGAGAAGTGAAATGGCCTGATGGCATGTGAAGTCCGCTCCAAGATGGCAAGCCAAAAGGTGAAGTCCGCCAAGAAGTGGCAAGAAATTAGGCCAAGTCCGCCCTTAGATGGCAAGGACATGAAGGAAGTCCGCTCCAAGATGGCAAGGAAATGAGGCAAGTCTGCCCTTAGCCAAAACATTAAGTGGCATAAAAACATGCAAAGTCCGCCCAGCCACATGGAAGATGGCTCAAACATAGGCCAAGTCCGCCTTGGACAAAAGGAGATATGGCATGGAAATGGGCGAAGTCCGCCCCAAGACATATGGAATGAAGTCAAATAAAGTCCGCCATATAGAAAGAATAAAGTGGCTAGAGCATAGGCAAAGAAAGAATGAATGGCTTGACTTCAAGTAAAGTTCGTCATACTTAGAGGAGTAATAAAATTAAAATTTTTTGCCTAAGTATGGACGTTGAAAATATTTAAAATATGCTTGGCACTAGAGAAATTCGCCATATCTAAATATTTTTTTTCTAAGTCTAAACATTTATATGTCTAGAAAATTTTGCCAACGACTTAGGGAGATGGAAATAAATTTCGCCATACTTGGAGAAAATGAGAAAATTGTTAAAGAAAATTCGCCTGTGACTTAGGATGGAAAGAAAGTAATATGGCGAAATAAATTTGGAAAAAGAAAGTTATGGCGAAATAAAATTGGAAGATAGAAATTATGGCAAGGTAAAAATTGGAAGAGAAAATTCGCCTAAGGCAATGGCAAGAAAATTTTGAAAAAATTAAATTTTGATATTGCTATCAGGATTCAACCATGTAGTTTGACTCGAAACTGCACGGTTGAATCCTGATAGCAATATCATAATTTGACACGCTGTGGAAAAATACCTCCTACTTATCAAAATTAAATTTGCCTTAGATAAAAAATAAAGGCCATAAATTAACGGGTTGAAAATGACACATAAAATACTTATTTTAATTATTTTAATTCTTTATTTTCAACACCTCAAAGAGATAAGCTTCATAAAATCAAAATTGGAAAAATACAAAAAGAGCTTTACTCAACTGGCGTCGGATTTAGAAACTTTCCCAGAGACTGTCATTGAAGATAAAACTTGCCATTCAGAAGCTGAGTGCAAGCCAAGTTGAAACTCGATTTAAAGGAAACAATTGAAATTTGCTAAGTGGGTCGATTTTCTCATCTTTAAAATTGAATTCACTTCTCATTTTTACAATCATTTGATTTTCGAAAGAAAAGTGTGAGAAGAAAATTTGTCTAAGGCACGAAAGTTGAGAAGAGTTTGAAGCGAAGTGAAAGAAGAAAACTTGTACCTGCTAGCATTGTGATCGTGACTATTTCATTTGTCCAGAAGAGCCAGGCAGATTTTACTTTTTCCACTTCATTTTGGCATAAAACTTCGTCATTTATTTTCTTTCCAGCATGATTCTTCACGAAGTCTGATTTGACAACTAGCTGGAATTATTTTTCGAGTGATTTAAATTTTGAATGCTAAATTTTCTCTTTGCTTTTCTTGCAGATTTATTTTCGAGAAAGTAAAAATGAAGTTTGCCAGCAAGGGTGTGCAGCTGCAGTCAAAGATCAAATCCAAATGGGAGCATATTGTGAACACCGACCTTGGCCATGTTGACCTCGATGATTTCAAGGAAAGAATGTATGGAAGTGATAGACATTTGCCTACGCCACTTGCGAGAAGGATGATGCGCAACGGAATTGTTCATGCAGCTAGATTTCCACCAGCAAAAGAGTGTCCAGAACTTATGGTGGAATGTGCATTGCACTATAATGCACGGAAAAGACAGATAGAGGCTCCTGATGGAAGAGTTCTTGCATACTTGTCTAAGCCAGTCATTCAAGAAACTTTTGGAATTCCAGTTTACAACCGAACATCCTACCGAACCAAGGAGGATGCACTTAAGCTTTACCAAAATCAACGAGACCTTTGTGCATCAAACATAAACAAGACTTGGTTGCTAAAGCCCAAACCTACTACAGGGAAGATGCCGAAAAAGTTGGTCAGAACACATTTCAAAGAAGAATATGGCGACATCGTCTTGCTGCTGAACAGAATAGTAGGCAATCCTCATGGTGCGCCTTTTGAAAACTGGATGTACTACTTTATTGATGAAATAATTTCTGGAGTGAAGATGTTTAACTAGTCTAGAATGATCAGTGATAGCCTCCATGAGCAGTTGGTCAACCTGGAGGAAACCAAGACCTTTCATATGAGCTCATACGTCATATACTTGCTGGCAAGGTCTTATAAGTATACTGGCTTGGTTTGCAAGGGTATAGTCGGCAACGGCAAAGGACAATTCAAATCTTATGATTGCTATCCACAGTTGCAGCTGAAAGAGAAATCACATTTCCGGCGAGCACATGACGCCTTCTTTATGTACATTACTCGACTTCTCCAAGGCGAAACACATCAGAGACTCACCCATGAGGCCAAGAGTCTGATCGGCCGTTATGGATCCTAGTTCATCCAGTATCCCAAGTTTACTTACATCAAAATTCAGGGATTCTCAGGACGTCCTTATAGATTGCCCATTTATCCGACCAACAAAATGGTTTTGTTGGAAGTTCTAAGGCAATTGGAGACATATCAAAATATCCAAAGGCCGAAACAGAAGGCATCTGTCACTTTTCCATTTTTCATTGGCAATATGGAGGAATCATGTCCAACGGTGCAAGCAGTAGAGAGTGCTCGACTGGAGATCCAAAAATATCCATTCATATCATACAAGTCGAGGAATAACTTTGATCCACTCCATCACATTGGAACTGTGGACGGAGAGAAGTACAAGCACTGGATTGACTTAGAGGATTTCTGGGCCAATGCGGTTGATGAATATGATGTAAGGAAGAGGCTATGGACAAGATTGCCACTAAGTATGATAAGGGCAACAGAGCTTTTCAAGGTACCTGATCAATTGGAGGATGACGGAGTATATTTGCAGCCAGGCTTCGATGAAAAGGAGCCACTCTCCTGTGAGATGGTCTGAGCCTGAGATGGGTGACCTAACAACATTCATGCGGCCTGTTTTCAAATATTCTCAATGGTGGAAAGACCAGCAAGTACACGTTTTGCGGCAGAGAAATGTGCAATTCACGTATGAATTAATGGGGGATACAGAATCCTGTTCATCAAATGCAGGTGCATCTCGTGGAGATGGACCAACAGATGCCGCCAACTTGAGAAAGAGGAAGGAAATTGACGAATCTGCAAAGCCAGACAAGAATAAAGTAATAGATGAAGGGCCTTCTCGAAAGAAACACAAATCCAGACCTCCTCATTCAGCCACGTCAAGAAATAGAGGAAATATTAGCCATGGATGAAGAGTCTTGGGAACATGTCGTGATTCCTTCTCCGGTTAGAGATGAAGAGCCAATGCAATTGGAAGATGATGCCTAGCCTTCTCCTACAGGCACAGAGATCCTGGAATCAGACAATGACACAGACATTATGGATGGAGAATTTGAAGAGGGAATGATTTCCGCCCTCAAAGGAATCCAAGAAGACCCGTCCGTGCAAGAGATTCATAATATGCCAGAAGTTCGGGAAGAGCAAGAAGTGGACATTCAAGACATCCAGGATCAACAAGAAGACGGATTTGAGTAGTCAACCATCCCGGATTGGCTAAAATAAAGATTAAAGAGAAAGGCGCCAGTAGAGGTTCCTGAAGAGGATGATGCCACAGATTTCTTGGCCAGGCTAGAGCAAGTTGCCACAAGAAAGAAAGCCAAGAAATTTTCTGCCATACAAAGGGATGAGGCTGGCAATCATACAGTGCAGATAGCGGTACCTACAGCTGATAAGTTCCAAGATGAGATTGCCCCGAATGAGTACACCATCACGACCATTGACATGGGTCCAACAACGAAAGGGCAAGAAGTTGAGGACTTAGACAATTCCGTTGCCCCCATCAAGTCCAGACTGGAAAAGGAAGTGGCAAAGAAAAGAGAATATAAAAAAGAGATTGAGCACCTAAAAGACTATATCCAGCATCTAACCCGGCCACTCAATCAAGGTGACCAACTAGCATCTCCACTTCCAGACTCTTCGCTAGAACCAGTCAGAAATTTTGAAGAGTTGACTACAGCAAAAGAGGCTAAAGATTGGATGGATGGAAGGAAAGAAGAGGCGATGGCATTCGCGGAAAAGTTGGCGCATGTGTATGAACAAGTTTCCTTTCTACTGTCACAAGTTGCAGACTTAGCGGAATCATGGGATGGCCTCGAAGATATTCAAAATAAGATTATCCCATGTATTTGAGAATTAAAAGGCATCTCAAAGCAAAAGTTGATTGATGACAGGGTTATTGAAGCTAGAGCGGCATATGATTTAAGTGGCTGGTACTATGCTCTGATTTCACGAAGAGGAGTCCTGGAAAGGGTAAGGCAGGATGGTGCCAAAGTTGAAGAGCAGGCAAAGGAGATTCGGAGTAAAATTTACCAAATGGCTGCAGATATGCTCGAAAAAGATACTGTCCGAAAGAAACACCTACGGCCACAAAATTTAAAAGACCAAGTGCAAAGAATTGTCTCCACCACCTCGGGGCCAATCATGAGAGAAAATTTCACCAGGGTATTCAACTTCATGACCGTCAGAAATACTTTCTTGCTGTAGGAACCAAAATGGGCGACTACTTTTGCAGAATGTGCTGAGAGTTTGGACTTGCTGGAATACAACGTCAATCCGCTTCCAGACATTGCCATGGAGGAGGTCAGCCTGATCGTGTCCAAATTCACCGAATGCAATGCCGTACAAGTGGATAGGGATGCAACTCCAGATGCCTGAAGTTCTCTCCAGTTAACTGGTTGATGTTTTGGAAACCCTAATTAGGGTTTAGTTATGTTGAATCTGGGCCATTGATCTCATTTTAATCTTGGACGTTCATTGTAATTTGGAGGTGCTATATAAACCCCCCCCCCTTTCTCTCTCAATTCATAAGATAAGATATAAGATAGAAGAGACCATAAAAATTAGATCAGATTAGAGAGGATTAGAAAAAGATTGTAGAGAATAAGAGAAAGTTTATGAGATTGTTGCGAAAAAACTATTTTGATAATAAAGTTCATCATGCATGAGGTGCTTTGAATCCTTTGATTGTCAAATGGTTGCATGGTTGCATATTCTCTTTCTCGTCCAGTAGATTTGAATTAAATGTATGTTTTTGAATGACAGATTGATAGCAAAGATTAGTGAAACTTAGCTCATACTTTCTTTGAGTGGATGCTTTTCATTCAATGTGTAAAGTTAGACTGAGCTTTATCGTGGATGCTTCAACGTTTACTTCGAACAATGTTGTTCTATTGATGGTGTTGTTCGTGGTAAAGAAATTTTAAGCACAAATCCCAGAAGATTGCACTTACTTTGTGTAGTTGTCGCTTAGCGTGGCGAAACAAAGTACTGTTTATTTTGTCTCACTTAATCCTAGCCGTCTCTTGATTTCATAGGAATAGCATAGGATTTCTAAACCCTTACTCTTTTTACCTTTTTTTTTATAAAGTCGGAAAATCCAAAATGATACTGTATCTATGTCTTTGCTTTCATGAGTAACTTGCAAAAGTAAATCCCTATTGTGCCCCCAGCAAATCACATCAAACCACAGAGCTTATCCACACTCATCTTAAACATTGGAATTACCATATGATCTTACTTGCAGTCTTAGCATACAAGGTAATTTTTCAAGAGGGGATATAGCGTCTTTGACACTTTATTCTAGAATGTTTGTTGTGTCATAAAACACGCATCAACACTAACAAAAAGGAATGCAAATATACCTTTAGGCAAAAAAAATCACACATCTAGAGCAAAATCTTGAAAAATCACTTGTACTACTACGATGTATACAAAACCAGCTTCCCAACACCTATTTAAATGTGATAGGAAACCTCCATGAAGAAAATTTATGCTCCATAAAAAAATAGCTCCTTGAGGGCTAGAAAATAGACTTGGCCACTATTGAAGTGGCCCATGAGCGGCGTCACCAAGCTAGACAGTGTGCTAGTGGACGGGTGTAGTGGAGTCACTTGAGGAACAATGTGAGCAATGGGCCAGTAATCTATGAGCAAAGGTGGCTCAATGGGTGGGCATTGTTGAACATTGCTTACCAAGAATTGAGTAAAGGTGTTTGGTGATCCAAAGGGTTTGCAAACCCTAAACTATAACATTTTTATTTTAAAAAATAAAACATTAATATTTTCAACAAAAATTTTTACTATGAATATATTTTATCTCCTCTTACAAAAAAAATGCCACAAAAAATTATAACAATTATGACTATGCAAATGTCATATGACCAAGACAGGGGACTAGAAAAAACCTTTGATATGATTACAATGGAAGTATATCATATTTACAATGGATTTTAATAGATTTGGCCCTTTTGGGCTCAATTGTGGGATCGAATCTAACCAAGATGCACCCACAAAAAAATGATGGCAAAATCTCTCCAAAATCAAGAAGAGGCTTGCAAGAATCAAAGCTCTAATACCACGTTGAAATTACCACAAGGACTCATAGGAGTAACAATCTTCTACAACACCAAATAACCTTCCATGCACAAGAGAGAAGCAACAAAAAAATGTTATATTAATGATGCAAGCATACAAGAAGATACAAGATCCAAGATAATGTAATGTACAAATGAAACCTTGCTTATAAAGGTAAGGTAAGAGATAAAACAACTATGACATGAGACACAAAAAGATAACTATGGTAAGTGTGCCCTAAGTAAACTAAACAACCTAAGCATGAATGGGTCCTAGAAAGAAACTAGTTAGGGAATAATCCTATTCACACCAATTCACACCAACATATACAACCTATCAAAGTAAAAGAAATTAACCAATAGCAAGCACTATCAAACTTTGGAATGGGAAGAACCACATCTAGGGGTGTTGAAAGTATCTTGTGGAACACCTTGTGAACAAACTTTTTAGGATGCTTGAGTAGGGAAGCCATTATTGTGCACCATGAAACCTTCAACTCTAGCAACAACTAACGAGTTATGAAAGGTTGAGGAAGGGGCAAAAAATGCCCATAGATGTGGCAGCCTAGAAGGTGCCACAACAAATGTGGAGAAACAATGCTAATTCCTTCTTTAGAAAGTGGCATGATATCAAGGGAATGGAACCTATCAACAACAAAGCCAAAATCCTAGCAGAGCCAAAAACACAAAACCCCACAGATGGGCTTTTGACTTTGCCAAGTCTCCTTCATAAGTTTATGCCTAGCTTTGTTTATGGTTTACTATTTAGGCAACTAATCTACTCACAGTATTTTATTTTGGTTTTCTATAGATCTAATGGTGGCATTTTCTTTTTAAGTTTGTCACAACTGCCTTTCTTTGAAATTTTAAAACCTTCACTTGAATTGCAAGACTCAATTGTGGGGGTTCCACATATGGTTTCTATTAATGGAGACATCATCTTAGAGGCTTCATCAATCTCACAAGAGAATGCTTTCCCCAAGACTACAAATAAATCAAAGGCTTCATTAGTGAAAATGGTATCCCCAATGATTGTTGGTCTTGGGGGCAAAGAAGACAACTCAAAAGGAAAATGAAACAAAACATAGAGATCCTTCCTCACTCAGGTCAAGAATCAACAAAAGTTAAGAGGAAGAATTCTCCCCCTTTAAAACCCATGCATCAAATGATGCTAAGATCATCTAAGAAAGGGAAAAATATTGAAGAAATGTATGATGTAATGGCACACTTGTTTAAGGGTCAATGCAAATTTTTGTTTTTATTATTGATTTATATTTATGGGAGTGGACCCCATGTCCACAATTTACCAAGCAAAAATTTATATATTTATTAATTAATAAGAATTAACTAATTAATTATTAAAAATGATAATAATAATATCTAAAATTATCATGTACATTTAAAAATAAAAACAAGTAAAAATAAAGCAAAATTTAAATTAACAAATTAAATAAGTTAAAGCTGCTTTCTGCTTATGGATAACATAAATTAAATTAAATAATAGTTATTTTTCTTAATTTGATACTTATCCTCAATTTTATATTAGTGTTTTGCACGAGGATAACATTAAATTATAGTTATTTTAGTGTTTTGCATGAAATTGCATGTTCAAATGATATTTTTAGTTTGCATGGAGTTGACTAATTTTCTAAACCAAATAAAGAAAAGAAAAGGATAAAATAAGATTTTAAAACAGAAAATAAATCAAAACAAAAATGAAAAAGAAAATTATAAATAGGGGAGAGAGACAAGGATTATGTGGTGTCCCACTTTATTATTCAATATCAAACACCATGCCCCATACACATGAGAATAAGAGATCGCAGCATTTAAATGGTTTAGAAGGGTAGTGATTTTATATGACAAGACAACGAATTTATTAAGGACCATTATACTTATAAGAAAGTCAACCATATAAAACGAAAGGCATGTAAGACAAAAATAGGATAGGACAAATTGAATAAGACAAAGAACAAAGGCAGCAATTACAATTAGAAAGTGCAACGATTAAAAGAAGATAGAAGGCAGCGCTCCAATAAATGAAAAGGTGCCTAAATAAAATGGGACGCCTCTCTTTGTGAAGTCACCTCTCTACATATGGTTGCCTCTCTTGGAGATTTAAATAAGGTATAAAAGGAACCTAAAGAGGAGATAGAAAGCAAGGCAGGCAAGGAATATTTTCTGAGTATTAAAGCAGATCGAGGTGATCACAAATAAAAGTCTGCATTCAGAAAAGCAGCAGCTATTGGTATAATACGTTATTGGTATGCAATTGATTATATATGCAATTAATATATAATTTTGATAGGCATATAAATTTATATATTAATAATTTCATAATAACTAATAAGCAGTAAGGAGAGAACTGCTATGTCTAAATTGGTAGATAAGGAAATAGTGAACTTATTTATATTATTATAATCAACATCCTTTTCTTTAAGCAATCATGCTAAGGGTCGGAAAGTAAACATGTTAGGGAAGGGCGGTATAAGTTCTCTCAATGTAAGTATGCCAACCCTAAGTCGGATGGAATTGTCTTGGTTGAATGTTCCTGCCACTTGGGGCCAACGGGGTTATGAGCATGCCCTTGGGCTTAATTGAGATGAATATTGTATAGGTTCTCACAACGTAAGAATGCCACCCTAAGTTGGATGGAATTGTCTTGGTTGGATGTTCCTACCACTTGGGGCCAAGGGGTATATGAGGACACCTTGGGGCTTACTTGTGATTAACAGTTTTTCTAGTGCCCTATCATGTGTTTCTCTCCAATTCCTACCATGATTGGTTATTGAAAAGAGTCTATAGATTGGATTCAAGCTTAAGTTGTTATTCACCATTTTATAAATGTTAATAATTCATTTATTCTTAAGTTCAATATTTATTATATAATTTACTATGGAATATTACTTGTTAAACAATTTTATGTTGTGTAATGGTCACTTACGGAAAATTCAGGCATACGCCAAGTAGGGGACATTACAGATTAATCATCAGGAAAAGGATGAGCATTGAGCACTTGCAACAAAATCAGAGTATTCATGGGTAAGTAAATCTATCACCTTTTTTTTTTAACATTATCCTTTACAAAGTTGAACCTAAGTTTGAAATTTAATTAGTTTACTATTGTTTTAGTTTAATTTTTGAAAAGCCAAAGAGAATTAAATCTATTCGTTTCACAGCTTTCTGAGAGTCTGATCAAACCTGGGAAGGACCTTGAATAAGAACTGTGTAGTCATTAGTTATAATTATGTGTTCCTTATATTACAGTTGTCTTTTAATCCATTTTCGTATTAAAGTTAGTTTCACTAAAATTGTCTGTCAATAAATATCACATTGTAGTTGTCAGTTAATGTCTCAATACATCTCTCCAGTCTGGTTAAAGATTTTGGATTTGTTTACTCTTCTAAAAACAGAGATTATTCCCTAACTTAGCTATTCTTCATACCCAATTTAACTTTATCAGTTTTAAATTTTTTTTAATGTTAGTTTCCAGCTCTATTAAGAGTTGTAAATGTGTACAGCTTCTAGAAATTCAAGATACTATACCTTTGTCTCATAACCATTTGGGAGTTGACATATGAACTCCCATGGATACTAAAAGGCTTTGCAACCATAACTATTTCGCCTATAGAAGTGTCCTCCTTCCCAACTAACCAATTCCTCCAGATAGAAGTAACGAATAGGGAAGGCTCCTGTGTAACTAGTCCTATTTGAATTAAGCATTCATTTCAGTTGCAGGCTCTTAATCAATCCATCAGGAAGAATCTCTTCTTTCAGAGGAATGTAGCTTTTCAGTTTTGGTATCTGAACTGAGAACTATCTGAATTGAACACACTTTTCTCTAGGATTTTGCTACAAATGAAGCCTGGAACACTGTCCAGTATTAGCACTGTTTGTAATAAAAATCAAAGCTGTATATGTTCCATTTGGATTGTGAATTCTAACTGTCATGTGCACCCAATTCAATGACATGATCACTTGTATCACTGCGCTGATAATTATATTAGTATCCATTTTGTAAGATGATCCACCTTTTAGTACTCCCCAAATTTCCATTATTTGCTACAAGCTGCAATCACCTCTTAAAGATCATATAGTAGCATAGCATGGCTAAAGGAAAGGTAGTGAACGCATTCAGGCAGCTTCTCAATATTTTTCTTTTGTAATTGGTAGATACAGTCAGATTGTCCAACAAGTTTATCAGGATTTTGATGAGGCTTTCATATACTACTTGGTTTGAGAATCCACTGACATGGCAACTTGTATGATTGCACCATGTGTATTTTTGCTTAGATACGACTGCTAGAAATCCAGGGAGTATCCAAGGGACAACAAATTAGAACTGGCACAATTCTAATCTGTTATATGTGGAGATCATTTATGCTATTAGTGACATTACTTGCAAATAGCAATAAGAGTGCATTGATAAGAAGACAAGGAACAATAAGTTTAGAAAGAACTAACTACCCCATTCGTTGACTTAGACACAAAGATCAGGACTGAATTATCAAAATTATATCATTTGCTTAGTTCTTTGCAAGTCTGTGAGAACAAATGCAAAACAGAGTACATTGAAATGTACTATTAACTGAGTCATATACATGCCATAGATATTATTATAATATGATAATTTAAATGTGCAAATGAGACAACATTGATAGGCCAAGTTGACTATCAACTCTCATTGACGATGTGTTAGGGTATACTCTTAATGTTTTTAGGGTGATGTGATAATGAGGAAAAAAAATGGTGGAAATTTGATTCCCTGGTTCTAGAACCAGAGCTTGTGGTTTGGACCTAAGATGTTTGAAAGAAGAGCACAATAGTTTAAAACAAAATCTGCTTCTGTAAATAATGGTGCTCTGCAAATCCAAAAATATGAGTTGATCTATACTCTATACATATCTTATTTTTAGACGGATCAAAAAAAATAATCTTATTTTTAGGGGCAATAAGCAGTCTACATGTCCTCTTGTCCATCAGTATATTTGACTTTCCTTTGACCTGCTACTGGGAAGTTTAATGACCACTTAGGAGATCTTATCTCAAACTTACTACCGTTGTCATACCTTCTTTGCTTTTCTGAAAAAGATCACCAAAGGATTCTAATTGTTTTTTATTGATTTTGTTGTGGGTTTGCTTGAGTACATCATTTAGAAGGGTTTTTTTTGTGCCTACAGTTTTTATAACAAGCCTCAGAAAAGTTGATATGATTATTGTTGTATAAAGTGATGGTGCACTCATTTATTAAAACATTTATATACAGGCATATGCGGATCTGTTGCATTTTCATTGGCCTAAAATGCCATCGTTTATATTGTCATTGATTGTCCAATGATTTACTGCCAGGATCTTTCTCATTTGTAAAAATGTGTTTCATTTTAGCTTTCTTATAATTGGGACCATAAGTAATTAACTAGTATAATGCATGACTCCCTATTACTGTCATACAAATTGTGAAAAGTTCGCTTCCCCAAGGTTCTTATGAGAACTTCTGTTTCAATTCTATATTTGCAAAAATCTTTCTTTTTAACAAGATAACTTGAAGCATATAAGTTTAGAAAGGTTTCTTTTTAAGAGGCTCTCAGTTGCTGAACAGAGCAGGAATTTAATAAGTCTTAGTTCCCAATTTTCAATCCATAAATCAAACTCAAACCCAAATTAAGTCAGACTACCCAGCTTACCATTAGATTTTTCTGATAAATCAATGAAGGTATTGGAAATCCTCTTGAGAATTTTTTTATCAATTTCTAAACTTCTGATGGACAGATCAATAAACTTGGAGAATTTAATATTAAACGTAATAATTATAGAAAATTTGTCTTCCAAAATTTATACATTTTGATATATACCTTTCCAAAACAATTTAGTCCAAAGAATGCTAAAAAATTCTTCATTATCATATATTTTTAAATCTTGGAGATTCTAATTTAAATCTACTAATTTGTCAAAAACAAATAAACCATAACCCTATGCAGTCTTAAGGGTCCAATTTGACCTAAAAATGTTTATACATTTCTACTCAGTTTTATTAATTTTTATTATTTCAATAATATATTAAGATTTGTTATATATTGCATTAATTGATGGAACATATCAATTTGAGTATCAATATTTAAATTAGAATGTTAATAATTGTTGAAGTTAACTTTTTTATATAAAAATCGATATGCAATTCAATCAATTTCTTTATCAACTCTCAAATATTTTGTCAAATAATATTTTGTATAGGTTCTATCTGTGGCAATAGTTAAAATTGTAAATCTTGTTTCAATTTAAGTTTTGGAATACATTTTAGCTTGATTTCTTTCCAAAATTTAGTAAATATATGTCAAATTAATTGCTAAGGATTCTATCAAATATTCATTAAATGCTAATGTTTCATTTTCAGTTTTAACATTTTAAAATAAGTTATACAAACCATCCACAATATTTGGTTTTAACAATGCCTCTAGTTTATATTTACTATTCAGTCTGTCACAATTCAATTACTGCATCTATAGCCTAACATAGCTACAACAACATCATTTGTGATACCATTCCTTTAAATTGTCATGGAGTAATAAGGAAACCTTCTAATTTTATTTAAATCCAAGAGAACAAGAAATCTTCCTCAGATAAAATAAACTAATGATAGTTTAATACTAAATAGATGATTGCCATAGGACTTCAAAGAAAATTTTATTCAATTAGGAGTATACATTTAAAGTAAAACAGTCAAAAAGATTTTGTCTAAACAACACATAACTTAATGAATCAATGCTTCCCTTAGTGAGTAGCAGTCGAAGAGTAACTATCTAGGAAATAAGGGCCCTAGAAAAGGCTACATAGCCACTTTTTACAGCTCTCATCAAAATTTAGACAAAATAATAGAACTACATATATTACACCTTGCTCCTATAGATACAAGTATGTAAGCAATCTGGGTAAATTAAAAAGGCTCATAGTATGCAAGTTTTTTGAAACGGGGTTGGTACTTTTTCCAAGGATTGGATAGACCAACTTGTGCTGACATTTAAAGAATTTAATTAAATCTAAAGATAAAAATAAAATTCAGTATATACTCGGAAGAGTTTTGAATGAACTTTTTATATCCTTGATATTGTATGGGTGTCAAATCCAATAATGAAGCTGAAGCATTGGTGCTTTGCAAGGCATTGTTGTATTGTGGAGCCCGATCAGACTCAGAGGCTTATTTTCCCCACTTTTGTCGACATGTTTTCCCCCCAAAATATTTAACAGGGGAATGCAAGGGGGGCAACACCCCCAAAGCAAAAATTCACCATTGTTTTAATAAGAAAATTGCTGCCAGTTTGTATATAAAAATTATGTTGTTAACAGTTAAAAATGCCCAGAAAAACAAACAGATTTGTTGCACATTTGGGAATTCAGTTAAAAATGCGCACATGGAAGTTGAAAAGTCGCGTGGGAATCAGTTTTGATTGCTGCAGGCATGTGAAACATGTTGAAAAAGTTGCAGATCATGGTTTTGTGTGACTATGTAAAACGCAGACAAAGCTTCAAGCACACGTAGCACTGTGCGGGTGAAAAACAAAGCAGTGGGAAATGTTGAAAACATTGCTGCAAGTTGCAGTAGTTGCTGCAAGTTGCAGTAGTTGCTGCAAGTTCATTGTAAATCAGTTGCTGTTCATTAAATAATAAAAGGAGACTCTATTGTTGGTGGACGTAGCCCAAATTGGGTGAACCATGTTAAAATTCGTGTTGTTTGTTTGCTGCAATTTATTTCTGTGAATTTAATTCCGCTGTGTATTTAATTGTAAATCTGCATTTAATTGATAAGTTCTTGCCTGCAATTCCTAACAGGCATGAAGTTAGTCAAATCTGTTAATTGTCAGCAGATGGAGATTGAGGGCAATTCTCTTATCATCATTAATGAGTTTTTAAGCAGTTAAAATCATTGCTAGTAGCTTCTAGGATGCGGTTTTTAAGCATTGCAACCAGGAAAAGAACAAGCTTGCTGATAGACTAGCAAATTTTGGAATTGATCAGTTTCCATTTATAGCAAAAATCAGCTATGATGTCAAAGAATGGCCTTTCAAAGATATATTTCAATGGTTCTCTCCTTGCTCATCCATACCTGCCTCCTCATTTTTTTTCACCTTCAAATTAAAGATTCAAGTTTCAGTGTGTGTGGATCATATTTAGTAGGCAGCCAAGCAGTGCATGCTTTTAATGGCTGCAAGTGAAGTTATGCTATGGGCATATTCATGCTGTCAGCTTATCTTCTGTGTAGTGACACATTTATATCTTTAAATTCTCTGCTTTGCTTTTGTATGTGGCCATTTGCATATTGTTGTTTTTGTTGAGTTTATGGTGAAGTGTAAAAATGAAGGGTACAAGCTGCAGAGATATTGCATCCAGGAAGCAATGTCTAATGCTTGTTTGCAGAAGGTTTTTCACATCGAGATGAAGCAATGCCTCAGAGATCAAGGAAGTGCTTGGTATAGAGAGGTTGGCTGTGACAGGGCTATTATGCTCAGTACTCAATATTTGCAGATTTTGAGATTAAAATAAGAGCTCAGTTGGATGATCCAATCACTTGTGCTTGGATCCTTCACTCCCTGTCCCCATCTTTACATGTTATGCAGGTCGATGATAGTTCTGATGGTGATTTTCTAGTCTCTCTCCAGATGTGGAAGTTCTAGAGCATCAGGTTGTTGCCACTGAGAATGGGTATGCTTCTATTGATCATAGTATAAATGTGGAAATATTTTGTGCGGATAAAGCCCTTTTGGTATATAATCTGTAGGTGATTCAACATGATAATTATCTGCATATTTCCAGTTTATTTACTCTTCAGCCCTTTCTCAGGAAGGGGTCTCTCATGCTTCTCAGAGTGAATTTGTGGAGCCTGGTGTTCAGATAGTTGACACTGACAATGAAGCAAGTGCAGCCCCAGATACCTTTTAGTTTCTGTTATCTCTGTTTTGTTCTCGTTTTGTTTGTGATCTTCACTTTTTGGGTCTCTCTCTCTATAGTTTCTATGGATTTCAGCCATTTTATAATCGTGCTTTCATTGGGAGTGGGCCCAATATTATCTAGAAAAAATAATTATTAACAAGCACACTTATATATTAGCTATAATTACACCAAAGGCATTCCCTCTAAAAGAAAGGGCTTGTGAAACTATAGAATCAATGGCTGATACATTATATAAAGGATGCATGACCATAAATTGAATCTTGATAGTGAAATTAGATTTTGACTTTCTGACCATATCTCCAAAGGTTGGCATGATTGTGCTTATAAAGGGTAAGCACATCTATCAAAAAAATAAAATAAACACATATCTAGGTTTTTCCCCACAAAGTGGCTGACAACAATCATAGGGTCCTCAAAAAATTTGAAGTAGTCAATTCAGACTATGTTAATATTTCCATATTTGTCTACATTGCCATAACCATTGTTTGTCATAACATCTATCAATCTGGTCAATCAAATCTGATGTCTTCTTTGCCACCCAAATAGCTACCTTAAAATTCTCTTTATATGGACACCTGTACA
>VDFB02000003.1:304682397-304814527 GCA_007258455.2 Sequoia sempervirens
TGTGACCAAGTCCCACCTTTTGGAGCCCACCTTTTATCCTCTAGATCCTCCTAGGAATGTGATTTTTTAATTCACATTTATATCCCCAACCACCTTTCCTTTTCCCATGTAGACTTTTGAGGAATTCCAAAATTCCTCAAATGCCCCTTCACTCCCCACTTGGGGACAAGAGGAAATCCCCTTTTGTGGAAATCTTCTCACTCCCTAAAGGTGCATGTCTTTTTCCACCTCATGTACCCTTATTGACCAACTCATCTCCATCTCATATCCCCTTGGCCCACTTCACCCTCACATGTCGAGATGTGAGGGGCTTGTGGAGTTCTCAACCCAAGATAGCCCTTCATCTTGGCCTTGTTGGAGCAATCTTGACCGTTGAATTCTCTAGAGAATTCAAATTCTTCTATAAATACCCCCTCCTCAAGGGCATTTTCAACACTTTCATTTGGAGCAACCTTATGCTGCCAATTTGCCTTCTCAACACTTTGCATTTTCATAATAACATGTTGCTAATTTGCATTCTCAATCCTTTGCCATCATCTAGCTACCCATCTTAATCATCTTGCACATTCAATCTTGCATTTAGTCATTCAAGCAATCATCTAAGGAGCACACAAATCATTACAAGCAAGGGCCAATCAAAGAGACATCAACAACAAGGAAGGTGAAATCGTTTGTGTCTTATTCTGTCCATTTTCCTTATTGTTTATCACTCTTTTGGCTAATCTTGAGGTGTCTTTGGTATTTTATCATTTGCATTTCTTAGTTATTTTGCACATTTAGAGCAGGATAAATTCCAAGGTATACACTCTCCCACCGTCTCTCTAACCCTCTCCGACCCTCTCCCACTCTCAAATAATTGTCTCCCACACTCTTCCACTCTCCCACCCCTATCCCACTCTCTCCCACCCCTATCCCACTCCCTCAAGCCCTCTCTCCAACTCTCTCCAACTCTCTCCCACACTCTCCAACCAACTCCAACCCTATCTCCTACTCACCCACTCTCTCCAACCCTGTCTCCCACACTCTCCCTCCCTATCTCCCACTCTGGCCACTCTCTCCCATGCTCTACCACCCTAAACCCCTCTCCCACTCCCACCCTCTCTCTCCCATAGGCATACATACATACATGACACACCAATATACATATACATACAAACATATGAACAAACATTCAAAAAACTGGCATTTAACTAAAGGAATAAATAACGCGAGCGCATTATTTGTTGCTAGAAATGCCCCTAAAGAGGGAAAATGTCAAAGTAAAACATAACGCCAGCCAAGCAAGCATAACGAGAACGCTTATAACGCTGAATATGCTATATTTTCTCATTGGAAACTCTCGAGCCTTTAGCTTTGTATTTTGCCTTGGAATACCAACCCAAAGGCTTGGAGGGCATTCCCAAAGACCAGAGACGTGTTTTTCCAAATTCAACAAATTTTCACATAATCGGGTTCGTGCTCACTCATCAAGATTGCATCTGGTTCAATATCAAGAAAATCAAAGACATGGGTAATGTTAGGTTCTTTATTAGCTTTCCAACAATGTAATTTTTTTCACTTTCTAACAATGTTAAGCCTTTCATCCATAATTTCTTTTGTTTGTATGTCCGTTTTTCTTCAAAAAGCAGTGTTTGGTATTTTTTCGCTATAAATTAACTGTTCATCAAAATTTGAAATAAATTACATTTTAGAAACTAGACTCCATTCTACAATTTTAAATTTTTTTTTTTTTAAAAAATCTATTAGTTTCAAAAAAATTTAGGGGGAGCACGGCCAAAATTCTGCTTTTTAGGAAGTGCCCACTTAGAAAATTAATAAAAAATCAAATATTCATTAAAAAATTATCAGAAAATATTCAATACTTACTACATACTGTTATCTAACTTCTGACCAGAGTGATTTTAAAAATACTACAAAAAAGTCCACCGTGCTCGGGTCACACAAGAGTTGCTATGTTATGTTTTTTTGACAGAAACAACAACAATTTGTGTGTGTCCCTCTTTTGAACCCCTTAATCTCAACCATTTTCAAAATAAATTAGTAGTTTAGAAAGTAGACTCGGAGCATTGCGGTCCTTGTTTTTGTTCCATCAAATTTTTTTGAGTGTAGCTATCCTCAATTTCACGTCCAAGGTCAGTATTTCCTGATTTCAGAAAAAAAAAGTGGCCACTTAAGCCCCTTTTTTGGGAACCATCTTGGTGCACTTACCCCTAAGAAATATAGTACACATCCATGACCATCCATAAATTTTTATCCAAACCTTTCTACAAGCCTTATTCATCTCTAAATAAATAGTTACCTCATTATCAAGATATATCATTCCTAATCTATGTTGTTCTTGGGACACATCATTGCAAAATCAATGAGGCTATTATCATTAATTAATCTTTATTTATTAGCTCAAGGGAAACATATTGTTTATTATTGTTCTTATTATATGCTTTATTTTTTGCATGTATTCTTATTTTTTATGCATTTGTGTTGGTCCTTCCAAGGTATTTTGCAATAACAACATCATGGTATTTCATATCATGGTGTCATATACCATATACCTACTTGTGAATTTTTCTCTTGGGTTAGTCCTATAACACATAGTAATGACATCATCATGATTTTCTATATCATGATGCATCCTTTCATATGCTATAATAAACACTAGGTGGCTCAAAATATAATAATAACCATATGTAGTATTCATATCGTATACCTTAATAATTAAAGTCATTCATTCTCCATTTATCCATTCCACCCAAAACTTTATCATATCTATTTCATCATCTACAAATAGTTCATCAAAATTAACTAACCAATGACCTTTATTCATACATCATTATCATTCATATTTTGCATAGCTATTCCTTCCATTCATCACTAGCACCCATATATCAACTAACTCTATATATACTAGCATCCATCTATAAACTAACTATGTATGCTATCACTAATCATTTCACCCATCATTAACACCAAAACCCATATATCTTATCCATTCATCCCTAACCATCTTATCTCTACTTCATCCATTTTGATAACACACCCATGTTCTTCAAATCCACCTATCTTGTCAAAGGGGGCATCTCTAAACTAGATCATCCAAAATAAAAATCAATATCTCATCCAAGAATTGAAGTATCAAATTTGATCTTAATTACAGTCCACTATAAGCATCATTCAACATCCAATTCGCCCGATCAATCAAATTTAATCAATTTCAATCTAAATTCAAATTGTCAACTAATCCTAAAATAAAAATCTCAACGCCCAAGGCATGCCATTGTAGAAGTTGAAAAACCAACTTCACAGTCCCCAAGAATCACCTGCAAGCAATCACCTATCACATGCAATAGATATTCAAAACAAAAAAGAAAGATGTTCTATAAACCCTTAGAGCAAATTTGTGAAAACAAAAATTAGCATAATGATTATTGAAAGTAATTGTTTTACAAATAATACAAAAGCCTTCAAAAAGACAATAATGCAAAACCCTAATCTTATCTTGAGCAAAAAGACAACTCAATAAGATAAGGATAATAATTAACTTAGGAAATAAAATATGCCTAAGTAAACTTATGCTATTAAAGTGTAATTAAATAATTAATTACACCAACACCCCCCCATAAGTGAAACTTAGGGAGAAGCAAATTATTATGCAAAGATGAGTCCCGACAACAAGGCCTGATCAGGTACTCATTTACAAAAGCAATGCAAACTAAATCAAACAGGGTAAAGGAGAAAACCACATGGGAACAAAACTCCTCCCCAAAATAGAATGCAATAAACTAAGTGATGAAATATGGAGGACTCCATAAGACCCCCCAAGGACACCATCCATCACAAAGATACATGAAAGAACCTCCCCAGAAGAGAGGAAGAAAGAGACCACAGATCCCCCCCATAATGAAGTAGCTCCAAAAGAACTGAAGAAACTGCATCTCCTGAAAGAAGTGAGAGGGAAGAGGCCGAAATAATGCAATCTCTGAAGGTGAAGTAGGTGTAGCCCAAGATGTCTCCATAGAAGTAGGTGTGACCTCAACCAATGAAGAAGTCAAAGTAGGTGAAGACTCAATAGAAGCCTCCAGAGATGGATGATCAACAGGATCCTATTGCACTGAAATAGAAGAAGCCACATCGGTAGCCACAACAATAGCAACAGGAGGGAGAGGAGATGGAATGGAAGGCTCGAGAACAGGATCCAAAGTGAGAACACCAATGTTCAAGAAGCCAAATCTCTCCTTAGGATGATGATGCACACTAGAAGTGTGAGGAACAGCTGTAGGAACAAAAGCACTATCAGTAGCAAAATCGGTGAAGGAATACAACTGAGATGAGTGATCCACTATCCCAGTAGCAATAACTACTCTACTCTCCAAGTCTCTGATGATAACCGAATCAGGTGTGAACTCCACAGATCTCCCAGTGCCTCCATGTGTGATTTGATAAATGGAAAGAAGGTTTTTTGTCAAGTGAGAGACACACAAGACATCCTGAAAGGAGTGGTCCCTAAAATGAATAGACCCCTTCACTGTAACACTCATGTAAGTGTTGTTTCCCATCAAAATGGGAGACATAGTGCAAGGCTCAAAGGAAGTGAACATAGTCTGTGGAGATGCCATATGATGAGATGCTCTTGAATCTAAAAGCCATCTCCTTGATCCAATACCTGAAGAAGCACAAAGAGCATGTCCCTTCATATCTAATGAAGTATGTAAACCAGCTATGCCCCTGTCATGCTGCTCTAAAGAAGAAGAATGAGGAGAAGAAGACGATGCAGACATCCTAGAAGGAAAATCAATCTGATGTTTCTGAAGAAGATGTTTCAGCTCATCAATGTCCTTCTTGTAACAATTATGTTCTGCATGTCCTTCCATCTTGCAATATGCACATGTAGTCTTCTCCTTCCTAAATGATTTCCCCTTAGAAGAGGAGGATGAATATGAGGACTCCTTCTGCTGCTCATGAGGTTTGGAATCCTTTTTTTTTTGTTTCTTTCCTTTGCCTGTAGAAGCCTTCTGATCTCTGGGCTCCTGTGATGCAATAAGTGCCTGTGATGAGGAAGAAGTTTTTATCGTGCCCATGCTAGCTAACTTAGCTTGCTCTCGAGTGAGAGATGAAGCAAAGTCATCAAGAGATGGCATAGTGAATCTCGTACCAAGTGCATCCATAGTGGTATAAAAGGTAGATACAAAAACTGAATAATTTGGTCCAAGCTTAGAAAGAATGGACAATATCAACTGAGAGTCTTCTTTCTGAACACCACACTGTGACAACTGTAATCTAAGAGACTTGATTTTGGTGAAAAACTCTTGGATGCTGTCAAAATCCATAGGATTTAAGCCAATAAGCTCATTCTCTAACTAAAACCCTCTCATAGTATCCTACTTCCCAAATGAAGACTCTAAAGTAGTCGAGATCTCATTGGGTGTAGTGCAAGACTCAATGTGAAAAATAAGGTCAGATGAAAGAGATAGAAATAAAGTACCATAAGCTTCATCACATCTATTAAACCACTTTCTCTTTTCAGTAGCACCTGTAGGTTCAATTTATGTACCCATGGTTACCTTATACAACCCTTTATGTTTCAAATGAATATCCATTTGTTTTTTCCAACCAAAGTAGTTGAATGGAGTAAGGGGTGCAATATTATGTGAATCCATGACATAAAGTAGCAATATATACTCTCAAAAGAAAAAAACAATGCTCGCTAATCTCAAAAAAATAGCCTAATTGCATGCTTCCCAAGAAAATGACTGAAAAGGTAAAGGCTGAGATCAAACAAGAATATTAGATACTTGGTAAAAAAATCTGAAAAAACAGGTCTGAGATCTGTGTAGAGCATTGAACCAACTTTCCAACGCCTATTTGTTTTCGAAAAACGGAGCTAGGACGCAAAAGTTATGCCTCCCGGAGTGAAAACAACAACTTCTGGCTTTGACAGGCGAAAAAAGAATCAAAATGGAAAAATCAGAAAAAAATACCTCCACCACTGGAAAGAGCGTCGAACCAGCTTTTCGATGATATCTCGTTTGTAAAAAAATGACGCTATATGCCCAAGTTATAGCCAATTCTATGAAAATTGCTCTGATTCGCCCAATAAAGCCTTTTGCAACCCTTAGGGGCTAAAAAAATAAGGCCCCTGGTCGCTTGGGCGGACCAGGGGCCTGCGGCGGAGCCCCTGGTCGCCAATATGACCTTGGGCTGGGTTGGCGAGGGGCCGGGGGCTGGTGCTAGCTCCCGGTCGCCGACGAGATTGGCTGCGGGGGTTTTAAGCCCTCAGGGCTACAAACCGGTTAAGCAGCGCTGAGGGCGGCGGTGGGGAAATCCGCTGCTAGGGGTGGCGGATGGGAGGCTGCTTGGCGGTGAAGCGGTGGCAGACTTTTTTTCAACTGGCCGCGTAAAACTTTCCAATGTTTTTTGATTTTTTTTTTTTTAAAATGATTTTTTTGCATTTCTTGCCTCGGTTTACGTGCTGGGGAGGATGTACGACCTTTGGGTAAATTTTTTTGCCTTGGCCCAAAAATGCAAAAATGCCTATTTGGCCCAAAAATGCACAAAAAAATTGCGTACCCCCAGATCCACAAAAAATTAGCCTGGCTTCAAACCCTTGCACAGAAAAAGACGCTGTGAGAGAATATCTTCAGATCATGAACATGCAGCAACAGGTCTGGAGCTTTGATACCATGCAGAAGTTGAAAAACCAACTTCACAGTCCCCAAGAATCACCTGCAAGCAATCACCTATCACATGCAACATATATTCAAAACAAAAAAGAAAGATGTTCTATAAACCCTCAGAGCAAATTTGTGCAAGCAAAAATCAGCATAATGATTATTGAAAGTAATTGTTTTACACATAATACAAAAGCCTTCAAAAAGGCAATAATGCAAAACCCTAATCTTATCTTGAGCAAAAAGACAACTCAATAAGATAAGGATAATAATTAACTTAGGAAATAAAATATCCCTAAGTAAACTTATGCTAAAGTGTAATTAAATAATTAATTACACCAATAGTTATCTCATCCCACGAAGTTCATATATCTACTTTCTTTGAAATATTATTTTACAATTACCATTTAAAAGAGGAAAAAATATAGAAACTTAATTCCTACCACCTTCTAATGTCACACCTAACATCACATCCTAATACCATGTCAATATTTCCTCATTATCATGCTAAATTTACTTTTTGTTAACCACCACTAACTCATTAAATAATACATATTATTTATTTAATTAAGCTAATTCTAATTCATTTGTTCCAAAATAAATAAATATTTATCTATTTTTAATTATTATCCTCAAATAATTAAAAATCTAATTATCCACTCATATTTCATCATAACTTGCCCACGATTCTCTCCTATTTTTAGTCAATATACAACTAATTAGTCAAAATAAATAAATAAATAAAACTAATTACCCTTACTTATTTTAGATCCCACTAAGGAGTCTTCATAACTCCTTTTGAATATTTTATCCTATTTTAAATATCCACTCACTCTCAATCAATTTTCATTGTTTATCCAAGACCAAATCTTCACCAATCACATCTTTATTCAAACATCTATAAATTCAACCCAATCTTTCATAAAAAAAAATCCATGATCTTTAGAGCTTGACAAGTACATGCTTTAGAAAATCTCAAATACATCCTTGAGTAACCACATTCATTTCATTTCAAGGAATCAACTTTATTGAAGAGCACTTGTGTTGGTAAGATTATCTTGCATTTATTTTATATGTTTGATTTATAATAGAGGGTTTAATACTATTTTGTTCTCTTTGTATTTATTTCTAAATTTTGGATATACATATACAAAGATTTTTTTTTTTGAGAGGGTTGGAAACTATTTGATTTGTGCAATTTTAGACTTGTGTCTTTTCATTTTTATGCTAGTTTTTGAGTTTTTTAAATATGAGCTATGTTGTTGTGATGCTTCTTTTTGGTTTGTCTAAATATTGATGAATTCCAACAAGTTATTTATGAAATATTTGTTGAATTAGAGCTTATAAAGGTTATATTCACATTATTTGCACGTGTATGGTAGTAATTTACATTACTCTTCATGATTGATTGTCCTTGGACTCCAACACCTTATGTGTCCATGGTGTTGTGAATGATTCCCAAGAAATACTAGTTTTACACAAGGGATTTATTACTTCAAAGGGTTAGATTTGTTGTCTACACAAAAAAACTCATTCCTTCTCTATAACCTTGTTTCTATTACATTTTGTAGCACATTATTAGATTAGGATTAGAACTAGGGTTATACTTATCATTTGAAATTGAAATAAATTATTTTACAGATTGCACATCTTAATTCTTATTGATGTAAAAAAATTACTTGTTAACAAGTGCAATGAGCTATCCCTAATTAATTTTTTTAAAGGCCAAATTAGAAGATATTTCTTTTCTTGCACATTAAGAAAATAATTTTAATTTAACTACTAGCATCATACCATAGACACCTTGAATTGGAATATTTTCACATGATCAAGTTAAGTTATCTTACATGGCTATGAACTAGTCATATAGACCTTGGGGAACTTAATTTTATTTTAGGAGATCAAATTCCTTTAAGGAGAGGTGAAATTATTTTGTAATTTACCTAAGTTGATGAGTTTTTCAAACCACCCATCAATAGGCTCCTTCACAACTGGGCTACCTTAGTTTCTTTTGGTTTTGGTGGCTCCTTTGAAACCTAACATTGTTCTATCATGTTGGATCCTTCATAGTCACACATTTTCTTATGTTATGTTAGGTCCTTCACAACCCCAAAAATATCCTATTATATTAAAGTGATATGCTCATGATCCTAGACTTATCTTTTTACTTTTATGCATTTTTTTTTATATTGTTAATAGTCATTTATGTGTATTTCAAAGTGTTATTAGATTTTAATCATGAAAATTTGTGATTACATTGTTTAAAGATGAAATCACTACAAGGAGAACATGAAAATTAACATCCATATCTATGTCCTTTTTATATTTTATTAGTATTTTCTTTCATGTTGATTACATGATTACTTTGACATGCATGATTTAGAAAATCTCACATGCAAGTCATAATGGAGGTAAAATATTGTTGGTGTAAATAGAAACATTATCTATCTAGTTAGCTATTAGTCTACCTAGGAGAGTCATATTCACACTAGTTAAGTCTCCACTTAGGGACTTTTACCATTTTTTCTCACTTCATATGGTTGAGACATGTGCCATCATCACTTGAGACACCTATTACATGCATACTTTACACTTGCTCACACACTTATCAAGTGAACTCACAAATGTTGCACATTTGGAGGATTAGTTAGTTGTTCAGTCCTACCTTCCTATCTCATCTACCTTGCTTATATATGCAAGGTTTCTCATTATATTATACTCTTCATGTTATATGATAGATATCCTATTGTGCTTATCATTTCACTTGTGGAAGGTTATCAATTTGAGCTCTCTAATCTTGGCATTCTCCAACAAATATAAGGGTTAGCACTTTTCCCATTCATTTTGGACTTAATTTGGCACTTTATCCCTAGTGAATTAGTCTTGTGTGCAATTTACATATTTTTGTGTAAAATTTAGCATTTTTTACTCAAGCCTTGACTGAAATTGAGTCAATGCATTCCAAGGATTCAAATCTAATTTACATATCTTTTATCTCCTATCTTAGGTCAAACCTATAATTGTGGTTTTAAACTTGGTTTAGAACCATGTGTAATTTTGACCCTTGAATTTCCAAAATTAAAATGTAAACATAGGCCCAAGTTAATTAGTCCCAACCAACCATTACCCTTCAACTTGAGCTCAAAATACTTAAAATTGCACATTGGGGCAATGTATAGAGGAAAAATCCTTCATTAATTTGATAATATAAAATTGTTAATACATCATCATTACAAGGTACTTAACAACATCACAATTTTACACTCATAAGAAAAAATATAGGCTTTATATGTTTCTTGGCGTGTGTGTAAAATTGTGCCAAATTGCTAAATTGATCTAAGGGTTTGATTAAGGAAAAATATGGGAAGGCAGTAGGCCATCTCTCCCAACATAAAAAAACTCTAGATCAATGCTCATTGATATCAACCTATTTATAATATTGTAGGTACACACATTTATGAGGAGACCTAATAGCTAGTTCAAGGCTATAATCTCTAAACTTAGAAAAACATGTATAATTTAAAATTGCACACACAAGGATTAGAACCACAAGTGCAAGATTAACATATATCAAAGAAGAATTAATTTCATGGTTTATCAATATGTGATTAATGTAGAACTATCTAATAACAAAATGCTAAGATGAATAAAAAGACACAACCTTGTTTTGTTAGCAAGTAAATTAGTCATTATGATATTTATCTAACTCGCACAAAGGTTTGTGATATGTACCTTTAATTGCAGTATATATCACCATATAATGGGTAATTTTACTCTATATTTGAGAGGGAAAATTTGTTTGTATGATGGGATTATTTTGTTTTTTAGTACTTTTGATCTAAAAGTACCAAAATGACATAAAAATAAAAAGATTGAATGAAAAGGAAAATAGGAGAATCTTAGTAATCATGTATTAGTTAATAATTAATTAATCATTAATTAATTATTAGTCGATAATTTATTCTCATGAGGAGAATGTTGGAGTAATCATGCATTAGTTAATAATTAATTAATCATTAGTCTAATTTATTCTCATGAACTTAAGCTAAACTTAGGAGTGATTTACTATGTTAACTAAATGAACTATTATTAGACCATTTTGTCTCATTGCATGAGATGTTGACACTTGTCATGATCTAATCCCTTTCTCATTTAGGGTTGCTCCTATATAGCACTCAAACCTCATTGTATTATCATGCCTTTGATAGAACTCTCAACCTTTGAGGACTTTTATTTTCCTTGAAGATTCTTGAGGTTCATTGTTGTAGTTTTTTCTTATTGAGGAATATAACAATTTTTTGTTTGCAAATATCTTGCATGGAAGGTGTCTTTGTTTGTTGTTTGATCCTATGGCTTGTGTTTTTCACAATTCTAACATGGTATCAGAGCCTTGATTCAACGAACCCTTTCTCGATTTATGGGGTTTTTTCTTCAACAAGGGTTATAGGCATTAGATTTGGAATCGCCTTTGAATTTTTTGCAAATTTTGGAGGCAGCTGAAATTTTGGTACAACTGGAACCAAAATAGAGTCTTCCATTGGATTTAAAGCTGTTGAGAAAGTCAGTTTTGCCTTTCGTTTGGCCTGATTTGGATTCCTGAGGTCAAATTTGCAAGGGTTTGAAGCAATTTCTTTTTCTTCCAAATTCAAAGGGTAGTTGCAATTTCAGAGCATTTTGGCACAAAAAGGACTTCACAGTTGGATTCAAGAGGCTGATTCAACAAATTTTGACTATAAATTTTTCCATTTTTGCTATAGGAGTCTTAGGGGAATTTTTTTATTAGGGGCTTGGTACAACCACTGTACCGTTTGCTAATACAATTTTTTTTTAAAGTAATAAAAAAGTGCATATTTTTTAAAGTGTTGCACTTTATTATAAGCGTTGCACTTATTATAAGCGTTGGGCGCTTATTCATGATTACTAATCTTTTTTATTTTCTTTTTCGGCGACACATTTTCTAAAATTCAATGACAAAAACTTTTTCTTGACGACTGTGCATTTTCTAACCATGGAATCTTCATGCATATTCTAGCATGGTACTTGAAATATTTTAGTGACATGTTTTTTCCTAGGGGCTAGATTTTTTTTGGTAACCAAGGAATATTCCCAAAATATGTTGCTGATGTCAACATGGTGTCATGCTGACATTAGCGGTACAGACTGCCCAATGGCCCCTTCTAACCCTCCTTGTGCCCTAAAGGAGGTATTTTTTCTTTTGGCCATAACTTGGGTGTACTATATTGGTTTTTGGAAAATGAGATATCAAAAAGCTAGTTCCATCAACCTAGTGGTGTGGGTCTCATTACTATTTTTTGCTTCTGGTGCATTTTATAGCCTATTGAAGTCAAAGGTGTTGTTTTCAATCCCAAGCTCATAAATTTTAACCCGTTTCTTTATTTTTCATGATTCCAATAGCGTTGGACAGTTTTTAAGAACTCTTCATATCCATCCATGCACTTTTTCCATATTTCTCTCCAAGTATATTTTATTCATTTTTTTGGTGTTTTCGCACTCTAGTGAATTACTTGGATGTCTTAGCTCCTGAAAACTTTCCGTTTGTGTGTTTGTGTGGGATGACTCATTTTTGGATGTTATATATGTATTTCTAGTATTTTTTCCTTTTTGGGCATTGCAAAAATCTTTTTCATGCATGTTCTCTTTTGTAGACACAATGAGATAAAGTGTCATTCAAGTGTATACTTTTTGAGGATTTTGCACATCCTATTGTGCCTTTTGTACTCGCACTATGATATAAAGTGCCATGGGGGGTTGATGTTTACCTTTGGTTTTCCATCACACCTTTGTCAAGTGAGTGTCCCTTCCACGACAACAGTGAATCCTAGTGATTCTTGCCTCATGCGTGTGTGCCTTAGTTTGCACACCCTTTTATTTGCAGGTTGTTTCTCCTACATGCAATTCTTGGTTTCACACAGTTTTAGTGTACTTGCCTTGGCTCTCCCTTTTTAACATTATGGGGGGTTTCTACTATTGGTGCTAATGCTTCCTTGGTTTCACATTTGGAGTGATATATGTATTTTGTTCTTGTTACTATGTACTTTCAAATGCAACGTACAACAACAACTAGTTACAAGCATTTAAGTGAGATGGATCATTTACCATATGGACACTCTTGCATTCCTATTTTTGGAGGTTCTTCATTTCAACACTATATTAGTCATCATTCGACAACAATCTACAACTTCTACGTGCTCTAGTGATGTTCTACATGTTCCTCTTTTTTAGGGCATTGCTTCTTTTGGAGGCTTCTTAGTCCTTCACCTTAATTTGGAGGCTTTTTTAGTCCTTCATTCACCTTTCTCTCTTTTGGAGAGGAGTTTTTCCCATGTGGTTTTCTCCTTTTCTCTAGTTTTGAGAGATATTTTGTTTACCAGGACCCATCATGCATTCTCTTTTTAGGGTTTTTAGCTACTCCCTAATTTCATCTTAAGGGGGGTTTTAGAGTAATCATGCATTAGATAATAATTAATTAATTATTAGTCTAATTTATTCTCATGCACTTAAGCTAAAACTAGGAGTGATTTACTATGTTAACTAAATGAGATATTATTAGATCATTCTGTCTCATTGCATGAGATGTCGACACTTGTCATGATCTAACCCCTTTCTCATTTAGGGTTGCTCCTCTATAGCACTCAACTCTCATTGTATTATCGTGCCTTTGATAGAACTCTCAACCTTTGAGGAATTTTGTTTTCCTTGAAGTTTCTTGAGGTTCATTGTTGTATCTTTTTCTTGTTGAGGAATATAGCAATTCTTTGTTTGTAGATCTCTTACGTGGAAGGTGTCTTTGTTCATTGTTTGATCCTGTGGCTCATGTTTTTCATAATTCTAATAGAGAAAACATGGGGCAGGGGGCCTATCTTGATTGACTAAAGCATCCTTTTGCAAGCAAGAGGTCACGAGGTCTAGTCTCCCCTCGTCCCTATGGCACCAGAGGGTGTGTCATGCTAGCATCACCAGTCATGTGAAATTTTTTTACTAGGCACACTGCAATTTATAGGGGGTTGCAATTTATTGGGGGGCTACTTGATTCCTGCAGTCTAAAAAAAGAGAGGAGAAAACCTACAAGAAGTAAAATTAGAGAACCATCAAGGTTCCTTAGAAGCATAAAAAAGTGAAAGGATATTTGTATAATAAAATAAAATAACATAGTTTAATTCCACCTATAACATTATTAAATGGATTAAAGCTTAACCAATTACATTTGCATGAAAGTACTAGGAAAATATAAAATATTTTGAATTTAATTCAGGAACAACACATATCAATGAAGAGTAGATAAGACACAAGCTCCGAACATTCTTCTTATTTATCTAAAACCTAAGTACAAAGTCTCAATCTCCCTTCCCTGTACAATGTTGTGTCAAAATGGAAAAAGTCCTTTACAATATTTTTTCCCCCAAATAACCATAATATGATTATGAAAATATGATATTAACATTTTATAAATTTGTAGATCTTTTAAGTCATTTGAAATATTCATATTAAGACATTATAAAGTTGGTGGAAATAAAGTTGGTGGGATATTAAAATACTATTCTTGAGTTGAAACTTGACATATATATGATGGTCACAAACACTTCTTAAAAATGGATTCCATTAATGATGTCCCTAGTACATTATAAAGTAGTTGATTTCTCTATAGTTGTTTTGTCCTAAACCTTCTTTTCCACATTCCTCTCAAGTGCCACATGATCAAGTAACTTTGGTATTTAATGATATTACATTTCTTTGAGAATTTAGATAAACAATTCATATGTATGGTCTATAGATGAAAATTCTTTTGAGTTATTTTGTCAAACATTCATGGGTATTATTGTAGATCTTGAAGCATTTTGTCAAATAGTTTGCATGTATGTTTACAAATCATTTACAATATTGGATAAAAATCCACTCTTAATTATGATTTGATAAATGTTCAAGTTCTATTCAAAAGCTCCAATAGTAGTAAAATCCATGAGGGTATTGATAAAATTTATTAATTTGGTTTTATAACTAGCAATTGCATTTGCTTAACAATTTCCACAAAATTTTCAACTTATCCAATTTGTGTATATCTTTCATATGCATACATTCTACATTTATGTCTACTATGATAACTATAGTTGTAGAAATTGATAAAAAAAACTTTTCTTTTATGTTTTGAAGGATGTGTATACCTTGGTCCCATTTCTCTATTTGAGCATAGGCAAGGAAGATATTGACAAAGACTACTTGTTTTGATTTTATACCCATCAATTGTCATTGCTTAAAATTTTCTAAGACCTTTTCAACAAATTCATTACCATATCTACAAGATCATATTTCTTTATGTCATTTAGTTAAAAATTCTATGGGTTGTAATCTATGATTTCATATTTTGCTAGTGTATACTAAGCAATCCACATGCTTTATCTAAGCATCTAGGTTTTGCATATAATTTTATCAGAGGAAATTATGAAATTTGATAAAATTCAGTTTAAATTATGTTTTAGTTGACATCCAACTCTATTGTAACATTCCTATCATTCGTATTTGACATAGGTTATGAGGATATTGACAAAGATATGGAATCTAGTTTAACATCTCTAGTTACATTTGCTTATTATTTTTGAAATCCTTTAAAATGTATCCCCTTCATGTTTTCGCTATGCATGTTCTAATGAATAGAGACATTTGCACATACTATACCAGTTGACTTAAAAACCTACATTCCTATAGATTACTCTTAAGAAATAATTTGACTTATACTTTAAGCATATGCATAGAGTTTTGATTTTGCAATAAATATTTACCAACTTTATGCAACCATGCATGACATCCTTTAAACCTCATTTTCTTAAGAAACTTTTGGGTTTCAGGCCCCAAAAATATACTATTATTTTTTTAGTCATGCACATTATATTAAAAAACCTAAAAGTATTGAAGTTTTTAGACTTTGAGGGTTTGAGTGCACATAACCAACTTCCATGTAGATTTCTTTAAGAGTTTTGATAACCTAAACATGATAGAAAAAATTATTGAATCCTTTAAATGTAAATGTAGGAAATATATTGTGTGGAATTTTTAATTGCCTTTGCACATTAAAAGCTTTGAACTTAAAAAAACTCAAATTAAATTTTGTTCTTTGCAAACCCAACAATTGTCATGGCCCCTTAAACACATTACTAGACTTCTTAGTAGAAGCAAGTCAAAATGGCACCATGAATACATTGTCAAGATTTCAAGTTAACATTTGAGCATTAGCTCTAGTTTTTGGCCTCCAAATTTGAGCACTCAATTTCTTCCATGTTTCTTGAAATTTCATTTCCATTTGCACTTCAAACTGTCAATGAGACATGTCAAAATATTTGATTGTTCAGTTGGTTAAATGCCTATTTGTCAATACAATGAAATTTTGAAACACATTTTTTGTGATTGTTCGCGGGCTAGGGAAAATGGAATGTTATTTTCAAGCACCTTCTTGCTAATTTTGATCATGTTCTATGTTGGAAAGAAGTTATGTTGGGGTTAGATTTTCATAATAATGTTGTGGTGGATTCTATGAGACATGCCATTTTTCTTTATATATGAAAAATTAGATGTTTGGGAGTGTTTTCAAAGAAGATTATTAATCAAGAAGCAATAATGCTTAAATTTTATTCTAATATAATTTTACATACTATCTTTTAGTGTTCTCAACTGCAAGGGGGTACCCAAAGAACAAGCGAAGGTCAACAAGAATTTGGATGAGATTAAATATCAAATTCTCTAGCTACATGAAAAAGATACTATGTGTTCCAAACAGATGCAATGTTTATTGAAGTTTAGAGTTTAAATCTACTATGTTGTTGTAAAATGTTTATTGTATTTTGGACAATTATTTAGTTCCAGATGGGCTATTAGCTATTTATTTTTTCTTGTATTATTCTAGCAACCTATTGGCCGCCCTTTTCTATGCAATCTCATTTGTTTTGTTTAAAAAA
Source organism: Sequoia sempervirens (assembly GCA_007258455.2). Classification (NCBI taxonomy): domain Eukaryota; kingdom Viridiplantae; phylum Streptophyta; class Pinopsida; order Cupressales; family Cupressaceae; genus Sequoia; species Sequoia sempervirens. The sequence continues at coordinate 304,699,028 of VDFB02000003.1, forward strand.
AAAATATTTCAAGGTAACATGCACTTTGTGGAAACTTGTGATCATGCATCAAAACCTCAAATACCTAAAAAAAGATTTCAAGGTAATGTGCACTTTGTGGAAACTTCTGATCATGCATCAAAACCTCAAATACCTAAAAAAAGTTTTCAAGGTAACATGCACTTTGTGAAAACATGTGATCGTGCATCAAAACCTCAAATACCTTGAAAACATCCCTTTTAGTATGTTGTAGATTTTATGTGTCTTCTTATAACTTGGCAAATTACAAAATGTGAAAATGTGAACTATGGAAATGCAAACTCACAAAACTGTAAACTTCTAATTTTTTACCAATAATGATTTTAAAAGAATTTTAAGCACTTCCATATGACTTACAAGATGACATGACCTTACGACCCAACTTAGTAATTTTATGACACATCAAACCAACTATATTTAAATCCAAATCACTTATGACTAAGATTGTAGATTAATAATTTTTGACTCAGACAAACTTAAACAACAAAAGATTTTCATAGATGATTTGAAATACTGACATAACCTTATAAAAACAAATTCTATTGAGAAGTTTCAACTTGAAGATTAACACCTTTAAAATTTAAAGATAATAGATCTATAACAAAATATTTTAAATTATCCCTAAAATTAAACACTCTTATATGTTTCTTTACCAATTAAATATTTATTTATGTACATATTGATATAATATCCTAATATTCAACTAATGTTCTCAACTGAATTAATTTAATTTTGTCACTTATTGCATTTATTTATTGCATTTATTTACGTGCCCATTTAGAAGAGAACTTTTTTTTTTTTTTTCATATATGAAAATTAAGTGGAACTAAACCATGAATTTAGCAATTAAAATTGAAGCAAATAATGAAATGAAAAAGACACAAGTATAATTAGAAGAGCAATTAAAAGTACACAAGTAAAATGTTGGCATATGAGAGGAAGATGCTTCACATACTTGCTTGGCATTAAATCCTTTGCTATAAAATATTCAGTGCGTGCGGTCTATATCACCTACCACTTTCCACCTTAAATAAACATTTTGCCAATAAAAATATATTAAACAATATAGCAAAGGATAGAGTTAACTCTGGTCTCTCCTTTTTATAAAGGTTATCAAGCACCCTAGGAAAAGAATCTAAGGAAAAATTTAAAGAAATCCTAATATTATGTACTGATTAAGTCTGCAACCTACGGCTGTTCTAAAAGCTCAGAGCAGAGAGAGACAGAATTAAAAACTCGATTACATCATCGTATTCGGTAAATCTTGAGATCATGTTGTCTTAACACATGCAATGTGGATGACGGTGATTTTCCGTATAAGTTATTCTGTCGAAGACACTTTTCCTTTCCTGTTTGACGACATTTGAGTTGTATGAAAACGTGTTTCTTTGAGTTAGGACTTACAAAATGAATGAGAGACCTACATTATCAAAAGTAGGTCTCTGGAATTCCATCTCAGATACGTGCTGAGTGTATATAGTGGATTGCTGAGGTGGATTCCTTTCATTTAGAGCGGTGCCAACAAGCATTTTTGGGTGATTATGCCTAGTTGAAGGCTAATGCTTTGGCATGGGCCTTCGAACTGGAACTTTTGAAGTATGTTGGTCAATATCAATGCCTTGTTGATTCATATAATTTGGCATTTCTAGTGATTGAGATTTTGGTAAGAGCAGAATTTCATGGTTAGATCACGATTGGAAATTAATGTGAAATTGGCAGCAGCAAGTACTCAATAATTGGATTTGTTAAAATTCATGGGAATTCAGGGCTGATCTCCAAGTTGGGCATAACTATTGTAGAATTGTCATCCTCAAATACCCAGTAGTTGGATTTGCTAAAGCGTTTTTCGATTTCAGGGCTGATCTCCCAGAGCTTTCAAGATTGAAATACCCAATTATGCAATTTGGTATTGGCCGGATCTCGCACATGTTATAGCAAATCTGGACTTTTAAAACAGAATAGCATCAGGCCTGAGGTCTTATGACTGGGGGTAAGGATGCAAATCCATGGTTGAATCATCCGAGAATAATGTGAACTTAGTAGCATTGGGCCTTTCCAATTTATTAGATTTTGGATTTGGGGGGATCTTGGAGAGTGCCCACTATCACTGCGAGCAAAATAGCAAATCTGGAATTTTGGTTTTTGATAAGGTCAAGGATGCAAACCCAATGTAGAATTGCCGGTGATTGTTGCAGGCTTATTAGTATTGATTGCTCAATTATTGAATTTGTTAATTAGGACTTATATTTGTTGGATGAAATTTTGAGACAAAAAATATACACGATAGCAAATCGGGATAATTTGGCTTCCAATAAGACATTCGGGAAATAAATTATTTCCAGGCGAATGGACAAGTTCTAGATGGCAGAATTACCTAAAGATTCGGCCCCTTCACCTGGCATTTCTTCAGACAATGTCAAGGGATTGCTTCTTGCACTTTCCTCCAGTATTTTTATTGGTGCCAGCTTCATTGTGAAGAAAAAGGGGCTGAAGAAGGCTGGATCTGCAGGAATTAGAGCAGGTATCTACGTTCCCTTTGCATTGAGATCTTATAATGCAAATAGTTTTTCTGGTTGTTAATCTTTGGATGTTGTTTTATCATTTATGTACTTGCAAATACAGAATGCAACCTTCTTGGTTGGTTGTATTAATCCTGAGAGATTTTACAGCCTTTTAATTTTAAGACGTGCCACGTTGAGACCTATCATGATAGTAGGCTGCATTAGATAATGAAGTATTGTGTTTGATAATCTATGTTTTATTTAAGAAGTCCTTACCTACACAGGGTAATTCTGCATTTCATCAATGTTGTTATCCTTTTTCCAAATTACTACTTTGCGCCTCCTACAGTCAAAGCATGTATAGCACCTCAGCCTCACCAAGAACGCTTGGTTTCCCATTAGTCTCTAGTTCTAATTGTTCATTACAATATGTACTTTATAAGCACCATCCTTTGCCTGAACTCACTGTCAAATTTCATGTACAATCCTCTCCAAGAGGTGCAGTCTTGATAGTGAGGTCCTATTGGGATAGTTTTGAATAAACTACAGAAACATGCAGCTTTTCTGTCCTGTTGACATACTTGTTTTCATCTTTTGTTAGGTTGTTTGATGAGTTTATTTAGCTTAAGAGGTCTGCCTAAGGTAGATGGTTTTGGCACCTTCTCACTGATGTTGTACCTTATAATGTTGGTATGCCTTTCAGTCCCATTGGTTACTTCTGATCAACTGAGGACATTTGTATTTCAATATTAAATAAAATTTCAATATTGAACTTCAAAATTAAGATGATTATCACCTGCACTGCACATAAATGGAGGCGCCCTTTTAACACGTCTTTGATTATGCCTTCGTCTCCTTTCACATTTGAGTATTCAAACGTTACTAACTTATTTTGAAAAACAAATTGATTTCAGTGTTCTATCTCTGCAACTTTGTTCTTTTCAAATGTATTTTTACATACTAACAGTGACCATGAAAAAATTATTGCAGGAGTGGGAGGTTATTCTTACCTATATGAGCCACTTTGGTGGGCAGGCATGATTACCAGTAAGTGCTTATTACTTATTAAATCAGGTTTAGGTGACAACTGGCGAATATTAATGTTTGACAATTGACAAAGATTTCTTGCATTCAAACTATTAATTTCCTTATTTACAATCTTTTTTGAGATTATAGTTGTATGGCTGGAGAGTTTATATATTCATTGTTGGTTATTATTATTAATTTATTACTGTATTATTATGTGGCCTCCCCTTTCAGACTATATTCTTGCCATAGTTTTACCTTATATGGTGCACTTTGCTTTCATCATTCTTTTTACATTGATATTTTTCTGTTCAGCCTTTCCAGCAGTATTTAAAGAATATAGATAGTTATTTCCTCAAACTCTTTATCATACTTGCAGGGAAAATTGATAGCTAATTCTCAATATTTGTATGTTTACCCATTTTAGGTTGAAAGCCTCTGTAATCATGTCATGACATGTTGCATGAGATTGATGTAATTACTTTTGCTTTTCTTTCCAAAATTACAGATAATGTTGTAATGTATTTAAAGGCCTTAAGCAAGAGAACCTACCTAGAGTTATTAACTGTTCATATCTTCTGTTTTGAGCTTTCTGTTAACAAGGCGAAGACAGTAATTTGTTATTTGGAGGTAATCAAACAACCAATAAATTTTCCATGAACAAGATATTGCTCTAGTGTGGAATTAAAAATATCTATTTTAAATTTTTTTGAACATGTGTGCTTGTTAATTAGTGTAAGAGATATAGTTCTTTTGCAATGGTATTTCTTTTCTCTTGAGATTCTTATGTGATGAGCCCTGCTGGCTCTCAACCTCAAACCCCAATTTTCTTAAGTCTTTAAGTGTATTTTAAGTTTTTTAGAGAATTCTTAATAGAAAGAAGAGAAGGGGCGCACATCATATTTGCTCATAAAATGAGAATTAACACATTTTGCTTCTGAAAGAGAGTGTAAATTGCATTATTATATAGAGACAAATAGAATGCAAGTGATACACATACCAAATTAGCTCCAGATTATTTAAATAAAAAGGTTGCCAGATCTACAGCCGGAAAAGGTTAAATCAAGCATATGAGCACGCCAGATCTCCAGAACTCATTTCTCCTGCTTAGAAACTGGATACAATGCCTTAGGAAAGCTGGACGCCAAAGAAGAAGCACTAAAAAGATCAAAAGGGAAGGCGTTTCTCTTAAACCCTTCACACGCCTTTTCTAGAGAGGCACAAAAACCAAGGTAAATGTACGGCCAAGGAAAGAATGTAAAGAAACTCTGCTGGAGGCCTCTGACTCTGAAGGAGGATGCGCCACCAGGAAGAAACCCTCATTTATTGCAAAGAACAAACAACTGTATATATGTAATCTCTGTCTGCAACTGTAGAACCTCTGTGTGAAGCTCTCAACTGTACTGACTCAGCTGATCTTTCACAGCCTCAAAAGCACTCAACACTGAAGAGTTTTTCGTTCCTCAATGGACAAATTGATCATACCCTGGTCACAGGAGAATGCTCAGGAGAAAATAGCACAAGGCAAATTGAAATAGTCAAAAAGATGAGTTTCTATTGCCAGAAATGCCCTTTTATGCAAAGGCACGCATTCCAAGAAAGTACGCCACTTTTAGGTTTTAAGAATCTTTTAAAATAATATTTAATTCATCTCAATAGTTCATGAATTAAATACTTGGCGCACTTTATTCATTTAAGTGATTTAAATCATTAAATCACTTTTAAAAGAATATTTAAGTGATTTAAAAATATAAAGTCAATTTGACTTTATAATTAAATATTAAATCAATTAATATTTAAATCACTTAAAACCCCATAACTCACTCAAAACACCATATAATCCTGTGCCGTCAGAAGTTGTCGACTCCTGCACTGCCAACGCCTGCTGTGAACCAGTCACTGGGCTCTGAAAACCAGAACGATCAAACTCTCCAAAATGTACCACTGACCCTCTAACCAACCTGGCTAGCCCACAAGGGTCCAATAAAGGGCTAACACACTGTTCCCGAGAACTGTCTAGCGAGGGGACATCACATCTTAACATTTGGAAAAGAAAAATTTAGAAAGCAAACATACTCAGCGAAAAAATCTTTCTATTTTAGGAAGTGATTTACAAGGTTGCAAAAATTACTTGATTGCAATTAAAAAGTCAAGCATGTGACAGTCATTACATCCATGCAAGCTCAATGCATACTATGGAGACTAATTAATAAACTAGTAATCACACTTAATGTGCAATGGACACTCCGATAGGTTTCAGACAGGAGTATAATCTTGAATTAATTTGAAGAATTTATTTACCTCAGGTCCTCAAGCATATCTTATTTCCTTATGTTTTGTAACTACCTTTGAGCCTTTATGATTTAGTTGTCTTCACACATTAATTTTGTTTGTCCTATAGAATTCGTTCCCTTATTTCTCCTCCACACCCATCCAAACAATTATTCAATCCAAGTTGGAAGGGCTACTACCTGTGTCTTCCAGTGGTCTTGATGTTGCTGCTCTATGCGCATTAATTGGAAATGCTTGCTCTAATTAAACATCAAACCCAGTTCAATGATCAAACAGTCAATGACAATTTTAAACTTAATCCAACTTAAAACTGGTAGAGAATTGTCCTTTTTTATTAGCAACAATTTACCTTTTACTATTGAATTGTTGGATATTTAAAAATAGCTGAAAATGGCAAAAAAAAACCTTTTGACTATTAAAATTTAAAATATTTGATATTAAAAGTGATCAAAGAGTTTACACATGCAAACTGTAGGGTAAGGGGCAGTCCAAGTGGTTGGGAAAAATCCATGAGTCTGGTTGCAGGAGCAGTCCAAGCAGTTGAGGAAAATCCACTATTTTTGAACAAAGAGAATAATAAATTGCAAAGTACAACAGACAAAAAGAGACAAGGAGAAAAGAATAAAGATTTTGCTTAGGTGTGCAACAAGTACAGTACTTATTCAGATGTATCTGAACATAACATATAAAACATGGAGGCTGCTAATGGGCTTTTCTGTGTGATGCTGGTGGGGAAGCTTCTTCTTTATGTTATCCATTATCTATCCCTTGTCTTGTTTCTCTTGATGCCTGTCTTCTCCTTATTTCATCTGTCCTGGAAGCTTCTTCACCTTTCCTATCTCACATGTGTTTTCTTCTCACACTCACCATGTTGCTACTGCTGCTGCTGCTGCTGTGTCTCCTGCTCCTTGTTCTTCCTAAACATTCCCAACAGCCCATGATTGTGCTGCCTTGGTGCATCTGAATCCACCATTATTATAAAGTTCAAGCTAAATTTTTTTAAAATGCAACAATATGAAGCAGAAAAAGATTGGCAGATTTACAGGGGAAAGAGTTTGATCGGAATGAGTACGTGGGAATGAAGATTTATGGTGCTTGATGAGTGTGGTCCGTGGAGGATGTTGCTTCCTCTTATTTAGTTGGTTTGGAAATCTAATGTTGGTGACATTCATTTATCAGAAGTATAGTGGGATAAACATTTGGATAAACTCAAAGTAAAGTTTTGTCTGTACAGGTGTCCATATAAAGAGAATGAAATTTTAAGGTAGCTATTTGGGTGGCAAAGAAGACATCAGATTTGATTGACCAGATTGATAGATGTTATGACAAACAATGGTTATGGCAATGTAGACAAATATGGAGATATTAACATAGTCTGAATTGACTACTTTGAATATTTTGAGGACCCTATGATTGTTGTCAGTCACTTTGTGGGGAAAAACCTAGATATGTGTTTATTTTATTTATGTTTTTGATAGATGTGCTTACCCTTTATAAGCACGATCATGCTAACCTTTGGAGATATGGTCAGAAAGTCAAAATCTAATTTCACTATCAAGATTCAATTTATGGTCATGCATCCTTTATCTAATGTATCAGCCATTGATTCTATAGTTTCACTGTTCACAAGCCCTTTCTTTTAGAGGGAATGCCTTTGGTGTAATTATAGCTAATATATAAGTGTGCTTGTTAATTATTTTTTCTAGATAATATTGGGCCCACTCCCGATGAAAGCACGATTATAAAATGGCTGAAATCCATAGAAACTATAGAGAGAGAGAGACCCAAAAAATGAAGATCACAAACAAAACGAGAACAAAACAGAGGTAACAGAAACTAAAAGGTATCTGGGGCTGCACTTGCTTCATTATTAGTGTCAACTATCTGAACACCAGGCTCCACAAATTCACTCTGAGAAGCATGAGAGACCCCTCCCTGAGAAAGGGCTGAAGAATAATAAACTGGAAATATGCAGATAATTATCATGTTGAATCACCTGCAGATTATCTACCAAAAGGGCTTTATCCGCACAAAATATTTCCACATTTATACTATGATCAATAGAAGCATACCCATTCTCAATGGCAACAACCCGATGCTCTAGAACTTCCACATTTGGGGAGAGACTAGAAAATCACCATCAGAACTATCATCGACCTGTATAACATGTAAAGATGGGGACAGGGAGTGAAGGATCCAAGCACAAGTGATTGGATCATCCAACTGAGCTCTTATTTTAAACTCAAAATCTGCAAATATTGAGTACTGCGCATAATAGCCCTGTCACAGCCAACCTCCCTATACCAAGCACTTCCTTGATATCTGAGGCATTGCTTCATCTCGATGTGAAAATCCTTCTGCAAACAAGCATTAGACATTGCTCCCTGGATGCAATATCTCTGCAGTACACCCTTCATTTTTACACCTCACCATAAACTCAACAAAAACAACAATATGCGAATGGCCACATACAAAAGCAAAGCAGAGAATTTAAAGATATAAATGTGTCACTACACAGAAGATAAGCTGACAGCATGAATATGCCCATAGCATAACTTCTCTTGCAGCCATCAAAAGCACGCACTGCTTGGCTGCCTACTAAATACGATCCACACACACTGAAACTTGAATCTTTAATTTGAAGGTGAAAAAAAAATGAGGAGGCAGGTATGGATGAGCAAGGAGAGAACCATTGAAACAATATCTTTGAAAGGCCATTCTTTGGCATCATACCTGATTTTGCTGTAAACGGAAACTGATCAATTCCAAAATTTGCTAGTCTATCAGCAAGCTTGTTCTTTTCCTGGTTGCAATGCTTAAAAACCACATCCTAGAAGCTACTAGCAATGATTTTAACTGCTTAAAAACTCATTAATGATGATAAGAGAATTGCCCTCAATCTCCATCTGCCGACAATTGACAGATTTGACTAACTTCATGCCTGTTAGGAATTGTAGGCAAGAACTTATCAATTAAATGCAGATTTACAATTAAATACACAGCAGAATTAAATTCACAGAAATAAATTGCAGCGAACAGACAACACGAATTTTAACGTGGTTCACCCAATTTGGGCTACGTCCACGAACAATAGAGTCTCCTTTTATTATTTAATGAACAGCAAATGATTTGCAATGAACTTGCAGCAACTACTGCAACTTGCAGCAACGTTTTCAACATTTCCCACTGCTTTGTTTTTCACCCGCGCAGTGCTACGTGTGCTTGAATTTTTGTCTGCGTTTTACATAGTCACACAAAACCATGATCTGCAACTTTTTCGTCATGTTTCACACGCCTGCAGCATCAAAACTGATTCCCACACGACGTTTCAACTTCCACACGCACAGTGCAGCCTTTTCCAATTCATGGCTGTTTGAATTTCCAAACCTGCAACAAATCTGTTTGTTTTTCCAGGCATTTTTAACTGTTAATAACATAATTTTTATATACAAACTGGCAGCAATTTTCTTATTATAATAATGGTGAATTTTTGCTTCAGGGGCGTTGCCCCCCTTCCATTCCCCTGTTAAATATTTTGGGGGGAAAACATGTTGACAAAAGTGGGGAAAATAAGCCTCCGAGTCTGATCGGGCTCCACAATACAACAATGCCTTGCAAAAGCACCAATGCTTCAGCTTCATTATTGGATTTGACACCCATGCAATACGAACCTCTTTTCCCATTGGAAAAGCACTGAGCTTGTTGTCTATCAAGAATTGTAAAATCAAATTCTCACCTTGCCTCAGAATTCAGCCTAAAGCCTCAAGGATATAAAAAGTTCATTCAAAACTGTTCCGAGTATATAGTGAATTTTATTTTTATCTTTAGATTTAATTAAATTCTTTAAATGTTAGCACAAGTTGGTCTATCCAATCCTTGGAAAAATTACCAACCCCGTTTCAAAAAACTTGCATACTATGAGCCTTTTTCATTTACCCAGATTGCTTACATACTTGTATCTATAGGAGCAAGGTGTAATATATGTAGTTCTATTATTTTGCCTAAATTTTGATGTGAGCTGTAAAGAGTGGGTATGTAGCCCTTTCTAGGGCCCTTATTTCCTAGATAGTTACTCTTTGACTGCTATCCACTAAGGGAAGCATTGATTCATTAAGTTATGTGCTGTTTAGACAAAATCTTTTTGACTGTTTTACTTTAAATGTATACTCCTAATTGATTAAATTTTTCTTTGAAGTCCTATGGCAATGATCTATTTAGTATTAAACTATCATTAGTTTATTTTATCCGAGAAAGATTCCTTGTTCTCTTGGATTTAAATAAAATTAGAAGGTTTCCTTATTACTCCACGACAATTTAAAGGAACGGTATCACAAATGATGTCGTTGTAGCTATGTTAGGCTATAGATGCAGTAATTGAATCGTGACAGACTGAATAGTAAATATAAACTAGAGGCATCATTAAAACCAAATATTGTGGATGGTTTGTATAACTTATTTTAAAATGTTAAAACTGAAAATGAAACATTAGCATTTAATGAATATTTGATAGAATACTTAGCAATTAATTTGGAATATATTTACTAAATTTTGGAAAGAAATCAAGCTAAAATGTATTCCAAAACTTAAATCGAAACAAGATTTACAATTTTAACCATTGCCATAGATAGAACCTATACAAAATATTATTTGACAAAATATTTGAGAGTTGATAAAGAAATTGATTGAATTGCATATCAATTTTTATATAAAATAGTCAACTTCAACAATTATTAACATTCTAATTTAAATATTGATACTCAAATTGATATGTTCCATCAATTAATACAATATATAACAAATCTTAATATATTATTGAAATGATAAAAATTAATAAAACTGAGGAGAAATGTATAAACATTTTTAGGTAAAATTGGACCCTTAAGACTGCATAAGGTTATGGTTTATTTGTTTTTGACAAATTAGTAAATTTAAATTAGAATCTCCAAGATTTAAAAATATATGATAATGAAGAATTTTTTTAGCATTCTTTGGACCAAATTGTTTTGGAAAGGTATATCAAAATGTATCAATTTTGGAAGACAAATTTTCTACAATTATTACGTTTAATATTAAATTCTCCAAGTTTATTGATCTGTCCATCAGAAGTTTAGAAATTGATAAAAAAATTCTCAAGAGGATTTCCAATACCTTCATTGTTTTATCAGAAAAATCTAATGGTAAGCTGGGTAGTCTGACTTAATTTGGGATTGAGTTTGATTATAAATTGAAAATTGGGAACTAAGACTTATTAAATTCCTGCTCTGTTCAGCAACTGAGAGCCTTTTACCGAAGAAACCTTTCTAATCTTATATGCTTCAAGTTATCTTGTTAAAAAGAAAGATTTTTGCAAATATAGAATTGAAACCGAAGTTCTCATAAGAACTTTGGGGAAGCGAACTTTTCATAATTTGTATGACAGTAACAGGGAGTCATGCATTATACTAGTTAATTACTTATGGTCCCAATTATAAGAAAGCTACAATGGAATGCATTTTTACAAATGAGAAAGATCCTGGCAGTAAATCATTGGACAATTAATGACAATATAAATGATGGCATTTTAGGCCAATGAAAATGCAACAGATCCACATATGTATGTATATAAATGTTTTAATAAATGAGTGCACCATCACTTTATACAACAATAATCATACCAACTTTTCTGAAGCTTTTTATAAACCTGTAGGCACAAAAAAAACCTTCTAAATGATGTACTCAAGCAAACCCACAACAAAATCAATAAAAAATAATTAGAATGCTTTGGTGATCTTTTTCGGAAAAGCAAAGAAGGTATGACAACGGTAGTAAATTTGAGATAAGATCTCCTGAGTGGTCATCAAACCTCCCAGTAGCAGGTCAAAGGAAAGTCAAATATACTGATGGACAAGGGGCCATGTAGACTGCTTATTGCCCCTAAAAATAAGATTTTTTGTTTTTGTTCCGTCTAAAAATAAGATATTTATAGAGTATAGATCAACTCATATTTTTGGATTTGCAGAGCACCATTATTTACAGAAGCAGATTTTGTTTTAAACTATTGTGCTCTTCTTTCAAACATTTTAGGTCCAAACCACAAGCTCTGGTCCTAGAACCAGGGTATCAAATTTCCACCATTTTTTTTCCTCATTATCACATCACCCTAAAAACATTAAGAATTTAAGAGTATACCCTAACACATTGTCAATGAGAGTTGATAGTCAACTTGGCCTATCAATGTTGTCTCATTTGCACATTTAAATTATCATATTATAATAATATCTATGGCATGTATATGACTCAGTTAAGAGTCCATTTCAATGTACTCTGTTTTGCATTTGTTCTCACAGACTTGCAAAGAACTAAGCAAATGATATAATTTTGATAATTCAGTCCCGATCTTTGTGTCTAAGTCAACGAATGGGGTGGTTAGTTCTTTCTAAACTTATTGTTCCTTGTCTTCTTACCAATGCACTCTTATTGCTATTTGCAAGTAATGTCACTAATAGCATAAATGATCTCCGCATATAAGTTATAACAGATTAGAATTGTGCCAGTTCTAATTTGTTGTCCCCTGGATGCTCCTCAGATTTCTAGCAGTCGTATCTAAGCAAAAATACATATGGTGCAATCATACAAGTTGCCATGTTGGTGGATTCTCAAACCAAGTACTATATGAAAGCCTCATCAAAATCCTGATAAACTTGTTGGACAATCTGACTGTATCTACCAATTACAAAAGAAAATATTGAGAAGCTGCCTGAATGCGCTCACTGCCTTTCCTTTAGCCATGCTATGCTACTACATGATCTTTAAGAGGTGATTGCAGCTTGTAGCAAATAATGGAAATTTGGGGAGTACTAAAAGGTGGATCATCTTACAAAAAGGATACTAATATAATTATCAGCGCAGTGATACAAGTGATCATGTCATTGAATTGGGTGCACATGACAGTTAGAATTCACAATCCAAATGGAACATATACAGCGTTGATTTTTATTACAAACAGTGCCAATACTGGACAGTGTTCCAGGCTTCATTTGTAGCAAAATCCTAGAGAAAAGTGTGTTCAATTCAGATAGTTCTCAGTTCAGATACCAAAACTGAAAAGCTAGATTCCTCTGAAAGAAGAGATTCTTCTTGACGGATTGATTAAGAGCCTGCAACTGAAATGAATGCTTAATTCAAATAGGACTAGTTACACAGGAGCCTTCCCTATTCGTTACTTCAATCTGGAGGAATTGGTTAGTTGGGAAGGAGGACACTTCTATAGGCGAAATAGTTATGGTTGCAAAGCCTTTTAGTATCCATGGGTTCATATGTCAACTCCCAAATGGTTATGAGACAAAGGTATAGTATCTTGAATTTCTAGAAGCTGTACACATTTACAACTCTTAACAGAGTTGGAACTAGACATTAAAAACAAAATTAAAACTGATAAAGTAAAATTGGGTATCAAGAATAGCTAAGTTAGGGAATAATCTCTGTTTTTAGAAGAGTAAACGAATCCAAAATCTTTAACTGGACTGGAGAGATGTATTGAGACATTAACTGACAACTACAATGTGATATTTATTAACAGACAATTTTAGTGAAACTAACTTTAATACGAAAATGGATTAAAAGACAACTGTAATATAAGGAACACATAATTATAACTAATGACTACACAGTTCTTATTCAAGGTCCTTCCCAGGTTTGATCAGACTCTCAGAAAACTGTGAAACGAATAGATTTAATTCTCTTTGGCTTTTCAAAAATTAAACTAAAACAATAGTAAACTAATTAAATTTCAAACTTAGGTTCAACTTTGTAAAGGATTGTGTTAAAAAAAAAGGGTGATAGATTTATTTACCCATGAATACTCTGATTTTGTTGCAAGTGCTCAATCCTCTTCCTTTTCTTGCAAATTAATCTGTAATGTCCCCTACTTGGCGTATGCCTGAATTTTCCTTAAGTGACCGTTACACAACATAAAATTGTTTAACAAGTAATATTCCATAGTAAATTATATAATAAATATTGAACTTAAGAATAAATGAATTATTAACATTTATGAAATGATGAATAACAACGTAAGCTTGAATCCAATGTATAGACTCTTTTCAGGAACCAATCATGGTAGGAATTGGAGAGAAATGCATGATAGGGCACTAGAAAAACTATTAATCACAAGTAAGCCCAAAGGTGTCCTCATACACCCCTTGGCCCCAAGTGGCAAGAACATCCAACCAAGACAATTCCATCCAACTTAGGGTGGCATTCTTACGTTGTGAGAACCTATACATTATTCATCTCAATTAAGCCCAAGGGTGTGCTCATAACCCCCTTGGCCCCAAGTGACAGGAACATCCAACTAAGACAATTCCATCCAACTTAGGGTTGGCGTACTTACATTGAGAGAACTTATACCGTCCTTCCCTAACATGTTTACTTTCCAACCCTTAGCATGATTGCTTAAAGAAAAGGATGTTGATTATAATAATATAAATAGGTTCACTATTTCCTTATCTAGCAATTTAGACATAACAGTTCTCTCCTTACTGCATATTAGTTATTATGAAATTAACTATATATAAATTTATATGCCTATCAAAATTATATATTAATTGCATATATAATCAATAGCATACCAATCACGTATTATACCGATAGCTGCTGCTTTTCTGAATGCAGACTTTTATTTCTGATCACCTCGATCTGCTTTAATACTCAGAAAATATTCCTTGCCTGCCTTGCTTCCTATCTCCACTTTAGGTTCCTTTTATACCTTACTTAAATCTCCAAGAGAGGCAACCATATGTAGAGAGGTGACTTCTCAAAGAGAGGCATCCCATTTTGTTTAGGCGCCTTTTCATTTATTGGAGCGCTGCCTTCTATCTTCTTTTAATCGTTGCACTTTCTAATTATAATTGCTGCCTTTGTTCTTTGTCTTATTCAATTTGTCCTATCCTATTTTTGTCTTACATGCCTTTCGTTTTATATGGTTGACTTTCTTATAAATATAATGGTCCTTAATAAATTCGTTGTCTTGTCATATAAATTCACTGCCCTTCTAAACCATTTAAATGTGATCTCTTATTCTCATGTGTATGGGGCATGGTGTTTGATATTGAAGAATAAAGTGGGACATCACATAATCCTTGTCCCTCTCCTATTTATAATTTTCTTTTTCATTTTTTGTTTTGATTTATTTTGTTTTTAAAATCTTATTTTATCCTTTTCTTTTCTTTATTTGGTTTAGAAAATTAGTCAACTCCATGCAAACTAAAAATATCATTTGAACATGCAATTTCATGCAAAACACTAAAATAACTATAATTTAATGTTATCCTCGTGCAAAACACTAATATAAAATTGAGGATAAGTATCAAATTAAGAAAAATAACTATTATTTAATTTAATTTATGTTATCCATAAGCAGAAAGCAGCTTTAACTTGTTAATTTGTTAATTTAAATTTTGCTTTTTTTTTCTTTTTTTATTTTTAAATGTACATGATAATTTTAGATATTATTATTATCATTTTTAATAATAATTAGTTAATTCTTATTAATTAATAAATATATAGATTTTGCTTGGTAAATTGTGGACATGGGGTCCACTCCCATAAATATAAATCAATAATAAAAACAAAAATTTGCATTGACCCTTAAACAAGTGCCATTACATCATACATTTCTTCAATATTTTTCCCTTTCTTAGATGATCTTAGCATCATTTGATGCATGGGTTTTAAAGGGGGAGAATTCTTCCTCTTAACTTTTGTTGATTCTTGATTTGAGTGAGGAAGGATCTCTATGTTTTGTTTCATTTTTCCTTTTGAGTTGTCTTCTTTGCCCCCAAGACTAGCAATCATTGGGGATATCATTTTCACTAATGAAACCTTTGATTTAGTTGTAGTATTGGGGAAAGCATTCTCCTGCAGTGAGATTGATGAAGCCTCTAAGATGTCCCCATTAATAGAAACCATATGTGGAACCCCCACAATTGAGTCTTGCAATTCAAGTGAAGGTTTTAAAATTTCGATGAAAGGCAGTTGTGACAAACTTAAAAAGAAAATGCCACCATTAGATCTATGGAAAAGCAAAATAAAATACAGTTAGTAGATTAGTTGCCTAAATAGTAAACCATAAACAAAGCTAGGCATAAACTTATGAAGGAGACTTGGCAAAGTCAAAAACCCATCTGTGGGGTTTTGTTTTTTTGGCTCTGCTAGGATTTTGGCTTTGTTGTTAATAGGTTCCATTCCCTTGATAACATAACACTTTCTAAAGAAGGAATTAGCATTGTTTCTCCACATTTGTTGTGGCACCTTCTAGGCTGCCACATCTATGGGCATTTTTTCCCCCTTCCTCAACCTTTCATAGCTCGTTAGTTGTTGCTAGAGTTGAAGGTTTCATGGTGCACAATAATGGCTTACCTACTCAAGCATCCTAAAAAGTTTGTTCGCAAGGTGTTCCACAAGATACTTTCAACACCCCTAGATGTGGTTCTTCCCATTCCAAAGTTTGATAGTGCATGCTATTGGTTAATTTCTTTTACTTTGATAGGTTGTATATGTTGGTGTGAATAGGGTTATTCCCTAACTAGTTTCTTTCTAGGACCCATTCATGCTTAGGTTGTTTAGTTTACTTAGGGCACACTTACCATAGTTATCTTTTTGTGTCTCATGTCATATTTGTTCTATCTCTTACCTTAGCTTTATAAGCAAGGTTTCATTTGTCCATTACAATATCTTGGATCTTGTATCTTCTTGTATGCTTGCATTATTAATATAACATTTTTTGTTGCTTCTCTCTTGTGCATGGAAGGTTATTTGGTGTTGTAGAAGATTGTTACTCCTATGAGTCCTTGTTGTAATTTCAACATGGTATTAGAGCTTTGATTCTTGCAAGCCCCTTCTTGATTTTGGAGAGATTTTTCCATCATTTTTTTGTGGGTGCATCTTGGTTAGATTCGACCCCATGATTGAGCCCAAAAGGGCCAAATCTATCAAAATCCATTGTAAACATGATACACTTCCATTGTAATCATATCAAAGGTTTTTTCTAGTCCCCTGTCTTGGTCATATGACATTTGCATAGTCATAATTGTTATAATTTTTGGTGGCATTTTTTTTGTAAGAGGCAATAAAATATATTCATGGTAAAATTTTCGTTGAAAATATTAATGTTTTATTTTTTAAAATAAAAATGTTTTAGTTTGGGGTTTGCAAACCCTTTGGATCACCAAACACCTTTATTCTATTCTTGGTAAGCAATGTTCAACAATGCCCACCCATTGAGCCACCTTCGCTTATAGATTACTAGCCCATTGCTCACATTGTTCCTCAAGTGACTCCACTACACTAGTCCACTAGTACACTGTCTAGCTTGGTGACGCTGCTCATGGGCCACCTCAATAGTGGCCAAGTCTGTTTTATAGCCCTCAAGGAGCTATTTTTTTCATGGAGCATAAATTTTTTTCATGGAGGTTTCTTGTCACATTTAAATAGGTGTTAGGAAGCTAGTTTTGTATACATCGTAGTAGTACAAGTGATTTTTCAAGATTTTGCTCTAGATGTGTGATTTTTTTGCCTAAAGGTATATTTGCATTCCTTTTTGTTAGTGTGATCGTGTTTTGCTGACACAACAAACATTCTAGAATAAAGTGTCAAAGACGCTATATCCCCTCTTGAAAAACTACCTCATATGCTAAGACTGCAAGTAAGATCATATGGTAATTCCAATGTTTAAGATGAGTGTGGATAAGCTCTGTGATTTTGAGGGCTTCGACTAGGGATTACTTTGCAAATTCTCCTTGGCTTGAACATAGATGGTATGTTTTTGGATTCCGACTTTATAAAAAAAGGTAAAGAGTAAGAGGTTTGATCACCACTCTATGAAATCAAAGAGGCAGCTGGGATGGTGAGACAAAATAAGCGATGCTTTGTTTAACTATGGCGGTAACCACAGTAAGTGCAATCTTACGGGATTTGTGCTTAAAATTTCTTTACCATGAACAACACCATCAATAGAACAACATTGTTCGAAGTAAACGTTGAAGCATCCACGATAAAGCTCAGTCTAACTTTACACATTGAATGAAAAGCATCCACTCAAAGAAAGTATGAGCTAAGTTTCACTAATCTTTGCTATCAATCTGTCATTCTTTTAACATACATTTAATTCAAATCTACTGGATGAGAAAGAGAATATGCAACCATGCAACCATTTGACAATCAAAGGATTCAAAGCACCTCATGCATGATGAACTTTATTATCAAAATAGTGTTTTCGCAACAATCTCATAAAACTCTCTCTTATTCTCTACATTTTCTAATCCTCTGTATTCCATTTTTATGGTCTCTTCTATCACCTCCTCTGCGTTGAGAGAGAAGGGGGTTTATAGCGCTTTTACCTCCAAGTGCAAGAAGCCGAGCGTCAAGATTAGAGGCGGGGTCGTGGCCCAATTCAACATAACTGAAACCCTGAGTGGGGTTTCCCAAAACATCAACCCAATTCTTCCGGGAGGCTTCAGGCATGCAGGTTGCATCCCCCTCCACTTATGCGGCGTCGGTGAGTTTGGACGATCAGATGACCTCCCTCCATGGCAGAAATGTCCAAGAATGGGATTGTATTCAGCTAAGTCAAGCTCTCGTACGATACACTTGAGTAGCCATTTTGGTTCCTGCAGCAAGAAAGTATTTCTGACGGTCATGAAGTTGAATACCTTGGTGAAATTTTCTTTCATGATTGGCCCAGAGGTGGTGGAGAAAATTCTTTGCACTTGTTCTTTTAAATTTTGTGGCCGCAAGTGTTTCTTTCGGACAATATCTTTGTCGAGCATATCTGCAGCCATCTGGTAAATTTTACTCCGAATCTCCTTTGTCTGCTCTTCAACTTTGGCACCATCTTGCCTTACCCTTTCCATGACTCCTCTTCGTGAAATCAGAGCATAGTACCAGCCACTGAAATCATATGCAGCTCCGGCTTCAATAACCCTGTCATCAATCAACTTTTGCTTTGAGATGCCTTTTAATTCTCGAATACATGGGATAATCTTATTCTGAATATCTTCGAGGCCATCCCATGATTCCGCTAAGTCTGCAACTCGTGACAGCAGAAAGGAAGCTTGTTCATACACATATGCCAGCTTTTCCGCGAATGCCATCGCCTCTTCTTTCCTTCCACCCATCCAATCTTTAGCCTCTCTTGCTGTAGTCAACTCTTCTTCAAAATTTCTGACTGGTTCTAGTGAAGAGTTTGGAAGTGGAGGTGCTAGTTGGTCACCTTGATTGAGTGGCCGGGTTAGATGCTGGATATAATCTTTTAGGCGTTCAATCTCTTTTTTATATTCTCTTTTCTTTGCCACTTCCCTTTCCAGCCTAGACTTGATGGTGGCAACGGAATTGTCTAAGTCCTCAACTTCTTGCCCTTTCGTTGTTGGACCCATGTCAATGGTCGTAATGGCATACTCATTCGGGGCAATCTCATCTTGGAACTTATCAGCTGTAGGTACTGCTATCTGCACTGTGCGATTGCCAGCCTCATCCCTTTGTATGGTGGAAAATTTCTTGGCTTTCTTTCAACACTCTAGCTGCATCCGTCGGCCATCATCCTCTTGAGGAACCTCTCTGGCCTTTCTCTTGAAATACTATTTTGTAATCCCAGGATGGTTGACTATGATCATTTTCTTGTTGATCTGAATGTCACTTCTTGCTCTTCCGAACTGGCATGACAACAGATCTCTTGCCTGGGCGGGTCTTCTTGGATTCCTTTGAGGCGAAATCAGGCTCTTTCTTAATTCTCCATCCATGTCTTGCCATGTCATTGTCAGTTCAGGGATCTATGGGAGGGCTGGCTGTCTTCAGTGCATTGGCTCTTCATCTCTAGCAGGAGAAGAGATGGGCATGTTGAACTCTTCATCCATGGTGTCTTCCTCTATTTCTTGGCGTGGGCTTTGAGATAGGGAGGTGGATTTGTGTTTCTTTGAGGAGGCCGCCATCGGCCACTTTATTCTTATGCGGCTTTACTGGATTCGTCAATTTCTTCCTCTTTCTCAAATTGGCGGCATCACGGTGGTCCATGCCGAGATGCACGCATTTGATGAGCGGTATCACCCGATGTAATTTGTCGTGAATTTACTTTTAATTTCTCCTACTTATGGCATGCTTGCGGTCACCACCATTGAGAATATTTGAAAGCGAGCGCGCCAGATATTTGATAGGTCACCCATCTGGGGCTCCGGACCATCTCACGGAGTGTGACTTCCTTTTCATGAAGCATGCAAATATACCAGTAATCCTCAATTGATGATGCCTTAAGCTCTGTTGCTTATATGGTAGCAATCCCAGCCATAGCCTCGCTAACCACATCATATTCAGCATCAACCCGGCCCGGAAATCCTCTAAGTCAATCGATTGGCCTTTTCTCTCGAGATCACGGTTCCAAATGTGATGGGTGGTCAAAGGATTGTTCTCCGACATGATGTGATGGATATTTTTGGATCTCCAGTCGAGCACTCTCTACTGCTTGCACCGTTGGACATGATTCCTCCATATTGCCAATGAAAAATGGAAAAGTGACAGATGCCTTCTGTTTCGGCCTTTGGATATTTTGATATGTCTCCAATTGCCTTAGAACTTCCAACAAAACCATTTTGTTGGTCGGATAAATGGGCAATCTATAAGGACGTCCTGAGAATCCCTGAATTTTGATGTAAGTAAACTTGGGATACTGGATGAACTAGGATCCATAACGGCCGATCAGACTCTTGGCCTCATGGGTGAGTCTCTGATGTGTTTCGCCTTGGAGAAGTCGAGTAATGTACATAAAGAAGGCGTCATGTGCTCGCCGGAAATGTGATTTCTCTTTCAGCTGCAACTGTGGATAGCAATCATAAGATTTGAATTGTCCTTTGCCGTTGCCGACTATACCCTTGCAAACCAAGCCAGTATACTTATAAGACCTTGCCAGCAAGTATATGACGTATGAGCTCATATGAAAGGTCTTGGTTTCCTCCAGGTTGACCAACTGCTCATGGAGGCTATCACTGATCATTCTAGACTAGTTAAACATCTTCACTCCAGAAATTATTTCATCAATAAAGTAGTACATCCAGTTTTCAAAAGGCGCACCATGAGGATTGCCTACTATTCTGTTCAGCAGCAAGACGATGTCGCCATATTCTTCTTTGAAATGTGTTCTGACCAACTTTTTCGGCATCTTCCCTGTAGTAGGTTTGGGCTTTAGCAACCAAGTCTTGTTTATGTTTGATGCACAAAGGTCTCGTTGATTTTGGTAAAGCTTAAGTGCATCCTCCTTGGTTCGGTAGGATGTTCGGTTGTAAACTGGAATTCCAAAAGTTTCTTGAATGACTGGCTTAGACAAGTATGCAAGAACTCTTCCATCAGGAGCCTCTATCTGTCTTTTCCGTGCATTATAGTGCAATGCACATTCCACCATAAGTTCTGGACACTCTTTTGCTGGTGGAAATCTAGCTGCATGAACAATTCCGTTGCGCATCATCCTTCTCGCAAGTGGCGTAGGCAAATGTCTATCACTTCCATACATTCTTTCCTTGAAATCATCGAGGTCAACATGGCCAAGGTCGGTGTTCACAATATGCTCCCATTTGGATTTGATCTTTGACTGCAGCTGCACACCCTTGCTGGCAAACTTCATTTTTACTTTCTCGAAAATAAATCTGCAAGAAAAGCAAAGAGAAAATTTAGCATTCAAAATTTAAATCACTCGAAAAATAATTCCAGCTAGTTGTCAAATCAGACTTCGTGAAGAATCATGCTGGAAAGAAAATAAATGACGAAGTTTTATGCCAAAATGAAGTGGAAAAAGTAAAATCTGCCTGGCTCTTCTGGACAAATGAAATAGTCACGATCACAATGCTAGCAGGTACAAGTTTTCTTCTTTCACTTCGCTTCAAACTCTTCTCAACTTTCGTGCCTTAGACAAATTTTCTTCTCACACTTTTCTTTCGAAAATCAAATGATTGTAAAAATGAGAAGTGAATTCAATTTTAAAGATGAGAAAATCGACCCACTTAGCAAATTTCAATTGTTTCCTTTAAATCGAGTTTCAACTTGGCTTGCACTCAGCTTCTGAATGGCAAGTTTTATCTTCAATGACAGTCTCTGGGAAAGTTTCTAAATCCGACGCCAGTTGAGTAAAGCTCTTTTTGTATTTTTCCAATTTTGATTTTATGAAGCTTATCTCTTTGAGGTGTTGAAAATAAAGAATTAAAATAATTAAAATAAGTATTTTATGTGTCATTTTCAACCCGTTAATTTATGGCCTTTATTTTTTATCTAAGGCAAATTTAATTTTGATAAGTAGGAGGTATTTTTCCACAGCGTGTCAAATTATGATATTGCTATCAGGATTCAACCGTGCAGTTTCGAGTCAAACTACATGGTTGGTCTGCATTCATATCCATTATTTTCAAAATTTCTTTTACCATTACACCTTGGCCAATTTTCTCTTTCAATTTTTACCTTGTATAATTTCTATCTTCAATTTGTTTCGCCACTAACTTTCTTTTTCAATTTTGTTTCGCCATATTCTTTCTTTCCATCATTCCCCTAAGTCACGGTAGATTTTCTTTATAACAATTTTCACCCTCATTTTTTCCATTATGTGAAATTTGTTTCCATCTCTACTGATCGTTGTAAAATTTTCTAGACATATAAATGTTTAGACTTAGAAAAAAAATATTTAGATATGGCGAATTTCTCTAGTGCCAAGCATATTTTAAATATTTTCAACGTCCATACTTAGGCAAAAAATTTTAATTTTATTACTCCTCTAAGTATGACGAACTTTACTTGAAGTCAAGCCATTCATTCTTTCTTTGCCTATGCTCTAGCCACTTTATTCTTTCTATATGGCGGACTTTATTTGACTTCATTCCATATGTCTTGGGGCGGACTTCGCCCATTTCCATGCCATATCTCCTTTTGTCCAAGGCGGACTTGGCCTATGTTTGAGCCATCTTCCATGTGGCTGGGCGGACTTTGCATGTTTTTATGCCACTTAATGTTTTGGCTAAGGGCAGACTTGCCTCATTTCCTTGCCATCTTGGAGCGGACTTCCTTCATGTCCTTGCCATCTAAGGGCGGACTTGGCCTAATTTCTTGCCACTTCTTGGCGGACTTCACCTTTTGGCTTGCCATCTTGGAGCGGACTTCACATGCCATCAGGCCATTTCACTTCTCCAAGGCTGGGCGGACTTCAGCTTCAGCCATGCCATCCGAGGGCGGACTTCATCAAGTGTTGAGCCATTTCCTTTATGTTGCTGGGCGGACTTCACCCTATGGCTTGCCACTTCAAGGCGGACTTTGTCTTATGGCTTGCCACTTCTTCTTTTGCCTATGGCGGACTTCATCCATTTCCTTGCCATTGCTGGGCGGACTTGGCTTACATCCTTGCCATCTTTTTCTAGCTGAAGCTCTTTTGACATTAACTTTATTCTTTCTCCTTGCTGATTGGACTCCACACTTAGGCAAATTCTCCATGAATTTCAGATTTGCTTTATGAATTTCTCAGATTTCTCACTATTCCCTGTGATTTCTATACTGATTTTCCAGATTATTCACCATTTTTCTGTGATTTTTCCAATGATTTTTCCATTTTTTTTAACATTTTCCAGAATTTCACCATGAATTCATAAAATTTTCAAATCGATTTTCTGAGAGTTATTGACTGATTTTGGAACTTTTGAGTGGATTTTTGAAACTCAAGCCCCTTCCCAATATAGAAACTTTCTAAAAGTAGAAACTTTCCAAAAATAGCAACTTTCTAAAAATAGCCCCTAAAAAATAGGCATCCCAGAATTGCTCAGAAGTACGAAAAAAGTAGGTCCTAAAAAATAGGGGGCCAAAGTGAAAACCCTAAAAAATAGGTGTTAGAATTGACCGAAATGACAGTCGATCTTCGTCCCCTAGGTCCTCTAAGCATGATGATGGCGTTTGCACAGTGATCTAGGCTCAAATTCTTTGACTTGACTCGGGTGACCATTCAAACTTAAACCCCAAAACCCCAAATGGAGACCGGACAAAACAGAGACGGAATGGCAAAACCCTAAAAAAAACAAACCACGAGGGTCCCCATTTGCAATGGGGTGAGGTGTGAATTAGGTCACAACAGTTAGGAAAAATGGTGTCTCAACCTTTCAATTATAAGAGGTTAATATATTTGAGCGTAGGGGTGTGCAAGGGGGTACCCCAATTGTAGTGTACAGGGGCAACACCCCCGCTGTAGGGTACGGGGGTAGCACCCTGAAAGCCACATTTTATGTATATTATATTATTGTAAATCTGAACCGTTCATAATCAGGTCTTGAATTTGATATTAGTTATTTTGTTGGCTTGTCTTTCCCTATAAGACAACCCTATTTTATGAGGGCATTGTACTACGACTATGCATTGCGATGTATTTTGAGAGTTTGATAGCTGCTGTGTTGCTTTTAGATTTCTAGTTAGTGATACTCCTGTGAGAAGCTTGCTTTGCAAGTATATTGTAATCTTAGTGATTTCCGAATAATATATTGGATGGCTTTTGGATTGTGGGGGTTTTTCTCTCGAAAGGGTTTTCCCCACGTAAATCATTGTGTTGTGGTATGCATGATATTTGTGTTTATTTCTATTTAATTTCTGCAACTATTGTAAAGACCTGAAAAGTTTTGCATTACCCTCCTCTCAAGATTAGTGTAGGAAGTTGTTCCACTACCTTAACATCCGTACACTTTTGTGACAGGTATAACTTTCGCATATGGAGTCATGTTAATGGGATATAGCTTCGGTCAGATATAAATGATGATTGCTAAATAGCATCATCACCATTTGTATGTGATCGAATTTAAATCCTTAATCATATTTCTGGAAAATAAGTAAAATCGAATCTATATGCATGCATAAATTCGATATAATAAAATGATGTTCAAATTCTGCGTTGAATAAACTCATATAATCATATCCGCCATGTATGAGGGCTTATATATATTAAACTTGTTAAACCGAGTGTTAGTCGGTTGACTTTGAGACCTGCGCGCCCAAAGGGACACATCCCATGAGCGGACGTGTCTCCACTTGTGGAGACACGTCCTCTCATGAGATGCATCCCTTAGAGGTGACTCTCCAAAAGGTATTTATCATTGTTCCTTCATTGATATGCAGTCATCGAAATCATTAATGTTCTGCAATCAGCACATTCTGCACTGGTAAAATAAAATCTGTCTTAGAATACAAAGTAGAATTCTTACACTTAGAATTTCCCTAGTTTTAGTCTCCTTGTCTGATCAGATTTGGTTACAATTACATGGTATCAGAGCCACGTTGTGTGAATCCAATCAAATCTAGATATCAGATTGCTCTAGAAAATTCGTATTTAAAAAAAAAATCAAATTCACATCACAGTCTTCATAATGTCAAGTGTGATCAGATTTGAAGATCATCTTGCAGGAGCAGACAACTTCACATCATGGAAATTTAGAATCATGATGATCCTTAAAGAGAATAAATTAGACTCACTTGTGAGAGAAAATAAAAAAGAACCAGAGGTTGATTCTAAGAAAACTCAATGGATTGAAAACAATGAAAAAGCCATGAAAATTTTAGTAGATGCAGTTAGGGATCATATAGTGCCCATCCTAGCAAAACATGAAACTGCATATCATGTGTTCAAATCTCTTGAGAGTACTGTTGGTGTACGTTTTATCATCCACCGAACACTTCAGAATAAAATGCCCAAAGACACTCTATCCTCTCTTGAAAAACCACCGCGTATGCTAAGATTGCGAGAAGATCATATGGCGATTCCAAGGTTTCTTTAGTCAGGTCTCGACGTGTGGATAAGCTCAATGGCCGTTGTGATATGCTGGTAATAAACAAGGGGACTTACGTAAGAAAATCTTCACAAGTTTCGGACTTAGGGAATTTATCATTAAAGGCTCTCAATTAGGACTTTCAATGGATCTCAAAAAAAAAAGGCAAAAGGATAGGGTTTAGGAGAATCTAGCTTATGCCTAAGAACTCAAGAGATAATAGGGATTCGGTTAAGGGAATAAACCACACTTTGTTTCGCCTCCTGCAGGACAACATACGCAAAATGGGTGCAATCTTCAAGGGTTGTGAGAATAATTTTCAAACCTCGGGTGAGGCTGAAGTTAAGTTTCCACAATTAAGAGCTCAGGCTAACTTTACGCATCGAATGCAAATCATCCATTCGAAGAAAGTATGAGCTACACTTCACCATTGAATCAATATGATCAATCTCTCATTCAATTAACCAACTTTTAAAGCAAATTCTACCTAATCTAACTTTAACTTTAATCTATGGCGGAAGAAGATATGCAACCTCGCTTACTATTTGATAATAAGAAGTTATTCAAGGTAAATCATGCTCAAGAGCTTTTATTATTCGAAATAGTCTTAGTGCAACAATTCACATATTTTGTCTCCACACAAATGAAAGTGAGAGCATAAGTTTATATAGAGTCTCAAAAATGAAATGAAGGGCCGAGATTAAAACAAGATTAACGGCCGAGATTATTACAACCAAACCCTAATTAGGGTTTCCCAAAATAACAAGAGTCATCTATCAGTAAACTATCAGTAGAGAGGTAGTTAAAGCTATATTCTAGGAGAGGCGTCCTTATCCTTCTGAGTGGCATTATGCTTGGCGAATCTGGACACCACTGCAATGACCTCCATCGTGACAGGTGGCAACATGCTGATCCGGAATTCGAGCTCGTCCAAGTTCTCTGCACATTTGGCAAAGGTATTTGCCCATTCTGCTTCTTGCTTCCCAAAGTCATTCCGGATGGCCGAAAGACTTGCCACCTTCGCAAAATCCTTTCTTAGAAGTGGTCCAGTAGTTGAGAAGAAAACCTCTTGAACCCTTCGTTTCAACTCCTCCAGCTGCATATCCTCTTCTTGGACAATCTCTTGATCAAACATTTCTGCAGCTGTCATGTGCATCTTCTCTCGGATGTCCTTTACCTGCTTCTTGATTCTAAGTCCATCCACTTCTGCCTTCTCCAAAACTTCTCTACGTATAGTTACTGCCCAAAACCAATGATTGAAATCATATGCTGCTCCTGCAGCAATCACCTTCCCAGCGACCAACTCCTCCCTTGGAGTGCCTTTCAATAGCATGAGGCATGGAATAAGCCTCTCCTGCATGTCCGGAAGTCCTTCCCATGTTTCCGCCATATCCATAAGTCTAGAAAGAAAACATGAAGTTTGCCCATAGGCCAGCGCCAACTTTTCCATGAACAATGCCGCTTCTGTGCTTTCACTTGCCATCCAGTCCTGAGCTTCCTTGGTCGTCACCATTCTGCACTCGACATCCTTGGTCACCTCCTGTGATGAATTGAGGAGAGGAGGAACAATCGCACTACCCTGATCAAGCGGTTGGGTCAAATGCTGTATATATTCCTTGAGACGTTCGACCTCCTTATATTCCTTCTTCTTAGCCACTTCCTTTTCCAGTCTCGCTTTGATGGTCGAGACGGAATTATCTAACTCCTCTACTTCTTGACCTTTCGAGGTCGGGCCAAGGTCAACAGTGGTTATAGCATACTCCTGAGGAGTAATTTTGTCCTGTGGCTTGTCCACCGTGGGTACCGCAATATGCACGGAACGGTTGCCTGTCTCGTTCCTCTGAATGGTGGAGAATTTCTTAGCAGGCTTCTTGATTGCAACTTGCTCTAGCCTTGCCAAGAAATCGGCAGTATCATCCTCCTCTTCCTGAGCTTCTGCAGGTACTTGGATCTTCATTCTTTCCAACAGCCATTCTGGAATGGTCGGCTGTTCAATCCCATCCTCGACCTGGACCTCTTCCTCGTTCGGAATGTCCACAAATTCCCTAAGAGCGGAAATCATTCCCTCGAAGTTATTGTTCCGAGCCTCTATCTCATTGTCTGAACCTAAGATTTCCGTGCCCGTAGGTGACGGAGGCTCTTCATCATCTAGCTGAATAGGTTCATCATTTTCCTCTTGAACTGCAGGAGGTTCAAGCATCTCTACTAAGGAGTCATCTATAGTAGCTACCAACTCGTCAATATTCCTGGATGCTGCTGAACGAGAAGGTTCTCCCTTATGCTTCTTGGAAGCAGGCTCAACACTTGGCATTATTTCTTTCCTTCTCTCCGATCCCGACCAAGTCCTGATGGGATGCACCGGCATTAGAGGAATATGATTCTGACTCACTCAGTAGGTCATATGTCAGCGTGATTCCTCTCTGTCTCAATTCTTGGGCGTGATAATCAACCCACCACTGGGAGTATTTAGTCACCGGCCTCATTAGGGTTGCCAGGTCTGCGTGCTCAGGTTCTGACCATTTCACTGGAGGGAGAGGTCGGCTTTCCTCAAAACGTGGCTGGACGTGGTTTCCATCATCTTGTAACTGATCTGGCACTCGGCAAAACTCAATTGCCCTCATGAAATCTAGTGGCATTCTGGACCACATTTTCCGTCTAACTTCATATTCATCGGCAGCATTTGCCCAGAAATCTTCCAGTTCCATCCTGTGTTTGTACTTTCTCCCTTCCACTGTCCGAATGTTATGATGTGGGTCATAGTTGACCCTGGACTTGTAGGCCGTGAAAGGATACCACTGGATCTCCAATCTCGCACTCTCAGCTGCCTGTGCTGATGGACAATACTCCAACATGTTCCCGATGAAAAATGGGAATGTGACAGATGCCTTCTTGGTTGGCCTCTGAATATTCTGGTACTCCTCCAACTGTCTCAGGACCTCGAGCAATATCATCCGATTTGTCGGATAGATGGGCAATTTATAGGGATTTCCAGTAAATCCCTGGATCCTGACATATGTGAACTTCGGGAACTGGATGAACCAAGACCCGTACTTACTGATTAGACTTTTCGCTTCATGGCTTAGCCTCTGATGCACTCCTCCTTGAAGCTTTCTGGTAATATGCATTAGGAAGGCGTCATGCACCCTCCTGAAGTGAGTCTTCTCCTTTAATTGGAGCTGTGGATAGCAGTCGTAAGGCCTGAGCTCGTTCTCCCCGTTGCCAATTCTGCCCTTGCAAATCAATCCTGGATACTTGTATGATCTGGCCAACAGGTATACAACATATGAACTCATATGAAAAGATTTGGTCTCTTCGAGGTTGATCATTTGCTCATGGAGGTTGTCACTTATCATCTGTGACCAGTTGAACATTTTGACGCTAGAGGTGATCTCGTCTATGAAATAGTACATCCAGCTCTCGAAAAAGGCACCTTGCGGGTTACCAGCTATTCTGTTCAGCATCAGTATGATATCCCCAAAATCCTCCTTGAAGTCAGTTTGGCGAGGTCTCTTGGGCAACTTCTTGATTGAAGGCTTAGGCTTGTCTAACCATGCCTTGTTGACTGTTGTGGCGCACAAATCTGGTTTGCTGTCATATAATCTTTTGGCTTCTTCTTTGGTCTTATAGACCGTCCGCGAATGTTCCGGGATGCCGAAGGTCTCCTGAATTGCAACTTCGCCTAAGTGTGCCAAGACTCTTCCATCAGGCGCGATGATCTGTCTTTTCTGAGCGTCATAGTGGAGAGCACACTCCACCATCAGTTCTGCACAATCCATTGCCGGTGGGAACCGAGCTGCCTGAAATATCCCATTTCTGACTATCCGTTTGGCTATTGGTGTGGGAAGTCCCTTTTGCCCATACACTCTTAAATTCATCAAAGTCGACGTGTCCGAGATCAGTATCCACGACATTCTTCCATTTTGAAATGACTTTGGTCTCTCGTTGAGCACCTTTGCTGGCAAACTTCATTTTCAGCTTCTTTGATTGTTCGCCTGCCGTAATCGTCAACCTGCAGTCCAAAAGATTAACATTAATACAAAGACTTTTTCAAATAATTAAATCTCGTGCCTTGGATTCGAAAATTTACTTTCAGCTGGTTAAATAATTACATTGTTGCGAAAAAAGCAAGCTGAAAGTAAATTGGATGAAGCTAAAAATTTCGCCAGAACTTCGTCAAGATGAAAGGACAGAAAAGAGATAGCAAATCAACTTGACGGAATCTCAAACCTCGGTGAAGAACTATTGGATGCAAATCAGATTTAAAAATCTGATTTTTAGAGGAAGTGCGCCCCTTTTCACAGAAGAATTTCAGCTTTCAATAAAATCTTTTCTCTTTTCCTGCGAAAAATTCCTTAGCATAACACTATTGCACCTTCTGGAGAATTCGACTTTGCCTATTGATCAACCAATTGCCTGATAGTTTCGAGAAAGATTAAATTTCTCTTCAGCTGTGTGTGAAAAAATGAATTGCTGAAACTCATTATAATGCTGAAGGATTGAATTCATTTTAGCAACTGCCATCTTTCTTCTCGATCTCGATTTGTTTTCATTTATCCAAACAAGCAAGTTTCCTTTTATTCTTCGACAAGAATCAGTCTCGAGCTTATCCAAGCAAATCTCACCGATTTTCAAAAATTTGATTTTTCATTTAATGTTTATCTTGATTTTTCGAATTTTTTTAAATAAAACATTAAATATTTAATTAAATTCATGGCGAATTTAATTTTTGTTGTCGGATTTCATCTCTGCCTGGCATACTTTATTTCTTCCAATTCTTGTCTGGCAAATTTGATTTTGTCCAAGGCATTTTAAATTTCCAAGTAGTTGGAAATAAATTTAAAATATTAAAAATATTTTAATTTATTCCAACCCGTTCGTTTTGTACCCATGGCTATTTCGATTTTTCTTTCATTTTTCTTGGCTAAGAGTGCATTTTCCAATTTTATCCTTGATTTCGTCTAGCCAAGTCAAAACTTAAGCCATTCCGTCAACAATTTTATTGCCAGATCCCTATTTTTTCTTTGCCGAGGCGAGATTTTAATAGCACTGAGCCTATTTTGTTCTGCCAAAGTCAAATTTTGTCTTGCTCAGTCGGATTTTTTCTAGGTAAAATCCTTGTCCAGATGTCTTCATCGGGCGAATTTCTTTGACGTTTGACAAATTCTCCTTCCTTCTGGCCAAGGGCGATCCTTCCTTTCTTCTTGCCTTGTGCATTTTTCTTCGGCCAAAGTTGTCAATTCCTTAGCATTTTCTCCAGACTTAGGCGAATTTAATTTCTTTTCCACCTTTGTGTTAGGCACACTTCGTTTTATTCTTCGCCATATCCTAATCTTCTTTAGCACTTGTCTTTCCAAACTTGGCACTTAGCTTCTCGAAAACGTCATGATTCCTAGCCAAAAATCTTCATTTTTCATCATTTAGCCTCTATACTTAGGCAAATATTCGAATTTTTTTTTTTCCTTGGACTAGGCACCAACACTTAGCAAAAATATTATTTTATCCCTTCATGTGCCTAGGCGGATTTCCTTAGCACCTTGGACAAGTGTGGCAGACTTCTTTGACACCTTGCTAGCCCCTTCCAAGTGTATGGCGGACTTCATTATCATTTTGGACAAGCATCATGAATGTCCCTCTTTTCTAGGGCGGACTTCAAAGCTTCTTGGCATTTGTCTCAACATTCTTTCTCTTTGGAAATGATTCTCCACCTTTCTAGGCTTTCACACTTAGCTAAATTTCGAAATTCCCCTTGGTAGGCATCAATACTTAGTAAAATTTTTGATTTCCCCCTTCTTCTACATGCCTAGGCAGACTTTGGATAGTCTTCAGCCAAGTCCCACCTTTCAAGGGCGGACTTTACACCATCCTTGCCAAAGTGTGGTGGACTTCTTAAGCCTTTAGGACATCCTTCTTGAGTGGATGGCGGACTTTAGAGGGGATTAGGATGAGCATTCTTCAAGATGGCGGACTTTGAAGCTTCTTAGGATGTGCTTCCTTCAAGATGGCGGACTTCAAGACCTTTCGGCACTTCCTTCAAGCACATGGCGGACTTTATGACTCCTTGGACATGCATGGGCGGACTTTGGAGGATCCAAGGATGTGCGAGGCGGACTTCAAAACTTCTTTGGCATATGCATGGCTGACTTTGAAGAGTCCTAGGATATTCCTCTTTGCTGCTGGGCGAACTCCATGAACTTCCAGACTTTCTTTCATCTTTCCTTTCCACATTTCAAGGGCCTTCCCCATGGCGAATTTCAGACTTGAACAAATTTTATGAATTTCATCTTCTTTGAGCTGATTTTTGGTGATTTCAACCTTCAGATCTGATTAATTTCGAACTGATTTTCCAGAATTTGACACTTTTTCGGGTCTGATTTTCATGCTTTTTGACC
The DNA here is from genome assembly GCA_007258455.2 of Sequoia sempervirens. Classification (NCBI taxonomy): domain Eukaryota; kingdom Viridiplantae; phylum Streptophyta; class Pinopsida; order Cupressales; family Cupressaceae; genus Sequoia; species Sequoia sempervirens. The sequence goes on from VDFB02000003.1 coordinate 304,731,050, forward strand.
TTTTTTTTCCAGATTTTTCAATAATTTTTCAAATTTTCTCTTTGATTTTCAGAGAGTTCTATCAAGTTTTTCGAACTTCTGAGTGCGTTTCTAAATATAGAAACTTTCCAAAAATAGAAACTTTCCAAAAATAGAAACTTTCTAAAAATAGAAAAAGCAAACCCTAAAAAATAGGGAACCTTATTTGGTCCAAAAATGCCAAAAATGAAAAATCGAAAAAGCAACATTTCCTAAAAAGTAGGAAGTCTCAGAATTGGCCGAATTCACAGTCGATCTTCGTTTCCCGAGCCTTCTGAGCGCTTCCATGACATCTACGCACTAATTCAAGCATGAATTATTGACTCGGCTCGGACGACTCTCGGCAAATTGACTTGAAACTCTTAGCAAAGTGACCGTTGCAAGGAGACAGAACCCTAAAAACTAGTAGGCAACTGGGGGTCCCCATTAGCGATGGGGCGATGTGTGAAAAGGTCACAACAAGTACCTATGAGATCAACAACACTAGTAGGACTCTTGCATTAAAGAGGCAAATCAACAATGCTCAAATAAACAAAGGAGAGTCCATTAATGCATACTTCATGAGGATCATTGAACTAAGGGATTAATTATCCACAATTGGATATCAGATTGATAGCAAAGAGTTAACTCTAATTGCACTAGGAGGCCTACCAAACTCATGGGAGTCATTTGTTCAAGGAATAAGTGCAAGATCTAAACTCCCTAAGTTTGACAGGCTAAGAACTGATTGCCTTCAAGAAGAAACAAGACTCTCCTCAAAAGAAAATAAACAGAAAAACATAGATGAAGACATTCATGTACTCAACACATCGTCTAATAAAAAGAATAAGAAAAACTCCTACAAGAAAGGATCTTTTAAAAGAAAGAGAAATTCCAATGGAAAGGGATCTTCTAAGAAGAAAGACATATCTAAAGTGCAATGCTTTAGATGTGATCAATATGGGCACTATGCAATGAAGTGCCCTAACAGATCAAAACAACAAGCATCATTTGCTAAAGTAGTGTTGGTGTACGTTTTATCATCCATCGAACACATAGAATAAAATGTCCAAAGACACTCTATCCTCTCTTGAAAAACCACCGCGTATGCTAAGATTGCGAGAAGATCATATGGTGATTCCAAGGTTTCTTTTGTCAGGTCTTGATGTGTGGATAAGCTCAATGGGCGTTGTGATTTGCTGGTAGTAAACAAGGGGACTTACGTTAAAGAACTTTTCACAAGTTTGGGACTTAGGCGGATTTATCATTAAAGGCTTTCTTCACTTAGGACTTTCAATTTGGATCTCAAAAAAAATAGCAAAAGGATAAGGGTTTAGGAGGTCTATTCTATGCCTAAGAATTCAAGAGACAATAAAGATCCGGTGAAGGGGATAAACCACACTTTGTTTCACCTCCTGCTGGACAACATACGCAAAGTGAGTGCAATCTTCAGAGGGTGTGATAATGATTTTCAGACCTCAAATGAGGCTGAAGTTAAGCTTCCACGATTATAAGCTCAGGCTAACTTTACGCATCGAATGCAAATCATCCATTCGAAGAAAGTATGAGCAATACTTCACCATTGAATCGATACGATCAATCTCTCATTCACTTAACCAACTTTCAAAGCAAATTCTATTTAATCTAATTCTAACTTTAATCTATGGCGGAAGAAGATATGCAACCTCGCTTACTATTTGACAATAAAAGTATTCAAAGCAAATCATGCATAAGAGCTTTTATTATTCAAAATAGTCTCAATGCAACAATCTCATACTCTGTCTCCACACAAATGAAAGTGAGAGATCACCAGTTTATATAGAGTTTCAAAAATCAAATGAAGGGCCGAGATTAAAACAATATCAACAGCCAAGATTATTACAACCCAACCCTAATTAGGGTTGCCCAAAATAACATGAGTTATCAATTAGTGAACTATCAGTAAAGAGGCAGTGGAAGCTATTATCAAGGAGAGGCGTCCTTATCCTCATGAGCAGCATTGCGTTCGATGAACCTGGACACTACTGTGATGACCTCCTCCATTGTGACAGGTGGCAGCATGCTAATCCGGAATTCAAGTCCGTCCAACTTCTCAGCACATTTGGCAAAAGTACTTTCCCAATCTGCCTCTTGCTTCCCAAAATCATTTCAGATGGCTGAGAGTCTTGCCACTCTAGCAAAATCTTGTCTCAGAAATGGTCCAGTGGCCGAGAAGAAAATCTCTTGAACCTTACGTTTCAACCTCTCCAGCTGCATGTCGTTCTCCCGGACAATCTCACGGTCGAACACTTCTGCAGCTGTCATATAAATCCTCTCCTGGATTTCCTTTACCTGCTCCTCAATTTTGAGCCCATCCACTTTTGCCTTCTCCAAAACTTATTCTCGTATAGTCACTGCCCAAAACCAGTGATGGAAATCATATGCTGCCCCTGCAGCAATTACCTTTCTTTCAACCAACTCTTCTCTTGGAGTGCCTTTCAAGATCCTAAGGCTTGGAATAAGCCTCTCCTGCATGTCTGGAATACATTCCCGTGTCTTTGCCATATCAACAAGTTTGGAAAGAAAAGAAGAGGTCCGCCCATAGGCAAGTGCCAGTTTCTCCATGAACGAGGCTGCTTCCGTGCCCTCGCTCACCATCCAATCCTGAGCCTCCTTGGCTGTAACTATCCCATGCTCTTTCTCCTTGGTTATCTCTGGTGAAGGATTCAGGAGAGGAGGGACTACCATATCTCCCTGATTGAGCGGCTGAGTCAAACGCCGTATGTATTCCTTAAGGCGTTCAACCTCCTTTTTATACTTTCTTCTTAGCCACTTCTTTTTCCAATCTCGCTTTGATGGTCAAGACGGAGTTATCTAGTTCCTCCACTTCTTGGCCTTTTGAGGTTGGGCCAAGATCTACAGTGGTTATGGCATACTCTTGAGGAGTAATCTCATCTTGTGGCTTGTCCACTGTGGGTACTGCAATGTGTACGGAACGGCTGCCTGTCTCGTTCCTTTGAATAGTAGAGAATTTCTTGGCAGGCTTCTTGATTGCAACTTGCTCCAACCTACCCAAGAAATCTGCAGTATCATCCTCCTCTTGGGCTTCTGCAGGTGGTTGAATCTTCATTCTTTCTATCAGCCAATCTGGAATGGTCGGCTGCTCGACTCCATCTTCTACCTGAACCTCTTCTTCATTCAGAACATCCACAACCTCCCTGAGAGCGGAAATCATTCCCTCGAAGTCATTATTTCGGACTTCTATCTCATTGTTTTAACCAAGTATTTCCGTGCCTATAGGTGACGAGGGCTCCTCATCATCCAGTTGAATAGGTTCATCGTTCTCTTCCTAAACTGTAGGAGGTACAATTATTTCCACCAAGGACTCATCTATGGTAGCCACCAGCTCGTCAATATTCCGGGATGCTGCCGAACGAGATGGTTCTCCCCTCTATCTTTTCTGAACAGGTTCTGCACTCAGAACTATTTCCTTCCTTTTCTCTCCAATCTCAGCCAAGTCCTGATGGGAAGCACCGGCATTGGAGGAATACGACTGGCTCGCTCAGTAGATCATACGTGAGCGTTATTCTTTTATGTCTCATCTCCTGGACCTAACGGTCAACCCACCACTGAGAGTATTTGACCACTGGTCTCATTAATGTGGCTAAGTCTGAATGCTCAGGCTCCGACCATCTCACAGGAGGAAAAGGTTGACTCTCCTCGAAGCGCGGCTGGATGTAGTCCCCATCGTCATGCAACTGATCAGGTACTTGGCAAAATTCAAATGTCCTCATGAAGTCTACTGGCATCCTGGACCATTGTCTCCTCCTGACTTCGTATTCATCGGCGGTATCAGCCCAGAAGTCTTCCAGTTCCACTCTGTGCCTATACCTTCTCTCCTCTACTGTCCGAATATTATGATGTGGGTCAAAGTTGACCCTGGACTTGTAGGCTGTAAATGGGTACCATTGGATTTCCAACCTAGCACTCTCAGCTGCCTGTGAGGACGGACAAGACTCCAACATATTCTCGATGAAAAATGGCAATGTAATAGATGCCTTCTTGGTTGGCCTCTGGATGTTCTGATATTCTTCTAGTTGCCTCAGGACTTCGAGCAAAACCATCCGATTTGTCAGATAAATGGGCAACTTATAGAGATTTCCAGTAAATCCTTGGATCCTGATATATGTAAATTTTGGGAATTGAATGAACTAGGACCCATATTTACTGATTAGACTCTTCGCCTCATGACTCAACCTTTGATGTACTCCCCCTTGAAGTGTTCTGGTGATATGCATTAAGAACGCATCATGCGCCCTTCTGAAATGAGACTTCTCCTTCAACTGGAGTTGTAGGTAACAATCGTAAGGTCTGAGTTCGTTTTCTCCGCTGCCAACTTTTCCCTTGCAAGTTAGTCTTGGATACTTATATGATCTCGCCAACAAGTAGACAACATACGAGCTCATGTGAAAAGACTTAGTCTCTTCTAGGTTGATCAATTGCTCGTGGAGATTGTCACTTGTCATCCGTGACCAGTTGAACATTTTTACGCCAAAAGTGATCTCATCTATGAAGTAGTACATCCAGCTCTCAAAAAATGCACCATGCGGGTTGCTAGCTATTCTGTTTAGCATCAAGATGATGTCCCCAAAATATTCTTTGAAGTCTGTCCAATGAGGTCTTTTGGGCATCTTCTTTATTGATGGCTTAGGTTTGTCCAGCCATGCCTTGTTAACAGTTGTGGTGCATAAGTCCGGTTGGCTGTCATATAACTTCTCGGCCTCCTCCTTGGTCTTATAGACAGTCCGTGAATGTGCTGGGATGCTGAAGGTTTCTTGGATTGCCACCTCGCCTAAGTGTGCCAGAATTCTGCCATCCGGTGCAATGATCTGCCTCTTTTGAGCATCATAGTGGATAGCACATTCCACCATCAATTCTGCACAATCTATTGCAGGCGGGAACCCAACTGCGTGAAAAATTCCATTCCTTACTATCCGTCTGGCTATCGGTGTCGGCAGTCCATTCTGTCCATACACTCTCTTCTTAAATTCCTCGAAGTCGACGTGTCCCAGATTGGTGTCTGTGACATTCCTCCATTTTGAGTTGATTTTAGATTCTCGCTGGGCACCTTTGCTAGCAAACTTTATTGCTGGTTTCTTTGATGATTCACCCACAGTGGTCATCAACCTGCAGTCAGAAAATTAACATTAATATGGAGACTTTTTAAATTAATTTATTCTCATGCCTTGGGCTCGAAAATTTACTTTCAGCTTGTTAAATAATCAAATTGCTGCGAAAAAGCAAGTTGAAAGTAAATGGATGAAGTTAAAATTTTAGCCAGAACTTTTGCTAAGATGAAAGGACAGAAGAAGAATGGCGAATCAACTTGACTGAACATCAAACCTCAGAAAAGACTATCGGCTGCAAATCAGATTTAAACTCTGATAATTTACTCAAAAAAACAAGTGATGAAGTGCGCCCCTCTTGCACAGAAGAATTCGACTTTCAGCCAATAAATCTTTTCTTTTCCTGCGAAAATTCTTCCTTCAGCATAACATTACTTCTCCCTCTGGAAAATTCGATCTTGCCTATTGAACAATCAATTGCCTGATAATTTCGAGAGAGATCAAATTTCTCTTCAGCTGTGCTTGTGAAAAATGAGTTGCTGAAACTCATTATAATGCTGAAGAGCTTAATTTATTTTAGCAACTGCCTTTTCTTCTCTTGATCTCAATTTGTTTTTATTTGTTCAAACAGGCAAGTTTCCTTTATTTTTCGAAAAGAATCCGTCTCGAGCTTATCTAGGCAAATCTCATTGATCTTCAAAAATTCGATTTTTGCTTAAATGTTTATCTTTGATTTTTCGAATTTTGAAAGAAAACATTAAACATTTAATTAAATTCGACTCTTCCAAGTTTTAAATTCATGGTGAATTTAATTTTGCCCATCGGATTTTATCTCTGGCCGGCACAAATTATTTTCTTCCGAAACATCTCTGGCAAACTTTATTTTTGTCCAAGGCATTTAAATTTCTGAGTAGTGGAAATAAATTATTAAAATATTAAAATATTTTAATTTATTCCAACCCGTTCGTTTTGGACCCATGGCTATTTTGATTTTCTCTTCATTTTCTTTGGCTAAAAGTTTATTTTCCAATTTTATTCCCAATTTCGTCTAGCCAAGTCAAAATTTAAGCCATTCCGTCAACAATTGTTATGCCAGATCCTTATTTTTCTTTGCCATGGCGAACTTTTAATTGCACTGAGCTTATTTTCTTCTGCCGAAGTCAATTTTTTTCTTGCTCGGACAAATTTTCCTAGGCAAAATCCTTGTTTGGATGTCTTTATCAGGCAAATTTCCTTGGCGCTTGACAAATTTTATTCCCTTTGACCAAGGGCGATCTTTCCTTTCTCCTTGCCTTGTGCATTTTTCTCTGGCCAAAGTTGTCAATTTTTATAACATTTTCTCCAGACATCCACACTAAGGCAATTTAATTTCTCTTCCATTTTCATGCTAGGCACACTTCATTTTTTTCTTTGCCTTGGCCTAGGCGGATTTCCCAAAGTCTTTTCCACTTTCCACATGCCATAGCGAATTTTCTTTAGCACCCTCCCTTCAAACTCTAACACTTTTCCTCTTGAAAATGCCATAACAATTAGCCAAAAATCTCAATTTTTCATCCTTTAGGCCTTTATACTTAGGCAAATTTTCGAATTTCTCTTGACTAGGCACCAAACACTTAGCAAAAATTGTAATTTTCTCTCTTCATAGACCATGGCGGACTTTCCAAGCACTTGGACAAGGTGAAGGTGGACTTTCTATAGTCTTGGACATCATCTCTTTGAACATGGCGGACTTCCAAACCTTTTAGCACTTACCTTAACACCTTACCTCTTGGAAATGTTACAACACTTAGCCAAAATTTCGATTCTCCACCTTTTTAGGCTCTTATACTTAGGCTAGTTTTTGAAATTTTCCTTGCTAGGCACCAATACTTAGTGAAATTTTCAATTTTTTTCTCTCCCATGTGCCTAGGTGGACTTTCCAACCTTTTGGCAAGTGTGTGGCGGACTTCCAAGGGTGTTTTCCTAACCTCTCAAGGCTTGGGTGGAGTTCAAAGACCTCTTGCCAAAGTGTGGCGGACTTTGGAAGGCCTTGGCATTTACTCCCTTGAGCATGGTGGACTTTAGATAGTCTTGGCATCTTCCAAGTGAAGCTGGGCGGACTTCACAAAGTCTTGGACATTCCCATCTTTATGACTGGCGGACTTTCCTTAGTGTCTGACATTCCTTCCTTCATGGCTGGCGGACTTCCTTAGACCATTGAGCTTCTCTCTTTCCGTCCCATATTTCAAGGACCATCCTCCTTATGGCGAATTCTTCAGACTTAGCCAGATTTCTCATGAATTCCATTCTTTTTGAGTTGATTTTCTGTGATTTCGCTCAGATCTGATTGATTTTGGACTGATTTTTCCAGAATTTGATACTTTTCAGTCTGATTTTCTCATGCTTTTTACTGATTTTTTCATGCTTTTTGCTTGCTTTTCCAAAATTTTCAATGATTTTTTGATTTTTTCTTTGATTTTTCAAGTGATTTTTCGATTTTTAGGCTGTTTTTTGGATCTAAAAATAGAAAGTTGACTCGGGTTGACTTTCCAAAAATAGAAATTTCTAAAAATAGAAAAAGTAAAATCCCTAAAAAATAGGGAACCTCGTTTGGTCCAAAAATGCCAAAAATGAAAAGCGAAAAAACAAATTTCCCTAAAAATTAGGAAGTGTCAGAATTGGCCGAATGAACAGGCGATCTTTGTTTCCTGGGCCTTCTGTGCGCTTCCATGACGTCTATGCGCTGATTCAAGCATGAATTATTGACTTGGCTCAGGTAACTCTCGGCAAACTGACTTGAAACTCTCAATAAGGTGACCTCACGAAACCGTTGCAAGGAGACAAAACCCTAAAAACAAGCAGACTACTGGGGGTCCCCATTGGCGATGGGGCAATGTGTGAAAAGGTCACAACAAGTAGGAAACCCAAATTCAGACCATGATTATGAGAAATTTGTATTCTATTCAGCCTTAACAAGTCAAGTATCTAACAATATCAACAATTGGGTGATTGATAGTGGCTCTTCAAGGCACATCACAGGGTTTAGAGAACACTTAAGACACTATGACTGAAGAATCTAATGAAGAAGTAACAATTGGTGATGATTCTGCGCATCAAGTAAAAGGGATTGGAACTTGCTCCATCACATTGAAATCTGGTCTCTCCCTTCAACTCACTGGAGTTTTATTCGTACCTAGAATAAAGAGGAATCTAATATCCATCTCTGCTCTTGAAGACAATGGATATAGGGTTACATTTATGGATGGGAAAGTTCTGGCATGGCCTAAGAACTGAACTATAAAGAAAGCTCTAACCATAGGTGTAAGACAAGGTTATCTTTATAAACTATGCACTGAAGTCAAGCAAGCCCTTACTCTTGATACTTTTGATTCAAATGAAATTTGGCATAGAAGATTAGGACACCTTCATTTCCGTGCCCTACCTTCCGTAGAAAAACTTGTAACAGGATTACCTAAGTTAAAACCTATTCATGAAGGAACTTGTAAAGGTTGTGCCCTAGGTAAGAATACAAAGGGATCTTTTCACACTAGCTTGAGCAAAATCCAAAATGTATTAGAATTGGTGCACTCTGATTTATGTGGACCCATGTTTGTACCCTCCAAAGTAGGCTTCCTATACTATGTCATATTTGTAGATGACTTCTCTAGGAAGACTTGGATTTACTTTCTTAAGTGTAAAGAGTCAATAGAAATCCTTAAAAGGTCCAAGGAGTTCAAAGCTCTTACTGAAAACTTCTCTGGGAAGAAAATAAAAATCTTAAGGACAGACAATGGGAAATAATATACCTCTGAAATCTTTAAGGAATTTTGCATGAATGCTGGGATTAAGAGGGAGTTTACAGTAGCCTACAACCCTCAACAAAATGGGGTTTCTGAAAGGAAAAATAGAACCATTGTAGAAGCTGCAAAAGCAATGTTGCTTGACCAGAACATTGAAACCTCTTTCTGGGCAGAAGCCTCTAGGACTGCTGTCTATATTCAAAATAGATGTCCTCATTCTCATCTTGATAACAAAACTCCTGAAGAAGCCTTTACTGGCATAAAACCTGACATTAGTCATTTTAGGATCTTTGGTTGCCCAGTCTATATTCATGTGCCCAAAGAGAAGAGATTCAAACTAGAACCTTTCGGAAAGAAAGGGATATTTATGGGATATAGTGAAACCTCCAAAGCTTACAGGATTTTCATACTCGAGCAGGAACAAATTGAATTGAGCAGAGATGTCATCTTTGAAGAAGACATTGCATTCAAAAGGGCAAGAAGTTCAAATGAGATAGAAACTTATTCACCTAGAATCTTATACGAGGATTCTACCCATGAGACTGAGAGGGAGCATCCTGAGGAAGTGCCACATGAAATTCCTTCTACTTCAGATGAGAATACAAATGTCAACGGCAGAAAGAGGCCACTTTGGGCTAGAAAGAAGATCAAAGAAGCCGAGGATCATGCAGCACCCAAAGGAACATTCAGGGAAAGTAAAAGACCCAAAAGGTTCTCTAGCTATGTTGCTCTAATGAATAACATCATAAATTCAGAACCCTCCAGTGTCTCAGAAGCCTTCAGACATCAAGTATGGAAGGATGCAATGACAGAAGAGTATCAGTCCATTCTAAAAAATGATGTATGGGATATAGTGCCTAGACCAAAAGGGAAATCTGTTGTCTCTTCTAAATGGCTCTTCAAAATCAAACATGCTGCTGATGGATGTATAGAAAAATACAAGGCATGTTTTGTGGCAAGAGGTTACTCACAGAAGGAAGGCATTGATTATGAAGAAACATTTGCACCTGTTGCCCGTTACACATCTGTGAGAGTTGTGATAGCCATTGCAGCAACTAAAGGCTGGAAGATTCACCAAATGGATGTAAAAATTGCCTTCCTAAATGGAACCATTGAAGAGGAAGTCTATCTAGAACAGCCCGAAGGTTTTGTGATACATAAACCTGACTCACATGTATGCAGACTAAAGAAAGCACTGTATGGACTTAAACAGGCTCCCAGGGCTTGGTATGAAAGAATTGACAGCTACCTCTTGGGACTGGGATTCTCCAAGAATGATGCAGACCCTAATCTTTACTTTAAGGTAATTAAAGGTGATATGTTGATAATTATTTTATATGTTGATGACCTACTGATAACAGGAGAAGATCATCTCATTGCTCAAGGAAAGAAGGATCTAACTTCAGAATTTGACATGAAAGACGGGCATTTTGCACTACTTTCTAGGTTTGGAAGTCTGGCAGAAACCAGATGGCATCATACTAAACCAAGGAAAGTATACCATTGATATTCTGAAGAGATTTGGAATGTTGGATTGTAGACCCATGTCTACACCTATGGAAACCAATCTTCACAAACTCAAAGAAGCAGCTGCAGAGTCCAAGTGTGCAGATTCAACCCTATATAGACAAATGATTGGATCATTGATGTACCTGGTTAACACCAGACTTGATATTTGCTATGCAGTGAATGCTCTAAGCCAGTTCATGTGTGAGCCAAAGGAAATTCACCTTATGGTTGTGAAACATATTATGAGATATCTTCAAGGCACTATTGGATATGGTCTTCTTTACAAAAATAATCAACTAGATCTACATGGATTCTCTGATTCAGATTGGGCCGGAAGTGTAACCGATCGGAAAAGCACATCAGGATGTTGCTTCAGTTTGGGATCGGCTATGATCTCTTGGATCTGCAGAAAACAGTCTTCAGTTGCACAGAGCTCAACAGAAGCTGAATACATCGCAGCCTCTATGGGAGCAAGAGAAGCAGTTTGGCTTCGTAAATTGCTTGTGGGACTCTTTGGTGAGCCCTTGAATTTTACGATTATTCATTGTGATAATTAGAGTTGCATCAAACTCTATGTAAATCTTGTCTTCCATGATAGATCTAAGCACATTGAGATCCCCTATCATTATGTAAGAGATATGGTAGAAAGGAAAGTAATCCAGTTGGAGTATGTTAGTACAAATGATCAAACTGCAGACATTCTCACCAAGCCTCTCTCCCGAATCAAGGTAGAGCACTTCAGGAAGAAACTTGGTATGGTTGAAATGTAATTTGATATTTATGTCTGAAATTCAAATTATTTATAAGTTGTACTAATATATAAAGATGTTTATGTGTAAACTCTTTTGTCATGTGTGTGACTCCATGACCTTATGGGCCTTCTCCCCTGTGTACATTATTGAAAGGTGACGATCTTTCTAATAATGAGCACTTGTATTTGTCATTGTAAAGTGACGACTCTACAATGATGAGTTGAACTGTCATGATAGATATCATGTGTCTTGATATCTGTGGACATGTCATGATAGTATCTCTTGGACACTTTTGATGAATATCATGGGACTTGATATCATTTAAAGATCATTGTGATCCTTAAGAGATAATCGTGGTGGATAATTATATATCCGTGGATATGCCATGAATTATGGTAGACATCATGTGACTTGATGTCAGTGCACATACCATAATGAAGATGTGTTATGAAGAATGTCATGTGACTTGACAATATTGAGAAAACATATCATATCTTCGATATCACGCGTGAAGGTGATATCTCCACTTATTTGATTTGAAATATCTTCCCTAGCTAAGAGGGAGTGTTAATGGGATATAGCTTCGGTCAGATATAAATGATGATTGCTAAATAGCATCATCATCATTTGTATGTGATCGAATTTAAATCCTTAATCATATTTCTGGAAAATAAGTAAAATCGAATCTATATGCATGCATAAATTTGATATAATAAAATGATGTTCAAATTCTGCGTTGAATAAACTCATATAACCATATCTGCCATGTATGAGGGCTTATATATATTAAACTTGTTAAACCGAGTGTTAGTCGGTTGACTTTGAGACCCGCGCGCCCAAAGGGACACATCCCATGAGCGGACGTGTCTCCACTTGTGGAGACATGTCCTCTCATGAGACGCATCCCTTAGAGGTGAGTCTCCAAAAGGTATTTATCATTGTTCCTTCATTGATATGCAGTCATCGAAATCATTAATGTTCTGCAATCAGCACATTCTGCACCAGTAAAATAAAATCTGTCTTAGAATACAAAGTAGAATTCTTACACTTAGAATTTCCCTAGTTTTAGGCTCCTTGTCTGATCAGATTTGGTTACAATTACAAGTCAAATTTTGACATTATTTTTTGAAATTGCTCAAAAAATTGCTCGGAATTTCATTATAACCTCTATTTTTTTTTTACAAGTATTTTTTGAAAATTGTAAAAAGCGCTTTGTTATAAGCATTTGATTTAAGTTTGTTGATTGTTCAAATTGCACAGCCACAAATTGATCATTGTGGTTTGCTAGGTGGTTGTACTTACATAATACATTTTTGGGGTGTGTGTAAGGTGTTAGTGTAGGATGTTATTTTCCTAGTGTGTATTTATTTTTTTACTATCAAGATTTTTCCTACACTTTTTAATTAAGCTTGCTTATGTTAATAATGTGAGTATTAGTGTGAGTAGTGTGAGGTGTTGACATTTTCCATGGGAGTTACATCTATTATTCTTGGACACTTTTGCTGTACTCTCCATATTAATTGTATTTGCCACCTCTCCATTATCATTTAGCCCATATTTGAAGCTAATAAACGAAGGGTGAGGGTTCCATGTCCCTCATTTACAAATTCAAAATAACACAGAGAAAACTTCAAAGTGTCTAGTATTATAAATTTTATTTCATTTTTTCCTTTTAGGTGCAAATGTTTTCTCCTATAACCTGCAATTTACTTCTTATGGCATGGACTCTGCCTTTTAGATAGCCTGAAGTCAAAGTGTATGTAATGAACATGGTTTTGAAGCATGAAACATCTGAAAAAAGGTAGAGTCTAATCTGGGATCTCCAAGATCTTAAACACAAACCTAGTTTGTCAACTACCTGACTAGCTTAGAGAAATCAGTTTACTGTATTATATTTCTGTCAGGGTATTGATTATTCAGTTTGTCATATCCAGATTAAAGTAGGCTGTTATGAATCGATATGAGTATTGAAGACAGCTATTCTACAGTTGTTGATAATAAGAAAACAAGCTTCTAGAAAAACTGAGGCAAATTTTAGTATCTTTGTGTTTAAGCATGCACTAACATCAATCATCAGAATGAATATTGAGACAAGATCATGTAGTGTGATCCAAAATGTTGATATAAAAGTAAAACTTTGCTACAGTTTTTCTAGAAGCTTGATTTCTCGTATATGATTATTTTTATTTCCATTTTTATGTGCTGCTGCAAGTACTCATTATGTTTCTATGATAACGTGAACACTTTATGATTCTATTTATCGTTTAGAACACATTAATCATCTGTTTTAGGTGCTTAGATTATTCAAAAATTTACACAGAATAATCTAACGAACTAATTGACTCTAATATGGCCCATTCAACAGTGATTGTTGGAGAGGTTGCAAATTTTGCAGCCTATGCATTTGCTCCAGCTATTCTTGTCACCCCCTTAGGTGCACTCAGCATTATTATTAGGTATGCAGACATGTTTGTGACCTGATAGTTTGTTTTTTGGACAGTAGTAGAATTTGCAAAAGGAAAACTTGATCAAAGGTGGGATAAAAGCTGAAGGATTGACATTTTTGCATGCTTGTACAGTGCAGTACTTGCTCATATTATACTGAGGGAGAAGCTACACATATTCGGTATTCTAGGTTGTGTTCTTTGTGTTGTTGGTTCCACTACAATTGTCTTGCATGCCCCTCAGGAACAGGATATCGAGTCTGTGAAGGAAGTGTGGGATCTCGCAACTGAACCAGGTAATATACATGTTTGGATTTATGCTTCCATTTTCTTTTGGGCAGCTATCTATACTTGCTTGTCATTTCAATGTTTCTTGAAGCATCTGAAGTATTTATGGATTTCCTTTATTTTACTCTGTTGGATATCTTTAACTGGCATTCTGATATATTTGTTGTTTTTCATCTTGAAAACAGCATTCTTGTTATATGCGGCTGTGGTAATAGCAGCTACTTTGGTTCTTGTGTTCCATTTTGTTCCACAGTATGGGCACACTCATATTATGGTATACATTGGTGTTTGTTCCCTTATGGGGTCTCTTTCGGTAGGTCTCACTAGTCATTCCTAATATCTGCTATAAAATATTTATATTTCATCTCATGCATCAGACTCGGGGCTGTCTAATACATCAGTTTCTTGGTTTTTATTGTGATAACTTTATATCAACCTATGCTCCTTTTCTTATGCCTGTAATCTTGTTACAGGTTATGAGTGTCAAAGCGTTAGGAATTGCTCTGAAGTTAACATTTTCGGGGCTGAATCAGCTTATATATCCACAAACTTGGGCATTTGCCTTGGTAGTGGGTATTTGTGTTATAACTCAAATGAATTATTTAAACAAGGTAATTTCCTTTATCGTGAAATTTTATTATTCATGCAGTTTTCTATTTGTTTTTGCGAACAGATTACATGTTGTACTCAATTTAAAAATGGACCAATAATAAATTTATGTTTGAGATTCTGTTATTGGAGACTTATCCTTTCTCTAATATCTATCTGTATTGTATATGGCCTAGAGATATATTGTTGTACATGTATGCAAGTATAACCCAGGAAAGATTTGGTACACTTATTGGATACAGTCGGTATGAAATGTCAAAGACATATCCTATAAAAACATAAAACTAAACATAAATGAAGAGAAAACGCATACCCATTTTAAAATAAAAAAGTGTATCTGTCCACACATAGCACTATTTCTTGAGCTCATAATTGTAGGGTTTTTGCCTTCTTTAGGATGCAAGGCATTTTTGGAGCAACTTGGAGGGTTGCTAGAGTTGATTCTTGGCTGCGAAATTTCTCTCTTTTCAGTTATTAATATCGTCGGGCTGCTTCTTGATTCTTCTCATGTCATTACACTAGTTTAAATTCTCTTTTTAACATTGATTCCAAATTGATGAAGGGGTCTGTTTTTCTTCTCTCAGGGTATGTTATTGAGACTGTGGGATGCCTTAATGTGGTGTGTGGTTGAGATATTTCACTGCCTTAGGCAGTGTGGTGTTGATCCTGATTTGCACACTCAGGAATGCACTCAACAGAGTTCTATGCTCATTTTTTTATGCTCCAAAACCTTGGTGACATGTCCTTTAGATTATGCCATTATGGGTCAACTTATTGTGGTTTGGGGATTTGCATCTGGGTGACTCTCTTATGCATATACTCCATTACCATTACACCACAACTTTTTGTACAATGAATGGGATTTTGAAGTTATTTGTGTTTTATGTTTTTTTGCATGGTTCATATCCTAGCCATTACTGTAAGCATGCATGCAATATTTTAAAAACCAGTGGATATCACACCTGTATCTATACCCATTTCCATATCCTAGAGAGGAATCTATTAAGTAAAATACTTTTATATTACAGTTCATGTAATATTTTGTTTCCTTCTATTGCGAATGGTATATTGCAAGGATTACTGTTATATTCTTTTTTGTTTTGGTAGACTGGAAATTTTCATTGTTTAGGAATAGAGGCATACATGTCATGCGATAAATACATTCTCCTATGCCAGCTGTATTTACTTGGTACCCTGATCCTAAGGAACTATGGTTTCTTAGTTGCCAATATCTTGAGGACTAGAACTACTGGCATACATAACATACTGAGTTGGCTTCCTCTAGCGGAGAAATTAACTAATTAAGACAATATTGAATAAGATATGATTTACCGCCACTTCTTGCTTCACATGCTTACAAGAGGAAAATGGTATTGCCTACCTTGAAATGGTGCCACCACAGAATAGATACAGCATGCTTGATGGTGATTCATTGACTTCCCTTACAATTTATAGGTGTATTAGTAAGAGTCCCATTTTATCATTAGGACTATGAGAAACTTGAAACTAATAAGGCAAAGTTATCAATTTGTTGCAATTTATTCCTCTGGAAATAATGTAAGTGATTTTTCCATGAAGATTACCCTTATGTCTGGAATTGACATTTGAAAGTAGGTTCAGTGTTAGAGGTGCTAGCTGTCATTGCCTTACCAAGGAGAGAATTTCTAGAAAATGACACCTCTATGTAACTGTATTGGATGTGTTGAAACTTGAAATAACACATCTACATGGTTTTAAAAAAATGCATTTCATTTTGTTTAATGAATTTCTTAACTAATTTGTATCCCTGAGAAAAAATATTCCTGGTGAGGATAATATATATGAAAACTCCATCAGTTTATGTTTTTCTATGTCTGCCATGAATTCAAGATCTTCAATTTTTTGAGCAGACACCACATTCCAGGTCCCTCTGCATCAGAGAAGGATCTGAACACATCTAGTTTTTCATTTGACATTAATATTATATGCTTTTAACATTTCTCCAACGAACAAACAGAAATGTATCCCTGCTGAAAGCTTGTAACCTCAAGGAGTGCTGTAGAGTTGTAATGTCCCTTGTCCTGCTTTTCCCTAGAATTTGCTTGGTGATTAGGTTTAGGGTTTCCTCTTTTCCAAGTAAATGATCTCTTTAATGAAGTGACCTTGGATTGAAATCTGCATGCACCAAATGGATAACATTTCCACATATACATATGTTTGTTAGCAATAATATCTAGATATCCAAAATATAAACGTAATCACAAAAGCAATAATGAAGACATAGGAGGAGTGGCATGGGTAGATCCACCCGAAGTCCTTTGCCCAGCCCAAGAGGTTGTGTACCACAACCCTCTCTTCTCAGTGACTTGTACCTGCTTTCTCTACCCATGTCATCACCTCGAAAGACACTTAACCTACTAGGGGAAGCCAACGGAGCTTATAAGTGGTCTAGGCCTACCACCCCGAGTTGGCCTAGGCGGATCTTGAGTGGGACATGTTGTAACCTATTTCACACATCACCCCATTGCAAATAGGGACCCCTAGTAGTTTCTTTTGTTAGGTTTTTTTTTGTCTTTAGTTTGCAATTTCATAAGGCCATTGCTTTGAGAGTTTGGAGTTAGAGTTTTGAGGAATCATCAGAACCAAGTAGAGAATCCAAGTCCAAAACAGTGCCTAGACATTGTCAAAGTGCTCAGAAGGTCGGGAGGACGAGGAACGCCATTGCTTTGAGTCAATTCTAACACTTCCTATTTTTTAGGGATTTTGCTTTTTCTATTTTTGGCACTTTTGGACCAATCCAGGATTTACTATTTTTAGAAATTTTGCTTTTTGCTTTTTTTCTATTTTTAGTAATTTCTATTTTTAGAAAGTGCCAGGGTTTTGGGGTCCCACTGGTCATGGTATCAACATTTTTATCTTTAGAATCAAGGTTTTGCACCTCCAAGAGTAAAAAGCAAGAAAAAATCATAAAAAGCAAGAATAAATCACATGGCGAGGGTTTGGTTCCATGAGATCTAGATAATAGCAAGAAATTCATGGCATAAGCATCACTAAGCTCGCCTAGACATGAAGAATGGATGGCACAAGACAAGCAAAGTCCGCCATGGAGATGGAAAAGCAAGCTCAAAGTCCACCATACTCAATGTCAAGCACTTGATGAAGTCCGCCCATGAGGAGAGATGGGAAATGGCTAAGGCACCATGAAGTCCGCCATGAAGTTGGCAAGGCACAAGTCAAGTCCACCCCACCTTGGAGAAAACATGGCAAGACCATCATGAAGTCCGCCTTGCACAATGGCATGAAAGTCTTGAAGTCCGCCCAAGGGGAAAGGAAGCATGTCTAGAACTTTGTGAATTCCGCCCCGCCTTGAACACATAGGATGTCAAACATGAGATGAAGTCTGCTTGGAAGTATGCCCAAGCACAAGAGAAGTTTGCCCATCCTTGTCCAAGATGCCAAGAAGTTTGCCCATGCTTGAAGAGTGGATGGCAGGACAAAGGAAAAGTCCGCCCAGCCAAGAGGAGGAAGGGAAACTCAAAATTTGGCTAAGTATTGATGCCTAGGAGGGAAGACTCGTGAAATTGGCAAAGTATGGATATGGTTAAGTGTCAAAAGACAATGGCGAGAAGAGGATCAAGTCCGCCATGCTATGTCTTGCCTAATATAAAGTCCGCCCAAGACACAAAATGGCATGGAAAATTCCAAGTTCGCCTAGAGGAAAATGGAAAATGACATGAGAAATAACGAGTTTTCCTTGGACAAAATAAGATTTCGCCATGATTAGAAAAATGAAAAGGTTGAAAAGGTTGGAAAATGAAAATTAACACTTAGAATATTTGAACATTTTCCAACACTTTGAAATTCTTTTGAAATATTCAACACTTAGCCAAAATCTTCAAACTCAGAAGAAAAATCTAAAAGATTTCACAAGGATGGCGCTTGGGTAAAAAATTAGTAACTTTCTCTTAAAGATTTTAATAAGGATTGAGTTGCCATTTTGGAGAAAAGAAAACAAGTCCAGGTTCGATGAATCTAAGAAAAAACATGAATTTGCTAAAATAATCGAACCTTTCAAACTTTATAAAGAGTTTAACTTCTCACTTTCAAATCATTCTTCTCCAAGTTCAATGGTGAAAGGCTTTAACTCTCTCGAAGTTACGAAAGACAAATTTTCGAAGGAAGATTTTTGAGAGAAAGTAAATTTTTGAAGAAGATTTTCGGAAAGTGAGAATTTCTGGGTTGAAGGATTGAATTTCTGAAGCTAGGCATGCTTTTTCTGAATTGAAGCAGAACTTTCAGAATTTAAGGCAGAATTACCGTCAAAAGTATATAATTTTGAAAGTTTAAAATCCAAATTTGACGGATTTCTTCATTCTTCTTCTGTCTTATTCACCCATCTTCATGAAATTTGCTAAAAACTTAGCCAAATTATTACATTTTCAGTCTGATTTTGTTTACAGAACTTAACTTTTCAACAAGCTGAAAGTGAAAATTTCGAACAAAGGTCCAAGAAAAATCAAAATTAAAATTTTAAAATTAATGTATTTTCATGTTTCTTGCAGGTTGATGACCACCAGAGGAGAACCCTTGAGAAAGGCACAAATGAAGTTCGCAAGCAAAGGATTGCAGCCGGAATCAAAAATCAACTCCAAATGGAAGAACGTCACAGACACAAACCTTGGACATGTAGATTTTAAAGACTTCAAGAAGAGGATGTACGGACAAGATGGATTCCTGCTGACACCAATTGCTTGCCGGATGATGTGGAATGGCATCGTCCAAGCAGCTGGATTTCCACCAGCTATAGAATGTGCTGAATTGATGGTGGAATGTGCCATACACTATAATGCACAAGAGAGGCAGATTGTTGCACCTGATGGTAGAGTGTTAGCTCATCTCAAAGAATTAGAATCCAAGAGGCGTTCGGCATACCAAGTTATAACCGGACTTCATACAAGACCAAAGAAGATGCAATAAGACTTTATGAAGATCAGATGGATCTTTGTGCAACTAATATCAATAAGATGTGGTTAGAGAAGCCAAGGCCTTCCATCAAGAAGATGCCAAAGAAATTGCTTTGGATTGACTTCAAGGAGGAATATGGAGATATTATATTGCTATTGAATAGAGTAATTGGCAGCCCGCAGGGTGCGCCATTTGAGACGTGGATGTATTATTTCATTGACGAGATCACCTCAGGTGTGAAGATGTTCAATTGGTCATGGATGATCAGTGACAACCTCCATGAATAGTTAATAAATTTGGAAGGGACAAAGTCTTTCTACATGAGTTCTTATATTTTCTATCTATTGGCAAGGACTTATAGATATGCAAGATTGATTTGTCAAGGCATAGTGGGCAATGGGGAAAATGAATTCAAATCTTATGATTGTTATTCACAGTTGCAGCTCTTCACACTTCAGGAGAGCGAATGATTCCTTCCTAATGTACATCACTAGAATATTGCAAGGAGGAACGCATCAAAGGCTTACTCATGAGGCCAAGAGCTTGACCAACAAATATGGATCCTGGTTTATCTAGTTTCCTAGATTCACCTACATAAGAGTTCAAGGATTCACCGGATGTCCTTACCGACTTCCGATCTATCCCACTAACAGAATGGTCTTGCTTGAGGTACTTAGGCAACTAGAAACATACCAAGGCCTCCAGAGAACAAAGCAGAAGGCAGCCATCACCTTTCTGTTCTTCATTGGGAATATGCAAGAGTCTTGCCCATCGACACAGGCAGCTGAACTGCTAGGTTAGAAATGCAATTGTACCCTCTCACATCTTACCGGTCCAGAGTTGACTTCGATCCTCACCACCACATTGGAACCGTGAATGGAAGGAAGTACAAACATAAGGTAGACCTGGAGGATTTTTGGGCTAATGCTGCAGATGAATATGACATCAGGAAGAGGCTGTGGTCTAGACAGCCGGTGAACCTGATCAAAACAACTGAGCTCTTCCGTGTGCCTGATCAGCTGGAGGATGATGGAGAATATATTCAGCCAGGCTTTGATGAGAATCAGCCTCTTCCTCCTGTAAGATGGTCAAAACCAGAGCTAGCAAATTTGACCACCTTGATGAGGCCAGTCGTCAAATATTCAAAGTAGTAGACAGATCAGCAAGTCCAAGAGCTGTGACGAAGGAATGTGACTCTGACTTAGAATTTAATGGGTGAAGCGGAATCCGATTCTTCAAATGCAGGTGCATCCCAAAGTGATGAACCAATTGAGAGCACCCATTCGAGGAAAAGGAAGGAAATAGTCGATGATTCTACAAGGATGAAAGGAAAGAAGATTGTAGATGAGGAACCTACTCAGAAGAAGCAAAGATCAAAGCTTCCTCATTCTGCCACATCTAGGAATATTGATGAGATATTGAATATTGATGTGTCATTGGACAACATAAGGATTCCTTCTCTGATTCATATTGAGCCAATCCCACCAACGGATGATGAACCCCCATCTCCCACAGGCATATAAATACTCGAGTCTAAGGATGAAATGGATATTTTGGGTGGTGAATTTCAAGAGGGAATGTTTTCCGCTCTTAGAGGAATCTAGGATATTCCATGTGTAGAGAATGCTTAGGAAGAAGGCATTGAACAACCTACAATTCCTGATTGGCTACAAGAAAGATTGAAAATAAAAGTACTAGTAGAGATCCTAGAGGAAGATGATACGACCGATTTCTTGGCCAGGTTAGAGACATTTACTGTGAAGAAGCTCGCCAAAATGTTTTCCACGATTCAGAGGGATGAAGCCGACTGCCATTTAGTACAAATTGCTATGCCAATGGTGGATACACCAAAAGAAGATATTGCTCCTCAAGAATATGCCATCACTACTATAGACTTGGGCCCAACACCAAAGGGTCAAGAGGTGGAAGACTTGGACAATTTAGTCACATCCATCAAGGCGAGGTTGGAAAAGGAAGTGGCAAAGAAGAAAGAATATAAAAAGGAGATTGAACGCCCGAAGGACTACATCCAACATCTAACCAAACCTCTTGATCAGGCCGACTCAATAGTTCCTCCACTTTTAAACTCTTCACAAGAAACGATTAAAATTTTTGAGGAAGAGATGTTCATAGCTAAAGAAACTAAGGAGTGGATAGTAAGCAAGAGCTGGGAAGCAACTACATTCTGAAGAGCACAAAGATATACTGAGAGGGGGGGGGTGGGGGGGTGAATCAATATATCAACAAACTTTTACCCTCTTACTTATTTATTAACTTCAAACTTAAACACAAATCAACTATCTAATATGAACCAATTTACACAAGTTGACAAATATTTATTGAGATGATTTTTACAAGGGAGTAGGCACCAACCTACTCAATTTACAAGAGGGATGATTTAGTAGAATACAATCTACAAGGAACACCCAAACCTCTCTAACTATTTAGTAGGCACCAACCTACAAGGAGCACCAGCCCCTAATGCAAGGCACCAAACCTTGACTTGATGGATGAAAGGTAAATGACTTCAATCAGATCTGTACTCTCCCAATCCTCCAAACTGCTTTTGTGATGCACAATATCACCCTAAGCCCACACAAGAAGATGGGTTCTCTGACTTGAACCACTCACTACTTTTCAACCACAACACAAATCTAAAAAATGAGTTGGTTCTTATATCTTCATTGCCCAATTGAAGGGAAACAACCTTTTGTAGAGTTACAACCTTTCAAGAAGACACTTCTCTTCATAAATCTGTCTTTTAATAATCACTTTTTAATCTTCCAATAATCGATTATTATTATTTTTGCTTTTTTACTTTAATCTGTATAACTTGAAGGATATAATCGCTGAGTTTAGAAATTGGAGTCACCAAAGACGGGGCTCTTAATTTGGAGAGTCACCACACTATAAACAGATCGAAGTCTTCCTTGAAAAGACGTTTTCAGACCGCTCTTCATTAACTTGCGTTACATTTCAGATTGTCTTCTATTAGTTTTGGAATCGATGTGACTTTTGAGACATTTGCTTCCTCATATCGCTGTCTTCAAGTGAACATATCTTTTTGTTTGTAATCTAATGACTTTTCAAAACAAAACATTTTCCTTCTTCAACCAGCTCGATCAAGTCTAAATAAAAAGACGTGCCCTTTTTTTTTGAGAACCATTCGTTATTTTCTTGAAACGTTTTATTCATTAGAAAGACGTGTCCCTTTAGTCGTGCCATTTTACTTTTAGAGAGACGTGTCTCTTGATCGCACTAATTTCCTTTTAACAAATACGTGAGTTTTTGGTTAATTGGCAGATTAACGTCTTCTTGAATTTGCACTTGAATTTTTCATCATTCTCAATCGTATTTCTGAGAATTTCAGACGTCCTACATTCTAAGTGTTCTTAATATTATCAAGATCTTCATTGTAGCTGATTACATCAGACGTATTTGTCAAAGTGTCATCATCATAACCAATTACTTCATATCGACTTCCATCTGTGGATTATGTTCAAAGTATCTTCATCGTAGCTGATTGCTTTATATCAACTTCTATCTATGGATGATACTCAGTTTTGATTTGGGCATTTAGTTTAGTCTGTGATGAACTGCTTAGTTAGACTTTTTCAATAATCTGATTCTTCATTTTTGACTTGCAAATTTTATCTTTAATAATTTCGATGTGGACTTTTACTCTATTTAGCTCAACAATGAATTATTCATCTTTAGTGATCTGATTAAGCCAAGTCTTGACATCAATGACTATTCTTCTAACAATCTCATCCAATGCCTTTGACATCAATGACAACATTTCCAACACATTCGTGGAAAGATTGATAGTGGCTTATGGACAAACTTCCTCTTTGCTTTCGAGAATTGTAGTTATGGATGAAGTATGGGAAAAATTTCAAGACATTTAGGACAAAATTGTCCCATGCCTCAGAGTGTTGAAAGGAGTTCCGAAGCAGGAACTAATTGATGGAAAAGTTATTGCAGTTGATGCTGCATATGATTTCAATAACTGGTACTGGGCATTGACTTCACAAAGCGAAATTTTGGAGAAGGTGAAGGAAGATAGTATCAGGGTTGAGGATCAGATGAGAGAAATCCACAATAAGATTTTACTTGTAGCTGCAGATGTACTTGAAAAGGATATTGTCCGAGCAAATGATATGCAACTTGAAAATCTAAAGCTCAAAATCCAGGAGACTTTCTTCACCAGCACAGGACCGATTTTGAAGCAAAATTTGACTAAGGCATTAGACTTCTTGTCCATCCGGGATGCCTTCCAACGCCAAGAATCAGAATGGGAGAATTTTTTCGCCGAGAGTGCAGATGATTTGGGCGTGTTGGAATACAAGGTCAATATGTTGCCACATGTCACAATTGAGGAGGTCAGCATAATAGTGTCCAGGTTCATCGAATACACAGCCACTCAGGAGGATAAGGATGCGCCTCCAAGAAGATAGCTCCATATGCCACGTGTTCTTCATCCATTGGTTGCTAAATGTTATTTTGGGAAACCCTAGTTAGGGTTGAGTTGTTTTAATCTTTTCCGTTGATCTTAGATTGATCTCGGCCATTCATTCGTTTTCATAAACTCTCATTCTCTCATTTCATGGTATGGAGAGAGTCTTATGAAATTGTTGCGTATAGCTACTTTGATAATAAAAGCTCATATTGCATGATTTGCTTTGAATCCTTTTTATTGTCAAGTGGTTGCATGGTTACATACCCCCCTTCAACATAGAATAGATTTAAAGTAGAATTTAGAGTAAACTTAAAATAGAATTTGATTTGAATGCATGTTAGATGAATGAAAGATTGATAGTGTTGATAATGGTGAAATTAGTCCATACCTTTTTCAATTGAATGATTTTCAATTTGATTTGTAAGGTTAGTCTGAACTTTAAAATTGTTAAACTCGAATTCTATTACTTATATTCATTGTTCGAATTGATGATGGTATTGAGTAATAGGATATCATTCGTGAATCCCGTTGAAGATTGCACCATCTTTGTCTAGTTGTTGTAGTCATCGTACTTGGAAAAGCAAAGATTGGATTGAAATTCACCATCCAGCACTTGTCTCTTGAGTTCGTAGGCTTGGTTTAGCATTAGTCTAGTCTCTAAGACCCTTATCCTGTTTTTATTTTATTTCAAAGATTGGCAGTAGTGGAATTTCACCACTCATCATCCACAACATTCAAAGTCCAAAGTGATGAAAATTTGAGCGTAAGTCCCCCTTGCAATACTAGCAAAACATAGCAAACCGACTAAGACTATCCTATATGCATCAGGAACCTTGGAGTCTACTTTGTGATCACTTTGCTTAGCATATTGGAGTCTTTGTTCAAGAGAGAATAAGATATTCTATTGGGTATTTTATTCTAATGTTGGTTAAGGTCACAAAACCCACATCAACAAGACCCCCACCCCTCCATGGGCCACTCATGCCTTTGGACTAGGCGGATCTTAAGTGGAGTTTCCACTCATCCATGGCCCATCCTTGCCATGGGTTCCAGGGGCGGATCTTGAGTGGTGTTTCTGGGCACCACTTTTCTCAAGCCCTTCCTCCCTAGTAGGTTGGCAAACACTCAGAAGACAATCTTTAAGCAATCAAATACATTTGCATTTATCATTTAAGTAAATATCAAATCTAAACATTTATAATCATGAAAATAATTATTGATAATCAGGTAATTAATAAGCAACATCTAATTTTTATATTCAATCTTGAATGAATGGAGGAATGCTTATATATCTACAATATTGTTAATCCTATCAACATCTCTTTCATGAACATGCGTATGCTAAAGGACAAGACATCTATAAATACAGAAATCAGAATTTATAATTTCAGAGGTGCAGCAAGCTTAATTATCAGATCCTTCGTCCTAAGTTGTTTGTCAATGAGACGTGCATACAAAAGTTAAGTTTATTCGGCTTGTGATACTCCAAGGTTAGAAAGCAGTCCCTATTGGGTCATTGAAATAGTCCATGGTATATATTAAATAGATTGCAGGGCATCATTACTAATTCACAATATATTCAGACATCCACCGTATGAATGATTGTCTAATTCTGTTCTTTGGAAATGCTAAATGTTAATTACTAAGTGAATGACATCACCTGATCTGCTTCGTCTCCTTATTCCTTAATTGTCTTCCTGTTCTTCACCCGATTGTGGCAGCCCATACGTTATTCCTTATCTTCCCTTTCTTCATCGATTCCTCATCATTATTTATACCCTTGCGTTTGGCATGGAGTGATTGTGTCTTTTGGAACAAAGATGTCCCTTCATTATGTCCATAAATTGACTCTTTTGTAATTAATTCTAATTCATATTCCTTAACATGTCGATGCCTTTCATTGATATTGATCGGTGTTTTCCTCGGGCACCATCCTTTCAAACAATTGCTGACCTTTGAACAGGCTTTGACTGATGCTATTCTAATTGCAACGTTTCATTTAATGATCACTGCTTTTGGGTTGAGTCTTTATTAGTAATCACTGATGTATTTTTGTATGTTATTCAATTGTTTTATTTTATATTTTACATTTGTTTGTTTTATATTCTATATTTAGTGTATATCTATTAGTTGTATTTAGGTAGCTTATGTTTATTTAATCAGCCAAAGATATCTGTTATTATTTTATTATTTATCAGCTATCACAATAATTTAAATCATAGCAGCATAAATCGTTTGGGGAAAAAATCGGCAAACCAAAAAATCAGGATTTTTTGAAAAATCGTGAAAAAATTGGATTTGAAAAAAACAGTAAAAAAATGTAGAAAAATATACAAAACCTATTTTTTTAAAACTTAAGGTCATTTCCATAGCATAGAGATATAGAGAACAAATAAAATAGAGATTTTAACCTGTGAATTGTAGAAAATAGAAATTTTTGTTTATATTCATATCGTTGATTACATTGTGCATCAAATTATATCATAGACAATTTTGAACATTTTCATGAAATTTTTGACAGTCAAATTAAAAACAGGGCAGAACATATATTTTTGGATTTAGCTATGTTGAACTTTTATGATAAATTTGCCACAGTCAAACTCAGAAACACCACACATTATAGACATTTTTAGACATTTTCATTGAAATTTTGAATTTTTGACAATCAAATTAAAACAGGGCAGAACATCATAAATATTTTTAAAAGCAGACTCCATGAAAGGTCGAACAAGAGAAAGGAGTTCAACAGGAATTGAATAAAATTTAATTTTAGCAAAGAAAAAAAAAAAGACTACACAAGGATAGAAAAGAAGCAAAGGCGCAACAATAGAGAAATATGGATGGTGCGTGGAAGACAAAGGAGTAAGATAGAAGTTAAAAAAAATGAAATGAGTAGGAAATAAGTACGCATGGAGTTTGCAGGGGAGAAAAAATAACAAGAGTAAATGGGACGGGTGAATAAGAAGTCAGAAAACCAACTTGTTCGCGTAAATATTTTGCAGACAGTCGGGCGCTAAAAGCTCCACCAATCCCCAGTCACAGCACTCTCATGAACTATTCCAGTGTCATGAAAACTCGAAGGCGGCTTCGAACTGTGAAAAAAAGACTAGCGCGTAGGTATTTAATTAAAAAAAACATGCATTTTCTGGGTTTTTTCGTGCGGTTTAGGGTTGCGGATTTTTTTCGCCTTTTTTTGACTTTTTTTGATGATTTAAACGCATTTTTCAACCATTTTTTGCTGGGTCAACGGAGCCCTAAAAATTGCGATTTTTGGGAGGGAAAAATCGGGAACACTGCAGATTTTTTCAAAATTGTGATTTTTACGATTTTTTGCAGATTTATGCTTCTATGATTTAAATAATATCCGTGGTATAATATTATTACAATATTATCTGTGATAATTGTAATAATATTTAAATTGAAATTTTATAATTTTGATATCTATTTTATTTAGTTGATTGGTTACGATATTGGGGACATGAAAATCCTCCCCTCTCAATTTGCTTGCCCTCAAGAAAACCCTTTTTAATGTCCTAGATATCCCTTACACATTTATGTAATATTCTATGAAGAGTTTCCCATCTACTTGATTAGGAAACCTTAGGGGTCTTATGAAGAGAGTTTAAATTATGTATTACAATCCTTACTGGGAAGATGGGTTGGGTAATGTGTTTCTAGATCTTGAGGGGGTAAGGGTATCATAGCCACTAGATTTGCTCCTCCACAAAGCTCCATTTGTTTATTGTCTTTTCTTCTTTCGATTGGATACCTTTGAGATCTCCTCCCTCATAACTAGTTTTCTTGCTTGGGTGTTCTTTTCCTTCTCCCTCAGGGGTCACTTCTATCTTGTGGGCTTGGCCTTTACATTTATGATCACGTCCCCTTGGTTCATGGCATGAGAGACATAACCCCTTATTTTTCAGATCTTTCATTGCTTTGCGAATCTGATATCGGTCTTGTTTCTCATTGCAATATGAGCATGTCCTAAGTGTTTCTTCCCTTCTTGGCTTTTCCTCTTTGCGAGGGGTTTTGGAGGGAGAGGTAAAGCTTCTAGGTTTGTCTCTTGGTAAGTTCTAATAAGCAACATCTAATTTGTATATTCAATCCTGAACGAATGGAGGAACACTTATATATCTGCAATATTGTTAATCCTATCAACATCTCTTTCATGAACATGTGTATGCTAAAAGACAAGACATCTATAAATACAGAAATCAGAATTTATAATTTCAGAGGTGCAGCAAGCTTAATTATCAGATCCTTCGTCCTAAGTTGTTTGTCAGTGAGACATGCATACTAAAGTTCAGTTTATTCGGCTTGTGATATTCCAAGGTTAGAAAGCAGTCCCTATCGCGTCATTGAAATAGTCCATGGTATATATTAAATAGATCAGGGCATCATTACTAATTCACAATATATTCAGACATCCACCGTATGAATGATTGTCTAATTCTGTTATTTGGAAATGCTAAATATTAATTACTAAGTGAATGACATCACCTAATCTGTTACGTCTCCTTATTCCTTAACTGCCTTCCTGTTCTTCACCCGATTGTGGCAGCCCATACGTTATTCCTTATCTTCCCTTTCTTCATCGATTCCTCATTATTTTTTATACCCTTACGTTTAGCATGGAGTGATTGTGTCTTTTGGAACAAAGATATCCCTTCATCATGTCCATTAATCAACTCTTTTGTAATTAATTCTAATTCATATTCCTTAACATGTCAATGCCTTTGATTGATATTGATCAGTGTTTTTGTCGGGCACCATCCTTTCAAACAATTGCTGACCTTTGAACAGGCTTTGAACGACACTATTCTGATTGCAACGTTTCACTTAATGATTACTGCTTTTGGGTTGAGTCTTTATTAGTAATCGCTGATGTATTTTTGTATGTTATTTGATTGTTTTATTTTATATTTTACATTTGTTTGTTTTATATTCTATATTTAGTGTATATCTTTTAGTTGTATTTGGGTAGTTTATGTTTATTTAATCAGCCAAAGATATCTGTTATTATTTTATTATTTATCAGCTATCACAATAATTTAAATAATATCTGTGGTATAATATTATTACAATATTATCTGTGATAATTGTAATAATATTTAAATTGAAATTTTATAATTTTGATATCTATTTTATTTAGTTGATTGGTTACAATATTGGGGACATGACAGTCCTCCCCTCTCAATTTGCTTGCCCTCAAGCAAACCCTTTTTAATGTCCTAGATATCCCTTACACATTTATGTAATATTCTATGAAGAGTTTCCCATCTACTTGATTAGGAAACCTTAGGGGTCTTATGAAGAGAGTTTAAATTATGTATTACAATCCTTACTGGGAAGATGGGTTGGGTAATGTGTTTCTAGATCTTGAGGGGGTAAGGGTATCATAGCCACTAGATTTGCTCCTCCACAAAGCTCCATTTGTTTATTGTCTTTTCTTCTTTCGATTGGATACCTTTGAGATCTCCTCCCTCATAACTAGTTTTCTTGCTTGGGTGTTCTTTTCCTTCTCCCTCAGGGGTCACTTCTATCTTGTGGGCTTGGCCTTTACATTTATGATCATGTCCCCATGGTTCATGGCATGAAAGACATAACCCCTTACTTTTTAGATCTTTCATTGCTTTGCACATATGATATCGGTCTTGTTTCTCATTACAATATGAGCATGTCCTAAGTGTTTCTTCCCTTCTTGGCTTTTCCTCTTTGCGAGGGGTTTTGGAAGGAGAGGTAAAGCTTCTAGGTTTGTCTCTTGGTAAGTTCTAATAAGCAACATCTAATTTGTATATTCAATCCTGAATGAATGGAGGAACACTTATATATCTGCAATATTGTTAATCCTATCAACATCTCTTTCATGAACATGTGTATGCTAAAAGACAAGACATCTATAAATACAGAAATCAGAATTTATAATTTCAGAGGTGCAGCAAGCTTAATTATCAGATCCTTCGTCCTAAGTTGTTTGTCAATGAGATGTGCATACTAAATTTCAGTTTATTCGGCTTGTGATATTCCAAGGTTAGAAAGCAGTCCCTATTGGGTCATTGAAATAGTCTGTGGTATATATTAAATAGATCGCAGGGCATCATTACTAATTCACAATATATTCAGACATCCACTTTATGAATGATTGTCTAATTCTGTTATTTGGAAATGCTAAGTATTAATTACTAAGTGAATGACATCACCTAATCCACCATGTCTCCTTATTCCTTAATTGCCTTCCTGTTCTTCACCCGATTGTGGCAGCCCATATGTTATTCCTTATTTTTTGTCATGTCCCCGATTTGGAGGCAGATTAATTTAATTAATTTAATTAATTAAGTTGTCCAAATATTGTTATTTCATAAGGATGACTAATTGATTATTTTAATTAAATTAAACATTAAATTAATTATTTATAAAGTTATCCCAAAAATACAATATCATAAGGTGACTTTATATTTAATTAATTTAATAATAAAGTGACTAAAAATAAAATAATATCAAAAAGTCACTTAAGTGAATAAAATAATATTTTATTCTAGAAGCTTATTGGAGATGCTTGTGCATTCTTTATAAGGGGCTTTTGGAGGGCATTTGAGATCATTTTGAATTGAACACATTTTCTGAATGTTGGAGAGCTTGAATGCTTGAAAGTTTCCCTGAGGGTTTGAATACTCTAGGTGCCGGTTTCGATTGTGAGACACCAATTCTAGCTGGGAGTTTGGGGAAGATATTTCAGTCTTTCCATTTGTGCCAAACTTTTGTGGCCCGTGGCCAAATTTTGCAGAAGGAAGAATTTTGATATTGAGAAGATCATTTGCTGGTTTGTGGAGTTGCCTTTAAGGAGGAATCAATTTTATAAATGAAGGCATTTTTCAGTTGAGTGAAATGAAATTGCAGCTAGAAGGAGATTTTCTATTTTCCAAGAGAGATTCGACTTCTTGTCATCACTTAGCATTGGGAAAAAATAGTGGACTTCTCTCAGACCTGGCGCAGCTCTTCAAGGGGGCGATTTTGACTTGGGCAATAAGAGAAAAATCCAAAAAAATTAGAGAAAGTTCACAGCTGGTCAAGGAGGTAAGGTGCTGCAAATCTGGATGTAAAGGATTCGATTTGGAGTGGAATCGACCTGGCTTCATCAGCAAGAGCAGCACTTCATCATGATGAAATCCAGGTTTCATATGTGGATGTAATTTTGCATATTTCAGTTCATCAAATCATTGTAGTTGCTGGTCTAAAGCACTGTCACCAAACAGTGATATGTTATTGTAATAGTTGCATATGTTATAGGAAGTTAAGTTGCATTTGGGGAATCTCTAGTCGCATTTTGGTATTGTAATCAATCAATGCCATTGAAGATCAGATTGTAATCAGTTTGGATATCATCTACTTGCAATATAAAGGTGTTTGGGTTTGCATACAATATGTTTGCCAAAATGTCTAAAGGCTGTACCTTCATAATTGCATATTAGTTTGCATGCTAAGTGTTTGACTAAATGTCAAGTAGCTGTAGTTGTCATTTTCAGTCACATATATGCATTTGAAAAATACAAAAAGACTTGCATTTCATCTTAGTTACTTTGTTAGACATCTTTGCAATCATTTTCAAGCATCTATATCATTGGCAACAAACCAAGACAAACAAAACAAACTGAAATCAATTACCAGCAAGTTCAAGGTTTCAAGCAAAGTGTTTGTCAGAATACCTGAAGCAGAAAATCAGAGTTTTTGGTTTAGATTTGGCAAGGCACTTTACATCTTCCCTTTCTTCATCGATTCCTCATTATTATTTATACCCTTATGTTTGACATGGAGTGATTGTGTTTTTTGGAACAAAGACGTGCCTTCATCATGTCCATTAATCAACTCTTCTGTAATTAATTCTAATTCATATTCCTTAACATGTCGATGCCTTTCATTGATATTGATCGGTGTTTTTGTCGGGTGCCATCCTTTCAAACAATCGCTGACCTTTGAACAGGCTTTGACCGATGCTATTCTGATTGCAACGTTTCACTTAATGATCGCTGCTTTTGGGTTGAGTCTTTATTAGTAATCGCTGATGTATTTTATTCGATTGTTTTATTTTATATTTTACATTTGTTTGTTTTATATTCTATATTTAGTGTATATCTATTAGATGTATCTAGGTAGCTTATGTTTATTTAATCAGCCAAAGATATCTGTTATTATTTTATTATTTATCAGCTATCACTATAATTTAAATAATATCGGTGGTATAATATTATTACAATATTATCTGTGATAATTGTAATAATATTTAAATTGAAATTTTATAATTTTGATATCTATTTAATTTAGTTGATTGGTTACAATATTGGGGACATGACAAGAGTTTAAAATATTTGGCATCAAAGATGCTGTGATGATCCTGAAAGACAATGGATCTGGCATAAATAATCTACTCAGAAAGCACCATTATGTAAAATAATTTATAATAATATGGGATGTGATCATGACAATTTTTTTTGCTTCATGCCTATAGAGCTGTACCGGCATTTTGATATTCTATACATGTTATAATACTATTTTGTTTGAGTGCTCTTTCTTTCAAAAAAAGCAGGCTAGAAAATGTTATCAGGTTGATCAAAATGAGCCAAATAAATATGGAGTAGCAAACTTACATCAATGAATTGCTGAATTTCATGTGTAGTTGTTTGGAAGTTAAATTTATAATGTATAGAAATCTTTGACATACTTACTACTATGCACTGCAGGCTCTCGACACTTTTAATACAGCAGTTGTTTCTCCCATCTACTATGTGATGTTCACATCATTTACCATACTTGCAAGCATAATCATGTTCAAGGTAAGAACCATAATAATTAATTGGGGATGCTTTGCAAAGTGCATGGTTAACACTATTAGTGATGCACTAGGGAGTCTTTTGCTGACCAGTTAGGTGCTAAAATAAGGAATTCAAAATAAGATATTGTATTCTGTCTGGCAATTGAGAATAATTACTTCAAATTCACAGCTTCCAAATTTTATGCAAGATTACTTTTTAAAAAGCTTATAGTTGCTTCTAATTCTAAACTATGGCATGGTTCGTGTAGCAGGTATTCTAAAGATTTCAAACTTGTTTAAACCCCATATAAAAATAATAAGGATGGATTAATCTTTAGCTTTATTCTCCTTATTGTGTACAAGGGAAATGGAATACTATTGCTAACATGCTTGGGGTTGGTGTGATATTTTCTGCTGCTTCCTACTATGCTGTCTTAATCAAGTAGAATGAGGTTTAAGCTGTCTTATGACTGTGTCTGTGAATGTAATGACTGGTCTTCAGAATGACCATCATCTGAACTCTGAAGTAAATGCTTTGCTGGTGATAGATTCAGTGCGCTAAAAATATGTCAGCAAATTTCTGGGGCAGTGGGGGGATAGGTCATGGTATATCTCATTGTTATCCGAACTGTATTCACCATACATTGAAGCCATAGTAGAACTATTGGCATCTGGGTTCCTGATATTATTGTGTTTCAATCTTTCGTATGCAGAAAAAGGTGTATTTATTGCTCTCTGTCTCTGTCTCTGTCTCATCTATAAAATATCATATATTTGTTTGTATGGATGTATCTGGGGACCCTTGAAAATTCTGTATCTATACTTGTACTCATAGTTACCAGGTTTGAAGAATTCAATTCTTTAGGAAGGTAAAAAGTATTTGGAAATTCGGAAAATTTCTATAGGAATTGAAAATTCTAGACCAAATATTTGGAAATTCGGAAAATTTCTATAGGAATTGAAAATTCTAGACCAAATCAGACCAATTCAGCTAGCTCATAAATATCCAGATCCAGTCAGATTTGTTAAAAATATTTGAATTTTGTAACTAGGTTCAGACCAGTGTCTTTACTCATGTCCTGATAACTTGGCTTTCAAAAAAAAAAAGTATTTACTATCATTATTTCTCAAATTATTGTTCCTTAGAAGTTAGAAGTTCTGTGTTAAATTTATGACATGACATCGTCCTACATACTGTTGCTTATTTACCTTATCTAGATAACAACTAGGCCGCTATATGTCTTCTCATCATGAATTTGTACTCCCCTTGACAATTCTCATCGACTCTTCGTTTCACTAGTTGACAATACATTCTCTCCATGAATTTGAATTATGAACCTTGCGATCTAGTTTGTTGTTCTCTCTTGTCCATTAATTAATGGCTAATTGAAATTCCTATCAACTTTTGGACAATATCATGTACAAAACTTTTTGGTCAGATTCTGTCCATGAGGGTTAGTTTCTGCTCTCCACTATGGATTGTCAACTTGTTTCAAAATTTTGGTCAAGATACTGGTTCCTCTGTCAACGTGGGGTTTGCTTATCAGCTGAATGAATGAATGCCCTTATGCCAATCAAGCACTTAAAGGATTTGGTTCCTCAATCTACAGGCAACCATCCCAATTACTTGTATGTGTAAAGGCTCTGGCCCCTTGACCTACAAGCAACTATGCCAGTTACTTGTAAGTATGAGTAAAGGCTCTGGTCCATTGACCTACAGGCAACTACCCTGATCACTTGTAAAGTTGTAAGCTTGAGTGGACATCAAAACTTGCTATTTATTTTCATGAATCAATTTGTATGCTTTTTCTGTTATCAACCATATACAAATTTTCTGTTACCGGGTTCTTCAAAAAAGGACCCTGTGCCCACTCCTGGAGTGTTTGGGCACGGGAGCTGCCTGGGGAGCATCTGGGAGTGCCCTGGGAGCGCCCAGGCAGCCCAGGGTTCTCTGTGGGTCCTTCTTGGGCGCTCCCAGGGTGCTGGCAGGCAGAAGATATTAATTGGAATCATCCTTTTTTGTTGCAGTAGTTTGTGATCTGTTTTAGCTTGGGTTTCAAATTAATTTCATAGGTATTCTTTCATTATCAGCTTCTTAAATGTTGCTTGTCAATTTAGTGGATTTATAATATTGAAATTTTGAACTATCAACATTGAAATTTTGAACTATCAATTGGCATTTATCTTTATCACTACCATTGATCAATGATTCAATGATGAATTGATGACTGATGATTGATGAAGTATACTATATCATACTATCAAATGTATTTACAATTTTGTATATTTTTAATATTTTGCATATATATATATATTAATATATATATACAGCTGTACCCAAATGTACCGTATTTTAGGAAGAAAAATCGACGTACTGGCGTACCCGTATCCTGTACCCGTGCCCAATCCCGTACTAGAACCAGCAACTTAGCAAATTTTTGGTCCAAGATTTGATTTCAGACAAAACTCCACAATGGTTTGGTTCTGGCAACAAAACCTTGAAAATTCAATTTGGATGTGCGATTGGCGATGCTATCTGATAGTACTTTGGTTCTTTTCTCTCCACAACAATACATCATCATCTTCCGTTAGATTTCTGAATTGGATCATGAAGTCCATTTCCCATTTGTCAAATAACTTTTCTGTCTGTAAGATGTAAACCTTGAATGAATTAAGTAAAAGTATTGGTCACATACTTCTATCTAGTCTTTGACATCACAAAAAGGTATTGGTCACCAAAACTTGAATTAAAAAACAAAAAAATCAGGTGGACATCAATTACAGAGACTGTAGATGAAAAAATAAAATGTACATTGGTCAATGTTCCAAAAGGTCTCAATATGGTATGGGATGATGCCTTAAAATCTTTGCAACTCTAGGATAAAAGATTGAATAAACAAGCCATTCAAGAAAGCAGTTTTAACTTTTTAATATTATTTGATATACTTCACATTCAAAATGATCAGGAAAGTAGATAACCAGCCAAAAGGTTACCATCTTTATTGTACAGGGCAAAGATCTCTCCATAGTCTACTCCTTCCTCCAATGCATATTGTTTGGAGACAAGACAAGATTTGTACTTGTCCAAAGAACTATCTGATTTACACTTGAATTTAGAAATCCATTTACAACCAATGGATTTCTTCCCAATGGGCAATGCTAACAACACCTAGGTCTTATTTCCTGTGGCCTCTTCAAATGTGCTAGGCTCAAATATCTGCAAAACAACAAAAGTCAGAACAAAATTTACCTGTTAACCACTTTGCACAAGTTTTCTCCCTGATCACATGGACTGTGCTTCCATTGCCTTTGGCAATTCATTTTCTGAACAAACTTCATCATGGCATAATACCACTTTGGTCTCTTCTCCTGGCCTACCTAATCTTGTTGTGAAGACTGAGAATCACTCTCTTCTCCACCAGGTTCTTCACCTTGTTGTGAAGATTGAAAATACTTACTCTTTTCTCCACAAGGTCCCTTCATGAATTTGATCCCTTTGATGTTTCTTGTTTAATTTCAACACCAAAACTTGTTCTAGAATTAACAGTAGTTACCCATACAATACTGTTTGTAGGTTTACCATTAATTGAAAATAATGGCATTTTATCAGGAACAACATCTCAATGGACCACAATTCTGTACTTAGATATATCTAGTAGTCTCTATGCCTTAGGTTGCTCACTGTAACCAATAAAGCACTGTATACCTCCTTATTTTGTTTCTTGCATTTAGGTTATTTATTTATTTATTTATTTTTGGAATATGCACAAAAGCAATATGATTGAAAATTTGGAAATCACTTATTGAAGGTTATTTGCTTGAGCGTGATTCCTCAAGAGTGATATTTTGCAAGGCTTTGCAAGGACCTCTACCAAGGATGTAGACTGTTGTATTTAGAACTTATGCCCAATACCAATTTGACACTTTCCAGCTGTGTACTGTGCACCTTGCCATCTCCATAACTGTCCTATTCCTCCTTTCCACAGCCTCATTTTGTTGTAAAATTTGTATGGAATTTTGTACTGCTTATGTATAACTCCCTGTTTGCAGAATTCCTTGAACCGTTTTGAGATAAATCCATCTCCATTATCAGATCTTACAGCTTTGATCTGTTTACTTGTTTGCTTCTCTACAAAGGCTTTCCGTGCTATAAAATTGGAAAAAACTATTTTATTTATTTTTCATAAAATAAACCCATATTTTCTTTGAAAAGCCATCAACTAGCAGCAAGAAATGCTTCACTCCAGAAATTTTGTGTGTCAATAGACCATGCAAATCGGCATGTAGTAGGTCCAAAACTCCTTTGGCTTGCCATGCTTTATCCGTATTCTATGGGTGTCAAATTTATTTTACATTTGACATCTATGCATACATTTTGATTTTCCTACATGGATAGAAGTCCATCCAACATGTTAGATTTACTAAGTATGGATAAATAGTTTTCATTATTGCCAGAACCAAAAAAGATCATGGATCAGCCATATTGTCTTGGCACCATATAAAAAATGGAACCAATTATACACCAGAAGTCTGCAACACATAGTATTTGACAAAGACAATAGGGAGGATGGCAAATTACACAGGCTATCTAAACCCAACATATGCATAGATAACCACCAAACTAAGGCTTCACATTGCCTGGCACCTCCTCACTGCTGCAATTAACTTACTCAACTTTGAGCTCATCAGTAAACTTAACATGAAAGATATAGTCCGTAATCTTAAGACACTGGAATAAATTACCTTGGTTATGCATTATTGTTTGCAAATGCTCCATTAAGAAGTCTAGATGAATGTCCACCTATTGTTTGATCTCCTCTGCATCCTTGTTCAATATAAAAGATCCAGTCACCATTCATAGCATAGAGGCACTGCTCACTCACTGCACAACATCAAAGATATTACTTTGATCAATCGATTGGCCTAGGTTCAACATCGTCTTAACCATTGCGTCATGTATTTTCATGATGTGCTCACTATTAATTTCCTTTGCCACAACCCACATGCACAACATCCATATATGCAGCTTTGGATGGATAAGCTCTCTCAAAACATAGTTGCAAATTGTTTAGAAGCCCTAGTGCACTCACCTTGCCTAATCCAAGGATTTCTTTAATTTCTATTTCTACCTCCGCTCTAAGCTTCTTCTTCCCTTTGGATTTTTCTTTTCTTGCACCATGTCTAGACCGTGAGGCCATGCTAACCCTTGTGCCGAATTCTATACTTAGATCATAGATTTTCTTCTTCTTTTGTTTTTAGATGTTCTACGAGTTCTAAAATGTCCCGAAAACGGGCTGTGATTGGCAACAATAGAAGAATGTTTCTTCTGTGGAAAGATTTGTTTATGATGATAATACTGGCCTATGTTGTGTCTTATTAAACTTGAAATAAGTGTTAGGTTTGGTTTGCTCAAGAACATCTAGAGCATTGTTATGAAAATTGATTGACCATCACACAATTGGTGAATAAGACAATTGTTTGGTTGTTGCAGGACTGGGACAGGCAAAATCCATCTCAAATTACCACTGAAATGTGTGGATTTGTCACAATACTCTCAGGGACATTTTTGCTGCATAAAACCAAAGATCTTGGGGATAGCTTATCATCTGGAGCAAGTATTAGTTTTTACTCTGTGATTACATTGTTACTGTCTTGAAGGATATTGGTATTCATCATGCTTTCCATTTCATTTATATGGTTCTCTTACATATTTGTTATGTTGTGACTAAGGTATATATGCAAGTTTGTCGCCATCTTTTTCTTCACGCATCTCGAAGCATCCTCAAGAAAATGGGTGCACAAATGAGGAGATTCCACTTCGACGTCAAGATTCTTTTGCTTGATGCAATTCTTTGATGCTCACAATGAAATGGTATTTTCCACAAGATACTTTTGACAGTGTCCATTATGTAACCATAGAGTATTCTTTGTTCTCAACTACTGGTGTTGATTTCAACAAATTTGCTTATTGGTTAAAAGAGTGGCAGATTATGCTTCCTACTCAAAGAATATCAAAGTAGAAGCACAAATGTATGGTTGAATTGTATATGAAACTTAATCTGTCAGTATATTATCATTATGAATTGTAGTTTTTATAATATGCCATAATGGTTGAACAGTTCACATCTGAAAGTAGGAGCAGATATCCAGATCCAAATCTTGTTCATTTGTCTAACTTTATATTTCCTATAACCACAAACTTGTGAAGTTACATGTTCCATTCTAGTTATTCGTTTTAGAAGTCAGTGCTTGGGTTTTCTGGTTCACTCATCAAGAATTGGAGGTAATCCTATTAATCCTATTTGAGAAACCAGTTCTACTTGGTGATGCTTCTCCAAATATTTCTCATTGTTCTAATTCACATTTTCAGGAACATTATGTGTAGATGAATGAAAGTTGTTTTACTTTAATAACACTAATCAATAACAATGGCTGATGTTAACTCCAAATGTACGATAAAATAAGAGATGGTTCATCTACATGAAAATAGAGTTGACACTTTGTCTTAATGAAAAACCAATACATCCCAAATTGGAACCAATGCTAATAGTGCATGTACGTTGTTTATTCAGAAGAGACTATCTAGCCTAGTTCATACTCTAGGAGAATCCTCTGTTGTGCATCTACTTAGACAGTTTTTTTTCCCTTTGTACTTAAGGATGAAGTTTGAGTCTGATGTGGACACAAAGATGGATCCAATCATGATGTGCTTGCAATGGTTGCATGATATCATATGATCATAGCATAGCTTAGCATTGGGTTAGTAAATCATCAGTTATGGTAAAAAAATTGGCCTTATGGTCAAGGGTTAATTGAGCAATCATCATCCACTTAACCAATAAAAAATGCACAGATACTATATTAAACTGAAAATATTTACACATTCCAAATGAAAAGTATTACCTTTTTTAATTAATTTGTTAGAAAACTGAATAGTATGACCTTTTTTTTAGTAATTTGTTGGAAAACTGGGTAAGTAAAGTATTTGGTAGAAATACGTTGACATACTACTCTTTTACACTCTGCTCTCAAATTAAAATTACAAACACATATCTTACACCTTTCTTGACTTTTAAATATCCCTGAAATTTGTCTTTAAAGCAGAATTCACTGACTCCTG
The DNA here is from genome assembly GCA_007258455.2 of Sequoia sempervirens. Classification (NCBI taxonomy): domain Eukaryota; kingdom Viridiplantae; phylum Streptophyta; class Pinopsida; order Cupressales; family Cupressaceae; genus Sequoia; species Sequoia sempervirens. The sequence goes on from VDFB02000003.1 coordinate 304,770,862, forward strand.
TGAAACTTGCCTCAGTGTTGCAGTTGCATTCTTACAGAAGTCTATAGCAAATTCTGATTGGATATTTTTCTCCACAGTTCGTCTTACACTAGAGAGAAGTATAACAATGAAATGATTCACCTTCTAGCCATTACAAAAGGAAACCATTCATGATGGAAAGTGGAGGCAATTGTCTTCTAGATATTACAAGATATGTATCCTTGGTTTAGTTCAAAGTGATCTAAATGTTTCATAAATGATACTGCATTCCATGTTTGCTGATTCACATTTCTGCCACTACAAGAAGAAAATCTTTCAGGATTGAAAGGGGGGAGGCAATTGGCTTCTAAATGTTACAAGATTGTGTCCTTGATTTAGTTCAAAGTGTCAGAGATGTTTCATAAATGATGATGCATTTCATGTTCACTGATGTAAAATGTGTTAGAGAGACAATGGCGTTTAAAACCTTAAAATAACCTCATGATGCCTATGTTATGACTATAATAGATTGCTACAAGATTGTCTTTAGCAAGCTTCAATGCTGACTAGACTGCAAGATTCTCTGCCCACTTAAACTTTGAATCTTCCGATGTTTATTTCTTAATATCTTTGCATTGGCAAGTCAATGGGAAAAAGCACTCCATTGTGGGCATCTATTGCCAAGACACGACCTTTAGAAGATGTGGTTCTCACGTGGTGTCTTAGCCATGAGAACATAAATAATCTTAATGGTGATAATAATAAAATTATTTTTAAAGTTTGTTCTAGCATGATCTCAAACTTATTTTTTCAAGATTGTCCGACTGTGTGCTTCTCGATATTAACGAAGTAGTCCTTAAAACAGTACCATGTCCATTTGACCACAAAATAGGCTCAAAGATGTAGATATTGTACTTTCAACAATGTTTTTGTATCAAAGATTATTAAATGCCATATGCACGATAGTTAGACGCCAAAACTATATATTGAGCTTCGATTACTGGGACTAATTGAAATTGCGAGATAGCCTTTAAAAGTAACCTACAAAGAATGATGGAAGATCGCTTTAAGTATCGTTGGCAAGGGAAAACAATGTTCACTTGAGTTACACTTGATAGGCACAGGGGTTTCATTGCATACGCAATTCTGTTGCTTTTTGTAGCAATCTTCTTAAATAACATTTAAACATAATTACTGCTAACACTTTCTTAAGCTATATTCTTAGAAAAATATATAAGGATAATAGGGTAGTGTATCTAGAAGTGAATTATTATATTTCTTGAGGTGGGAATTTACACCAAGAATAAATGTCACTATGATTAGTAAATATTATCACAACTACAAAACAAACCGGCATCATTTTGGTGGTTTAGTCTGTTGGCCGATGTTGTGCCATGTGGGTTTTCTCTTTAACCTATTGGATTGTGTTGTGTTTACTTATGATAGGTGGAATTTATCGTTTTTTTGGTCAAGCACTGCAGATTATATATTTATTAGAGCTATTATATTATTGTTTAGTTGATAGAGTTATAATATTTGTGTCTACCAATTATTCGGTAGCACTTTTACATGTTTTTTAGTGTCTTAATGTTTACTCACAGGGATGTATTCCAACATACTCGAAGAATAAATGAGAATGACTTACAAAACATAACGTATGTACTAGAACACAATGCATAGAATAATCATATTGTCTTTATTGATAGAGTGTATGCAAGTACAATCATCTATACTATAACAATGTAGCACAAGTACATAGCAGAATAGTCTCCAAAATCATATGAATATCATCAACATAATCACAACAATAGTAATAGTGTTTCTTGACTACACTACTCAAGTACATATAATACGTTGGCCGTGGTTGAGATACCGATCATTGTGTCCCTTCATTATAACTATCTACTTCGTCAAGAACTTAATTCCTGAGACAACTATCTAACATGACAAGTACATAGAAAATATTAACATTAACTAAAGTCTTATATTTACTTATGACTCACGACCGACCATGTACACTCTCGGTCGACTACATCACCCACCCACAAAGTAGTCATCTTTCAGACGAATGAAAACCAAAAATGGGTTAGCCAAGTCTTTGTCTTTTTCATTTAGCTGACTCTCCCTCATCATTGCCCTATGTTGTGCATCCTCTAGTTGTGTCTCTCCCCACCAATTGCCTATCCCTCTTGCTCAGGACTACATCCTTTTCGGCCAACATCTGGTCCTTCTTTGCCAATTGCCCCTTGAGAGTGGTAGCTCTCGTCTGCTCGGCAACCATCACCTAAGCCAATTGAACCAACACTCTATTCCTCTTAGCTAGTACTCGATCCTTCTCCCCCAACTCTTGCTTGGTAGTCTTGGTCAACTTCATAACTGCCAAGATCCACTCGACCTCATGTACCACTAAGGAATCATGTCCCATGTCCAACTGTGATGGTGTTGTGCATGATCGTGGGGCTAGGTGAATTGACTGTGATATTGGGGACTTTGGGCGTGAGGTTGGTGGCTTTGGCTATACTATGGTGGTTGGTTGCACTAGGATTTGGTAATTCAATTGAATTTGATAGGGTCTGGGGGCAATGCCCCCAACGAGGTCAAGGGGTAGCGCCCCTTATGAGGGTTTGGGGTTAGCGCCCCTTGCAGGGATTTGGAGGCAGTGCCCCTTGTGAGGTCTAGGGGCAATGCCCCTAGCGTGCTCCTTGTCACGGTATAGGGTGGAGTTGAGGGGCAATGCCTTTGCTGCTAGGACCAATTTAAGACTTTTGAAACCACACTGAACTGCATTGCACACCTCATTCTCATGATTTTTTAAGAGGCAAGAAACAATGTTGAGAAACCCCAAAATACCAATTTTGCACTGTCCACCAAGGAATGAGGTTGTTCGATGATTGATTGTCGTACTGTGTGGTCTTCATAATGTCGTATGGATTTGTGTTTGTTTTTCATAACGCATTCATTCGAACCACCAACCGTATGGGGTACGAATTTCACTTTTTCTTTCGTACTACTGTTTACTTCTTTCCTTGTGCGCCTGTTTGCTCTTGATGTATGATGTACAGTGCAATGTTTGTTTTGTACGAGGACCTTTCATGCAATGCTATTCGTACGATTTTCTCTAGCTAATATCTTCCAAACTCGTGCAACAATTCTTCTTGATTGTATGATGATGCAATTCCTTGCCTATACACTAGTTTCACCCTCTTTCTTTCGTACATTGTATGGTCTCTCAACCTTTCTTTTTACTTCTGCTGGTCCCACTTCTTTGTACGACTTGGTAATTGTGTGTGCACACGAACTTATTATTTTTGTGTAGACTAGTTTTACCGTATGACCTTCCTGTTCCTTGCCTTGGCAATTGTTTTCCTTCCGTTCAGGGGTTCTAAGCCATACAATTTTCTTTTCCTTTCTCTGTCGTACAACATACAGACTTGTCCTTACGTGCTCTTTCAGTAAAGTTTTTCTCTTATTCTGTACGATACTACTTGGTAGTGCTGTACGGTATCATCCTTCTCTATTTGGCGTACGATTTCTTTTCTCTGTCGATGGTCTCTCTCCTCTTGTCTGTACGGTGTATGGTTTCAGCTTAAAACTCCTCGCCAAAATATACCGCCCTTGGTTGATGCCTTAGATTTCGTATATGGCCGTATGGCCTCCTTTTTGGGCAATATATGCACTTTGATATTTTTTATTTTAATTTTCCCCACTTTATATTTTAATCTCTTCGTCTCCTTTAATTTTTTTATTTTTTTTTCCTCTCCTGATTTACCATTTCTTCTCCTTGTTTTTCCATTTTTTTCATTTTTAAATTTTCTCACCGTTTTTCATTTTCTCTCTTCATTTTTAAAATTAATTTATTTTTTATTTTTCCCTTTTTTCCAATTTTTCTATTTTTTCTATTTTTCGGCTCCTTCACATTATTTTTGTCATTTTCTCTCTCTTTGTCTCTTTTTCCTCTCTCCTTGTTGCTTTTTTCTCTTCTCTTGTCTCCTTTTTCTCTCTTCGTCTCTTTTCTCTTTTCTCTTTCTCACTACTTCATACTTTGTCACATTCCAACTTGTCGGCTAGTGTATCATCCAATTATGATACTCTCTCTTTGTACTCTTTGTACTCGATTGGAAGTGTTTGGCTAGATGCGCCCTTCTCTTCTTCCTTGATTTCTTTGATCTGTAGCATATTACACTCTCAGTGGAACACCTCATAATCTTCCATTTGCCAATGAAACAAACCGTTAGGGAGCTTGTCTTTTCCTCCGAGCAACTCTTGATTTTGAGTACACCATAGGTGTTTAGTTCCATAGCTTTCCTCCCTTCATCAACATCTGACTCACCTCTGTCTAATTTTGATCCAAAGGAAGCCAATTCTTTGCTCACAACCTGGTTCTTCATGTCAGTGACACACTTTGGCCCGTTGCTCTCAATCGAGAGTGTGTTCCTCTTCTAGTTATGATCCGCCTTGGCGACAATCAACCATCCTCATCCCAATAGTGCGTCGTATGCCTTCTTCTGCAGTGGAATGATGAAAAAGTTCAACAAGAACTATTGTGTGCCAATTAGGACTTTTTGTGCCATCAGTGTTCCCAATGGTTTGATGTCATGTTGATCAACACCCACTAATCGGAATGTTAGTGGTAGAGTGTAGGCTTCTCGAGACTCTTCCATGTGCCTTCGAGCAATACGTTGACTCCGGATCCTCCATCAAAAATAGTGTTTGTCAGGATTTTCCCCCTAATCTCCATTTGTACAACCGTTGGCATCTTCCCAATGTTTGTCATCAGTAGCATTGGGTTGATGGTTTGTTCACTGTATGGTGGTGGTTCTGGTATCAATTCCTTCTTTCGGCCTTTTTTTCGCTGACGTTGGTCATTACCAATGACGTTCATGATTGCCAATCCCAAATGTGGCATAGTCTAGAGAAGGTCAGTTACCTTTATGGGTATGATGGTCTGCAACACCTGTTGTAGAATGTTGTTTTCCACCTATGACTGCCAAGAGGTGTTTGGATTGTCCAGAAGTGTTTTATGTTCTTTTGTCATCACCAATTCCACTTCTACCTTTCCTTCATTCTTTGTTTTTTCGTACGTGGATCTAGGTAGGTGGCCTTCTTCGTTTGCACTCTGGTAATCGTGAGTACCTCTTGCTACTCCAGATCTAACATATGGATGCCTTTCTACTTGGGGCATTCATTGTCTTCATGATCGCTCGGTCCACACCACTTGCATAGTCTTCCCCTTGAACCTTGACCGTTCTGGCATTCCTTGGCAAAGTGGCCCCATTTGTTGCACTTCTAGCATTGTATCATGGGCCTTCCTTTACCATTGTATTGTATCTTGCTTCTTGGACTTCTGTTGCTTCGGTAACCTCTAGGGGATGCATGGCTATTACATTGGGGCTTCAGTGGTGTGGATGATTCTCCTTGAGTGAAGAGTACTTGCGTACCCTTTGCTTTCAGATTGTATGGGAATTCCTTGATGGAACGTTCCATCACTTGGAAGATATCGCAGAACAACTTCAGGAAATTTGCCTTTGTGTGACCTTCCCCCTTGCAATTTGTACACCATAACTCTCTAACTTCCCTTATACTCTCCTTATCAGCCTTCAATTCTTTCATCATTCTCATCATGTCCTTCCTCAGTGCTTGTACAATCTTAGACTCACAGTCGTTGTCGTTCATACTCTCCTCATCGTCTATCTTCCTTTTCCCTCAAGAGGATGTTTTATTTTCTCTTTCTATATCCATCGCCCGATTGTACGCTTCATCGTACGGTGTCGGAGGCACAACTTTCATTTTCTTTCTCAGCAATGGGAGCAACCCTTCAATGAACCATCGCTTCTTTAGCTCATCGGCCGACTAGGTCTCTAGTTTTCCCAACAATTCTTTGAGTCTATAGTTGTAGGCTTGCACATTCTCGTGCTTCCCTTGCTTCATATTGTAGATTTTCACTATGATTTCATTGTCATCCTTGAGTTTGAATTCGTCTTAGAATGCATTCTTGTGTAATCTCCATGATGCCCTATGTACTTGGTCCAATTTTGCGTACTAGTCGATGGCACTATCTCTCAACATCGCTGGAAATGCTTTCAACCAATAGTCCACATCATCTTGTTCATTGGCTATCCAAATTGTCTCGCACATCTTGCAATGTAGTACTGGATCTTCTGACCGGTTCCTTGTGAACTTTGGTAGCTTCTACCTCTCGGTTGGCATAATCACCATCCTTCCATGATCCCTCCTTGTGTGTTAGACCTGACTAGACTGGTTCTCCCACAAAGTCTTGGTGCGTCACTTGCACTTTCAGCTATGTACGAGTCTCCCCCACATCCTCTACACCTCAAGACTCTTGGAGTTTGTTTCAGTACTCCCTCTACCATGGCGTCTTAGGCTTAGATCTTCTAGTTTTCAGTCCTTTGTCATTATTTGATATGGAAAACTCTCGAATGCATTGGATACTGCTCTCAAGCTCTTCAGTTACTTCATTTTTCATTTTCATTAATTTTATATTTTTCTCTATTTATTATTGATGGTGTTCTGAAATTCCCCTCGTCAGTTTCTCCACCAAGGTAGACAATATTTTGGTTTATTTCGTTCCAATCTTCATCTACTCCTTTGGTGGTTTTTTTTAATTTCCTTTGTCATTTCTCTTGTTATTTGAGTCTTAATGATCTTCGTACTTGTTCCTCGGTAGTTTCTTGCCCTCTTGTTACTTGGTTTTTGTCTTTGTTGAGGTGTATGAGCATTAATTGTCGATCATATAGACCTTAGTTGCTAGATGTACATCTTCAGCTTGTATCCTGTTCCTCCTCTTCTCGCTTGGTTCTCTCCTTGTACTGTTATAGTATGTGTTTTTGATCCCTCTCAGCTTAGAGATCCTGTAAGATAATGTAGTGGCAGTCTGGTGAGGAGATGGTCGACCTCTTGGTTGATGTGCAGTCTATCCCAGATGACCTCTTGAGGGATCTCTCACTTCAGAGCCTCCCTCCGTACATGGTCCCTCAATGAGATTTCCCACATACTGTAAAGGTCTTCATCAGAGCATCTTCACGATCCTCATTTGCTTATATCGGCTCTTTGGTCAACTACCCTATCATGAGGCCATTCTCTTGTTTGGGTGATTGTCAAATTCACTTAGGAAATGATGCCAAATGTTTACTCACAGGGATGTATTCCAACGTACTTTGAGAGTAAACAAGAATAACTTACAAAACATAACATACATACTAAAACATAGTGCACCGAATAATCATACTATCTTTATTGACAGAGTGTATGCAAGTACAATCATATGTACTATAACATTGTAGCACAAGTACATAGCAGAATAGTCTCTAGAATCATATGAATATAATCACCGTAACAACAACAATAACAATGTTCCCTGACTACATGACTCAAGTACATATAATATGCTGGTGGTGGTTGAGATACCAACCGTTGCATCCCTTCATTATAACTAACTTCTTCATCAGTAACTTAATTCCCGAGACAACTAACTAACGTGAAAAGTACATAAAAAATATTAACATTAACTAAAGTCTTATTTACTTATGACTCACAGCTGACCAAGTACACTCTTGGTCGACTAAACTTAAGACTTTTAAAATATGGCAATTCAAGAGATTTTGGGTGAGTTTATAAGAAGGAAGCAATTTTGGAGGTATTAAATAATTTATCAATGTAGATTATTTTTAAAGGTACCCAAGAGTATCATAATAAATATGAACCATAAGAATTTTGCTAAATCTATAATATCTTTTCAAGTCAATTTTGTTGGAATTGATCTCTCAATGCTACAACTGTCAAGGATCACTTGCAATCAAACACCTATAATAGAAAGAAAGAAAAACAAATCTATGGAGGCCAAGAGTTTATTGATCTAAGAATGCAATGAATCATATTGAGCATGTGTAAACCTCACAAATACATGTGAATAATACAATGTGAATCTTTATGAAAAGAAAAAACAAAAAGCAAAAAGTAACTCTAGAAAAACCTAGGTGAGGATGAAATGAGATCATGACGTGTCTTCATCGTATGACTTGAGACACAAAAAAACACATGGCTTAAGCGAGCTTAAGTACTAGAGTGGAAATTGATTTAAGTAATTGAACAATTAATCAAGTAAATATCCATTTACTTTAACAAATTTGTGCAAAAAAAACATAGTTTATTGATTTTTTGATGCTTGGAGTTGAACTTTGACAAATAATTTAGTATCCTATTGACATTATAGGAGGCTATCCATCTTTATTTGGATACAAGGGTAGCATTTTTAGTGTGGTTAAAAAAAATAAGAATCCTTATGAAATTGTTACTTGGAATAATTTTAGCTTCCATTGATGTTATGAACAAAAATATTGGGAAATTGTCATTTCTTTATTGTTAGGTTGTACCCATGTTAAGCCTATATTTCACTAGCTTTTTATTTTTAGGGTGGAAGTTGGTACTTCCTTTTAGTATTGAATAAATTGGGGGGTGGTGCTACTTAGTCTGGATTTAAATATTAGATTATAATTATGTTGATTTTTTATTGGTAGGAAATAAGTGAATATTTTTTGTGGGTTCACTCTATGACTTGTTTTTGGTTTATAATTAGAAAGAAAAATCAACCACATTCATCACTTTTGGCATTTCTATTAATATTGGTTAACATTGTATATGTTGTAAATAATCAATAATAAGTATAAGCATGTAATAACATTTTCTAAATATATTATTTCATTTTTTATTTTCTATATTGTAAGATTGATTATTTCCATGTCATTGATTTCACATTCTCTCAAGCCAAAATTATAGAGTTTTAGAAGATACAAATATATTTTGAAGTTTATAATTTTAGCAAACATAATAAGTTCTAAACCATTACATCTACACAAAAAGAATGTATCAATTTATGGGCTTAAATCCAAATACATAAGGTATTTCTTTATTTTCGCACATAGCATGAACATATTTATAACCCTCATTTGATAAACCTTTTTTATTGCATGCTAGCAAACGACAAGTAAAACTTACATAGTTAGGTTGGGTTCTAGAGTGTTTTTAGTTCAAACATCTTGAAAGCATCCTTTCATAATCCATTTTGGCACAGTGTTTGAAAGATCACATTTCTTTCAGACAACTTGTCAAACAATTTGCGTGCCTTGAATGTGCTTCCACATTTTGCATACATGTCTATCAAGGCACATGCATGTACAACTTTCGATAAAAATCCAATTTCAATTATGTTTTGATGGATGTTGATACCTTGTACTAAAGCTCCCATTTTGACATAGGCTAGAAGGATGTTGGCAAAGGTTGTGGAGTTAGTCCTTATACTTATTGATTGCATTTTATCAAAAGTTTTAAAGGCTTTTTCATTAAATCCATTTTGTGCATATCTTGCAATTATTCTAGTCCATGAGACCACATCTCTTTGAGACATTTTGTCAAATAGTTCATGTGCCTTGTGTAATCTTCCACTTTTTGCATACATGTCTGCTAAGGCACTTGCAACATGGGACAATCTAGTTTTCATTATTCTTTTATGGAAGTCCATCCCTTTTTCTAAAGCTCGTATTTTAGCATAGGTAGGGAGGATGCTAGCAAAGATTGTGGAAATTGGATCACACCTAATTTTATTTGCTTAAAGTTTTCTAAAGCATTTTCAATAAATCATTGTAGTTCATGAAACCATGTCCTTTCGATGTATTTTGTCAAATAGTTCACATGCCTTGTGTATTCTTTCGCATTTTGCATAAATATGTACCGAGGCATTTGCGACTACTATGATAGATAAAATCCACTTTTCATTTCTAATTTGATGGATGTCCATACCCTATTCTAAATTACCATTTTTACATAGGCTTGATGATGCTAGCAAATGTTATGGAGATTGGCTTTATACCTCTTAATTGAATTTGCTTAAAAGATTCCAAGAACTTTTAGCTAACCATTTTGTGCACATACAACAATCATCACATTCCATGAGATCACATTTCTTCGAGGCATTTCATTGAAAAGCCTTAAAGCCTAATCAAGTGCACCATTTTGTGCACATCTCATCATCATGGCATTCCATGAGCCCACACTTCTTTCAAGCATTTATCAAATAGTATCCTCTTTTATTTTTCTAGTATCAAGGACATGTTGCTTTCTTGATTCTTGAATTTCACATTTTGCAATTTTGTGTAGTCATATATTGCTCCTATCTTATCCAACTTCTTCCCATCTATGTGTACACAAAAAATTGAATGACAAATTTGTCTTTGTTTGACCTCATCCGATTATCAAAACTCCACTAATATTGTTTATCAAGAAAACAAAAAAATGCTTTTGATAGAATGGGCAACTACTTTTTTGTCTTTAATGTCACCTCAAAATTTAATTAAAGAGTTTGTAGATTCTAAAAGATTGTTTAACTTAGAAGATAAAGAAATCTTGCTTTATGAAAATGGTGTAACTATAACATTTTTCTATAAAAATGAATTTTGCTTTATATTCAATTATATGTAGAATTTTTTCTAATACATTTTTTTATATCTTTATATATAAAAAATCTATGCTTTTAAGATTTATTTATATATATCAAGCAATTTTGAATTTTCCCTCCATTTTTTTTTAGGTTCAACTTAAAAAAAACCAATTTAATATAATTCACAAATTCAAAATATGCAAAAACTAAACAATTTTTTTTATTATTCCCTTTATACCTTATTTCTCATGGAGAAAGCTAACTCCTAGACAAAACACACCTTATGCTATATATGTATATAACATAATATCGTACCCCCACATCTCCCATCTCACATGGTGGACAAAAAGATACTGATGGAAAGACTTGATGGATCGGTAGGTCTATGCTGTCATGTGTCGGACGTCGAAAAAGGACACACGAATCCAACGGGAAAGTCAAGAAACCCTATCTATTTTCCACATTTTATTTTGTTTTGGTTTGCCATTTTGTTCATTTCGTTTTGCAATTTTTTGGGGAGGGAGGTGCGAGCATCGAAATGAGTTTGAGGTGGCCATGAGGAGGACAAACGAACAACAAAATGAGTTACATGAAGCCATGAGGAGGGACGCGTGAGCATGGAGATGGAGTTACAGGCGGTGAAAAGAATGCAGGCTGCAGTGGCCGAATCCCCACTGTGAGGAGGCGACGACGAACAAACGAAGGCAAGCAATAGCCGACCAAACGCACGCGAGCAACATGCGACAATGACCAAACAAACATGAGCAACAAGAGGTAGGTATATCCACCATTATTTGTGCCATTTCGCTATTTTGTAGGGATTGTGAAGCAGCTGATTGAACTATCAAATGGGTTTTTTTCTGAAATACAAATAAAATGTTTTTTTTCAAGGTTTTCATTGGGAGAAGGGGTATTTGTTAATGTGTTTTTTGTGTCGAGGGTTTTTTATTTTGTCTCCTTTCTTGTCATATTCTGGTTTTCCAATTTTTCCAAATTTTGGAATGGACAAAAACCCCAAAAAACGTGTTCTTAGAAACCAAAAATTGAATTTTGGAATGGACAAAAACCTCAAAAAACGTGGCATTCGAAACCATTATTTACAAATAACAAAACAAGGTGTTGAGAATGTAATGAAATTGGAAAACAATTGGTTTAATGAAACCTGCAAGGCACAGTGTTATAGATTGTTTTGGAGGGTTGGAAAACACACTGTCCCATTTCAATTAGTTTGATATGAAGAGTTTTATTTCATTATGCTCCAAGAACAAATGTCATTTTTCTTTCTTTATCTGATTGGAACAAATAAATTGGTCGCATTATTTGCAGAGTTGGAAAACACACCGTCTCCTCTCAGTTGCAGAGGGTTTTACAACACTATATGGGTTGCTTGTTGCTTAACACCTTATATGGAGACAGTGTGTTTTCTAACACTGTAAATAATGTGAGCAGTTATTTGGTTGAATCAGATGAGGAAATTGAAATGCCATTTCAATATCATGTTACATACATAGGTGCTTTTTGTTTATGAGTTAGCTTTCTCCTGATTGGAAAAAATAAATTGCTTGCATTATTTGCACAGTTCAAAAACACACTATCTTGCTTCTTGACACCTATGGTTTTGCAGCATGAAATGTTACAAAAAAGTATGGATATCTTCAAAATAACACCTTCCTTCCATTGTGTTTAAATTTCGCATGATTGAAAAGAAAAAGTGCACAAAATAATTGTAATTTGGAAAACACATTGTTGGGTTTCAATTATTTGAATCTCCTTGTTTAAATGTAAAGGGTTGTCTCATGGTGGGTTGCTTGCTTCTTAACACGTACAGTTCTGCAACATTGAATGTTACAAACAGTATGAATGTCTTCTCCTAAAATTAGACTGCATTGTTGTGTTTAAATAAAATGCTTGCATTATTTGTAATGTTGGAAAACACACTATCTTGCTTCTTAACATCTATGGTTTTGCAACATGGAATGTTACAAAATAGTATGAATGTCTTAAAAATCATACCTTCCATTGTTGTGTTTAAATAAAATGCTTGCATTATTTGTAGTGTTGGGAAACACATTGTCTCCTATCAGTTGTTCCCTCTAATACTAGTATATTATATGAATTGGCTTTTAATACTGGTACAATATATCGTTGCTTTTTGTGTAGGAGTTAGCTTCTCTCCTAATGGTATATTATACTAGTATTAAAGGCCGATTCATATAATTTACTAGTATTGGAGAAGCTAACTCCTAGACAAAAGCACCAATGTATGTAACATGATATCATACCCCCCATCCCCCATCCCATGCGGTGGACAAAAGACATTGACGGAAAAACTTGACGGATTGGTAGCCTCGTGCCGTCACATGTCAGATGTCGAAGAAGGATGCGTGGCCCCAATGGGAAAGTCAAGAAACCTAACTATTTTCCACATTTTATTTTGTTTTGGTCCACCATTTTCTTCATTTCATTTTGTAGTTTTTTGGGGAGGGAGGCGCGAGCAACGAATGAGTTACAAGCGGCCATGAGGAGGAACACGTGAGCATTGAAATGGAGTCACAGGTTGCCAAACCAATGCATGCATAGAAATGGAATTGTAGTGTTCGAAAACACATTGTCTCCTATCAGTTGTTCCCTCTAATACTGGTATATTATATGAATTGGCCTTTAATACTGGTATAGTATACTGTTGCTTTTTGTGTAGGAGTTAGCTTCTCCCCTAATGGTATACTATACCAGTATTAGAGGCTGATTCATATAATAACTAGTATTTAGACAAAAAACACCTATGTATGTAACATGATATCGTACCCCCATAGTGGTGTTTAAATGGTTTTGAAACATTAGGTGGGTTGTAGGTTTTGTAAAACACATTGTTTTGCATCCTAGAATTTTTGAAAACACTATGTATGTATTGAAAAGCTTGGTGTTATTTAGACCATAGGAGTGGTGATACACACTATTTTCTAGACAACTAGTAAGGTATTTGGCTTCAGTGTGTAGAGGGTTTTACAACATTTTGTGTGTTGGAGGTTTTGTAAATCATGTTGTTAGCTCACCTCCCACTGTGTTTTCCAACCTGCAATCATACTGTGCATGTATATTTAGATCATATTAAGAAATAGAAACACAAATTTTATTCTGCGTAAGGCTTGTTATTAGGTGCCTTTTCATTACATTTGTACAGTCTAAATTACATTTATACCATTTTGTTAAATTCCAGGTTTCAAAACATTGGTTTTTTCCTCCAACTCCTACATGTGCACTCCAACCATCAGCTTTGAATGTGTAGACATGAAACACAGAGTGTTTTCCCCTTTCTTTTTCCAAATTGAAAACACACGTAATTTTGCCTCGAATTTCTATGCCAAAAAAAAACTCTAAAAATGACAACTCATACTCCAATTGTTTGTATTGTCTAAATTGCATTCATACTGTTCTGTAAAATTCTAAGTTGGAAAACGTTGGTTTTTTGAAATCTGCAACCCACATAATGTTTTAAAACCCTTTACAAGTAACAACCCAATTGGTTACTCGCCCCTCACCTCAAATTGGTATTTTTTGTGATTGTCTTGAGAGCCTTCTGTGAATTAGATAGTAAGAATGTAATGGGATTGAAAAACAATGAGTTTTAAGAAATCTGCAACCCACACAATGTTCTAAAACCCCCTAGACGTAACATCCCAATTGGTAAGCTAGGAAATCTGAGTTGACAAACCTATGTACATACAGTTGGTTAGAAACCCCTCACCTCATCTCGCTTGGTCGTCTCCCCTACCTGCAACTCCACCTTGCTCTCCAATGATTCGCTTTCAACTTGCAAAAGGAGAAAACCCAGAACACAAAGTGTTTTCCAAGAACAATACTTATTACAATCTAATCTAAAATGCATGTCTTAATCATATCAATGCCCTTCCCACGTGCAGTGAATAGATAACTTCTTGCACAAGGAAAAAAATGCCGGCGTAATTAGATGCGACGAGACACCACCTCGCTTTCCTTGTTGTGACGTTTCCTTCTACCTATCGGTTCCATTACTTCTATCATTCATCTGGCGGGCCCTGCACTACGCCATCTCTTCATGTTATGTATGGTACCATGTATGTCATTATGTATGTTTTCATGCGTTTTTGTATGTACATAGGTGTGTTTTGTCAGGAGATTAGTTGTGTTCGTAGAGGGTTTTACAACATTGTGTGGGTTGGAGGTTTCACTAATCATGCACTCACCTCCCATGGTGTTTTCCAATGTGCAACCATTCAGAGTTTTAATGGTTGTTGGAAAACAGTGGGTGTTTATAAAACGTTCCCTTTCATTGCATTCCTATTGCCTAATTAACAAAAAAAATTCAAGACATTCCTGCTCGTGCTCTCAACCATGTAACTTTGAATGTAGAGAATGAAATAAATGGAAAACCACATTGTGTTTTCCAACATGCAAATTATATTGTGCATTTATTTTTAAATGATATGACGAAATTGAATTTCAATTTTTTTTTATTTTTTATTTTTTATTTTTTTATTTATTTTTTCTGTAAGAGTTGTTATAAATTGTGAAGGTGAATGCACTTTAGTACATTGTTACTGTCTACAAAATTTAAGGTTTTCATTAGAAGAATGTTGTCTATACATACTTGCATGTTGGAAAATAGTATGTATTATGAAAACTGCAACCCAAATACTGTTCTTAACTTTGAGAGTGTCTTTCTGATTAGAGAATGCATATGTTTTGTTTTTAATAAGTTGTTTGCAAAATTTATCTACCTTTTCACATAGGACTCTCATGTCTCCGTCCAACTGATTCTCTTTTGTGCACTGACATCCTATTCTGCCTTCTTTTCATGTTATGTATGTTTCTATGTATGTTTTTGTGTACGATTTTATTCATTTTTGTATGTATATAGGTGTGTTTTGTTAGCGGAGTAGCTGCTATTTTTTGGTCAATCAAGGTGATCGGCAAGGATTTTGTTGACTTGTTAACCTTTGTTCTTGCAATGATCTGTATTTTTTTAGTCGTCTGTACAAGTAATGGTTCAACTTACAATATCATGGAACAATGGTTACGATACTGATATGTCATTTAGGTGTTCATTGAGATACACAAGATATAAACAGAAGTCTGATAGTGGTACATGGTATCCTTCTTGTTCTGTCTTCTATGCGCTTATTGATTATTGTAAGTTATGACCTCTTTCATATGTTAGGAGAGATGAGTTTTTTATTTATCTGAAATGAACATTTAGTGCTTCACTGTTCCTACAAAATGGCAGATATAATTGTTGATATATACTACTAGTGTTAGCGATAGGTTAATTGGAAATTAAATTCCCAATGTACAGTTTAATATGTTTGTTTATTGTCTGTGCAAGTTGGAATTTTGCACTCACCACAACATATAAATTGTTTATTGGTGAAATTTGGTCCAATAAAAAGAATTCTTTGTAGCACCAAATGTCTTTAATTTTCCAATTTAGTCTATCGCTAACATTTGTTTTTCTTCTAGATGGTTGATATATTTGAGGAAACAAAATTGAAGAAAACAAGGGTAGGTGGATTAAGGATGATTTTGGAGATGTGAAGCTTTTGCACTAAATATAGGTGATTCTAGGTGTCATAGCTTGAATTGCAAGTGTACGGGTCAGTTAAAATTCCAAAATTTATTATGCATTAAGAAGTTATGATATTTTTATAGATGAGATGCTTACTGTGGAAAATGTAAAGAATATCCAGTTGAATTTTTTTATTCTGCATAAACAGAAACAACTATGCATTTCATATGAAAACCATACATGCAAACAAATCATTTTATTTTTCCATCAATGAAAACCCTTTTTATTTAACCAATAGCCATTCAATGCTTTTTAGAAAATGTAGACAAAACAAAACTATCTATATAAAAAAACAACATAAACACACCTGCAACTCCATTTCAAAGCCCACGTTGGTTTGGCTGTTTCTCGCCTGCAACTCCATTTAAATGCCAGTGTTGTTTTGGCCGCTTGTAACTCCATTTAAATGCTCGGACCTCCCTCCTCATGGGCATTTGTAACTCATTTCGCTGCTTGTGCCTCCCTCCCCAAAAAACTACAAAATGAAATGAAGAAAATGGCAGAACAAAACAAAATAAAATGTGGAAAATAGTTAGGGTTTCTTGACTTTCCTACCAGGGCCGCATGTCCTTTTCTAGAGTTTTACACATGATGGCATAAGGCTATCGATCCGTCAAGTCTTTTTGTCTTTCCATCGGTTTCTTTGTGTCCACCGCATGGAATGGGGGATTGGGGGGTACAATATTATGTTATATACATATATAACATAAGGTGTGTTTTTTTTGTCTAGGAGTTAGCTTTCTCCTCGATAGCTTTCTCCAACTCCTAGAGAAAAAGCACCTATGTACACACAAAAAAACATGAAAACATACATAACAACATATGTCGTAACATACATAACATGAAGAGATGATGTAGTGTGGGGCCCGCCAGATGGATGATAGAAGTGACAGAACCAGCAACAAAAGGAAACACCATGGTTAATATGTAAGAAGTATTGTTATTGGAAAACACACTGTGTTGTGGGTTTTCTCATTCTGCAGGTTGAAAGTGAAAGGTTGGAGAGCAGTTGGGGGAGATGAAAAACCAATGGAATTGAGGTGAGGGGTTTGTAACCAATTGGGTTGTCACTTGTAAAGGGTTTTAAAACATTGTGTGGGTTGCAGATTTCAAAAACCTAGTGTTTTGCAACTTGGAATTTTACACAATAGTATGAGTATTTGTCTTCAAATGTTTTTGTTATTTAGACCATAGGAATGCAATGAAATGCACCATTTTTTAAAACCCAGTGTTTTCCAACAATGATTAAAACTTTGTATGATTGTAGGTTGGAAAACACAGTGGGATGTGAGAGAATGATTTATGAAACCTTCAACCCACACAATGTTGTAAAACCTTGTATGGACATAGCTAATCTCCTGACAAAACACACCTATGTACATGCAAAAATGCATAAAAATATACATAACATGAGGATATGGCATTGTGCAAGGCCTGCCAAGGCGGATGATAAAAGTGATGAAACTGGTAGACGGGAGGAAACGTCATGGCCAGGAAAGCAAGGAGCTTTCCTCTCGCATCAAATTGCACCGACATTTTTTCTCCTTGTGCAAGAAGCTATCTGTTCACTACGGTAGGGAAGGGCGTTGATGTGATTAAGACATGTGTTTTAGATTGTAACGAGTATTGTTCTTGGAAAACACTATGTTCTGGGTTTTCTCATTCTGTAGGGAGTTGCAGGTCAGGGATATATGACTATCCAAATTCACCTAAGGGGTGAGTAACCAATTGGGTTGTTACTTGTAAAGGGTTTGAAAACAGTATTTGGGTTGCAGGGTTCATAATACCTAATGTTTTTGAACCTGAAATTACACATAGATAGTATGAATGTAATGAAAACATTTTGGTTACTTACACTGTGAGAATCCAATTAGTTGGCAGCACATCAGATGATTTTGGATACTTTTATGTATCCCCCACTAGAAATTATATTGACAGTTTGAATGTTTTCAACAACCCTTACTTTGAACAAACATTCCATTTCAATATTGTCATACATTTGGAACATAAAATGCACACAAGAGTTGCAGGATGGAAAACACATAGGGTTGTGACTCACTTTTGAATTCTTGTTCAATGAGCACTTTCTGTTATGCAGATTGTAACAAAACAATGTTTTGAAGTTCACCTTCATATTTTATGACAATCCTTACTTTTAGTGAACATTCCATTTCAATATATGTTCATATGTTTGGAACACAAAATGCACATAACAGTTGCAGGATGGAAAACATAGAGGGTTGTGACTCACTTCTCAATTCTTGTTCAATGATCACTTTCTATTATGCAAACTGTGACAATAATCATTTGGTTGTGTGTTTATAATGTGTATTCTATTTATGTTAATATGAAATATACCAGAAGGCAATGCACCTGAAGTCTTATTGTTTATGATAGCTTGCTTATAAATGAAAGAAAAAGGTTGACATTTAAATCATTTGAGGCTGACTATTTTTCTCATCATAGATACTTTCAAATGAAGTCATATTAAATGCTATTTGTAACAGTAAAAATGACATTTTACTATCTTCATCTGATTGCAAGAAAAAAAAATGCTCACATTATTTGCAGTGTTGGAAAACACATTGTCTCTTGTTAGTTATTTTCTTTTCAAAAGTTTTTGTTTCCTACCCACCAAGAATGTAAGGAAGTCCACCTTAAAATTTTGTTTCTTATGATTCAAAAACTATATGCTTGCTTATAGGAGACAGTTCAATAAATTTTGGAAGTTTAACTATCTCGTAACACTTGCAAATTTTTTACATATTACAAGCAACCACAGATGCATACTTCGAAGGGGAAAGTCGAAGAAAATGGGAGAAAGGGTAATATTGAAATATGCTTTTTAATGTGTATTTTGATATTTTGAATGAATTGGTTGCATGTATTTGAATTTGATGTGATGTTTACATTCTTGGCATTATAGGGCAAGGATGGACAAGGAAGTGGTGGGTGTGAGCAAGTTAGTGTCTATTTGGGATAGGAAAATGTGCCTCGACAGGGTAGCAAGAAGAAAGGGTGCCTATGGAGGAGATCACACACTTTCCCTTTTAAAGTATGCATTTGTGGTTGGTTGTAATATGTGTCATTCTAGTTGATTTTTGCTCTGATTTTAGAGTATATTTGTGATTTCATTTAGAAAATTTCATTTTTGTTATGAATATGCTGATTTTGACAGTATATTGGAAAGCACACTGTCCCTGGTTCTTTCAGAGGAATAAGGTGGAAGAAAGGGTAATTTTGAAATATTCTTTTGAATGTGTATTTTCATAATTTGAATGAATTTGTTGCATGCATTTGAATTTGATGTGACGTTAACATTCTTCACATTGTAGAGCAAGGATGAACAAGGAAGTGGCAAGTGTGAAGAAACATCGCTAATGAGATCGAGGCCTGATTTTATTGATTCTTGACACTAGCCTGCTCAATTTCTGAATTTCCTTCAACTTCTGTGAAAGAAGCAAAAAAATCGGGCCTCAATTATTAGCGACATTTCTTGGTCTGTCTGATTTTGAATTTTATTTCTCCTCTAGAGGCTCATATAAATGTGTTACAAAAGTTGTCTGCATTTTTATATAAGACTTTCATCTCTCCCCCTACTGATTCTCTTTCTCTGTGCTTAGATCTGATGTTGCCTTTTCCTTATATGCATATGTTAATTGTTGAATGTAGTCATTTATATTCATGGATTTCTTACAGGCTGAAGGTGTTGAAAGTGCAATGGTCGAAGTAGAGGCTTCCCCGAACCCTCGTGCAAGTGGAATCACCCCACCGTCAGTGCCAAGGACTTAAATATGCCTATAATATTTTATCTGCCCGTCTCCTCAAATGCACATAAAAGGCACTTTAGGAGAGGATGACAGAGGTTGACAATATTCATTTTCCATTCGGTCTTTGATCATGTAATTATTGATCAATTATTCTGTGGAATTACAGTACTTTGGTATTTTTGAAGACTACGGTCTTCTGCCAATAGTGGCATTTGTGTGATTGTTAAGTTGTATTGTTAATCTTGCCATGAAGGATCCAATCCCTTTGGGGTTTAGGGGATGAGGTCCCCCATTTGTGACCTCACCGGTTCATAGCTCCGAGTCAAAAGCATTTACTTCTCTTAATTTAAAAAAATGTATGACAATGTTCTTGCAGATTTCATGTAAAATTTCATTATAAACAATGTCAAATGCCATCAAATAATGGTACACAATTCCACCTCAAGTCTTATTATTTATGTGAAACTTACAAATCCATGTAAGCACATGCAACTAGCACTTTCTATTATGTAGACTGTAACAAAATAATGTATTCAAGTTGAGCTTCATATTTTTTAACAACCCTTACTTTCAGCAAAACATTCCATTTGAATATTTGTTCATATGTTTTGAACACATAATGCACATATTAGTTGCACGATGGGAAACACACTGGGTTTTGAGAAGTAGTTGCAGGATGGAAAACATAGTGGCTTGTGACTCACTTCTCGTGTCTTGTTCAATGAGCGCTTTCTTTTATGTAGATTGTAACGAAACACTATTTTCAACTTTACCTTCGTATTTTAAAAAAAACCCTTACTTTCAACAAAACACTCCATTCGAATATCTGTTCATATGTTTCAAACACAAAATGCAAATATTAGTTACACAATGGGAAACACACTGGGTTCTGAGAAGTAGTTGTAGGATGGAAAACACAATGGCTTGTGACTCACTTCTCATGTCTTGTTCAATGAGCTCTTTCTTTTATGTAGACTATAATGAAACACTATTTTCAACTTCACCTTAGTATTTTTTTTAAAACCCTTACTTTCAGCAAAACACTCCATTCAAATATCTATTCATATGTTTTGAACACAAAATGCACATATTACTTGCATGATGAGAAACACACTGGGTTCTGAGAAGTAGTTGCAAGATGGAAAACATAGTGGCTTGTGACTCACTTCTCATGTCTTGTTCAATGAGCGCTTTCTTTTATGCAGACTATAACAAAACACTATTTTCAACTTCACCTTCGTATTTTTAAAAAAACCCTTACTTTTAGCAAAACACTCCATTCAAATATTTGTTGATATGTTTCAAACACAAAATGCACCATTAGTTGCACGATGGAAAAAAAATTGGGTTCTAAGAAGTAGTTGCAGGATGGAAAACACAGTGGCTTGTAACTCACTTCTCATGTCTTGTTCAATGAGCACTTTCTTTTATGCAAATTGTAACGAAACATTGTTTTCAACTTCACCTTCATAGTTTTTAAGAAACCATTACTTTCAACAAAACACTCCATTCAAATATCTGTTCATATGTTTTAACAAAAAATGCACATATTAGTTGCACGATGGAAAACACACTAGGTTATGAGAAGTAGTTGTAGGATGGAAAACACAGTGGCTTGTGACTCACTTCTTCAGTCTTGTTCAAGGGGATAATTGTTACTCCTGTATGTAGATATCCTATTTCAAGTGGGAGCTTTCTTGTTTTTTTTGTATCCACTACTGCATTACACAAATTCCCTCTCCACCAACCTTTGATGTAGCTATTGTTGTGGAATCTTAAACTTTTATTAGTTGTGCAACAAGACCTTTCAATTTTGACCTATCAGTTGTGTGACAACACCTTCCATTGTTATCTTTGTTTTATGAAATTCCTATCTTTTAGATTGCAACTCTCTCCGAACAACATTAAGGTCCTCTTCTTTTCACCGTGAGAACTTCTTGTGTTTTAATTCCTTTTTTAAGTGTTTAATTTTAGTGTTTGCTTGTTCTGCTCCACTTTGAGCATTTCCAACTATTATTTTTGTAGTGTGTTTATGATTATAGTATGTAGATGTTTCTTTTTGAAAGATCATTAGGGAACTTGTCTTCCTTTTCAGATAAGACTTTCATGCCTCCACCCAACTGATTGTCTTTGTTTGCACTTAGATCTGATATTTCCTTTTCCTTTTCATCCATTTCCAGTTGTATTTTTTCCATGGAATTGCTAACTTCAAGAATGCTTTCCTTCCTTCATTTGTTCAACCCCACTTATAGCATCATCTCTCTCTTTCTCTACTTGCACAAATTCATATGCAATGAAAAATAATAATCTACTCTAAAAACAGTTGGAAAGAAGTAGACCAAAGTAAACGAGATAGATAATGTTTTCATTGAAGAGGTTGTTCCTGCTCCTGACAAGTGGAGGAAGGAGCATGTGCAATATGTGCAAGGGGAAAATGGAAATGCAAAAGGGATTAACTCTAAAGGTTTTCTATTGCATATGAATTTGTGCAAGAAGATAAAGAGAGAGAGATGATGCTATAAGTGGGGTTGAACAAATGAAGGAAGGAAATCATTCTTGAAGTTAGCAATTGCATGGAACAAATACAATTGGAAATGGATGATAAGGAAAAGGAAATATCAGATCTTAGTGCAGAAAAAGAGAATCAGTTGTGTGGAGGCATGGAAGTCTTATTCGAAAAGGAAGACAATTTCCCTAATGAGCTTGTGAAAAGAAACATCTGCATACTCTAATCATAAACACACTACAAAAAAAAAAGCTGGAAATGCTCAAAGTGGAGAAGAACAAGTGAACACTAAAATTAACCATTTCGAAAAGGAACTAAAACAAAAGAAGTTGTCATGGTGAAAAGAAGAGGACCTTAATGTTGTTTGGAGAGAGCTGCAATCTAAAAGATAGGAATTTCATAAAACAAAGACAACAATGGAAGGTGTTGTCACACAACTAATAGGTCAAAAGTGAAAGGTCTTGTTGCACAATTGATAAAATTTTAAGATGCCACAACAATAGCTGCATTGGAGGTTGGTGGAGGAGGGAATTGTGTAATGTGGTAGTGGATACAAAATAAATAGGAAAGCTTCCACTTGAAATAGGATATCTACATACAAGAGTAACAATTATCCCTTTAACAAAATCCAATCCCATACCATTTCCTCCACAACTCAACAATCACCAGCCAAATTGTTGAGCATTGGAAACACAAGGCTGCCACTATCTCTTATTGCATATGAAGATGGAATTGAACCACCTATGCCATTTGCATTTCCTAGTGCATGAGTTTGCAGTAATTCAGATGCTACGAAGGGGACATTTTTCAGCCAAGTGCTCTTCCTATTGGCTGAAGTGAATGATGAGATGAATAGTACACTTGGGGGCAAGACTTTTCCATTCATATGATACATTATTGATTATCCTATTTCCACTTAGGAATCATATTCCTTCATTTATATTCCATGCTATCTACTTTATCCATCCACCTTCCTTTGATCTTGCATAAAGTATTGGGCCAAAATACCAAGAAATTGAACCTAATGCATGCTTTATACCATGTGTGTCTTCCATCATCCGTATCACATGTAATCCATGTCTTGTTTCCTTTCATGTCCATTTATCTTCCATATCCATGTCATGTCATTATAACTTGTCATACCTCTTACCATGGGGGCATGCTATTACTTTGACATGCCATCTTTGGAGTCCTCCATAGGTCCTCTATTTCTCCTTTGTATATGAGTAAACATTTTTGGTTCCCTTGTCATTTGTTCCATCCACCCATAGCATACCATCATTTGATCCATCTATCTTCATCCTCCATATAATGTGTATCCTTACATGTCCTATCATTTAACCATATCATTGATCCCTATCCATCCATATGTCCTTTGGTTTTTAGCTTGACTAAGGAATAACATCTTGTTTATCATTATTATTTAAAATCTTATTTATCATTGTGTTATCATTGTTATGACTAAAACATTTAAATATACCATAAACTATTTAACATACTAAAACATTTGGCTTTACTGAGTCACAAACCACTATGTTTTCCATCCTACAACTGTTTTGTGCACTGGTCCTTATCATATGCATTAGCATTTGCATTTTTTCATTATCACGATCTTGCATATTTATCATTTTCATACTACATGCATGACAACTTGTGCTTTATCTTAACTCTTTTCTCTTGTCTCCATCAATATCATTACCTTTTTATATCTTTTCTTTTGTTGTCACATTTTGAGGAAGCTTGAGGATCTCTATACCTTGTTGTGTATGAAGGAGAGTGAGGAATGGGGCATGAATTTTTCTTATGTGTATGTATCGAGTCAGTCCACCCTATGATGATTACAAAAAGCATAACCAATAACAAAGGGGGAATCGCTCCACTCTATGATGAAAGAAATGATCACTTCACAGCCTTTCCATTCCATTCATTTCCATATCCAGCCTTCCATATCCTTTCCTCCCATATCAAAAACATTTCATAAACCATTTATAGGTTTTTCTTGCTGAAATTCAATGCATTGCATTCCTTTCTTCTTTGGATCCACCTAGGTCATTCATATTTCTATATCTTGCATTTCATTTTCTACCTACAACTCAAAAATGATGAATCAATAGCATTTCCATTCCATTCATTTGCATATCCAGCCTTCCATATCCTTTCCACCCATATCGAATACTTTTCGTAAGCCATTTAGATGCCTTGCTTGCATCTAATCAATGTGTCACATTCCTTTCTTTGTTGCACCCACCTAGGTCATTCATATTTGTAAATATCACATATCTTTATCTATGTACAACTCAATCATACCTTCCTATATCATAACAACATTCACACCATGCCATACAAAGAACAATATGAAGGAAATATCAAGGTTATGCAATCAAAGATTGAGGGATTGGAAGATAAATATCATAACATAAAGTTGTATTGAAGGGTTTTTTAAAAAAAGTCTTTTGTAAGACCTGTTTTATGGAGAGCCACAAGTGTCACCGGTTCCTCTCTCTTAGTCTTAAGGAATTTTTTTCTTGCTTAAGTTTTTGAGTTTCCTTTTGTTTTGGTTGTCGGTTCTTGAGAAGAAAGTAAATATTGTTGTTATCTTTCATATTCTTTTTTATTCTTCGATGTAAATATGTGAAACCCTCTTTGGACCCTTCTTATGAGTACTTGACTTGGCTGTGATTAGTTTCTTCTAACCGAGTTCTTTAAACAAGTAATGATATAGCTTAAAGGTTTACATAACATTTGCATCATGGAAAACATAGTGGGTTGTCGCTGACTTCTTATTTTTCTACAGTGTAAGAAAATAATTTTTTGAAGTTCACCATCTTGTTTTATGACAACCCTTAGTTTCAACAAAACAATCCATTTCAATATCTGTTCATATGTTTGGAACACAAAATTTACATAATAGTTGCATCATGGAAAACACAGTGGGTTGTGGCTCACTTCTTATTTTTCTACAAACTGTAAGAAAAGAATGTTTTGAGGTTCACCTTCTTGTTTTATGAAAACCCTTAGTTTCAACAAAACAATCCATTTCAATATCTATTCATATGTTTCAAACAAAAAATTTACAAAACAGTTGCATTATGGAAAACACAGTGAGGTGGGTGCATGAAGTTGGGTTACACTTTTGTGGCCAACTTCAAAAAAAGATTGAAAATGCCATAACACGAGTGCGTAATAACATGCCTGCGTTATGGAATTTTAAAAGAAAAAAAAGTGAAAGCTATTCATTTTCTCTTCTCTATTTTTTTGCTCTGCTCGTGGCCAAAAACCCTCATTTTTGTGCTCGCGTTCTAGGAGGAGGCATTCTTCAAAATTCATCAATAATAGTTGCTTTTCATTTGCAAAGATGGTGCCACGACGACGAAGAGGTGCATGAGGTAAGTATTGTTTGCTATTTGTTTTGAATTTCTTAGTTTCAAGTTGATTTTGTTTGTTTTAGGTTAGATTTGATTTTTTTTTTAATTTGTAGGAGACGCAAATAATCCTAAAAATCCTCAATAGAAGAAAAAGCAAATCCTCCTCAACAAAATCAACCTCCCCCACCAATCACTCAACACCCTTCTATCATTCAACAAAATTTGAAGAGTGAAATTGAAAACAACAAAAAACAAATTGAGGATCTTATCAGTAGGTTGAGTGATCCAAATGCTTCAACTGCAGAAAGAATGACACTAGAAAATTCAATGAAAGAGATGTTAAAAAATGTAGATTCAATAACCCAACAAATAATGGGATGGAAAGATAGGAGGCAAGTAGCTAGGGCATATTATGCAGATAAACTATCATATAAACAAGTAAAAGATTTAAAAATTACTAAAGGTGATTTGTGCTCTTTATTCACTGACCCTAGAACAAATCAAAATCTTAGCCTCAATGAGAAGAAGTTTCCTATTCATTGGTGCCACCACCAAGAGATTAGGAACCGTTTTTATGATAGGTGGTACTTGGTCTTTGATTACCCACCGTGCAACAATTATGAAGTCCCCCAATATTTTCTTAGGAAACTATACAGTGATTTTGTATTGAACCAAATCCCAAATTATTTTGATATGAGGGAGTTCCGGGGGAGAGGTGGGGGGTCGGCTCAGGATAGGCCTGGTGCACATCCAGATCCTACATGACAAGGGAGACGACCTCTTGCTAGGCTACCTCATGAGCACATTGTTATGCCTGTCGTTGCAAAGGAGAGTGATGACATAGAGACATTGTAGATGATTAACACTTTGACCCGGAGTGTCATCCATCATACTAGCCCTATTATACAATTCCATCTAGGGGAGTCTTCGGGTGGTGGCCTTCAAACCCATGTGTCTCAATCTTGTTGGGCGACTTGTTCATATGACCCCACTGACACTCAGGAGGCTGCTACGTAGGATCCGTATGTTGCTACACAAGATCCATATGCTGCTACATAGGATCCGTATGCTACTACGGGGATGGAGAGGACGAATGAAATTTTGCATCATGCATATGACATTGATAGTCAGGTAAAAGTTGGCATGTTCATTGAATTTAATTTATTAAATTTTGATTCTAAAATGCATGACTAACTAATTTAGTTTTATTATTTTAATAAAATTGTAGGGTCACAGTGTTGAGACTGGATACACTGGTCCTCCACCTACTTATTTCTACAGTACACCTATCAATGGGGTATGTAACTAGTAAACAATTATAAATTTATTACATGTTAATAGCATTGTTTTATGAAAGGTATTTTAATACATGTGATTTTGGATGTTGAACAGACTAATATTGGTGGTTTCAAGCAAACACCTCCTAGTGCTAGTGGATTCACTCAAACGTACACAAAGGTAATAGAATAAAGATAACTTAACTAATGAATTCTACTTAATAGATTTGTGTAGTTTATATTCATATTGTTGGTTATGTTTCATTACACATCATTCAAACTCAAAGCATTACTTCAAATTCCATAACTAATAACTAGATGTTGATAGATGACAAAATTTCAACTATACAATATAATTGTTTAGAAAGTCAACATAAGCAACATGATACAATTACTTCACATGGAGGAATGTGCTTGCAAAGGTGCACCAGCATGACAAACTATGGATGCTTGGAAAAAATCTATGAAACCATAATAGTAAGCAATAACATAGACAAGGTAGTTAGTGAGGCAGAGCATCATATCAAAACACTCAATCATCAGGGTACATCTGATGTAGAGCATCCAAAAAACACCATCAACATCATTTCTTCAAGGGATTTCAATCCCAAATAGAATCAGGAGAAGATCAAATATAATTTCATCAGAAATCTACTTTTCATTCAACCAAAATCCACTCAAATTCTCTTAGGCATTCCATAGGCCATCGTTCATCATTCCACTAATCAGTATTCCAATTGACTCATTCAAAGAAAAATCCATATTAAAGAAAACTTTTACTTAATCAATTAGATTCATATCATTCTCAACCACCATAAAAACAACATAAACCTGATTATTGACACTTGAACAATTAATCCTTTCATTTATTCACCAAGGAAACAAATCAACTAAACCATACCTCATTGTTATCAATCCATTATCAAGCACTATACTCACCATATTTTGACTGCATTAGTCTATTTATAGGTTATAAACTCATGCTACAACAAAATTTTGATTATCATCTTGTGGTTAATCACCAGTTTGCTCAAAAGGCTTCATAATACTCACCCATCCAACCATCAAAGTCACCAAACCTATCTTATACAACTTAACCAAATTTAGTAACATCAATCATATCATTAGTTTGATAGTAACCAAGCACTCAATATCATCCTTTCCACTATTTAAAAAAACATCTTTGTTTTGATCAGACAATATCATATTCCTCTAGTAGGTCTATCAACCATTGAATCAGGTAGTTACATTCCTATCTCAAAGCTTATTAAAAAATTCAATGCACATTTAGAAACACTTTCTAGCACATCACAACATATCAAATTTCTTAGATGTTTGACATTAAGAAAATCATCAGATTTCAGACTGTCCTCTGAAGAAAGGCTAGTAGATTAGGCCTGTTTTACAAAGGAGGCTCCTTCAAAACTATTCCAAATCACTAAAAACATCAAAAAAATCTTCAAGCATGTCTTATAACTCAATATTTCACCATTTATAGGGATTGAAAACCATGAAAATGTTTTGATCCAATAAACCCTCGTTTATAGGGTGTAAAAGCACAAATCAAGGAGGGTTTTGTGAAAAATAGTCTTGCAAACCTCTATTTCTCTGGACACCACCTAGAAAATGATTTTTTATGTCTTCCAAGACCTTCTACATCGTTTCCAAGCCTCTTCACGCTTTATTTATTCATGAATCATGACTATAGCATCACTTTGTGTAGGAAAATCCTCTATTTTCCAGTGTAGCAGCAACTACGCCATGACATTCTTGCTTTTCCCTGCATTTACAATCATTAAAACATGCACATAATCCTAAAATTAACCTACTCCACCAATTTATTTGACCTACATTGGTGGAGTAGTGAAGAAAAACCCTATTGGACTCTCAAACTTGCTTCTAAAAGGACTCTATCGGGCACTGAAAACTGCCTCTTATTCTTTTGTTTCCTAAAACTAACCAAGTCCAACTCTTGAAATTGGAAAATAAATCCTATTTACATGTATTCACGCTATGATTTAACTTTGGGTGTTCCTAAATTACCAACACAAGAAAACAAAACAATCCAGAGTAATGCTGCAAACTCAAAGAAAGGGAATTTTTATTTCAAAATCTAATTACAAGAACACAAACTTTTGATTTTTCTTTCCTTTACATGCCTTTTAAAGATATTTCCTTTTCCATAACTGTCTTTCCATCAGTTGAAACTACCCCTTTTAACCCTTAATATGCCTGATTTCCTTGTTTTTGTCAATTTAACAACTTTTAACAATATTACATTATTGCATTGTTTGCATTTTCCCACTTTGACCACCTAGAACTTACCCATAACCTTAAATACATTCAAATAAGACCTCATATGACCTTGAACATGCTTTACATCATTTTTCCATGACCTTTTATGATTGAATGAATACAAATTTGAACACTCATCCCTTTTGCAAAATTGAAACGTATTTGATGACCAAGGTGCTCCTGCACCAACATTTGACCCAATGAATCAACAGAAGATCAAATTGAATAAGCAACTAAAATTTCTCTCTTTTCATCAAAAAGCACATTGTTTCATTTGCAAACCAGAAGGAAACAACAAGCCAAATCATTTCAATAATTCTTCTTATCATCCTCAAGCTTCAAACATCTTATTTATCAACAAAAATGATTGATCCGTGCACAAGAAACCTAATTAGAGTCACTAAACAATCCACTCTTTCGTTATTTACCAAGGCACCATTCCACTCAATTTGCTTTACCTAGGCAAAATAAGCAAAAAGCAATCTTTCATGTTACAACCTATATCCATCATATCCTAACACACCTTTGTCATCATCAATTTATATGAATTCAAAGCAAAAACCTGATAAAGAGCTCTGAATCTTTCAATTCCTTAAACAACTCACCAAATTTTCACTTTTACCAACTAGTTCCTCAAGACCAAGATACTACAATCAGCCATTTACACCTCAATCATTTCATCTGACTTCCAAGACATTACTCACATCATGTTTATTGACTAAGCTTATTCTATGCACAAATCAATCCCTACAAAGGAGGGTTTATTGCATAAGGTACTTACAAACCTTAAATACTCCTGCCACCACCACAAACACCATGGAAATAGCCTTCATAAGCTTTAGAAATGATGTAGAGTGGCAAGGAAGGAAAACTCACAATCACAAATGGCAAAGTCACTCTACTGAATGCTTCTCTCAAATACTCTCATGAGTCCTAAACTCCACTATTCTTTAAGAAATCAGCCCCACACCCATAGTGTTCACAACTCAGACCACTCACAAAGCTTGAAAAAATTTGGATCATGTCTCATTAAGTCAAAACAAGGTTTAATAACCCTCTAGCATTTAGGTTTCAACAAACACCCATCACTATGGTGACTTAGACCTCACTCTCTCTTAAGGCTTGCAACCCTTGCCCGGTAGGACAGTAAGAATTAAAAAAAAAAGGAAGACTATTAAGACACCAAACCTATGGATTCAAACCCCTAAGATGGACCCCTACAAGGTTCCAAAACCCTTCCTCTTGACTGACAAAACATCACTCACAATGGCCCTTTCTACTGTTGCTCCAAAGGGCCTAATTCATAGACCTACACCTAGGTCTTGACTATCTAGGCTCTCCCCTTCACCCCAGAGCCAAAATTCAGACTCCTACAGGTTCTCCACACTTGTTTCCACCATTCCTAAGTGCCTCTTAAACAGATTCTTCAAAATCAAGAAAAAACTCTTTTTTTTTGCTTGTCAATTATGCTTGCCACATAGAGATGTCAAGCCAAAATTCATGCACAACTTCCAACAATGAGCCTTCCATTCTCCAAAAAATTGAGGAAATGATAGTACAGCCTTATATCTTCCATCCCATCGAGATTTAGCAATTTTACAATGTGGGAATAGAAGAAATATACATTTTTCACCCAAAACCCTTATTTTAAGGGTTTTTAGAGCACCCGATAGAGAAATTGGAATATCTCCCTTGATACTCAATGAAATCTCACCACTCCAATGACAAAGGAAATATTATTCAATTACCTATCCAACCATTACAGGCTTGGAGCATGAAAGTGAACATATAGTTCGTACCAAGTACGAGATCAACAAATTCTTCAAAAAAACACAAGAAAAACAACAAACTTCTTATTGAAACTTCTTGAAAACATCAACATCAACCTTGTCTTGACTAAGAGAGGCATATTTGAAGTCTTACAAACTCCCTCAAACTTCTTGCAGCTGTCTTTTGAAAAGAGAGATGTTGGAAAACAACTAATCTCATTCTTTGACTTCTAATTGCCTAGTTAAGGCAATGTGAGCAACTTCTACCAACTCGACCACAAAGAGCCTTCCAAAATGTGTCAAAGGCATTTAAAATCTTGTCAAAAAGTAAGGTGAATCCCCTCAGGTGTCTATATACAACAAGGCATCCTTTTTCCTTATTTTTCCAAGATGCACTAGAATTACAAAGGAGGATGGAGACCTTGTTGTACAAAGAAGTTGGTCACCAAGACCAAAAACTCAACCCAAAACCTACATGACCTACTAAAAAGCATTGAAATGGTCCATAAGACCTTATTCCATCCATAAACCAAGAAACAAAACATGAAAAATTATTCTAGGCCCCTTAGACCCATGGGTGCTCCTGCACCATACTCCCAAGCAAGAAAAAGATCTCAAGTCCTCTTTGAGATCAGGTCTTCTATAGTAGTTCCATGCTATTTAATATCATTTTGTGACATCCATGTTGTATCCTCTTTAGGTAGACCTTTCCATTTGACTAGGTATTCCTTATAAACCTTCCTTCTAGTCTTCTTTGTCTCCTTGGTGTCTAGGATGCATTCAAGAGTCATAGGTTGGCTGGGGGGTAGTTCCTTCACCCAATCTTCATCCTCCATTGCGATTGTACCTGCTCCATCACTTGCATTCACAAAATCTTTGAAAGGATACAAGTCAAAAATGTTTAAGATAGGAGAGATTGCCACCCTAGGAGGTAGCTCTATTTCATAAGCATTTTGGCCAAACTTGTGGACCACCTTGCAAGATCCTATCTTCTTCATCATGAGTTTGGTATAATTTCCTTTTGGAAGTCTCTCCTTCTTCAAGTGTGCCATCACCAAGTCTCCAACCTTGAATTGGACATTCCTCTTCTTTAAATATGCCTTTTCCTTATACTTTGTTTCATTCTTTTGAAGGGTTTCCTTCACCTGTTGATGAATATCCCTGATTGTAATAGCAAAGTCCTCACCTTGAGCACTTCTCTTAGAAACTCCTTGTAGATCTCTTAGTTCATAGACCCCTCTAGGGTGCATGCCATAGACTACTTCAAAAGGGCTTCTACCAATGCTCCTATTCATGGAGT
Source organism: Sequoia sempervirens (assembly GCA_007258455.2). Classification (NCBI taxonomy): domain Eukaryota; kingdom Viridiplantae; phylum Streptophyta; class Pinopsida; order Cupressales; family Cupressaceae; genus Sequoia; species Sequoia sempervirens. The sequence continues at coordinate 304,803,154 of VDFB02000003.1, forward strand.
CATTATATGCAAATTCAGCCTGAGGTAAAATCAGATCCCAAGCTTGTCCATGCTCCTTGGTAAGGCATCTTAAGAGGTTTCCCAATGATCTATTCACCACTTCAGTTCGTCCATCCATTTGTGGATGGTATGCTAAACTAAAGGACATATTTTTTCCTTGAGTTTCTTCCACAAGGTCCTCCAAAAATGACCAATGAATTTAGAATCCCTGTCAGAAAAAATGCTTAAAGGCAGTCCATGTATCCTAACAACTTCGTTAAAGATAAGACCTGCTATATGAGATGAATCATTGGTGAATTTTCAAGGAAGAAAATGTGCCATCTTACTAAATCTATCAACTACCACAAAGATACTATCAAAACCTCTTTGGGTTATACGAAACCCCAAGACAAAGTCCATACTTACACACTCCCAAGGCCTATTGGGAATGGGCAGTGGCTGATAGAATCTTGCATTTGATGAAGTTCCCTTTTCCCTTTGACATATTGTGCAACCTTCCACATACCTTCTCACATCCACTTGCAACTTTGGCCAATAGTAAAATCTCCTAACTTTTTCCAAGGTCTTGTCAAGTCCAAAGCGACCTCCAAGACTCCCACTGTGTTTCTCCTTTATGATATTCTCCCTCATTGATAATTTACACACACAATTTGCTTCCTTTGAAGAGAAAACCATTCTGCAATAAAAAGTCAAAGAATTAACCATGAAAAGAATTCAAATACTGCTCACAAGCATTGTATACCTCCTTGAAATCTAAATCTTCATGATACATATCCTTCAATGCTTCGACCCCCATGATTTGGAGTTGGATCTCTTGCACTACAAGTGCCCTTCTACTGAGAGCATCTGCCACCTTATTTGTTTGGCCCTTCTTATGCTTTATTGTGAAATTATAGGCTTGCAAAGACTCTACCCACTTCATGTACCTATGACTGAGTTTGTCCTGTGCATTCAAAAAACTCAAGGCATGATTATCAGTATAAACAACAAATTCTTTTGGTAACAAGTAGTGCCTCCACTTTTTGAGGGCTTGGACCATAGAATACAATTCCAAATGATAGGAAGAATACTTCCTCTTTGCTTCATTCAACCTCTCACTGTAAAATGCAACCGGTCTACCTTCTTGGCTCAAAACAACCCTTATAGCTTGATTGCTAGCAACACACTCAATGGTAAAAACTTTATCAAAATCATGGAGCACAAGTATAGGTTGTTGTGCTACTCTCATTTTCAGATATTCAAACCCTTTATCAGCCTCATTGGTCCAAGAAAACTTAACTTTGTTACCTCCTTTGATGGTGTCCAAGATTGGTGCACAAATTTGGCTAAAGTTCTTGATGAACTTTCTATAAAAGCTTGCAAGTCCATGGAAGCTTCTCACATCTCCCATGGATTTTGGTGTTGTCCAAGTAAGAATTACATCCACCTTTGAAGGATCCATATTCAAACTTCCCCTGGAGATGACAAAACCAAGGTAGACTAGTTCTTCCTTCATGAATTCACACTTTTCCATGTTGATCAACAACTTATCCTGTTGTAACCTCCTTAGTACCATGTCAAGGTGCTTCAAATTCTCTTCTTTAGACCTACTAAACACAAGGATGTCATCTAAATAAACTACAACAAAATTTCCAATGAAAGGTCTCAATACCTCATTCATAAGGAACATAAATGTACTAGGGGCATTTGATAACCCAAAGGGCATCACCAACCACTCATAGAGCCCTTCATTAGTCTTAAAATTTGTCTTCCATTCATCCCCCTCTATGATCCTTATCTGATGGTACCCTCTCTTTAGATCAATCTTGGAAAATTAAGATGCTCCTAATAGACAATCCGTGAGGTCGGCCATTCTTGGCATCGAGAACCTATATCTGATTGTGATCCTATTAATGGATCTTGAATCAGTGCAAAGCCTCCAATTCCCATCCTTCCTTGGTGATAGGACATTAGGAATAGCACATGGGCTCAAACTCTTCCTCACTAGCCCTTTATCCATCAAATCTTGCACTTTTCTTGCAATCTCCTCATTTTGAGCAGGTGTCATCTTGTATGCAGCCTTATTATGCAATGTAGCCCCTGGAATCGGATCAATATGGTGGATTATATCCCTAATGGGAGGTAGGGAACTAGGTAATTCATTCACCATTATGTCCTTGTACCTTTCCAACAACTCTTGGACTTCCTTTGGTGCATCTTCCTTCTTCTTTGTGGGCAGATCTGCTTCACTTTTTGGCTTCATAATCAGGAAGAATCCTCTTCCTCCTCCTTCCTTCAAGGTCTTCATGAACTCCTTCTCACCCACCATCAAAACACTAGGCCCTTCATGCTTTTCCTTGCCTTCTTCTAGGAGAGGTGAAAGGTTGTAAGTCTTCCCATCCTTCACAATGGAGTATGTGTTCTTCTCCCCATCATGCTTGGTCTTCCTATCAATCTATGAAGGCCTACCAGAAATATATAGTTTAATACTTGTACCCAAATTTTTGTTCATTAGATCTCATACATTATAAGTCATGACGTGGATCACTATTGTAACTTTTTTGTGATTGAATAATTTTTTGTTTTATTTTCAGATGTTGGTTGTGGAAACACATCCAAATGTTACAAGGGAAATGGATATTAGTGTTTCATCCACTATATAATCCTCCATGGCTTTGATAGAGGAGATATGAGGCAAATTGCTAAATTTCAATTTACGTTCATTGTTATAGATGTTAGTTCTAGTGAAAAATCAAACCATTATTGATTCGCAGTTTAATTCCTATTTAGATGGTTTATACAGGGCTTGAGCATGCTTGAGCATCGAAATGAAAATATTTCCATTGTGGAGAGTGATCATGAGATGGTCGTAAGTGATTATTTTGTTAAATATATCAATTCTTATAATGTAATTTCTATATATATTAATGTCTTTACTTCTTATTGTAATAGTTAAAACTTCACCAGGAGCTAAAATGTAGGAGGAGCAGTAGGAGCACTCCTCGAGCACAACAAAACGAGTGATGGAATTATCGCCATCGGATCGCAAAACAAAGGGAAATAATTTATTTCCAGAGCATGGAGAGAAATGAATTTTGATTTGAGCCCTTTGTTGTATGCCTAGACATGGCAATTTTGTACATATCTTGTATTGGATATATTTAACATTGTATGCCTATATGGCATTCTCGTAACCCTATATGGCTATTTTAACTATATTTTATACTTATATCAACATATATTGATGTATGTGTACATGGCTATTTGGTTAATACAAATATTTATTATCGATAGTGTCCATATTTGCTCTTTTTGACAATGTCAAAAGCATGGCTGCATACAAATTAGGAAAAAGACTTTTCCTTTTAGATTAGCAATGCATGGAAGTTTCAAAAATTATCCTTGATATTAAAAAAAGATATGTGTTTATACCATAGAAGAAAAAATCAGCAAACCAAAAGTATAAGATTTTTTGAAAAAATCGGGAACAAGTCTACAAAAAAAATAAAAAAATTAGATTTAAAAAAAAAGGTAAAAAAAGTAGAACAAGAGATATATATTTTTTAAAAAAATTTAAAGGCATTTCCATAGCATAGAGATATAGAGAGCAAATAAAATAAAGAGTTTAACTAATAAATTGTAAAAAATAGATTTTTGTAGTTTATATCCATATCGTTGATTACATTGCATTGCACATATTTCAAACTCAAAGCATTGCTTCAGATTGCATAACTAATAACTAGATGCTAATAGATGACAAAATTTCAATTACAATATAGTTTTTACAAAGTCAACCTAAGCTGTTATGCAATTACTTCACATTTCATAACTAATAACTAGGAGCAGCTCCCAATTTCATTTGCTTGCCATGGCATTCTATGAGACCACATTTCTTTGAGGCATTTTTTCAAACAATTCACTGGCTTTTCTATACTACCACATTTTTGATACATTTATACCAAAGAATTTTTGTCAAATAGTTCAATGCCTTGTTGCTATGGCTGAAAGCCTAAACCAAATGCTTTCAAACAAGCTATGGGTGCTTGGAAAAATCTATCAAAAGCACAATAGTAAGCAATATCATAGATAAGGCAGTGAACTCTTTGAAAAAATGCCTCAAAGAAATGAGGTCTCATGGTGATGGAATGCCATGACAATCAAAAGCATTTGATTGTCATGGCATTCCATCACCATGAGACCTCATTTCTTTGAGGCATTTTTTCAAAGAGTTCCTTTGCCATACTAACACATTTTCATACATGTCTATCAAATAATTTTATCAAACGGGTTCATTGCCTTGTTGCTATGGCTAAAAGCCTAAAATAGGTGCTTTCAAACAAGCTATGGATTGTCATGGCATTCCATCACCATGACACCACATTTCTTTGAGGCATTTTTCAAACATTTCACTACCTTGTATATGCTACACATTTTCATACATGTTTGCAAAGCATTTTATCAAACAATTCACCTCCTTGCTGCTATGGCTAAAATCCTAAAATAGGTGCTTCCAAACAAGCTATGGATGGTTGGAAAAATCTATCAAAGCATAATAATAAGCAATAGCATAGACAAGGCAACAAACCTGTTTGAATAAAGCCTCAAAGAAATGTAGCCTCAATGGTGGTGAATGCTATGACAATCCATAGCAATTTCTTATCATGGCATTCATCATGCCATTCCATCACCATGAGACCACATTTCCTTGAGGCATTTTTCAAAACAATTCACTGCCTTGTCTATGCTACCACATTTTTCATACATGTTTACCAAAAATTTTATCAAGCAGTTCACTTCCTTGTTGCTATGGCTAAAAAGCCTAAAATAGGTGCTTCCAAAAAGCTATGGATGCTTGGAAAAAATCTATCAAAGCATAATAATAAGCAATAGCATAGACAAGGCATCGAACTATTTGAAAAAAAGCCTCAAAGAAATGTGGTCTCATTGGTGGTGGAATGCCATGACAATCCATAGCAATTTTCTTGTCATGGCATTCCTCATGCCATTCCATCACCATGAAACCACATTTCTTTGAGGCATTTTTTCAAACAGTTCACTGCCTTGTCTATGCTACCATATTTTTCATACATGTCTACCAAAGCATTTTATCAAACAATTCACTGCCTTGCTGATATGGCTAAAAGCCAAAAAAAATTACTTTCAAACAAGCTATGGATGCTTGGAAAAAATCTATCAAAGCATAATAGTAAGCAACAAGCTATGGTCTCATGGTTTTTTTTTCACGTGAAAATCAATGTGATTTTATTCACATTTTTTTGCAGGTTATAAACACTTTTTTTTAGCGCCAATTTTGTTGTTTTAAATGACATTGAAGTTTATGGTGGTTTTTCTATTTATATGATGATATGTGATATTCTAATCCTAATTTATGCTTCTAGGTTGCATAGATATATATTTTGTTTTTACATGTTTTTTGTACCAGTGAACCCAAAATGAACTAAACCCCCCTCCAAATATATTTTGGCCAAACTAGCAAACCGAACCCTCGAACCTGAACCTAAAAACCTATTACAACACCCTTCATTTTCCCTACACAAACTTAATTGACCACCAAATTGGTCACACGAGTTTCAAAACGAAAGTTGCACCACTTTGCAACTTTCTACTGCTTCCATTTGACACTTTTTCCATCAACTGAAATCTGGACACCACGGGAAAACCTGTCTGAGATTATGAAAACTAAGAAAGGTTATTGTAGAGGGGCCCAACATGATCCCAATGGATCAGACAAGAAGTTTCTAGGTTTCATGGTTTCCAAAGTAACCTCATGTTAAAGTTTTACAACCATTTTTCCTTTTGGACCCTTAAGGGATCAATCCGGTTGAACATAGTTCAGAGCGATTCCGTGTGTTTGCATGTGAAAGAGGACCATGGATAGCGTAAAAATTCCTATTCAGACACATTGGAATAGTTTGTTTGGTCATACAAGTTGCAGAACAAAATTTGCACCACTTTGCAACTTTCCACTACTTCCATTTGACACTTTTTCATCAACTAAAAATTGGGCACCACGGGAAAACCAATTTGAGATAACAAAAAATGAGAGAGGTTATTGTAGAGGGGCCCAACATAATCCCATCAGATTAGATGAGAAGTTTCTAAGCGTCATAGTGTTTGAGTAACCTCATGCTGAAGTTTGTAGCCATTTTGCCCTTTGGACTCTTAAGGGATCGATCTGGTTGAATGTAGTTCAGAGTGATTATGCATATTTGGGTGCAAAAGAGAACCATTCCTAGCATAAACATGCCTATTCAGATGCATTGGAACAATCCATTTTTTCACAAGAGTTTCATAACGAAAGTTGCACCACTTTGCAATTTTTCATTGCTTCCATTTGACACTTTTTTGATCAACTGAAAATTGGAGACCACGGGAAAACCACTTTGAGATAATGAAAACTGAGAGAGGTTATTGTAGAGGGGCCCATTATGATCCCATCAGATTAGATGAGAAGTTTCTAAGCACCACGGTGTTTGAGTAACCTCATGCTGAAGTTTGCAGTCATTTTTCCCTTTGGACCCTTAAGGGATCGATCCGGTTGAACGTAGCTCGAAGTGATTCCGCATGTTTGGGTGTGAAAGAGGACCATGCATAGCATAAAAATTTCTATTAGGACATGTTGGAACAGTCTGTTTGGTCACACGAGTTGCAGAACGAAAGTTGCACCACTTTGCAACTTTTCACTGCTTCCATTTGACACTTTTTTCATCAACTGAAAACTAGACACCACAAGAATTTTTTTTTGAGATAATGAAAACTGGGAGAGGTTATTGTAGAGGGGCCCAACATGATCCCATCAGACTAGACAAGAATTTTCTAAGTATCACGGTGTCTGAGTAACCTCATGCTGAAGTTTGCAGCCATTTTCCCCTTTGGACCCTTAAGGGATCAATCCGGTTGAATGTAGCTCGGAGCGATTCCGCGTGTTTGGGTGCAAAATAGGAACATGCCTAGCTTAAAAATTCCTATTCAAATGCGTTGGAACAGTCTGTTTGGTCACACGAGTTGCAAAATGAAAGTTGCACCACTTTGCAACTTTCCATTGCTTCCATTTGACACTTTTTTCATCAACTGAAAACTGGACACCACGGGAAAACCACTCTGAGATAACAAAAACTGAGAAAGGTTATTGTAGAGGGTCCCAATGTGATCCAATTGGACTAGACAAGAAGTTTCTAAGCATCATGGTGTCCGAGTAACCTCATGTTGAAGTTTGCATCCATTTTTCCCTTTGGACCCTTAAGGGATCGATATAGTTGAACATAGCTCAGAGTGATTCCGTGTGTTTGGGTACAAAAGAGGACCATTGCTAGCATAAAAATCCCTATTTGGATGTGTTGGAACAATCTATTTGGTTACATGAGCTACAGAACGAAAGTTGCACCACTTTGCAACTTTCCACTGCTTCCATTTGACACTTTTTTCATCAAGTGAAAACTGGACACCACAGGAAAACCACTCCAAGATAACCAAAACAAAGAGAGGTTATTGTAGAGGGGCCCAACATGATCCCATCAGATCAGATGAGATGGTTATAAGAATCATGGTGTCCGAGTAAACTCATGATGAAGTTTGCAGCCATTTTTCCCTTTGGACCCTTAAGGGATCGATCCGGTTGAACAAAGGGTCTATACTCTAAACTTATCCAAACCTTACCAACTCCTGAGGCAGAAATTATAAGGTGTCAAAACTTCAAAATCCACATTTAGATCTCAGTAATACCACTGTATAATAAGTAAACCACAAAACCCTCTATTGTAGCCTAAACCCTAGGGGTTTATTGAAAATGATACTTCCAAAGCTAACCACAACCTAAAAATTACTCAAAAAAGTTTGTGATACCCTACACAAGCTCAAAAAATCATAAAATAACACTTCCCTACACAAAAACACAATTTAACTCTTCAAAACCACCATTTTTCTTAAAGAAAACACACTTTTACACACATGGGTTTCACACCCATCTCACTTTCAGACCTCTCCAACACTAACACATCATTCTCACACCTTAATAATGTTAGTGTAGACCCATTCCTCAAGTTACAGAGGCTACAGAAAGAGGAATGGGTCAAAAATCCATTTTTATTGACTCAAAACCTTGAAATCTACAAATTTGGGTCGTTTTAGTAAATTGATGATATTCTACTCCTTATTTGCCTTGATGAACAAAACCTACTGAATGGTGCTCCTGCACCAATCATACATTGACCTTTGTGTCACTCCTAAAGTTTGGACCACATCCATTATCTCCACATAAAACTTGGCATCCTTGGTCTTCTTGGTTCCCATGCCTTGATATGGTTATGTGAATGAAAATGAAGAAAAGTAATCATCTCCTTCTCCGTTGGTTGGAAGAATGCATGCTTAATGTTTTGATACATGTTATCAGCTCTCTCATCTACTCTCATGGTTGAATACCGAAATCTAGTATGGTGGGCCTCTAGAGTTCCAGTCATCTTTCTTCCTCTTCCACCAAATGTTGGCTTGATCCACACGTTTTCCAACCTAATTGACTTTGTTTTTGAAAGCTAAGTTTCTCCTGAGTCACCAGTGTTTTTGTATTTTCCTTTTCAGACTTTTTCATTGCTACAGATCGTTTCTGGGATTTAATCATTTGTACCAGATGTGGTTGATGTGCTTTTGGTGCAGGAGCACCTTGGGATCCTCATGCCTCTTGGAGGTATTGCTTGTTTTCTTTGTTTGTTGTGAAGAAGTTTGAGATGTAATAAGGTTCCAAGAACCATCTTTCATGTCTTGTAACAAGTTTTAGTTTTGGAGTCAAGTCTTGTTGTAAAAACAAGGTCTCCTTCCTCACCATGTAAGCTTGATTCATCTAGGAAAACTAAAGAATTAAAGTTCCTTGATGTATCCAAGTCCTTGAGAGGAGTTTCCTTGACATGTGTAGTGTTTGTGGTGTCTTTTATGCTTTTGAATACACCTTTGAATCCTCATTTCAATTGGGCTTTTGTGAAGTTGTAGTCAATTGCCTTAACTAGGTAATTAGGGGTCTAATTGGAAAAAAAGTTAGTTTCCAACATCTACCTAATTCAAATGTCAGTTGGAGGAAGTTGGTAAGGGTGGTTGGAAGTTAAATAAGCCTCTCATGGTTGAGGCATGGCTGTTGAATCATTTTTTTTAAAGTTCTAATGAAAGAAGTGGTTGTTTTCTAGAAATTTGTGTGTGTAATTTGATGCTAAAATGTGTGGTACGACCTATGTACAATCTGTACAAGCTCAAACCTATTATGGTTGGAAAGAGGAAAGTTTCAAATTTCATTTAATTGTGGTTTGGTTATTTTTCATCGAGTATAAGTGGAGATATCTCCGTTTTAGCAGCAACAGGTCAAGAAACCCTCAAAACTAGGGTTTGGCCAAAAAATGCTTCTATCTTCCACTCCCACATTGTATAGTTGCTAATTTCTTGTGGGATGGAAGGTATTTATGTATATTTTCATCTTTTCAAGGTTTTTGGGAATGGCCGAGTGTGTGGGGAAAGTTACAAATTGATCTAGGCTTGGCATCTTCATGTGACAGGCCTAGCTTGTAAAGTAAAAATCAGAGTTTTGCTTGTTTTGAGAGATTTTTGTTTAAGGTGGCACTTAGAAATGATTGAAATGGTTGTAAGTGGTCTGTAGGAGTTTTAAACAAGGCTTTGGGGAGAAGGGGTGAGCCTAGATAACTAAAAAACAATCAAGTGCACTCAATTAGGCCTCGTGAGGACATCGTTAGTTTGGTCCATGGTTGCTTTTCCAACCACTGTCAAGAAGTAAGATTTTGTGGACTTGTAGAGGAATAATATACTTGCTTAAAAATAGTAGTTTACATCAGATACAGGTTTGTGGGTGAGAATTAATTGGACTGTCCTACCGGGTAGTGCTACAAGTAATTGGGGTAAAGAGGCCTACTAGTTGAGAAATGAACTCATGGGGTTTCCTAAGCGCTAAAAATGGCTATGGTGTTTTGATTGTGGTCTGTTAGAGCATGTTTCAAGTGATTATAAGTCCTTCAAAAGTCTGAGATTCAAGGAACCTTGGTGAGTTGAGTTTTCCTTATAGAAGGACAGTGATTTGATGGTGTGTTGATAAGAGTATTTGAGAGAAGCACTCATAAAAGAACCTTTGCCATATTAGATTGGTGTACTTCCTTGCTCACTCTGCATCAGCTTTGAATCCTTGCATCTAAAGGAAATTTCCTCAACATAAATACTCTCTCAAGGTTAACAATCATACATTGACCTTCTTGCCCATCTTAAAGTTTGGACCACATCCATTACCTCCACATAAAACTCGACATCCTTGGTCTTCTTGGTTCCCACATGTTCATATGGTTATGCAAATGAAAATGAAGCAAAGTAATCACCTCCTTCTCCGCGAGCTGGAAGAATGCATGATTAATGTTTTGGTTCCCTCTTCTTCTCTCATGGTTGAATATCGAAATCCAGTATGGTGGGCCTCCAGAGTTTCAGTAATATTTCTTCCTCTTCCACCAAATGCTGGCCTAATCCACACATTTTCTAGCCTAATTGGATTTTTTTTTGAAAGCTGAAGTTTCTCCTAAGTCACCAATGTAGCTCTCTCTACCTTTTCAAGCTATTTCATTGCTACAAATCATCTTTGGTATTTAATCATCTGTACCACATGGTTTATGTGCTTTGAATCATCAGTAATAGTCTTCAAAATTGGCTGCTATTACAAGTTCATTTTGCTTTCATAATACTTTATAACCATGGAGTTCAGCCATTCCTTGATGCCATCAAGTGAAGATTGAGAAATGACATCAATGTAGAGTACATCCTCCTTGAAGTCTTTGAAAGCAATAGCCATATCAAATTCCTTTTTCCCAAGTCCTAGTCTCTCAAGGTTAACAATCTCAATCTCACTAATAGAGATTACTACTAAGAAAGGTAATTCCACCAACTCTACCAAAAAATTTACCATAAGAATAATAAAAGAAAAGGCTTTGAAAGGAACACCATGAAAACCAAGCTCTCTAAATGGTACATATCAAAGTCTAGTTCAAAATCTATTAGATGAGGCTGCTCCCATAGCTCTCTTACTCGCTTGAAAAAACCTTGAAACTCTGTATTGATTTTATTTTTCCTATCCCTCTCTTGTTGTTCTTCCTCAATTTCATCAAGATCATACATTGACCTTCTTGACCCTCCTAAAATTTGGACCACATCGATTACCTCCACATAAAATTGGACATCCTTGGTCTTCTTGGTTCCCATGCCTTGATATGCTTATGCAAATGAAAATGAAGCAAAGTAATCATCTCCTTCTCCATTGGCTGGAATAATGCATGCTTAATGTTTTGATACATGATATAAAATATCTCTTCTACTCTCATGGTTCAATACCAAAATATAGTATGGT
>VDFB02000003.1:304820867-304908550 GCA_007258455.2 Sequoia sempervirens
AACATCTTGGTCTCGAGGAAGCAAAGAAGGACCATAGCTTGGACCCTCATTCAAATGGGGATGAATCGGGCTCTAAGGAGATAAGAAATGAGGAAGAGATAAAAGTAGATGATGGGGGCCTTCCCCTGAAGAAGTTAAAGAGGTCAAAGGAACAATGGAACCTTTAAAGGGAACAAAGAAATTGGGAATTAGCTAGAAGGACTCTCAAAAAACCTCCTCAAATTGTGGAGAGAAGAAGAGGATAATAAGGAAGATAAATCAAGAAAATTGTTGCATTGATGGGGATCCAAAAGGAAAAGTTAAGATAACAAGGATGTTGAGATCAAGGAAGGGATCCCCCCTTCCCAAGGGGCCATGAGACTCCTATTGTGGAATGTTAGGGGTTTAAATGCCCCTAACAAAAAGCGGCTAGTCAAGCGTTGATTGGAGTTATTAGAAGCAAATATCATTATGATCCTGGAGACAAAGTTGACCAATGCCAAAGGGGAACTTTTCAAAAGGATGTTGAAGCTTTGGCAGGGTGAATGGGTGCAATCAAAAGGTGCTTTAGGAGGACTTTCCACTCTCTAGAGATCTCAATCAATCATAGTTGAAAGGATAGCAAAGAACAAGCAATGATTGGGCTACAAGGTAAGAAGCCTAACTTAAAAATTACATTTCATTTTAATAAACATTTATTATTTCATAGCATGCATCAAAAAGAAGGAAACCTAGAAAGAAAAAATAAAATAATTTCTTGTAGCCTTTCCAAATGATTTTCACATTATAGAAGGGGATTTTAATGCAATATTGCATAGTTGTGACAAAAGAGGAGATATGCAAAGGAAATACCAAACCCAAGTTTATTTTGAAGAGTGGATTGAAAGGAATCACCTCATGGAAATACAAATGAATAATGGATCCTACACATGGTCAAATAGGGCACTAGTTTTCAATAACATTGTTGAGAAACATGATAGGTTCCTATGTAAGGGAGATGTAGGAGCCTTTCCATTTGGTTTAGAGAGTAGCATTATACCCTATTCTGGGCTAGATCATTGCCCAATCCAATTAAACATCATAGGGGTTAAGAAGGTAGTCAGGTGTCCATTCAAATTTGAGAATGTGGATGAAACACCTAAACTTCTTCAACTAAATTGAGAGGTGGTGGGGGGAGGGACAAACGTTTGGCCCAAAAAATTTAGAGTAGTAAACAAACTAAAACTAGTTAAACAATAGCTAAAAGATAGGAATAAGATACACTTCAACAACATTTTTTAGTCAAAGGAAAACATAGAATAGGATTTGAAAGAACTCAAAGAGGAGGTTTTCATCCATGGTATGGACCAAGAAACATTCATGAAATAAAAAATACTAACGAGTGAGTATGAAGAGGTATTAACAAAGGAAGATATCTTTTGGAGGTAAAAATCTAGGGAAATTTGGATTAAGGGGATAAGAACAAAACATATTTCCATAATAGCATAAAATCTCACAAAAATATCAAATATAATATCAAAAACATATTGGTGGATGTGACTGATTTGGAAGACCTTGAGGCGATTAAAGGAGCAATGGTAAGCTTATTCAATGACCTTCTTAACACTTGGGAAGGATCTGATTTTTTGGCTCAATGTAAGATATTACAAAATATCCCCAAGCCAGTCACAAATGAGTAGAAAAAATGTTATCTGCAAGCTTTACAACTAAATAAATAAAATTGGTGGTAGCATAGCTCCATCTTGACAATGCTCCAGGGATGGATGGATTCTTGACCAATTTCTTTCAAAAGTGTTGGGATATTGTGGAGAAGGAGGTGGTAGAAGCAATAGAGGATTCTGGGAAATTAGGAAAGATTCTAAGAGAAATCTGCAACACTTTCATTGCACTTATTCCCAAGAAGAAAAAAGTGACTTCTTTCAATGACTACCAGCCAATCTCACTTTATAACACTATTTACAAGATATTGGCAAATAGATTAAAATTATTTTTACCCACTATCATTTTGAATGAACAGACGAGGTTTGTTTTGAGTAAATCTACTTTGGATGGTGTAATCATTGCACAAGAAGCTATGCACTCCATTCAGAAAACAAGGAATTCAGGTATGATGATTAAGTTGGATATCAAAAAATCTTATGACCAAGTTGACTAGAGGTTTCTTCTAAAAGTGATGGAAGCCTTTGGAATCAGTAGACAATGGCTAGAGTGTATTTTTAATTGCATAGACAGTCCTAGGTATTCAATGCTCTCTTTTTTTTTTTTAGGCTGCAGGAATCGGGTAGCATGACCCCCTATAAACTGCAGTGCGCCCGGTAAACTTTTTAACATGACTGGCGGCGCTGGCGTGACACACCCTTTGGTACCATAGGGGTGGGGGAGACTAGACCTCATGACCAACCTCCTGCAACAGGAAAGATTTAGCCAACCGAGCTAGGGCCCCAACCCCCTAGGTATTCAATGCTCATTAATAGATCTCTAGAGGGATTATTTGAGGCTTCCAAAGGGTTGTAGAAGGGAGATCCTTTGTCACAATTTCTCTTTTTGATAATGATCAAAGATTTGGGAAGAACCTTTGGACATGCCATCACTATCAATAGGTTAGAAGGTATCAAAGTGACTAGCATCATTCTCACTATCTCACACAAATATTTCATAGATGACACAATAATTTTTGGTGCTTCAAAGAGGTAAGAGGCAGAGAAAATAAAGGAAATTTTGATCCTTTACTCAAATTCCTGAGGATAATAAGTCACTAAGAATAAATCAAAAATTCACTTTTTTCACCAAAAGGAAGGAATAGGAAATCATCAAAGCTCTCAACTTCAAGAAACAACAACTTCCATGCACTTATCTTGAGCTTCCTTTGGCCAAGGGACTTAAGAAAAATAGATTATGGGATCCTCTAGGAGATAAAATATCAAATTGAATTGCTTCATGGAAGGGTTGTTGGTTGTCTTAGGTACGAAGAATAACAATTTTGAAGGTGGTTATTTCTACAGTTCCCATTTTCTTAATGTTTTGTCTTCCTCTCTCTATTGAGGCTAGCCAAAAAATGAGTCAACGAATGAGAATTTTTTTCTGGCAAGGCTCATCAGATAAAAAAAAAAGTTGTGTTTCTTGGGATAAGGTTTGCAAAGAAAAAGAAGATGGAGGTGTGGGACTCAGGAAGTAAATTCTTCAAAACAAGGCGCTTGGAGAAAAGTTAGTTTGGAGAATGTTTAAAGAGTCACACCTAAAGTGGGCTAAAATTGTTCACAATAAGTATTTGACTAGCAATGAGCCGTCAAGCATCCTTGCCTCAAGAAATTCTCCCCATGGGTCACGAGTTTGGAATTTTATGAGGATTTGTAGAACAATAATTATTGATTACCTCATGTGGGACGTTCATGATGGTAGAATTTTCTTATTCTAGGAGGACTCATGGGGCGGATATGTTTGTTTAGACAAGTTCATTGCAGTGGATCAAACAAAACCAACACTTAAGAAAATATGGGGAATGCATGTAATGGATTAATTACAATAATTTTTAAAGGATGGTGTTCTTGGATGCTTGTGGAAGGACCTAAACTCATTGGGCTTGCTAAGGGGTGAGGTTGAGCAGTTAAGGGAGGTCCTTAAGGAAAGAGTAATTATTAGCTAAGAGGGGAAGGATGCTATAGTCTGGAATGGTTTTAAGATTGGTCAAGACAACACAAAAGATGGGTATAAGGTGCTTGAGAGAGACATAGATAATGAAGGAACCCTCATCCCAATCAACTTTTATTGGCATAAGCTATGTATTCCCAAAGTAGACACTTTCACTTGGGATGTTGTCCAAAAAAAGATCTTGACAATTGAGAAGTTTAGAAATTTGGGTTTTTAGGGGTTGTCTAGATGTTCTCTCTGCAAATGCAATGAGGAAAAAATATATCATTTGTTGTTGGTATTTCCTTTCCTATAAGAGTGTTGGAGGTGGCTTTGCATGAAACTAGGATGGGTGAGTGCTCTCTCGAATGACATTCTAAGCTTTTTTAGGTCATGGCTGATTTTGAAAAAGTTAGTTGCATTCTCTTGCATTTGGATTATTAGCCCTTCCATCTTGATATGGTAAATTTGGAAAGAGAGGAACAAAAGGATATTTTAAGACAAGGAGATGGGTTTGTGTTCCTTCTTGAATAAAGTGGAGGTTGTTATGGTAGAAATAGCAAACAATAGGCTGAGTGATCAAAACACTTGAAACTCTTCATTCACTAAGCGGGATTCAAATATGAGAAAAAAATGGTTTGGAGTAAGGATTCCCCTTGTTGATGGGCTTGGGGGTAGGTAGTTATAGAAGTTGAGTGATCAAGATGATTGGAGGGTGCCTCAATATGGATGGTATAAGTTGAATTTTGATAGGGCCTCACGGGGAAACCTGGGAGCATCAAGAGAAAGGTGTATCATTAGAGATTGGAAAGGTGTAACTATTTGCTATCTCTTGAAATATCTCCTAAGGGGAACCAATAATGTGGAAGAGCTATAGGATCTCATATAAAGTTTGTGCATATGTAGAGAACCAAAAATAGAGGTGGTGGTAATTGAGGGTGATTCAATCATCTTCATCAACACAATCAAGAGTGGAAACACTCCAAGTTGGAAGATTCAGACATTTCTTGAGGTGGCCTCAGAGATAACATGAATTTTAAAAAAAATATCGACTAATCATGTTTACAGGGAGTAAAATGTGGATGTGAACCATTTATCCAATGTAGCGGTCGATGGGGTGGATCATTGATCTATGGAGAATGTTGTTAGGTGTCTTGGGTTGACTTAGCTATTTGGGGTTGAACCTGACATCTCTCCTTATCTCACTGTCAAGGAGGGAGAGACATATTGTTGCCTCTTTATTTTTCATGGCCTTCCTATCATTTATTAATCCAAGGTGCTACTAGCATGGCCTTGTGATGCGAACATCCGATTGGTGTAAGAACAATCTTGCATCACCCAAAAATAGTTAAATTTCAAGTTTATCAGTTTTTAGATGTTTTTATATTTTTGGATACCCTTTCGTCATAATAAAATTCCCAATTTACGGGTTTTCATTCCGGTTCCTGGGTTGAAAGATATTGCAGTTTTAGTTTCCCATATTTGCACCTGAAAATCTTCCAAGTGAGATTTGAGGCACTTAGAGCTCCCGGATCGGCCCTGAAACTTGCCAAAATTGGCGTGGAAAATTTTCAGTCGTTCTTGACTTGAGACCTTTCCAGCGGTTCGAGCAGTTCCGCAGTCGGAGTCTAGATCAAAGTTATGACATGGTTGGCACTTTCTAGAAGATACCATTGCAAATGCTCTTTTGAAATTTGAACTTCATGTTGTAAATTTTCGGCGCCAAACCGCCTAAACTCAAATTGAATGTTGTTTTGGCTCCAAACAAATGAGGAGCTCTATTTATGGGCGGATTTTCTAAATTTTGGGTAACTTTTTGGGGACAAGCTCGCATGTTGCGAAAGGGTTATTCTGTAGCTTTCTGTAGCTTGCATGTGTTATAGAACTTAGGGATTTGAGATCCTCTGCATGTAAGAAGTTCCATTCTCTGAATAATAAAATTATTCTCTTGTTTGTGGGTTATTTTCTGTGTCTCGGGTTGCGCCCTCATCATTAATACTCTACAAAACTTTAATATTGCTGATCTAAGTAAGTCTTTTCTTTGTTACATATATTCTTTGTGGATGATAATCATGATTAATCCATTTTACTATTGTAGAATGTAGCGAGAATTTGATAGAAGAGCTAGACATGATATTAGAAAGATCACACAAGATGTACCATGGAGAAACCCTTTCGGGAAAAAACTCCACCAAGAATTATTCTATTATTCAATATTTGAATTACAATAGCTCCAATTCTTGCTTGAGAATGCTTCTTCTATCTTTACCAATCTTCTTCACACCTGCAATAACCAATTATAAAAACTCTAGTCAACTTGAATGAGATATAGAAACAATATGCAACCTTGTAATCTCCAAATGGTGATAATTACAATGCATAAGCTCAAGCCCTTGAAAAGGTACACGATATTCCTTCAAGTTGAGTTATTCAGTGAAGACTAAAGCTTACAACATGTGCTTCATGCATTTGGGTGCCCCACACTAAAGCTACAACTTCTCCTTCACTTCGGTGATAATTCCAAAGCTCTTCCTCAAAGTTGGCGCCCTTAAGTAACCCTTCTTAACTGAGCCTTCAGAAATATCTTATCATGCATGAGAGGTAAATCCAATAAAGCATCTTGGGCACCCAAGTTGTCTCCAAGTGCTTTATAGTTAACTGAAACATTTACTCAACACCATTAATGCAAGAATGGTCATCCCCTATTAACTAGAGGTAGTCCTTGTTATCTGTCATACAACTCAAGTTATTAGCCATGCATTCCAAGTTAACTAAAGATAACTACATGAACCTCAAAATAACCAACATGCATGCAACATGCACTTGCATGCAACTGAAGATAACTGAACCGAAGTGAAGTGAAGTGAACTAAACTGATTCTGAACTGAATTGAATTGAACTAAACTAAACTAAACTGATCTGAACTAAACTTAACTGAACTTCAAGCATGCAAACATCAAATCTTAACTCCTAGGATCTTTACATGCATTTAGAAGTGTTAACTATTACTTTGTATAGTTAACTGGACACAAGGTGAGTGTCACCTTACCATGTGAGTGTCCCATGTGTCCATATTATTTAGGAACTCACTATGGACGCTGTTACATGCTTCTTATATTTAGAATTAATTACAAATGTCAATAATCATGATTATTTCATCAAATATTAATCTCATCTTAATCTTAGTGTTGTTGAACACATTCCAAGAATCTAGGAGATACATGAAATAATTAATGTTTAGGATTTGCAATTGAATGGAAACCTATTTCAACCATTCTCCCATTTGACATTATACATTGCAATTATTAGAAACAAGGAATAATAAATTTAAATCAAGTACAGGACTCAAGGCCAATGGCCTTTCTGCACCATGAGAACTTACCTGTAGGAACTAGCTTCATAAGATAATCTGCAACATTAATTAAAGTGTCAAATTTTTCAATTAATACTTTCCCACTATCAACCATTTCTTGCACAAAGTGATACTAAACATCTACATGTTTAGTATGAGCATGATACATAGGATTTTTAGCTAAACAAATAGCACTCTGACTATCACATTCAAGCCTAACTTGTTTGCAATTAAAACCAATACCTGACCCAAGCCTCTGTAACCAAACTGCCTCTTTAGAGGCATGTGTGGTAGCCATGTACTCTGCTTCGATGGTGGACAAAGCAACCGTGGGCTGCCTCTTACTCATCCAACTAACCGTAGCTCCAAACAAAGTGTACACATAACCACTTGTCGACCTTCGACATGCCAGATCTCCTGCCCAATCTGAATCAACAAACCCCTGCATGTCCAACGATCTATTCATAATATCAATATTATTAGAACCATGATAAACTAAACAGTAATCTGAAGTCCCTTGTAAATATCTAAATACCCTCTTAACATAAGTCCAATGTTCTTTACTAGGGTTAGACATAAACCTACTAAGAACTCCCACTGCTTGTGCTATATCTGGTCTCGTACATACCATTGCATACATTAAACTACCAATTGCACTAGCATACAAAATTTCAGACATTTCCTCAAAATAAAAATTAGATTGATGACTCATATCTAAACTTAACTTTGTGCCAATTGGTAACGAAATATTAAGCAGTTTACTATCTTGCATGTTAAATCTTTTCAAAATAGTATCAACATAATTACTCTAACTTAAGCAAATCTTTCTGTTACCTCTATCTCTACTGATCTCCATACCAAGGATATATTTTGTAGCCCCTAGATCTTTCATCTCAAATGTGCTTGAGAGTTGTGCTTTCAATTATCTGATCATTACCTTGTTTTTACCAATAAACAACATGTCATCAACATACAAGATAATAATTAAAAGCTGATCATCAATAATTTTTATATAAACACAATGATCTTCTTCACTCCTAACATAACCAATTTTTAATGTGAAAGCATCAAACTTCTAGTACAACATTTTCGATGACTGTTTCAATCCATATAAAGATCCTTTTAACCTACAAACCAATTCTTCTTTTCCTTGTACAACAAAACCTTCAAGTTGCTTCATATAAATCTCCTCATCAAGATTCCCATGCAAAAAAGCAGTTTTCACATCCATTTGCTCAATTTCAAAATCATAAGCAGCAACAATAGAGAAGAAGAATCTAATAGAAGTTAATTTAGCATCAAGAGAGAAGATTTCATTAAATTAAACACCCTCTTTCTAGGAGTAGCCCTTGGCTACTAATCTAGCCTTGTACCTTTCGAGATTACCATCTGCACCAATCTTCTTTTTAAAGATCCATTTACAACCAATGTCATTTCTATATTTGGGAAAACTCTCAAGATCCCATGTGTCACAAGTATCCAAGGATTCCATTTCCTCATGCATAGCTTGTGACCAAAGATTATTCTCGTTTGAGGATGAAGCTTCCCTATAAGAACTGGGTTCATCATTAGTACTCATTAAAGAAAAAATACAATGGCAATTAGGTGGGCTATACGTATCAATGAGATTTCGTTGTCTTGTGGATCTCCTTAAAGGATTTTCTTCTAGTTCCTCAATATGCTCATCTTGAGCCTCTATTTCAAAAGAACTCTTTGAACTCTCTTCTTGAGATTCATCCACTTGTTCTTCAACATGTGCATCTTGTTGCTTCTTAGTATTTGTCTCAAAATGCACTATTCGAGAATTATCCTTCTCCTTTGGTTCTTCTTCTCCTGAATAAGCTCTAAATTCCCTGAAAATAATATGTCTAGATAAAGAAAGTTATCTTGTTAGTGGATTCCAAAGCTTGTAACCTTTTAAATTTTCACCATAACCTATGAATATGTATTTTTGTGCTTTAGGATCCAATTTAGATCCCTTTTCTTGAGGCATGTGAACAAAAGTCTCACAACCAAAGATCCTTAAATGTGTAACACTAGGTTTCTTACCTAACCACATATCATAAGGAGTTTTATTTTCAATAGATGAACTAGGGGATCTATTGATTAAATAACAAGAAGTACATACCGCTTCAGCCCATAAGGACCATTCAAGCTTAGCACTACTTAACATACTCCTAGCTCTTTCCATTAAGGTTCGGTTCATCCTTTTTGCTACTCCATTTTTTTGAGGTGTATATGGAGTAGTTTTCTGTCTCACTATTCTTGCATGCTTACAATAATCATCAAATTCCTTAGAACAATACTCACCACCATTATCTGATCTCAACACTTTTATCTTATAATCTAATTGTTTCTCAACCAAAGCCTTAAATTCCTTAAACTTATTAAACACATTAGATTTGTTATGCATAAAATATATCCAAGTGTATCTTGAGACATCATCAATAAATGTGACATAGTATCTAGATTTTCCAATAGATTCAATATCCACAGGACCCATTACATCTGAGTGAATAATCTCTAATAATCTCTTAGATTTATTTGAACCACTAGGAAATTTAGATCTAGATTTCTTTCCAAACACAAAGTGCTCAAAAAATTCATTTTTTCCAATATTATAATTAGGAATACCGTCAACCAATTTTTTATTAAGAATGGTCGTAAGACCTTTTTCACCTATATGGTGCAATCTATGGTGCCATAGCATACATGTATTTTAAGCTTCAGTTACATTTGATAAAATATTTACATTGGAGGTGTTCAGCTTAAACAAAGTCCCAATCTGAGATCCTTTAGCAACCACCATATTCCCTTTCACCAATCTGCAACCACCTTTGTCAAATGTCACATGCATTCCATAATCATTAAACTTAGAGACAAAAATTAGATTCCTTGCAAGTCCTGGAATATGTAAAACATCATTAAGGGTATAAACACTACCATCACTGAAACACAATTTTACCTCTCCTTTGCCAACAACCTTTGTTGTGCTGTTGTCTCCAAAGAAGACATCTCCTCCATCATATGTAGTATATTTAGAGAACCACTCCTTTCTAGGAGTCATATGATAGGAGCAACCTGAATCAATAAGCCAAGAGTTATCAACAACAGTATTAGAAGAAATGACTAATGCATCATTACTGTCATCGGATTTTTCTGGAGAAGCATCAATACTCTTCTTCTTTCTCTTACAATCCTTTTTAATATGTCTAGGTTTTCCGCAATTCCAACACTTTACCTTACTCTTACCAGGGGTTTTTGACCGTCCTTTAGATTTACCCTTTCCTTTCTTGTCTGCTTTAGATTCCTTCTCTTTAGTCCTACCTCTTACAAACAAGGCATCTTGGGAGACAATTTTAGATTTCCTCCTCATCTCCTCTGATAGGAGAGTAGGAATAATCTTGTCCATCTTTGGATCTGCACTATTACCACTAATTGCAACTATTAGGTTTTCCCAAGAATCTGGTAAAGAGAAAAGCAATAAAATGCACTTATCCTCATCCTCAAGCTTTACATCTACAGATGCTAACTGACTAAGAATTAAATTGAAAGCATTTAAATGTTGTGCTACTCAATCACCATCTTTCATTTTCAATGAATATAATTTCCTTTTCAGATACAACTTTTTTGTTAGACTCTTTGTTTGATAAATGTCTCCTATTCTTTTCCATAATTTATATGCACTGGTTTCTACTGAAACATTTAAAAGAACAACATCAACAAGACACAATCTAATTGTTCCTCTTTCCTTTTTATCTAAGTTAGCCCAATCTTCATCTGACATAGTTGTAGGTGTCTTTGTCTCATTATTAACCACTAACCATTGATCTCTTTCTTCAAGAAGATCTTCCATTTTTAATTTCCACATTTCATAGTTAGAACCATTGAGCCTTTCAATATCTAACCTTGAATTCATTGTAACAAAAACTTAATTCCAAAATCAGCAAATTACTAAAATAATAAGAGCTCCCACTAAGCCAATAAATCCTTCAAACTTTAAGAGAAAGGCGTCCCAATACTCTACCCAACCTCAGCTCTGATACCAAATGTTGAAAAATGAGGTGTTTTCTTAGCTTAATACTCTGTAAAACTTTAATATTGCTGATCTAAGTAATTCTTTTCTTTGTTTCTTTGTGGATGATTATCTTGATTAATCCATTTTACTATTGTAGAATGTAGAGAGAAATTGATAGAAGAACTAGACATGATATTAGAAAGATCACACAAGATGTACCGTGGAGAAACCCTTTCAGGAAAAAAATCCACTAAGAATTATTCTATTATTCAATCTCTGAATTACAATAGCTCCAATTCTTGCTTGAGAATGCTTCTTCTATCTTTATCAATCTTCCTCACACCTGCAATAACCAATTATAAAAACTCTATTCAACTTGAATGAGATATAGAGACAATATGCAACCTTGTAATCTCCAAATGGTAATAATTACAATGCATAAGCTCAAGCCCTTGAAAAGGTATGCCATATTCCTTCAAGTTGAGTTATTCAGTGAAGACTAAAGCTTACAACATGTGCTTCATGCATTTTGGTATCCCAAACTGAAGATACAACTTCTTATTTACTTCGGTGATAATTCCAAAGCTCTTCCTCAAAGTTGGCACCCTTAAGTAACCCTTCTTAACTAAGCCTTTAAAAATATCTTATCATGCATGAGAGGTAAATCCAATAAAGCATCTTGGGCGCCAAGGTTGTCTCTAGGTGCTTTATAGTTAACTGAAACATTTACTCAACACCATTCATGCAAGAATGGTCATCCCCTGTTAATTAGAGGTAGTCCCTATTATCTTTCATACAACTCAATTTATTAAGCATGCATTCCAAGTTAACTAAAGCTAACTACATGCAACTCAAAATAACCAACATGCATGCAACATGCACTTGCATGGAACTGAAGATAACTGAACCGAACTGAATTGAATTGAATTGAACTAAATTGAACTAAACTAAACTGAACTTAACTAACCTGATTCTAAACTAAACTGAACTGAACTAAACTTAACTGAACTTCAAGCATGCAAACATCAAATCCTAACTTCTAGGATCTTTACATGCATTCAGAAGTGTTAACTGTTACTTTGTATAGTTAACTGGACACAAGGTGAGTGTCACCTTACCATGTGAGTGTCTCATGTGTCCATATTATTTAGGAACTCACTATGGATGCCCTTACATGCTTCTTATATTTAGAATTAATTACAAATGTCAATAATCATGATTATTTCATCAAATATTAATCTCATCTTAATCTTAGTGTTGTTGAACACATTCCAAGAATCTAGGAGATACATGAAATAATTAATGTTTAGGATTTGCAATTGAATGGCAACCTATTTCCAACATTCTCCCACTTGACATTATACATTGCAATTATTATAAAAAAGGAATAATAAATTTAAATCAAGTACAGGACTCAAGGCCAATGGCCTTCCTGCACCATGAGACTTACCTGTAGGAACTAGCTTCATAAGATAATCTGCAACATTAATTAAAGTGTCAACTTTTTTAATTAATACTTTCCCACTCTCAACCATTTCTCACACAAAGTGATACTGAACATCTACATGTTTAGTATGAGCTTGATACATAGGATTTTTGGCTAAACAAATAGCACTCTGACTATCACATTCAAGCCTAACTTGTTTGCAATTAAAACCAATACCTAACCCAAGCCTCTGTAACCAAACTGCCTCTTTAGAGGCATGTGTGGCAGCCATGTACTCTGCTTCGATGGTGGACAAAGCAACCGTGGGCTGCCTCTTACTCATCCAACTAACCGTAGCTCCAAACAAAGTGTACACATAACCACTTGTCGACCTTTGATTGTCCAGATCTCCTGCCCAATCTAAATCAACAAACCCCTGTATGTCCAATGATCTATTCATAATATCAATATTATTAGAACCATGATAAATTAAACAGTAATCTGAGTCCCTTGTAAATATCTAAATACCCTCTTAACATAAGTCCAATGTTCTTTACCAGGGTTAGACACAAACCTACTAAGAACTCCCACTGCTTGTGCTATATCTCGTCTCGTACAAACCATTGCATACATTAAACTACCAATTTCACTAGCATACAAAATTTTAAACATTTCATCAAAATCAAAATCAGATTTAGGACTCATATCTAAACTTAACTTTGTGCCAATTGGTAACGAAATATTAACCAGTTTTCTATCCTGCATGTTAAATCTTTTCAAAATAGTATCAACATAGTTACTCTGACTTAAGCAAAGCTTTCTGTTATCTCTATCTCTACAGATCTCCATACCAAGGATATATTTTGTAGCCCCTATATCTTTCATCTCAAATGTGCTCGAGAGTTGTGCTTTCAATTCTCTGATCATTACATTGTTGTTACCAATAAACAACATGTCATTAACATACAAGATAATAATTAAAAGCTGATCATCAATAATTTTTATATAAACACAATGATCTTCCTCACTCCTAACATAACCAATTTTTAATTCGAAAGCATCAAAATTCTGGTACCACATTCTTGGTGACTGTTTCAATCCATATAAAGATGTTTTTAACCTAGAAACCAATTCTTCTTTTCCTTTTACAATAAAACCTTCAGGTTGCTTATTATAAATCTCCTCATCAAGATTCCCATGCAAAAAAGTAGTTTTCACATCCATTTGCTCAATTTCAAAATCATAAGCAATAGCAATAGATAAGAAGAATCTAATAGAAGTTAATTTAGCAACAGAAGAGAAGATTTCATTGAAGTCAACTCCCTCTTTCTGGGAGTAGCCCTTAGCTACTAATCTAGCCTTGTACCTTTCGAGATTACCATCTGCACCAATCTTCTTTTTAAAGATCCATTTACAACCAATGTTGTTTCTATATTTGGGAAAACTCTCAAGATCCCATGTGTCACAAGTATCCAAGGATTCCATTTCCTCATGCATAGCTTGTGACCAAAGCTTATTCTCATTTGAGGACAAAGCTTCCCTATAAGAACTGGGTTCATCATTAGTACTCATTAAAGAAAAAATACAATGGAAATTAGGTGGGCTATACCTATCAATGAGATTCTGTTGTCTTGTGGATCTCCTTAAAGGAGTTTCTTCTGGTTCCTCAATATGCTCATCTTGAGCCTCTATTTTAGAACTCTTTGAACTCTCTTCTTGAGATTCATCCACTTGTTCTTCAACATGTGCATCTTGTTGCTTCTTAGTATTTGTCTCAAAATGCACTGTTCGAGAACTATCCTTCTCCTTTGGTTCTTCTTCTCCTGAATAAGCTCTAAATTCCCTGAAAATAACATCTCTAGATAAAGAAAGTTTTCTTGTTAGTGGATTCCAAAGCTTGTAACCTTTTAAATTTTCACCATAACCTATGAATATGTATTTTTGTGCTTTAGGATCCAATTTAGATCCCTTTTCTTGAGGCACGTGAACAAAAGCCTCACAACCAAAGATCCTTAAATGTGCAACACTAGGTTTCTTACCTAACCACATCTCATAGGGAGTTTTATTTTCAATAGATGAATGAAGGGATCTATTGATTAAATAACAAGAAGTACATACTGCTTCAGCCCATAAGGACCATTCAAGCTTAGCACTACTTAACATACTCCTAGCTCTTTCCATTAAGGTTTGGTTCATCCTTTCTACTACACCATTTTTTTGAGGTGTATATGGAGTAGTTTTCTATCTCACTATTCTTGCATGCTTACAATAATCATCAAATTCCTTAGAACAATACTCACCACCATTATCTGATCTCAACACTTTTATCTTATAATTTGATTGTTTCTTAACCAAAGCCTTAAATTCCTTAAACTTATTAAACACATCAGATTTTTTATGCATAAAATATATCCAAGTGTATCTTGAGACATCATCAATAAATGTGACATAGTATCTATATTTTCCAATAGAGTCAATATCCACAGGACCCATTACATCTGAGTGAATAATCTCTAATAATCTTTTAGCTACATTTGTACCACTAGGAAATTTAGATCTAGATTGCTTTCCAAACACACAGTGCTCACAAAAGTCATTTTTTCCAATATTATAATTAAGAATACCGTCAACCAAATTTTTATTAAGAATGGTCGTAAGACCTTTTTCACCTATATGGCCCAATCTATGGTGCCATAGCATACATGTATTTTAAGCTTTAGTTACATTTGATAAAATACTTACATTGGAGGTATTTAGGTTAAACAAAGTCCCAATCCAAGATCCTTTAGCAACCACCATATTCCCTTTCACCAATCTCCAACCACCTTTGTCAAATGTCACATGCATTCTAGAATCATTAAATTTAGAGACAAAAAGTAGATTCCTTGCAAGTCCTGGAATATGTAAAACATCATTAAGGGTATTAACACTACCATCACTGAAACACAATTTTACCTCTCCTTTGCCAACAACCTTTTTTGTGCTATTGTCTCCAAAGAAGACATCTCCTCCATCATATGTAGTATATTTAGAGAACCACTCCTTTCTAGGAGTCATATGATAGGAGCAACCTAAATCAATAAGCCAAGAGTTATCAACAACAATATTAGAAGAAATGACTAATGCATCATTACTGTTATCGGATTTTTCTGTAGAAGCATCAGTACTCTTCTTCTTTCTCTTAAAATCCTTTTTAATATGTCTAGGTTTTATGCAATTCGAATAGTTTACCTTACTGTTACCAAGGGTTTTTGACCGTCCTTTAGATTTACCCTTTCCTTTCTTGTCTGCTTTAGATTCCTTCTCTTTAGGCCTACCTCTTACAAACAAGGCATCTTGGGAGACAATTTTAGATTTCCTCCTCATCTCCTCTGATAGGAGAGTAGGAATAATCTTGTCCATCTTTGGATCTGCACTATTAACACTAATTGCAACTATTAGGTTTTCCCAAGAATCTGGTAAAGAGAAAAGCAATAAAATGCACTTATCCTCATCCTCAAGCTTTACATCTATAGATGCTAACTGACTGAGAATTAAATTGAAAGCATTTAAATGTTGTGCTACTCAATCACCATCTTTCATTTTCAATGAATATAATTTCCTTTTCAAATACAACTTTTTTGTTAGACTCTTTGTTTGATAAATGTCTCCTATTCTTTTCCACAATTTATATGCATTGGTTTCTACTGAAACATTTAAAAGAACAACATCAACAAGACACAATCTAATTGTTCCTCTTTCATTTTTATCTAATTTAGCCTAATCTTCATCTGACATAGTTTTAGGTGTCTTTGTCTCATTATTAATCGCTAACCATTGATCTCTTTCTTCAAGAAGATCTTTCATTTTTAATTTCCACATTTCATAGTTAGAACCATTGAACCTTTCAATATCTAACCTTGAATTCATTGTAACAAAAACTTAATTCCAAAATCAGAAAATTACTAAAATAATAAGAGCTCCCACTAAGCCAATAAATCCTTCAAACTTTAAGAGAAAGGCGTCCCAATACTCTACCCAACCTCAGCTCTGATACCAAACGTTGAAAAATGAGGTGTTTTCTTAGTTTAATACTCTGTAAAACTTTAATATTGCTGATCTAAGTAAGTCTTTTCTTTGTTACATATATTCTTTGTGGATGATTATCATGATTAATCCATTTTACTGTTGTAGAATGTAGAGAGAATTTGATAGAAGAACTAGACATGATATTAGAAAGATCACACAAGATGTACTGTGGAGAAACCCTTTCGGGAAAAAACTCCACCAAGAATTATTCTATTATTCAATCTCTAAATTACAATAGCTCCAATTCTTGCTTGAGAATGCTTCTTCTATCTTTACCAATCTTCTTCACACCTGCAATAACCAATTATAAAAACTCTATTCAACTTGAATGAGATATAGAGACAATATGCAACCTTGTAATCTCCAAATGGTGATAATTATAGTGCATAAGCTCAAGCCCTTGAAAAGGTATGCCATATTCCTTCAAGTTGAGTTATTCAGTGAAGACTAAAGCTTATAACATGTTCTTCATGCATTTGGGTGTCCCAAACTGAAGCTATAACTTCTCATTCACTTCGGTGATAAATCCAAAGGTCTTCCTCAAAGTTGGCGCCCTTAAGTAACCCTTCTTAACTGAGCCTTCAGAAATATCTTATCATGCATGAGAGGTAAATCCAATAAAGCATCTTGGGTGCCCAAGTTGTCTCCAAGTGCTTTATAGTTAACTAAAACATTTACTCAGCACCATTCATGCAAGAATGGTCATCCCCTGTTAACTAGAGGTAGTCCCTGTTATCTGTCATACAACTCAAGTTATTAGCCATGCATTCCAAGTTAACTAAAGCTAATTACATGCAACTCAAAATAACCAAAATGCATGCAATTGAAGATAACTAAACCAAACTGAATTGAATTGAACTGAACTGAACTGAACTGAACTGAACTGAACTGAACTGAACTGAACTGAACTGAACTGAACTGAACTGAACTGAACTGAACTGAACTGAACTGAACTAAACTAAACTAAACTAATTCTAAACTGAACTGAACTGAACTGAACTGAACTTAACTGAACTTAACTTAACTTCAAGCATGCAAACATCAAATCCTAACTCTTAGGATCTTTACATGCATTCAGAAGTGTTAACTGTTACTCTGTATAGTTAACTGGACACAAGGTGAGTGTCACCTTACCATGTGAGTGTCTCATGTGTCCCTATTATTTAGGAACTCACTATGGACACCCTTACATGCTTCTTATATTTATAATTAATTACAAATTTCAATAATCATGATTATTTCATCAAATATTAATCTCATCTTAATCTTAGTGTTGTTGAACACATTCCAAGAATCTAGGATATACATGAAATAATTAATGTTTAGGATTTGCAATTGAATGGAAACCTATTTCCAACACATGAGAGGAGAGAGTCTTCTTCAAAAGGGTATAATTTAAAAAAAAAAAATGATTTAAAGAATTGAAAATAGTTGACGGCTCATGAAAACTGTCAAATTCTTACATGTTTGACTTTAAAACGTTATTACGAGAAAAATATACATCAAAATTTGAATTTTTTTTTGCATGCACAAGATATTGAAGTTACCTATTTGGAGAAGAAAAAGGGGGAAATGAAGTTCTTTTCAATTTGTTTCTTGACGGTCCGTGAAGTTACTCTTTTATGAAATTTTCAGCATTCCAAAATTTTCCTTAAATTTATAAAAACATAGTGATTTTTTTTTTATAATATTTAAAAAAAAATTGCAGCAATAAACTTCACCAAAATTTCTACATTTCATTAGTTTACACCATTTTGAAATTCAAAACATAAAGACCACTTTTATGTGGTCGAAGTTCAGAATTTTTGTTGTTGTTGGCCAATTCCTTTATAAAGTGTGACACCTAGTCAAGCAGTGCACGTAGGGAAAGATACATCTATCGTATGTCCTCTTCTATGTGTGGCTCAACAACATGACCATGCAATCACATTTCTTTGTCAAAAAAATGATCACCCTAATGTTGTATGGTGCTACTAAATGTTTTTTTTAGACACCTCATATATGAGAATGATTGAGGCAATGAATGTGGGAAGATGCCACCAATGAGGTAGACACCCTGGTCAACATCATATCTTTCCAATGCTTCCTGAAGCTGAACATGATTGACCAAATGTCTCCAAACATACTTTGCACACAAAATATTAACTTGAATATGGTTTGTCAATAGGTCCATGTAGTTTGACAGGAAACCACATGCCACATCAGCATCAGAATATGGGGGTACATGTTTGGTGGGCTAAGGAAATCTTACTATCTTGTGAATGGCATCCTCCACCGTACGTAAATTGAATTTGAAGGCACGATGCAACTTCTCCATACTGAAGGGATTGCCATTTTCTTCCTCATTGTCATAGGGAAGCTGCCCGATGTGAATTCTTGAGTTCAACATTTTTGGTTGTGCTGTCAAAAAATAAGGGAAAAAAAGTTAGTAACAAATAGTGCTGCAAGCATCTAGAAAAAAATTGATATTTACTTCCAACTATTGATTCATCGACTACTTCACAACATAAATAAACATTGAAAAACATTTATGAAAAGAAAAGCTCTTAGTTAGATGAAGACTATTTGTGAAACTACATATTGGAAAACACAGGGTGTTACAAAAATTTGCAACCCACTAACTCTTGAAATGTATTCCTTGCTGGACTGTGATATAATTTTGAAACTCATCCATAAACAAGAAAAATTCATTACCACATGTTTTTCCCTTTATCATTTGAAAGTATTCAATACATTCAAAACTCTATGCTTTAGCAGGTTGGAAAACACAATGTGGGATGTCAGTACATGCTTTTATGAATCTACCACTTGAAATAGGACATGTACATACATGAGTAATGAGAGTAATGATTATTCCTTTCAAAAAATCCAACCCCATACCATTTTCTTCTATGCCATTTGTATTTCCTAGCGCATGATTTTGTAGTAATTCAGATGCTACAAAGGGGACGTTTTTTAGTGAAGTGCTCTTCCTATTGGGCGAAGTGAATGGAAAGGAGGTGAATGGTATGTGCTTGGATTTTTTTCAAAGGGATAATTGTTACTCATGTATGTACATGTCCTATTTCGAGTGGGAGATTCATAAGAGTATGTACTGACATCCCACACTATGTTTTCCAACTTGCGAATATTCAATGCATTTTGATTTACTATCATATCATGATTTTGAAACCCATATTTTAGTCCACCGAAGATTTGTAATAATTTTTTTAGGTGAGTTTCATGAAATTCTCAATGTCTAAAAAACTCAAGAGTTTCATTGCAACCATACTATCTACATATAATGGCAAGTTGGAAAACACTGCGTGATATACAACATAAAACCCACTGTGTTTTCAATAGGGTTAAAATGTATAAAGTCTGTAATTACCTTCGAACCTTACATATAATGTTGGGTATTGACTCAAAGCTGAGTTCTTTTCATTTTGTTTGGGTAAAGTTTTTATTATCTCAGATGTGTAACTTAATCCATGTTGGCATTGCAGTTAGTTATTGTCAAGCTCTGTTCATATGATTACAATTGTTGGTTTGCATTGTGTCAAGTGTTAGTTGTTCTTGTCATGGTTAAGTTTTCTTTATTATTTGGCAACACAAGTTATACTTCCAAATATCTTTATGATATACTGTTATGTTAGGACAACATGCATTTTTTAAAGGAAGCATTGATTAAAATTTGTTAAAAACATTTCAACTTTGTAATTGTTACCTCTTAAGGGACATTTAGAGAAGAAATTTACTTTTCAATTTGAAAAGATACTCTAGTTCAATAATTCATAACATTATATATATATCCTTCCATGCATTCTTTCGAAAAGATGGTGAGAAGAAAATAAGTATTATTTTCAGTTTAGAAATGGCATTTCATTGATTCATATTTGAAAGTAATTTGGATTGCACATTCAGTGCTTTGTGAAAATAATCAATTATGTTGTACCTAAACTTCTGCATTTGAATCTTGAGTGATGCGAGATCAAAATATGTTGTAAAATAACCATAAGTGATAATCTGTGTATCATTAAAACATTGATTAAAAATGCTGATATATAGCCAACGAAGCATTGTAAACAAGAAGTTCTGAGATTAAGCCAGTGAGGAAATTTTTGAGTGGTTTTTCTACCCCAAGAGGGTTTTCCACTCAAGACAAATAGGGTGTTATAGCCTCATTCATGTTTCATGGTTGTGAAGGTTTTTGAATTTCTTTAATATTACTTATCTCAGTGTAATGATTGCATTCAATTCATGAATATGTTAATCATTGAAATATAAAGAGCATTTATTGTTCAAATTCTTTAAAGGAAAAAATTTATCTAAGACACTGACTAAAATAGTACTTTCATATTAATGAAGTTTGTTAAGCTGGTTTTAAATGAATCTCCTCATGTTATCATATTTGTTTCATTATTTTGTCTAATTTATTAATTTTACTGATATTTTAATGAGTAGGTGTTACAATGAAAATCCATATTGCAGAAGCTGCAATATCAATTGTCATGGAATTCCATCACCATGAGGCCATATTTCTTTGAGGAATTTTGTGAAATAGTTCACTATGCTACCACAATTTTCATTCATGTCTAAGAAAAAAATCGAGCAAGCAATTCACTGCCTTGCTTCTATGGCTAAAATCCTAAAACAGGTTCTTTTGAACAAGCTACACATGCTTGCAAAAAATCTATCAAAGAATAATAGTAAATATGGATTCTCATGGCTTCGAGGACCATGGCTAAATAGTAAATATCGATTGTTGAAAAAATGTATCCAAGTATAATTGAAAATATCGATTGTCATTGCATTCATCCACCATCATCTTGGAATACCATGACAAGCCATAGACAAACAATAGAAACAATTCATTGCCTACTCTATGCTTGTCATGTAATTCTAATCACCATGTGTGTTGCAATGCCATGACAATCCATTTTTTACTATTATGCTTTCATACTAAACACTCGATGTTTTCCAACAAGTATATACATGCACAATAGGATTCCATGTTGGAAAACACAGTGTGACATGACTATATGTCTGCGAAAACACAATGGGAACCCATAGAAAAAAAATCATACACATAAATAGTTCATTTCCTTGTCTATGGCTTGTCATATCATTCCAATCACCATGGTGTTGCAATGCCATAACAATCCATATTTACTATCATGCTTTGATAGTAAACACTCGATGTTTTCCAACAAGCATATACATGCACAATACAATTGGAAGTTGGAAAACACAGTGTGAGGTGAGTTTATATCTGCCAAAACACAGTGGCAACCCATAGATAAGTAATCATACACAAAAATAGGTCATTGCCTTGTCTACGTAAATTGACCTTTATATAGTATTTTCCACCTTATGTTGAAAAGTATGCAATCAGCCAATCAAGTTGACTAAGATCCATTCATGGCATCTATCATTGTCCTAATGAAATTCAAATCCATCATAAATTGAAAAAGTTACAGTGTACAAAGTAGCAAATTTGACCTCCTAGGACCTAAAATAATAACCTTATGATACTAGTCACAAAAAAATTCCATTAACATTGTGCTATGCCTTAGGTTGGAGATGTCATACACTAAGCTTCCATGATTCTTGTTCAGAATTGCAAGTCGGCTTAGACTAAACCTACTTGGATAATTCTTCATTGTATTGAGGGATGTTTGAACAAATCCTATTATCAATGCTTCAAGGACATACATCATACTATGAACCATGTGGTTGATCAATTGGATATCAAAGCCGATATGAGAACCTACGCAGCTGAACACTTCAATTGGTTACTGTTCAATTGGGACTGTTTCAGTTTACTATTTTCTCTTGCTTCAGTCCCATTTGGTATGTGACAAATTTATTGTTCTTTCTATTTTCATTTTTCCCTTCTTTGGAGGGCTAATATGTATCTTAATTAGATGGTTGCTATATAGCTATACTAGTTATGGCTATTATTTGAGAATAGCCATGGTTCTCTATATTTTTCTCAAGAACTTTAATTCAATAAAAAAAGAAAAAATTGTGCTATGTACTTGTTCAAATAGACAACTTTCGCCAATGAAAATTATGTAACTTTAGAATCAAACATATAGAATTAAAAAACACAGTAATATGTATTATGACAATTCTACAACATAAATCCATTAAGTCAGTACTGCAGCAGGCCAAACCTGATATCAAGTTGACCTTCCATCAGACAATTTCATAAGAAGTTATATCCTCAATCATAACCACAATTATACTCTACATCATTGTTGTACCATCCATATCACAAGAAACTCATTTCTATGCCAAAAGATAAAACAAGGTTATCATAAATGACAAAGACAAATGGAACTTATATTTTAGGGATTTCTTCTACCAGGCTGTGGAAAGTTACTTTTCCTAGCATGTAAAACATGGCCATAATTGGGAATTAGTAGCATGTAGCAGTATAAAATAGTCAATATTTATTCTAGTGTATACCCTCGCACATTGACATATTGGACATGTGTATTAAGTTGAAGATTAGAAATACCTGTAGATTAACCTAGTTTGAGCTTATCATGCCTTTAAAATCAAACTCCATATCGATACAACAAAGCAAGTATATTATAAGCTCTGATGTCAAACTTGCATATTTGTATTCCTAATTTACAAATTTCTTCTAGCAGTTGAAACATGAAATATGCAACAAATGGTACATTTTTTGGAAAAGAGAGGGAAGAAAAATATTTAAATTATTTTATAAATGTACCTGAGACTAGTTCCTGTGATCATTTTGCATACATGGCATAGGGAGGAAATAACAATATCAAGAAAAAACAATGTAAACTAACCCCATAAAACGATAGATTTATTTCAAAACACTAATCATTTCATTCTAATGCAAGAAATGAATCGGAATATTGAAGACAATATTTTAATCTTACCTAGGAGGATATGGGTTGCTTCCCAATCCTCAGCCCATAAAGTTCCAGAGTTATCAATAAAAACTAATACTTATACTAATCTTGTCATTCTAATGCAAGCAATAAAAAATGATGAAAATGGTCTCTTAATCTTACTCGATCACTATGGGTTACCTTGCAATCTACAACCCCCAAAAAAGAATAAAAATGCAATACAACAAAAACATTCAAGTGCACAATAGAGAATACACTTCTAACAATGATTATGGTATGATGCATGGAAGCTTACACAACACAATGTGCAATGGATTCTCGTTGTTAGCTTTAATGAAACCATAGACCATAAAATATCTACAACACTCTAAAGTAAATGGTAAAATACATATAAGATAATGGATAGTGTGATTGCAAGTTGGAAAACACAATGTGAGGTGAGTATATGTTTTCCAAAACACAATGGCATGCCCTATATAAGCAATAATACATAGAAACAATTCACAAGAAATCTCATTCCAATCACCATGGTGTTCAAATGCCATGACATTCCAAATCTACTAATATGCTTTGATAGAAAACACACAATATTTTCCAACAACCATTAAATGCATAGTGATTGGAAGTTGGAAAACACAGTGTGAGGTGAGTATATGTCTCCTAAAACACAATGGCATGCCATATATTATAAATCATACATACAAGCAAATCATATCCTTGTCTATGGCTTGTCATGTCATCCCAATCACCATGGTGTTGCAATGCCATCACAATCCAAATCTACTATTATGCTTTCATAGTAAACAACATATGATATTTTCCAACAACCATATACATGCATAGTGTGATTGCAAGTTGGAAAACACAGTGTGAGGTGAGTCTATGTCTGCCAAAACACAATGGCAATCCATACATAAGCAATCATACTTACAAATAGTTCATTGCCTTGTCTATGGCTTGTCACCATATTTGTTTGAGGCAATTTTCAAAATGTTCACTACCTTGTCTCTGTTATTGCTTACTATTATGCTTACTAATATGCTTTCATAGACAAGGCAGTGAACTATTTAAAAAAATGCCTCAAACAAATGCGACCTCTTGGAATGCCATGAAAAAAAATACAATTTATAGTTGCAATTATCACTCCAATATGAATGAAATGGAAAAAATAGGGTGTTTATAAAAGTGCAACCCACATCACAACATACCCAAACCCTCATGGGTTTTTATAAAAGAGTGCCTTTCATTACATTCCTAAGGTCTAAATAACAAAAACTTGTAAAGACATTCATTTTGTTTTCTAAAATTCTAAGATGCAAAACACTGGGTTTTACAAAACCCTAAAGCCACTTAAAGTTTGAAAACATATTACAAACAAAAACCCTCATTACATTTTAAACCCCTTTACAACTAACAACCCAAATCATTACAAACCCCTCAACTCACTTTTTGCAGTCTCGCCTTGCTCTGCAACCTTTCACTTGCAACTCAATGGGTGTTTTAATAACAAAATATTTTAACAACACAAATTTAAATCCACATTTCATTACATTCCCATGGTTTTAACAACACATGAAGCAATACAAAAATGCATGAAATAATACATAAAAACCTTCAACATTGCATACAGTTGGTTAGAAACACCTCACCTCAAGTTGCTTGGTCTTATCCCTTGCCTGCGGTGCATCCTTGCTCTCCAACGTTTCAATTTCAACCTACAAAATGAGAATACTTGAAGCACAATGGGTTTTCCAAGTGAACAGTACCCATTAAAATTTAAACCACAGCACCACCATCTGCACTGCCCATCCCATGCTAACGGTTACCGTCTCACACAAGGAAAAAAAAAGATGACGTATTATCGGCAACAAGACACCTCCTTGCTTCCCGTTCCCTTTCCTTTCGTTGCTGTTTTTGTCACTTCTATCATCCGTCTAGTGGGCCTTGCATAGTGTCGTCTCTTCATGTTATGTATGGTACCATGTATGTCATTATGTATGTTTTCATGCATTTTTGTATGTACATAGGTGCTTTTTGTCTAGGAGTTAGTTGGATCCTTCTCCATTGAATAATACATTTTTAAATAAACATATTCAATTATTTGTGAGTTTTCAAATTTTAAACTTTCTTCTATACGACCTAATTATCCTCGTCCACTACACAATTGTATGCAACTAAAAGACCAATTTTTTCTTGGAAGGTCACTTATTCGACGTACCCATTGCACGCCAATGCACGATTTCTAGTTATTATTATAGTAATATTTGTAGGTAGGGGAGGATGTAATGAAACAACTGGTGGGAAAGACAGAGGTATGAAAAGGTGCTGCCAACTTGCGTCATTTACTGTGTGGAATTTTATTTTCTGTGCGAGAACACTCATTACTAGCATAGAATTTTGACCATTTCATGAGGTTAAGTAGCTTTTTCAAACTGATTTGGCCAGGTACTGGTAAAGCGTTCTTGCATATGGCGCTTGCAATCTCGCCCTAGCATGAGGAAGAAGATAAAGAGAAAAAAAATGTTGATGATGGTTGGGGTCCTCCTCCTAATGTCACTCCAGACCCTGTTGATGTATGGGGGAAAAAATTGGATGACAAAGACCCTCCTAGCTTTGCTGGCACTGCTCTGGCCACTTAATGGCTTTTTATCTATGTTATTTTTGGACTTCTGGGCTTAGCTCATGTAATCTGTTAATTTTCTAGGCATTGCCCATGTGACTCTTGGGGTGTGCTTCTCTACTACCCACATTTTTTTGTGAATATGTATATTTATATTTGAATTAATATAGATAACTACCTATTCATCAAAAATAAAATCACATCAGGTTGGTACCTCATTTTTAATGGGGAGGAAAAAGTGGAATTTTCATTAACTTGACTTCTGACCATTGCACGTAGAATTCTGACCACTTCACGTGGTTGAGAAACTTTTTCGAACTCATTTGTATAGCTAATTGACAACTATTAATGTCAAAATTACATTAGGTAGGTACCTCAGTTTTTAATGGGGAGGAAAAAGAATGGAATTTTCATTACATTGACTAGCGTCCACTTGTGACCATTGCATGAAGAATTCAGCAAGCCTACGAGCAAAACATAGGTTTGGAAGGATTTTTCTTGGTTGATTCCGAGTTCAGTACAGATGAAAGAAACTGAAGATGGCTTTAGTTTATTTTTCTCTGTACTCACTGCTCGCCATTCCACATGACCACTCATTTTTCTACATTTTAGAATAAAAGAGCATTGAAAGGACATTGAATTGGAGGATTTGATTATAATGCACAGTACAAATTTTTTTTGATTCCCAAACATGCTTCACCTCCTTCACACGGTCTAATTTAAAAATGCCAAGAAAAACATAGGAAACCAATAGAAAAGGGAGAGGGCCCGATGGTGGGTAGGGTAACCTTGAGTGAGGGGTCCATGTCATCAACGTCTAAGTCGACTAATTTTTTTTGCCACATGCCTTCATTGTCGAGCTGGCATTATGAAATAAAAATTTGGCAAGATTTCGAGCACGCTTTCCAAGGTTTTGGGGGCGATTTCCAAAAATTGCCAAAAAAGATAAAAAAATTAGGCATATACCTATTGCGGACATCTATATGACCGATTGTTGTTTGGTGCCACACCAGTACTTGCATATGCATATTCTAGTTAATGTGCATTAACTACAACACACTCCCCGCCGTCGGCCTTAACGCCAACCACCTCGGCATGCACACCATTCGCTTGGTCTTGCATTTTGTTCACAAAACACCCATTAGTGAGACATAATTCATTTTCAGTGGTTCCATTGAGAACCAGCTCTGGTTAGGACAGATGCTGATGGTGGTGAGGCCATGGCCGAGTGGTGGTGATACAATTTTCATGCTTAAAGTGTGTATCTACACCATATTCAGTAAAAGGAAACTATATATCTTCAAGATACGCAGGTGAGGTTGTTTTCCAACCTCACTCAAGTAGTAACTATGCATTGCAAATTTTTTGTATGTTTTTCTTGCGATTTTCTTTTGTTAAATGTGCAAGAAAAAATTGTAATGCTTTGATCGTGTAATGAAGCTTTGTTGCAGATTATTCATGGCCGACTGTGTGTATATGTGACTATCCAGATATATATAGGCATATATATGACCGATTGTTTGTAAATGTGTGTATACACAAATATACATGCATATATTGTAATGCTTTCATCATGTAATGAAGCTTTGTTGCAACTTATTCATGGCCGACTGTGTGTATATGTGACTATCCAGATATATATAGGCATATATATGACCGATTGTTTGTAAATGTGTGTATACACAGATATACATGCATATAAATGTATATATATGCATATATATATGTGTATACACACATATACACACAACAACAGCCCGCAAATGAAATTTTCCAGCAATACTAGAACTATATAATGTCGAACTATGTGTATATGTGAGAATACAGTTATATATGCATATATACAGTCGACTGTGTGTATATGTTTGTATATATCCATATTTATATGTCTACACACACATATACACACACACTACCATAATATATGTGTTTTTTTCGTTTTATACCTCTATAATTGGAATATATGCATATATATGTGTATACACACATATACACACAGTCCACCATTCAAATATAGCTTAGTTTGCGTTTTATACCTCTGTAATTTGCATATGTATAGTGGCAGTATGTGTGTTTCTTAGCTCGATAGTGAAGGCTTTTATGCACCTGTGTTTTAGCCACCTCTTTCGACCGATGCCATGAACCCCTCGCTCAAAAATTCCCGACCCTCATCGTCCACTCTTCCTTGTCCTTCGTCTCTGCTTCAAATATGACTGATTTAGGGAATACAGTCATATCCATTTATAGAATTCTCCTAGTCAACTAAGCTAATCATTTTATTTTTTTAATTGACTAATCATTTATATGATTTTCTTAGTCAATTTAGTAATCATTTTAATTTTTAATTGACTAAAAATTTCTTTTTAAATTGATATAATATTCAACATCTTTATATTAGACTAAATAATAAAATATTATGTATGCATGTATGCACACATACATACATACATACTAC
Organism: Sequoia sempervirens; assembly: GCA_007258455.2. Classification (NCBI taxonomy): domain Eukaryota; kingdom Viridiplantae; phylum Streptophyta; class Pinopsida; order Cupressales; family Cupressaceae; genus Sequoia; species Sequoia sempervirens. Next base: position 304,849,285 of record VDFB02000003.1, read on the forward strand.
ATAATTATTTCTGTATGTATGTATGTTTCTATTTGAGACATAGACATACATACTTATACACACATACCTAGATGTATGTGTGTATAGTATGTATACACACATACATGTATGGATGTGTGTATAGTATGTATACACACATGCATACATGTATGTGTGTATAGTATGTATACACATGCATGTGTGTATATACTTATACACATACATGTATGCATGTGTGTATAGTATGTATACACACATGTATACATGTATGTGTGTATAGTATGTATACACATGCATGTGTGTATATACTTATACACATAAATGTATGCATGTGTGTATAGTATGTATACAAATATGCATACATGTATGTGTGTATAAGTATATAGACACATGCATGTGTGTATATACTTATACACACATACATGTATGCATGTGTGTATACATACTATACACATATGCATACATGTATGTGTGTATAGGATACTATACACACATACATACATACTTTGGCCAAAACATAGGTGCATGCCACCTGATACTATGGACTGTATGATAGTGTTCTAATACTGCCATTATATATATGCAAGTTGCAGGTCTACAATTACTAGGAGTCAACAGATGGTTAGTATGTTCTACATTTGTTGTATGATGTTATATTTCAGTATGTTGTTACACTATGTACCATTGTTTGATATGTTGCTCATTTCCATTCACCTCAATTAGATGCATGGTTAGTTTGTTCTTCAATTACTATCGATCTTACATGTATGCATTTGTTGTTACACTATGTACAATTGTTTGATATGTTGTTCATTTCGAATCAGCTGAATTAGATGCATGGTTAGTTTGTTCTTCAATTACACTCAATCTTAACATAAGTAGGAGTCAGAATATGGTTACTATGTTCTGCAATTGTTGTTTGAAGTTATATTTCAGTATGCTGTTACACTATGCACCATTCTTATATATGTTGCATATGCATATGCATATATGCAATTGTTGTATGAAGTTAAATTTCAGTATGTTGTTTGAGAAATGGTATTAACATAAGTAGGAGTCGGCATATGGTTAATTTGTCATTCATTTCGAATCAGCTCAATTAGATGCATGGTTAGTTTGTTCTTCAATTACAATCGATCTTACATGTATACATTTGTTGTTACACTATGTACCGAAGTTAGATATGCATATTGCATCTATGCAAATATGCATATATGCAATTGTTGTATGAAGTTAAATTTTAGTATGTTGTTTGAGAAATGGTATTAACATAAGGAGTTAGCATGTGCATGTGCATGTGCATGTGAATATTGTCGGCAATTTCCTTCTCCATTTACATTTAAATTAGATGAATGGTTAGTTTGTTCATCAATTACACTCCATCTTACATGTATGAATTTCTTGTTACACTATGAAATTCAGTATGCTATTTGAGAAATGGTATTAACATAAGTAGGAGTCCGCATATGCATATGTATGTGCATACTATCAGAAATTGCCTTGTCCATTTACATTTAAATGAGTGGAAACCTTGTTAATTTCCATAACCATCCTTTATGTTGTCATCGACAAATCTCCCTTTAAGCTCTGTTATGGTTGAAATATTTCCAACCCATTTGAATACAACATTACCATACATATGTATGCTGCATAGAATGATACAACATACTGAATTTTCAAATTAACTTCAAACATCAGAGTCATACACCGTTATGATACATATATGTATAGATTACTATAGATAGATACATCAGTTTCCTCTCACAGAGATAAATATATACATATGTTTCATATTGTAGAGATAGACAATAACATGATGGAATATGTTGTCTCTATGGTATCCATACTGATGTTTCAAGTTAGAAACATTCAAAACAAAAAAAGTTCAAACATCATTTTGAATCCATCAAGAAGTTAGATGTGGCCTATGATGGAGAAGGACTCCATGATTGAGTTGGTTGGATTATGCTTGGGGTGGGTGAGGTTTGATAGGCATGTAAGCGAGGACTCCAACTCTCATATGGTTGGCTTCTTGTGGGGCTAGGTGAGTGTGTATAGGAGAGCAACTAAGAAGGACTCCAACTCTGAAATGTTTGGCTGGTAGGTTGGGTAGGTGATGGAAAATATTGGGGGCATTGAATAGATATGAAATATGTGAAGATCCTATGGCAGCCAGGCAAGGGATTTAGAGGGCTACTGAGTCACCTCTCCTTTGCACCATTTGCTTGTGCCTTCTCCAACTCCTTTTCCCTTTTTGCGGCTTCCTTTTCTCTCTGTTGGTCCTCCCTTTTTTTGTCCTTCTCCTTCTTTTGCAGCTCCTTTTCAGCCTCTGCTACTACTCGTTGCTTTTCCTTTTCAATTCTCATAAGACTTTTTTCCTCCAATTCTGCAATCCTTTCTATCTTGCACTCTGCAAGCTGTTGCTTCTTCCTCAATTTCAATTCTTCTATTTCCTTCTTCTTTTCCTCTTGTTCACTTAGCAATGCCATGAAGTCATCAGTAGTTAGGAGTTGGGATCCTCTTTGCAACTTGATCCCACGGTCAGCTACCTTATTAGACTTGTCTTTCACCACATGAACCGGTAGCTTCAAGAATTGTGAGATGTGTGAAGTTTGTTGGCCTCCCAAAGGCTCAATCAAATCGACATTATTTGTTTCTAGCATCTCACTATCTATAGCATCCGTTCTATCTCCTAACTGCTCACCCTCACTGTCTCCACAATCAACATAGAAATGTACTAACATATTGGGACCCATGCAGTGCGGTGGGGATGGAATTGAAAGACTTTGTTCTTCGTCCACATGCATATCCATAGCAATATTGGCAGCACCATCAAAGAGATAGGAGGGCTGCTCAGGGGTAGTTGGCAGGGAAAGAGATATGTATCCAATAGTACTTTGGTCTCCCAATACTGCTGGTTCAAGTCGTTCATTGGAATCTAAAACAACAAATTCATACATGTAAGTTTGAGAGTATTTGAAGAACAAACAAATCCAATCCATGTAATTTAAATGCAAATAGAGAAGGCAATTGCTGACAGTATCATAATCCAATCCAATCCAATCCACAACCATATGCATATGCTGACTCTTACTTATGATAATCCCATATCTCAAACAACATATTGAATTTTATCTTCATACAACATATGCATATGCCGACTCTTACTTACGATAATACCATTTCTCAAACAACATACTAAAATTTATCTTCATACAACATATGCATATATGCATATGCATATTGCATATTGCATATGCTGACTCCTACTTATGTTAATACCATTTCTGAAAACAACATAGTGAAATTTAACTTCATACAACATATGCATTTATGCAATGCATATGCATATTGCATATATGCGTATATAATTGCATACAACAAATGCAGAACATAGTGTAACAACAAATGCATACATGTAAGGTCGATAGTAATTGAAGAACAAACTAACCATACATCTAATTGAGGTGATTGGAAATGAGCAACATATCAAACAATGGTACATAGTGTAACAACATACTGAAATATGACATCATACAACAGATGCAGAACATACTAACCATATGCTGACTCCTAGTTAAGTTAATACCATTTCTCAAACAACATACTCAAATTTAACTTCATACAACAATTGCATATATGCATATGCATATTGCAAATATGCATATGCAGATTTGCATATATATTCATCTAAAAATGGTGCATAGTGTAACAACAAATGCAGAACATACTAACCATATGCTGACTCCTAGTTATGTTAATACCATTTCTCAAATAGCATACTGAAATTTAACTTCATACAACAATTGCATATAAAATATGCATATTGCAAATATGCATATGCAGATTTGTATATATGCATCTAAAAATGATGCATAGTGTAACAACAAATGAATACATGTAAGATCGATTGTAATTGAAGAACAAACTGACCATACATCTAATTGAGCTGATTCAAAATAAGCAACATATCAAACAATGGTACATAGTGTAACAACATACTGAAATATAACTTCATACAACAAATGCAGAACATACTAACCATTCATCCCATTTTGCTAATCTTCAACTTTTGCAGTTCCAACATTAGACTCACCCTCAGTGACTGCCAAACCATTGTTGGAAAGGCTTAGAATGTTTGCAGCAACTGATGCTTCCTCGGGGGTAGCAAAGTGGAATGTCTCGCTAACCCTCGTGTCATTATCCAAAGCATTTCGATCAAATGACCAAATACCTATCCTCTTGAAGCCAACTATAATGTTTGAAAAAGTCAATGACTTTTGAAAAGCTAGGCTGCCAAGTGTAGCCAATTCTGCCCTTCTTATCTCCAGATTTGGATGTCTAATGGTCCAATTTGTTCTTTCCTTTTTGAATTTACACTTGAAAGAGGAGAAAACACTCACATCAAGAGGCTGCAACTTGTGTGATGTGTGGGCGGGTAGGGTGAGCAAGTCAATACCAAGCTCCCTTGCTTTCGTAATGGTAGAGAAGGCTACATGGCTGATGCCCATCAAATATCAAGAGGTGTCTATGGGTGGGTGAGCAACCCCTAGGTACTTGCATAGCAAAGAAATTGAGCCATTTGATAAATAGCACTTTTTTCATCCATGCAGGAGGTTGAATAGCCATCAATGCTCCTGGCTCACAGTTGGCTATGTAGTTTTGCACATTTTTTTGCTCTTGAAAAAATAAAAACCTGGAAGTTTTTGACCTGCAGTGTTTACACATGCTAGAATAGTGATCCACTCTCGGCTCTTTGGGATAATGTAAGCAACACTTCTCACGCCTTTCATGGCAAGCACCTTCATGTTACCATTCCAGCCAGCTTGCAACCTTATCTCATCACAGTTCCAAATCCTCTGCGGTCCATAGTTCCCTCCTACATATGCCTTCTCCAAAGTGTCATAGAAAGCACTTACAACCGATTGCCTCAGATTTATAGCATGGTCTCTATCTTGACCTTGGGTTGCTCTCAAGCAGAGATCAGGATGCCTTCTTTTGAATCCTGTCCACCATGAATTGCTAGGAAGCCCATTCTAGAAGGGATTATTCCTTGTTTGGCATATTTGGGCCACTTTCATTTTCAGATTGATGATCTCCAAACCTTGGCCAACAACAACCATATCCTTGCACCATTCGATGATCAATGACTCTTCCTCCTTAGTTAGGACTATTGGGGGCCCTTTCCTTTTTGTAGTGGTCATACCACCTAGCCAATTGGACAATGTTGAGGTAGGAATACCCCACTTTTTTGCTGCACCTCTAGTTGACCAGCCATAGTCTTCGACATCTTCAAGGGCATGGTCCATGTCAGGCTGGGTCCATTCATGGCTCGGTGCAACCTTTTTGGTTGATAAAACTAGGTTAGCTTGCACTACAGATTTGGTTGGCTATTCCAAAACAATTTCTACCTCCTCCTCACTACTTGGTTCTTCAGTTCATTGGTGAACAAGAATGACAACATCCTCCTCATCACTATGTGGTGGATGCACACCTCTCTTGTGTGCGGGCATAGTTGTCTGGCTCCACTTTTGTGGAGGCTTCCTCCTTGAAGATCGCCTGATATTTGTTTGCACATTTATCTTCCTCTGTATTGAACCAACACATTGATTAGTAAACAGTGTACACATAATATTGAAAATAATGATACTGACTAAAATAATGAATCCATACATTTACTATTGACTATAATTGAAGAACAAGCTAACCATGCATATAATTGACACAACATTATGATACACATATATGAACTTGCAACGACAACATGATACAAAAATTTATATCTTCTAACAGCTTTGCAAGACAGTAAAGGGTTTCAAATATTTCTATCATACTGCTGTTTCAAGTTGTGTTAATGTTTCATAATGCTGTTGAGATATTCTTCGCATACTATCAGTACAATTGAAGAACAAACAAATCATACATCTAATTAAGTTGAATGTAACTGATGGTGGGTAGGGTAACTTTGAGCGAGGGGTCCACATCATCAGCATCCGAGTCGACTAATTTTTTTTTCCATGTGCCTTCACTGTCGAGCTGGCATTATGCAACTTTTATATATGTATGTATATATCTATTTGAGTTCTAGCTGCATGCATTGCAGGGCAAGAGTGTTTTGATTTGGCGTAAATATTGACCCCTCTCCCTTACAACTAACTTTGATGATGGTTGAGTCCTACTTATGTTAGTACCATTTCTCAAACAACATAGTAACATAAGTAGGAGTTAGCCATTATGACAGTTGATTGTAAGGGATAGGGGCCGATATTTACAGTCACTTTAATTGAACAAACAAAGCATACATCTAATTAGGTTCAATGTAAATGAGGACATACATACAGTCACTTTGTAGAGATAGATAGATACTTAATTTGAATGTGAATGAACAAGGTATAAATTGAATGTACATACCTATATTTGGTGATGAACCGTACAGTAATATATAAATTTGACTATGCAATATATATATATATATGCAGAGATAGATAGATACCTAATTTGAATGTAAATGAACAAGGTATAAATTGAATGAAGATACCTATATTTGTTGATCAACTATTCAGTAATATATTAATTTCAGTTTGCAAAATAGAAATATACATACCTTGTTAATTTACATTCAAATTAGGTTATCTATCTATCTCTCTGCAAATAAATAAATATATTTCCCACAGCCCTATCCATTGTCATGAATACCTATATTTGGTGATGAACCCTATAGTAATATATAAATTTGACTATGCAATATATATATATATATATATATATATATGCAGAGATAGATAGATACCTAATTTGAATGTAAATGAACAAGGTATAAATTGAATGTAGATACCTATATTTGTTGATCAACTGTTCAGTAATATATTAATTTCAATTTGCAAAATAGAAATATACATACCTTGTTAATTTACATTCAAATTAGGTTATCTATCTATCTCTCTGCAAATATATATATATATTTCCCATAGCCCTATCCATTTTCATGAAACTTACACATTTATCTATATCTGCAATATATATGGCCCTATTCATTTTAATGAGTCTTATGCATATCTCTCTCCCTATATATATATATATGTATATATATATTTGCAGAGATAGATAGATAGCTAATTTGAAATTAATATATTACTGAACAGTTCATCAACAAATATAGGTATGTACATTCAATTTATACCTTCATTTACATTCAAATTACATATCTATCTATCTCTGCAAATATATTATATATATATATATATATAGGGGGAGAGAAATGCTTAAGTTTCATTAAAATGAATAGGGATATATATATTGTAGATATAGATAAATGTGTAAGTTTCATGAAAATGGATATGGCTGTGGGAAACATACGTGGATATGTATCATTTTGTGTAGCATATATTTCTACCATAAAAAAGCTTAAAGGGAGACTAGCCGGTGACAACATAAAGGATGGTTATGGAAATGACTTACCGAAAGAGTTGAAGGAGGAGAGCACATCAATATGGAGGTCATCGTCACTCAGGAGCATGCAACAAAAAGTGAGAAATTTGAAAAATTTGAATAAACTATAATGTGTAACTTGCATCGCACAAATGAGGATTGCTTGCATAAATAGGTTTGTTGAATTAGAATTGGTAGCAAGTGGATTAATTTGAATTATGGGAGGGAATTTGATCTGCATTCATTTGAATTATGTGAGGGAAATTGATCTGCATTCAATGTATTAATGGTAGAAGGGATAGCTTAATGGGTATGTAGGATTTGTGGTTGGTGATTTGAAGTGATATTAAGTTTGTTTTTGAATTGTAACCAGTTTTACATTTTTTTATGATTATTGTTTTTTAGTGGATTTGTAAATAATAGAGTGATAATTAAGTGTTATATTGAAATTTTGCAATGCAGAGTTAGCCTAAGAGTTCGTGTTTTTCAATTTTGTAGGAAAATTCAAAAAAAGTTTGGTTATTATGGACATCCGGGAACTAGTTGATAGTAAAAATAATATGAGAAATGGGACATGTTGAAATGTATTTTGTTCAAATATATTTGGAATTAAATCACTTGGCAATGTCTTATGTACATGTCAACTCACTTTTAATGCAAGAAGACTTGTATTTTGGTTAATAAAATATCCCTTCACAACAACCTTTTATTGGGAAGGTGGCAAAAATTATTTATATTGTGGAAATAAGATTATCATTATGCATTCACTTGATATTGTGAAATAGGAAAATAAATGTCCACTTGCATTCACCCACTATTGAGAAGCTGGCAACAAAAAAGTCAACCTATGATAGGACATATTGTGAATTTAATATGAATCTGTCATATCATATTTGAAAGGAAATTTGAAATTTTTATTGGTATAAAAATTACCCACCAGTGGGCCCCAGGCTGTCCATAGCTATAATAGCTATGGGACCCTGTCCCACGATCAGCTCCTCTCGCTTAATGATGGTTTAGATATATGGAATAAAGTATATTAGATTGAAAGTTACATGGGAGAGTGTTGATATTGATATTGATTGAGAATCAATAATAGACATTATAAAGAAAATTATATTCTATTTTTTTTCAAAAGGAAAATATAAAAGTAATAATAAATAAACAATAGATTTATAATTTTGAAAGGGAAGATGGTTTTTTTATTTGAATGACATAAAATAATTTAAAAGAAGAGGGAAGATGAGAAGACAGATATTAACAGGAGTAAGATGTATATCTACTTTTATCAAGAGTATAAGAGATTTTTTTTGGATTTTCAAACACACATATGACAAATTCAAAAAATTAGAAAATCCCTAATAAGTCACGGTTGAGAAATTTAGGTTTTTTTTTTTTGTTGTTGTTGTTAGAGGTATCCCCACAACCTAGCCCCATCATCCAACTTGTCTTACCTTGGGCTTATTTTTTATGCCAAGTTGGGGTTCAGGAAGGGGCGAGCTGAGGCGAGACTGGTCCTCTAAGGATGAGAGCAGTTGCCCGCAAGCCACTCACAACGGGTGAGTTCGGGCCTAAGAATCAAACCCAAGACCTTGGAGAGCAAACCCAAGACTCAAGCCAATTCTGCTACCCATGTGGGCCACGAAATTTAGGTTTTAGGCTTTACATTAATTAATTTTAATAGAATGGTAAAATTTACATATTATTTTTTCATTTAGCTTTGTGTTTATTTTTGGAGAATGGATTAAAGTAATTACATATTGAAAAATGTTGTAATCTTGTGTGAAGTTGAGCTTATTCCCTAGCCTTTACCCATCTCATTACATGCATGCACACACATTTATTCACACTCCATTAATTTTTGTATACCTTCTCATACATAATATATTTATTGCATTCTCCATGATTAGATGTTTATTCTTGCATAAAATTCACCACATTGTTATCCTAGGTCATTCCTATGGTTACATGAGTGAACCTAGGTCTGTGGATTCAACTCATGAATTTTTAAAATCTAGATTCAAATTTGTTCAATTATTGTCATTTCAATAGCTATTGTGAGCCTACCAAACACATGTTTAAATGATTTATTGCTATGTATATATATTTAAAGTATTCAATTGCATCCATTTCACGTCCTTTTATATCCAAGGACATCCTCTCTCATCCTTATCATTTGAGATTATTAGTTTATAACTGGTGATTAAATTGTCTAGTTCAGACCAATCAAAAACATTAATTAAAATATTGTTCAGAAAAAATTACTTTAAAGTTTCAAATATTTTAATGATTTAAATTAATCACTTTTTAAACATAATAATATAATAAACAAATTTTCTTTTTCATCATTAGATAAATTATTCTTCTCCCAAAAAAGGAGGCAAAAAAACCTACAATAAGAGTAAATCAAGTGACATTTGGATTTCAATTTAATGAGTTTTTCTCCCATTAAAAATCCCTTTCATCATGAGGGTTTTGAAATTAGCACTAAATATTTTCTTGACCAAAATTCAAGTACATTCAAGTCCATGTAAATTGGCTGCCAAAATTCATATTTATTGTTGTCAAATAATTTTTTTTTAGATCAAAAGTGGTAAGCCACTTATAATTTTAGTTATAATATTTTTATTTACATATTGTTGGTTTAGGCGGACATACTGGCAGGAAAGAGCCAACAAGAAAACCCCCAGTCGTAGTCTGAGTAACAGTTTTTACAATTCAACATATAGACCAGAATGGTCATTTAGAATTTTACAAAACATTAAATCCTTCTTGATACAACTAAACTAGATAATGATTGTGATAGTACATTCGACCATTCCCCTTTGATGCCCAAAATATCCTATCAGAATATACAAACTATGTATATATCACTATCCCTTAATACAAAAAATCAGCCCATTACACATATAATGCTTTAACATGAACTCTACTAAAAAGATGCAGATTTGCTTTCAGTTCTTTGAAAGCCATTAACTGAATTTTCTTCTGTGTCCACATGCTTTCCTTTATGTTGACGATCATAAGATGGGACTGTTTTGTTAATTTCAGGTACATAACGGTAACAAAACTTTCTTTTAGTAGCTTGTGAAGTGGCTGGAAGTTGCAAATCGTGAATACCAATATGGCTTCTCAAAAAAGAAATTGTATGGAATTTTCTTTTGAAACCATCAATCTCCTCCATAGAAATAGCTGACCTATATTTGTTGAGAACTTGATATAGGTGCACTGAAGTATCATGCATTGTGGATAATAACATGCCTTGAAAAATATATGCATACCTCTTCTTGTGGAACAAGAGGTGCTGTGGAAATAAACCACCTACTTATCAATAAACCACCTATCAAACCATCTCCCAATGTGAAATCATACCGCTAAACACTATTTAGCAGAGCATCATTTTCCAAATATGCACTAACAACAAACTTGTTAGTGATAATCCTCAAAACATCAAAATTTTGGACCAAGTCCAATATATTTGATAAGAAAATGGAGAGAAAATTAGAAGGGAAAATTAACCTTTGCAGCTCCATGTGTAAAATATCCTCCCCAACGATAACCTTGATGCAATTTAAAAAAAAATTGCACTTAACTTTGAATACGTTTTACAACTCCTCCTTGTCAATGCTAGCCGAGAAGGGTTCCTCCTAATATTTAACCTTAACGGGAACTCTATAATTGCGAACTTTAAACTTTGATAATTCCATACTCTCCAAGCCTCCAAAATGATAAAATCTGAAAAAACAAGAACTGTATGTAGCAAATGAAGAAAGCAAATAGTTTATAGCCAATTTTCATGTTCACACAATGTAAGCATTGGAAAATACACCTAATAAGGATAGCATAGGTGAAGGATATCCGAGGATACATTTAGACTTTCAACTTTCCATATTATAATGCTAGCATTGTACCATCAATACCGCCAATAAAATAGCTTTTAAAAAAATATACATCTTTCAAAATTAGTAGTGAAGTACCATTATAAACAACCAAATATCATTGGTAGAACATAATTATATATTAAAATATTAATATTTTTTACTTTATAAATATTTTGGAGAACATAATTTATATTAAGATTATTCTTGTATTTTGAAAAGTTATTTTGACCCTATAATTATATAATCTAGATATTTTATATATTTTTCTTGTACTTTTAGATTAAAAAATTAAAAAATAATTTAAATTAATTAAATTTATAATATATATGTTAATAAATTTATTGTTTAGATTTTAATAATTATATGACATTATAATATTTTTATTATTTATATATACCAAATTTGTTAACATTTTTTTGATATTTTGTTTAATTTTCACAATGATTTACATCTCAAATATTAATAATATAATATTTCTAAAATAAGTAACAAATAAATCTATAATTTTTCAAATTAAATTTACCAAAATATTGAATAGTACTTTTTCAAAAGTAAAATTAAAAGTTACATATACAGATAAAATAAATATATTAAAAATTAAAATAAGGAATATATATAAATAATAAAAAAGATTTGAATCAATTTAACATTTGTAAATACAAAACCCAAAATTTTAAATTTAAATTTCAAAATTCAATTTAGCTGTGTGTTTTGTAAACAACACATGTTCCCTATCAAATTTAAAGCACATCAAAGAGACAAACAAGTTTCAAACAATATAATTTAGTGAGATCAAGTGTTGAGTTACAAATTTAGATCCACACTTCAAGTTCAAGTCCACTAACATAGAGATCACTTAGATGACATTATAAATGAACCAAAATAGTACATAATCAAATTCATAAATTGGTGATAATCATTAAATTTTTAAATTATAATGTGAAGAAAACATCTTCATTAAATTTAGAGCTACATACGTGTACATTTAATTTTTTTTCATATTTACTTAACCTTTTTATTACAATAATAAATATTTTTATTTAATTAATTAACATAATATTTATGAAAGGTGCACAAATTTTTATACAAGAATATTATTATAAAAAAATAGGCAAAAAACAGTTATACGTAGGTGATCAAAGGGTTTTCATATTTGAGAACAACATTTCATTCATCTATCCTCATCATTGTTAAAAATAAAATAAAACTGCTACTACTCTCAATTTTCCTTCACTTCAAAGAACAAAATTGTCTTGCCATTTGAAGAACTTTGTAGCAATGAGGCCTTGTTTATATATAGATTATTTAATAAGATAGATAAACTAGTTCTCAAATATATGAGACATCTCTAAAACTTAATTAAACTCTAGAATGGGGTCAAATGTAATTTCTTTTCAAACTAACATTGTTTGATGGTTGTAGGATTATTTGAATATTTTTATTTTCATTTCTAGGAAGTTCTTTTGTCATCATGTTAGCATCACCCTCTCTTTTAGGGGTGTTCAAATCTCTCTTGGCAGGTTTTAATTAAATGCTAATCTCAATGTGTTAAATATGATTTGTCTTTCCATCATTGGTTTGCATTAATTATTTGTTGCCAATCCCTCCTTTGAGTTGCCTCACATGATTTTGCTATTAATTCCTATTCTTTCTTTAGATGGCATCGACATGGCCAAGAGAGTTTTTATTTCATTTGTGCCTCTTTTTCTCTCATATGTTATTAGCTCCTCTAATATTATCACCATGAAATAGTTTTTCAAAAGTAAGTATTTCCACATTCCCTCACAAAAATGGGAGCCTCATGAGATAGGTCCCTACAACTTTGATGTATTCATATTTTATTGTACTAAAGTCAAAAATTTTATTCGCATATAGTTGTTGGGCAAGATATCTTTCTAGAGGCACCATGTGTATTTGAATACTCAGAGTTGGTTTCAGTATTTCTCTTGAATACAATGGACCTCCTATAGAATGAAGAATTTCTCTCTCTTGGGTTTTTCTTATGTAGTATAGAAAAATGCGCACCTTTACATTTCACACTATGTTTGGGTCCCTTAATTTAATTGGACTTAATTAAGCCTCTAATTGAACCAATTATGCATTTAAAAGCCTAATTAATATCATTTTCTGAAAGAGAAACTTGTATTAAACAATTGCAAACATTAATTAAATTGCCTTGGAAATTGAGTATCCTGGATTTAGGTCCTAGGATCCATTCACCCAAGGGTGAATTATAAAATGGTATATTCAATATATTTATATAAAAGAGATGAAATATCTTTATAACGAGATTACAAAGTTGCTAAATTACATAGTTTATAAAAAGAAATAGAAGTAAAAAAAAGAAGCATACTTATCTAATATTTTATAATAAAATACCATATATTGACCATTAAATACTAAATTAAATATTATTTTAACACCATCCCTTAATGGTAATCTCTCAACTACACCAAGATGCCCACTAAATTTTAAAAACTTATCTAGAATGAGAGACTTGGTGAGAATATCAACAGTCCGATCCTCAGTCGAAACATATTGTAGTACCAGTAATCCATCTTTGACAAGCTGGTAGATGAAATGATAATGAAGTTGAACATGCTTTTTCCTTTCATGGAAGATTGGATTCTTGGTGAGTTTCAACGCCCCTTGATTTTCAGAGTACAAGGGGGAAGGAACTTCTTGAGAAATTTGCATGTCCGAAAGCACCCTTCGAAGCCAAACCACCTCACAAGATGCTTTTAACAGTTCCTCGATATTCAACTTCAGTCGAGGAAAGAGCCAATGCCTACTGCTTCTTGCTAGTCCATGTAATTGCACATGTACCCAAACTGAATACATACCCTATAGTAGACTTTCTGTCATCAACAAAACTTTTCCAATCTAAGTCTGTATAACCAATTAGCTTAGGATCTTTGCACCTGCTATACAAAATGCCAAAGTCAGAAGTTCCTTTCACATATCTCAACACATGCTTCATTGAAACCTAATGTTCAACTTTAGGGGCTGTCATGAAGCGAGAGATGTAGGTCACTGCAAAACTGAGATCGGGTCTAGTAAAAGTGAGATAAATGAGTCTTCCTACTAGTTGCCTGAATGTGAATTCATTTTCAACAAGCGAATCTAATTTTGTTGATAGTTTGAGCCCTTTATCCATAGGTGGTTATGCAGGTTTGTAGTCATTCATTTGAACTTATCAAGCAAACTGTGAGCATACTTGTAGTGAGAAAAGAAGACGTTGTCAGCTATTTTCCAAACCTCAACACCAAGAAAATAATGAAGAAGTGTCAAATATGTCATGTCAAATGATTGACTAAGATTGTGTTTTATCTCCACAATCAAATGTTCTGAGCTACCAGTAATGATAAGGTCATCAACATAGACAATAAGCATACAAATATCATCACCAAACGGTTTGACGTAAAAATTAGAGTCAGAAGGGATTCTCTGAAAACCATGATCAGTAAGGTACTAATCAATTTTCATGTACCATGCCCATGGAGCCTATTTAAGGCCATAGAGTGCTTTCACAAGTCTGCAAACTTGAAGTTCTTTACTAGGAACCTTGAAACCAGGAGGCTGTGTGATATAGACTTCTTCCTATAGATCACCATTGAGAAACACACTCTTGATGTCCATTTGATGGAATTTCCAACCAAATTGGGTTGTTGTAGCGAGGAAAAGCTAAATAATACTCATTTTGGCTGTAGGAGCAAAAGTCTCCTCATAGTCAATACCCTCTGTCTGTGAGAACCCTTTAGCTACTAACCGATCCTAATACTTGTCAAGGGTTCCGTCAACCTTGTAATTAAATTATACACCCATTTGTAGACAATAGGCTTCTTCTCAGGTGGAAGATCAGAAAGGACCCAAGTGTTATTCTTTAGAAGGCTACGGTGTTCAACTTCCATAGCTTGTTCCCACTCAGGTATGCCTTTAGAATCAGAATATGTTTGAGGCTCATAGTGTGCAAATTGGCCATGAGAGAAAAATTAACTATATGTTGCTGCTTTCTCTTCTTTCGAGTTGTTCTACCCTCAATCAAATCATCATCATGAAGATCACTAATGGTCTTGGCATACCATTTAGGCTGGAGGGTAGAAGGACCAATATCTGGATCAGGAGGAACAACATCACCAAGTTTGGTTGGTACAAAATCAGCTAGATCAGGATCTAGATTGTCCTAAGGAGGGGCAGGTGGTGGAATATTCTGCTAAGGTGGCTACTCAACTATAGAATCCCTCCCATCATATGGAGCTAGGGTAAGACAAACACCCAATTTAGAAGCTGTCAGAGGTTGATCCCCAAGATGTACAGATGAAGAAGATTGAAAGAAAGTCCCAGTAGTTTCATCAGCCACAACATCACAACTGAAGATGAGATGATTTGTCTTGACATCAATCAACCTGTATGCTTTATGATTTTCACTGTAACCAGTGAACATGAGTTTTTAGATTTTGGAGTCCAACTTAGTGTGCTTGGAATTCAAAATCCAAACATGAGCAGTAGAGCCAAAAACTTTCAAGTGGCTGATTTGAGGCTTACGGCTAGACCAGGCTTCTTCAGGAGTCATCTTCTTAACTACATGATTTGGAGATGGGTTCAAAAGATAAATAGCAGTATAAACTACTTCAATAGGTAGTATTTCTTAAGAGCATGTCTATGCTCCAACATAGAACGAGCCATTTCAGTGATGTTGTGGTTTCTACATTCAACAACACCATTTTGTTGTGGGGTGTACATGGTGTGGTGAATTGGTGCTTAATGCCATGTGTAGCACATACTGTGGATAAATTAGAAGAACAAAATTCCCCCCCATTATCATACCTAAGGGTAACTAGTGGAGAACCAAACTCTTTTTCAACTAAGGCCTTATACTATTGAAAAATAATGAACACATCTAATTTGTTTTTCAAAAAAAACACCCATATTTTTATGTTGAAGTCATCGACAAATAATAGAAAATACTTGCAACTGATAATTGAAGAAGTATTCATTGGGCCAAATAAATTAGCATGAACCAACTATAATACCTTGGAAGCTCACCAAGAGTCACCATCTAAGAAGGGAGTCTGATGCTACTTTCTAGCCTGAAAAGCATCACAAATGCCATGGTTTTGAGTTTGAATTGTGGGTAGGCCACCAACCAAATCATCATGAGCTAATTGAGAGAGTTACTGCATGTGTAGGTGCCCATAACACTAATTCCAAAGACCATTTATGGATGTACTCCTGGCTGCCATAGCGCTCTCTTGAGAATCACCAAAATCAATGAGTCTATAAAGACCATGATCTTCAAGGCCCTGAACAACTATGGTGTGTCTCTCTTTGTCAACAATGTTACAAGTGTGCATGCTGAAAATGATATCCAACTGAGGAGAGTGTGTCATAATTTGACTAACAAAAAGAAGGTTTAACTCCATGCTAGGTATGAAGTATACATCGAGAAATATTAAATTTCTCCCTCCAAAGTGAATCTGTATGTTTCCCTTTTCGACAATAGTATAATCCTTGCCTCCTCTGAAGATAACAAAATCTCTGAATGGCGTGTACTGAATGAACCAATCTCGATGATGAGTAAAATTTTGAGAAGCACCTGAATCAATGTACTAGGCAGAGGATTTCACAGGGTCTGCTGGACTCTTGGACATAAAGGCATAGAATGCAGACTCCTTCTACTTAGTGTGCTTTGCAACATTAGCTTCAGGCTTAGACTCTCCTTGCTTATTTTGTTCAAAAGACAAGCATTTTCAACAATCTTGAACTTCATGTGACCAAACTTTTGACAATAGTTGCACTGAACATTCTTCTTGGAAGAATCTGAAGACTGCACTTGACTAGTCTGTTGAGAGGGTTGATTTTTTCTCTTGTTCTTTTGAAAGGTCTTATCATGAAATGTTTGTTCTATGGAAGATGAACTAGCACCACTATCGAGCTGTTGTTTCCAATGATCTTGCTACAGAAGTATGGTACAAAGATTTGAAAACTTCAAATCAACATTAGCTGAAATAATGTTGAGGGTCTCAATAAAGTGCTCATAAGATTTTGGTAGACTTTTCAAAGTGATGAATACCATATCTTCTTCCTCCATTTTTTGACCAATCACTTCAAACTGATCACAAATTCCCTTGATCTTGGTCAAGTGTGCTTGCAAAGATGTTTTCTCATCCATTATGATGGAAAGAAACATGTTCTTTAGAAAGAACACACGACTTTTGTAAGATGTTTTATGAAAATCTTTCATATGATCCCAAATTTATTTTGCTGATTTACTAGATGAAACCTGAGGTAGCTGATCATTGGTGATAGACAGTTTAATGAGCATCACCACTTCAAAATTTTGTTCATCAAACTTTTCTTGGTCTTTATCACCTGATGTAGGTCAAACCTTTTTACCTAGAATAATTTGATCAAGGCAGCGATATTCAAAGATTGTCATCATTCACTGCTTCTAGGTGTTGTAGTTGTGATTGTTGAAATTTTGACTGCCCTCTAGCATAGTATGCGACAAAGAGGCCATTTTTCATAGATAAAATCTTATAGAAAAGAGATAGAAATTTGATAAAAGTAGAAAAAGGCACAACTCTCAAGGTTGCACAAATCTAGCATAATTACCAAGAATTGGTACAAATTACAAGGCCAAAAAATCATGTCTCACGAACTGGAAACTCAAATAGAGACAAAATTAGAGAGCATGTAGCAAGGATTTAGATGTTAGACTCTTCCAAACTCATTACACAAAAAAATCACAAGATTAAAAAGGGAGCAAAAACCTGTGAAAAAATTAGGAAGAAACATCCAAGACAAGAGATGCATCTGACCAAAAAGAGAGATTTCACCATCGATTCTAAGAAAATCCTTCAAATAGAGACACACACAAACATCTCCTAGCACACCAATTCAAAAAATGCCATGATTTTTTCAAGAATCTTGTGCACATAAAACAACCTCCAGTCGCAAAAAAAAAGAATGTCTAGATCGTGACTTGCAAAAAACAAAAGCATGAAATATAGCAGATAAAAAACATACAGAAGAAACCCACGATTTATTTAGAAAATTGACACCCAGAAGTCACGAACAGGTCTCGAGCAGGAGAAGGGTTGTGATTTTCAAATGAAAGAACACCGAAATGAACAAAAACCCCTAAAAAGACCGACACCAACCATAAAATCATGCTTAAGAAAGAAGGAAAACCCTTTAGTCGCGAACAAAAAAAATACGAATAGAAAAAAACACAATTTCAAAAATCATGATTTTCACACGAAAAAAAGGTTTCTTTCTTTTCTTGCTCTAATACCATGTAAAATGGTAAATTTAGTATATTTACATAAAAGAGATGAAATCTCTTTATAGCGAGATTACGAAGTTTCTAAAAAGAAACTGAAGTAAACAGAAGAAGCAAACTTATCTAATATTTTACAATAAAATACACTATATTGACCATTAAATAATAAATTAAATATTATTTTAATATGAATGGGTCCTCCTTAAGTTGAGGATCTAAAATTTTAGTATGTTTTTGGTGGCATTTTTATGATTCAAATTCAAATTGCAATTATCAGCCTAGGACCCATTTTACCAAGGGTGAATGGGTTCTCCTTAAGTTGAGGATCTTGATTTTTAATATGTTTTTGGTGGCATTTTTATGATTAAAATTAAAATTACAATTATCAGCCTTTGATGTTTAATTGTCGGGAAATTAGAAAATTACCTATAAATACAAGGTCTTTTTATCAATTCAATATCTAGATTTTTTTATGCAAGCATTGAAAAGAGAGAAAAATATTGTCAAAGGTGTTCAAGATCAGATTTATCAGTCTTCTACACTAACATTCAGGATCTCAAGCATCATGTCAAAGTTATTTGCATCTATGCATGCTTTTGGAGCTAACATTGTGATGAAGGTTTCAAGCATTCAAGCATAAATTCAAGCATCAAGATCAACATCCAATCAAGATATTTCATGCAAGATCAAGAACTTGAAGAGATGTGTTAGACTTCAATCCTCTAAGGATCTCCATTCAAGGGTTTGGTGAGTTGCAACAAAGAATTTTTCATTCATCATTCCTTCTATTCATGCTTCATTTCATTTCAAGGTTTAATTACCAAAACAAGGTTTGACCAAGGCAAACCCTCATTCACCAAAAATAAACAATTTTTCCCTCTCTTTGTATGTGCAGATTTGTAGGTGAAGAAGGATTGAAGATTGATCAAAAGTACAATTTTGCAAAGTTGTCAAGCCATAAAATCTTACTTGCAAAATTTAATTTTGACTTTCCAACAGTGAGATTTGGAGGAATTAGGAATGCATTTCTAGGAGTAGAGGACTATGAAATCAGATTTTGGATCCCTGTTGTAAGACCCATTTTCCTTAGGGTGAATCTATCCTAGGAGGACACTCAACAACAAGTTTTGGTGACTAGTACACATCAATTTACCCTTCTCAGATCTGTCAGAAGTTTGTTGTTTCTATTTTTGTTATGCTTTAAATTGATGATCCAAGTTTCACATTGCATAATTGAGTTCATTTACTATTTTTAGTTTTTCTCTCCAAAGTGTTGTTCAAGTAGATTTTACCCTATCTTGTCATAAGGAAATTTGCAAGATCTCCAATACGGTTGACTCACCTAGGGTTGTAAGTCAATCCTACCTTTGGGGATCTCATTTCCTAATGAAATAGGAGAAAGATAGGCGCATCACATCACCCCATTTTAATATATAAAAGGCACATCATTTTTCTTCATTTCATTTTGGTGAACTTATTTTTCTATGATTCGACTTACATTCAATATTATTTGCTATCAGAGGAGAATTTACAACTTTTTCTTAACAAATACATCATCTTGGAGGGTATGACTTTTGTTGATGGCTTTTCTTCAACTCACCAAATCAAACATAACCCGACATTTTCTTATCTCTTCCAAGCTATTAAAAAGTTTCTACAAAATGACTACGACCTCCCTTTCAAAAATTCCATTAATTCCCATTGTCTCCAACTAGAACTTTCTCTATTAGCTCGTGCTAGGGAGACTTTTAAATCAATTATATTGCTTCTCTAACATGCAAAAATTCCTCCTCCATTTTTTCCCTACTAAAAGATGGTTTCTTCTACAGGTTAGACATCTACTTTGGCTTCAATTCCTCCTCCTCCCATGCACAACCCTTCCTCCTTAGGCACTCCTCTGCAAGTAATCTTCAACAATTCAAGGTTGTCAGTAAGTGCATGAATTTTGCTCATTCCTGCTTTTTCTTGATTATTTTTGGGTTGGAGAATATTTATTCTATTACCACATTTTGCCACCTTTGTTTTGCTAGAATATCTCTGAGATTGTCTCTTTAAAGTTAGTTGTTATAAAATTTTCTTTTTTATTTAATATAATTTATAGGTGTTTTACATCTTTTACTTAAAAAACATTTCTCCAAAAAATATTATTTCATTTTCATTTCCTTATATAAATTTTTCTATGTTGTATGATTAATTATTTTCATCTCATAGATTTCAAAATTATAAAGGTTTTAGAAGATGTAAATGCTTTTTGAAATTTATAAGTTTAACAAATATAATAAGTTCTAAACCATTACAGTTATATAAAAAATATGTATCATTTTATGTTTTTCAATCTAGTTATATCTAAGTATTTTTTATTTTTGTGAATAGCATTGAAATACTTACAACCCTCCTCCACTAAACCTTTTTGTTTGCATGCTGGTAAAACACAAGTAAAGCTTACATATTCAAGTTGGGTTCCAAAGTGTTATATTAATTCAAAGGTCTTGAAAACATCGTTGCAAATTTTGTTTTGAGCATATATTGTTATCATAGTGTTCTATGAGATCACATTTCTTTGAGATAACTTGTCAAAACATTCACATGTCTTTTGTATACTTCCAAATTTTGCACATGCAACTACAACATTTGAGAACAATCCACTTTGAGTTATGTTTTCATGGATGTTGATACCTTATCCACTTTGAGTTATGTTTTCATGGACGTTGATACCTTGTTATAAAGCTCCCATTTTGGTATAGGTTAGGATAATATTAGCAAAGGTTGTGGAGGTCAAATTTACACCTGCCAATTGTATTTTCCTAAAATTTTCCAAGGCATTTTCATTAAAACTTTTTTTCAATATCTTACAATCATTCTAGTCCATGAGACCACATCTCTTTCAAACATTTTGTTAAACAATTTGTGTGCCTTTTGTATCCTGAGTTGCTTGCAATATGGGACAAATTTGGCTCTAATTATGCTTTTATGGAAGACCATCCCTTGTTCTAAAGCTCCCATTTTGGCATAGGTAAGGGATAATGTTAGTAAATATTGTAGAATATGACTTTATGCCTTCCAATTGCATTTTATTAAATATTTCCTAAGTATTTTTGATACCCATTTTGTGCATATTTCATCATTGTCATGTTCATTTGAGGTATTCTATCAAACAATTCACATGCCTTGTGTATGCATCCACATTTTGTATACATATGTACTAGGGTACTTGCAACTACTATGTTAGATAAAAATCCACTTTTTCATTATGATTTAATGGATGCCACCACCCTTGTAATGCTCTTCTCATAATGATTTAATGGATAGTATTTTTCTAAAGAGAGACGGTAAATCTTGAATAGTTGAGTATGCTCTTCTCTTGCATTGTATGATGATGTGGAGAATTAGAAAAAAATGATAGAAAGACTAGATTTGGGGGGGTTCCTCTTTGTGGCTCTTTATTGCAGGTTCAAATCAAAGCTTGTTGATGCAAATCTGAGTTCACCATTGAGTTTAGGAAGTTTGAGATAGTCAAATTTTCCTTTTGTTTCATCCAAATAGGACAATGAGGCCAAATCTATGAGGGTTTGAAGCAAAAGAGTGGTTGCTAGATCCATAAGGTAGCTGCATTTTTGGGGAATTTTGGCTCAAATTCAACCTTGCCATCGTGTCCAAAAGGGCAAAAAACCCTAAGATCAATTGTCAGTTTTCTGAATTTGGAGCAGTTGTCTCTCGAGGCAAAATTGTTTTTCCCAAGGAGCTGTACGACCCCCTAAGTTGCCATCATTATGCAGTGGTATGATTTTTGAAAATAAAATATTTTATTTATTTTCATAAATTTTTTGATTTTTTTTAGAAAAATTCAATTTGAGCGATTGAATATTTGTAATTATTTTTTACTAAAAAAAAATCAAAATAAAAAAGGGGAAAAAGAAATTTTTTGTAGATATTTGTTTGCAGGACGTACCTACAGCAGCAGGTACAACTGCCATAGGTAGTGGTAGAGGGTGCCACTTGGAACATTGCCAATGGCTCACCATGGCCCCACATGTAGTCCTCACGTACCAATGACAACCCCTCTCAATCACCTGGTCAGTTTAATAAATCGACATTCAAAAATAGTTAACTAGCGAATGAAAAATCAAACCAACGGTAGAAAATTCAAAGATTCCTATAGTATATTCTTCCATTGTATATTCCTCAAAATATTTTGGCCAATCACACCACGATAGTGACAGGCATTTATTCGTCAAATTTAAGCACACAAATAGGAGCATATTCTGTAGGGAAGGAGAATATTCCATTTTAATGGCCGAAAAGGCATCAAATTTAATTGTGTCAACTACTAATGTCATCACCACATCAACAATGATGTTAGCATCCTAAAAAATTTCCCCCCTCACCAATGGAGTTTTTGATTTTGCAGTCAAACTTTGAAGGCTCATAACTTGCTCATTTTGATTCCTTTTTTTGAGCAATTTTTTTTTGTTTGGGATAATTTTTTGCGCTCTTCATATTGGTGAAATCAAATTTTTGTTTTGGTGTTTGCATTTTCCATAAATTTTAGATTCTTACAGGTGTTGCTACTTTGTCCTCATTTTGGGAACTTCAGGGGATCATATCTTGCTCCTACGGTAACATTTTTGGGTGAATTTTTTTTTAAAGTGCACACTTTTTCATGTATTTTCTAGTGGTGTAATCAGATTGATCTCATCTGTTGTAAATTTTGTACTTTGAGCCTATGGCCTATTTTTGGCATTTGCATGTACCAAGATCAAGACCACTTTGCTATTTTTGGTAAGTGCCATCTATAATCGCACTAAGGATAAAGTGCCATAAATCAGATATTGCTTGGGGGGATTTCATGATTGAGTAATTTTGGAGGGGGTCATCTTATAATCATTGGTTGCATTCTTTTGCTTAGTTTTTGTTCTTGCAATGGGGAAATATTAAATTGAACTCCTAAATCCACATAATTATGCTACATGGAGAAAATCAGTATGGAACTATCTCATGGGAAAAGATCTAATAGGCTATCTAAAGGAAACCATTTCTCAACCTACTGATGCTAAAGAATTGGCAAGATGGTAGATTGACCGTGAGAAAACATTTGGATGCATATGCTCATTAGTCACATTTTATTTACAATTTCATGTTGAATCATGTAAAACACTTAAAGAGGTTGGGGAGGCTTTTGAAAAATTGTATGGTAAAACAAATAAGATTAGGGGATATTAGATTGATAATGATTTGATGAATCTTGATCCTAAATATTTTGAATACATCCAAGACTACATCTCCAAAGTTAAGCAACTAAGAACACAGTTGAAAGAATGCAACATTGACAAAGAGGATTTACAATTGATTCTAAATGTGTTATCCAAGATTGGTCCTAAGTATTCAGTATTTGATTTTGGATTTCATACCCATCAACTTTCTATGGGAGCATCATATGTTGATCTTAAGTTTGATGACTTTGCAAATCTCCTAATCCAAGAAGAAGCTAAGTTAATGAACATGGGTCTAATCAAGTCTTCCAAGTCACAAGCATTGTTGGCTAGTGAGTCAAAGGTATAGAAAGAATCAATGAATATTGATAAAAATCAAAAGAAGAAAAAGAACAAGCCACATAAGGAATCCAAATTTTCTCCCTCGAAAGGGGAATCATCTAAGGAGAGGCATACTGGTGAATATTGCAAGAATTATGGACATGAAGAACAATATTGTTATAAGAAGGATATTGATGAGTTGAAACATCTTCTCAAAAAGAATAAAATTGATCTTCCTTCTAGAATGTCCAAATCTTCTCCTTCTTCAAAACAGTCTAAAAAGGACAAAGGTCAACAATCTACATCAGGATATAAAGGACATGCTCTTTGTGCTTTTCCAAGTCATGGATTAGGAAGATGGATTCTAGATTCAGGAGCATCTAATCATATGACATCTTCATAGTCTATATTCTCTTCTTTTGAGCCTTGTACTATGTTTCCTATTTTGATGGGAAACAATAAATACACGAGTGTACTTGGGAAGGGATCTATTAGTTTTGGGGACAACACTTTTCAGGATTTTTGTGTGTTCCTCATTTGACAAAAAATCTTCTTTCCATATATCAAATTACACATGGTGGAGATGGGAGGATTGTGGAGTTCACACCTGATTCAATCATCATTCGATACTTGGAGAGTAGAGAGATCATTGATACTGAGATGGTTGACTATATTCTTCTCGGTTGTATACCTTTGAAAAAATTTCTTTTGATGATGACATTGTTCCTTCGGTTATTGATCGTACTTTTAGTATGAACCATGATTCAGAGGAGACATTTGGATTCTTGAACTTGGGAGTTCTAACATTAGATCTAGTTCTTGATCCATGCATTCTATCTCCTTCATCTATTGTTGTAGTTGTTGATGCTTGTGTTGCTACAAATATGGCTTCTTGTGATTTAGTGCAACATGGTCTTCATAGTCTTTTAGATTTGGCTACTTGTGATGACTTCTTGATAGGTATTTTAGACTTGTTTGTGGAGTCTCATATTGTAGATATTGGGAATAATCATTGATGAAATTCATCTTCTCTTTGATGGAGAAGATCCTTCTTCAGTTGTTGAGAGGGAACACCTTGACCCTCTTGTTCAATCTCTACATGATCATTCTTTTCAGTTTGATGTGACTATAGATCCTTTTGGAAAATATTTGGAGGATCTTATTTGTCTTTAGAGGGGATATCTTTGTCTTTGGATTGTTTTCTACATTCATCTCTACTAGATTTTGGATTGTCCTCTTTAGCAGTGTGGCCTAGAACACCTTTTTGGAGTGTGTTAGCTTTCAACATTAACATGGAGACAGTTGAGCATGCTTCAGAGACATCACATATCATCCATCTTCCTGAAATATTGCATTCATTCATGGATTTGTTTCTTCCTAAGGGGATGAATGTTGTTCGATGAGACTAGATCATCTTCAACATTCAATGTCGAGCTTCTACCATCATTGCAAGAGACTCAACATTGAGGGGGGCCTGCATTATCTCTCTTCTTCTTCTCTCTTATGGGGGTATTTTTCCTCACATGGTATTTTGACCTTCTCATTCTTCATTGAGAGCATTTTTTTTTATTACATCTCTCTTTTGGGGAGGAGTTTTGTCCCACGGGGTTTTCTCCCTTTCTCCATTTGTGAGAGATTTCTTTGTCATTTCTTTGCAAATTATACATGGGTACCTAACATGGCCTAGTAGCCCAGACCCATCATTGTGTCATTTTCATAATAATATGCTACTATCTAAGTTGCACTTAAGGGGGGGTGTTGGTGTAAATAAATTTGTACCTATTTAATTCATTACTAGGGGACTTATTTACATCTTAAGTTTACTTAGGTCCTATGAATATTTCTAGAAGGTGTTAGTTGTCATTAGTTATTATCTTATCTTTTGACTTGTAACACATGTGACCTAGGTAGTTGTGATAAGTTGTCTCATGCAATATGATTAAAACACTTTTCATAATCTTATGACATCTTATGTCTCACCTTGGTTATATAACCAAGGGGTCTCTACTACATTTACACACACATATCCATTGAATCATAATTGATAAGAATATAGTTTATTCTTTTCATATTCATATTCTCTCTCTTGTGCTTTCCATTTGGCCTCTAGTTATTGGGTGGCTATCTCCATAGCCAATTCTAACAAGATGGCTTACACCCACGCCATACACAAGAATACATTCCACATACATATCATAAAACAACCTATCATCCAACCACAAGTTGAATCCAATACATATCATTACATGGTACAATAACAATGGCATAACACAAACCAGATTGGGAAAACTTAGCAATGTCACATCACAAACCGTATTGGGCCAACTCACCAATGCCATAGTATATAACTATCATGGAATAACTCACTACAAGGGTACCACAAAGATTGTCATTGGGCCAATTGACCAATGGGGGATCACACACACAAGACACTAGGGTAAGATGCTAGAGAGCTAGTTAGGGAGTTTCACCACAATGCTCAAAAGTATGGCACCCATGGAACCTAGTACTTCTCTCATATAGATGAGGATACTTGATCTTACAAGACCCAAGCTCCCCGAGCTAGCATGTCTTCCCAAGTATCCTTAGTTTGTACTAGCACTCAAGGAATTAGAGGAGTATCCATTATCTTAGTTAATTAATTACCTAAGTTTAAGTAACTATCACATGATTAAATGACTCCCCACCCATGATCACCCTACTTGCCACTTTGGACCGAGGACATGTTGGAAGCCACTCCCATAACCCTCTCTAGTACCTTATTCCTAGGCTCTTCACACTCTCCAATGTGTGGCACAAAAACCAATACAAAAATCTAACCTTTCTAGATTCAATAAAAAAATTTCATAACATTAATTAACATATATCATGAAGTACAACTTTTTCAGAACATTCCAAAACACTCACCAAACCCTCCAACCAGTGTGGCATGAAAATCAATACAAAAACATAACTTTTTCCAAATTTGATGAAAATTTCCCACAACACCAATTATCACATTTCATGAAGTTCCACCTTTTCAAAACATTCAAAAACATCCATTTTCATGCAAAACTTTTGAATTTTCCAAATAGTTTAACAAAGCAAAACCTAGGGTTTTCCCAATTCCACCATTAAAATTTATCAAAATTTGAAAGTTTAATAATCAAAATTATAGCAATAACCTTTGGTTGCAAATATGCCCAACACATCTCTTAAGCTATAAAATTGGCATTTTCATCATTTCCTAAAAATTGGGCATGTTAACCCTGCTATTTTGATTTTTTAAAAATTCAATTAAATCTCTACTCTAAACCAATCAATTTGCAAAATAAAAGGATATGGGAGGATTCTACACTCCCCTAATCATTCTCCTACAAACAAACTTGAAGAATAATGCTCAAACAAATTTTTAAAAAAAGAAAATACCTCAATGCCCTCCAAGTTTTAAAATGTAAAATTTTCCAAGCATGCCAAACAAAGAGTCACACAATCAAGCACACACGATCCTTTCTTGACTCCTACCCCAAAGGATCCGACCTTGTTGAATTTCGATAAGAATTACACTCCCAATCAACAATTTTCCAAATTTCTCAAACAAAGTTTTTTCTCTCACTATTTTCCCAATTTCACAACATAAAAAATAGAAAAATAGAATGCCTTTTTTCCTATTTACCCATTTCACAACTCAATTAAAAATTAATTAAAAATCATATTTCTATATTGGAATTCAAAACTCCCTCAATTTCTCCCAAAACCAAATTGATCAATCGAATCCATTTGAAAAATACCATTTAAATGTATAATTAAACCATTAAATCAATTTAAGCATATTTTCATTAAATTTATGAAATTCAAAATTTAATCAAGATAATTAAATCAAATGTAATTCCCAACCCATTGAATTTCACAATTAAATTAAACAATAGATTAATTTCATTTCTTCTTTCATTATATTTCCCCCTTTCTCAAAGTACATAGAATATTATAATAATAAATATAAGAATCATTTAAATTCCTACTATTTAATTTACAAGAAAAATATGAAATTTAAACCATCAATTGCATCAAAAATTTATTGGTTGTTCATGACATAGGGATTCTGGAATGATTCCTAAATTGGATCCGGGTTTGAACATAAGGTCAAATATAACACAAACCGTACTTGATTCAAGTACAATCATGCAATGGTTATGAAGGGGCTCAATGTGACATCTTCAAATTAACCACCATTGGGGAATAACTCAAACCTATCTAGTTAGGTGGTGAAATAAACCTATATCTATAACCATTCAACGCACGTCAAGGGTATCTACTCAATGTATGTATAGCCAAAGCACATCATAATCATCCCAATGGGGTCCAATAGCATAAGCATAAAATGACATATGTACATCCATCATATAAATACTTAAATAATTCATTCCTTCTAAACATCAATAATTAGACTCACATTTAATCATAGCATAAATATCGCATTTCACTGAATTGAAGCATAATAAACCAATCATGTAAACACAAAAATTGCCACCAACTGACATGTTGAGGAATCTCATCTCAAACATGCAGTGGTTCATACACACCAATCAGAGCCATGAAATAATCACCATAACAATCACAAGGAAATGACAAAGCTAAAATACCAATCCTCACATTAACAAGAAGAAAATGGGAGGGGCACTACGACCCTATTCTAAATTATCATTTTTGCATAGGCTTGGATGATGCTAAAAGTTGTTATGGAGACTAGATTTATACCTCATGATTGCATCTGCTTAGAAATTTTTGAGGCCTTTTCAACTAAACCATTTTTGTGCATACAACAATCATCATATTCCACGAGACCACATTTTGTTTGGGGCATTTGATTGAAAAGTCTTAAAACCTCATCAAGAATACTATTCTATGCATACCCCACAATCATGGCATTCCATAAGCCTGCACTTTTTTTAGGCATTTATTAATTAGTTCACACATGCTTTTTATAGTCTCCCACACATTGAATACATATCTTCTAGGGAATTTACAACTACAATGTTTGACAAAAAATTGCTTTCTAGTATTCTTCATGGATGCATATTCCTTGTTCTAAAGCTCTATTTCAACACAAACTAGTAGGATAATGACAAATATTGTGGAATTTGGATTTATAGCTACGCCTTGTATTTGGTTGAAAGTTTTCAATGCTTTTTTAACAAGATCATTTTGTGCATATTCTACAATTATTGTAACCTTGGAGAAAACACATTTTTAAGACACATTGTCAAATAGTTTAATTACCTTGTGTCTTCTTTGACATATTGAAATAATATTTACAAAACAAAATAATATTATGTTTTATAACATTCTCTTCATATCAACCCCTTAGTTAATGGAATGGATTTAAATAAATGTAATAGAGAAATTTAATGCATCAAAACCTAATTAAATAATTTAATTAATATAGA
This sequence comes from Sequoia sempervirens, assembly GCA_007258455.2. Classification (NCBI taxonomy): domain Eukaryota; kingdom Viridiplantae; phylum Streptophyta; class Pinopsida; order Cupressales; family Cupressaceae; genus Sequoia; species Sequoia sempervirens. Next base: position 304,878,815 of record VDFB02000003.1, read on the forward strand.
GAGAATATTATAGTTCAGATGTACTACAAGAAAATCATTATAAAATTGAAGAGAAAATATGTTATAAATAAAGAAAAATATCATAGAATGTACTACTACACACTTATTGCTATGAACAAATAATACCTAATTTGCATAATTAATACACCCTTTTTAATCATTTGATGCATGTTGATACCTTGTTTTAAAGTACCATTTTGATATAGGCTAGGAGGATGTTAATAAATGTTGTGAGATAGGCCTTACACCTACCAATTGTATTTTCTTAAAATTTTCCAAGTTCCAACCCTTTTCATTAAACTCATTTTTTACATATCCTACAATTATTCCAATCTATGAGACCACATCTCTTTGAGACATTTTGTCAAATAGTTCACATGCCCTATGTATGCTTCCATATTTTGCATGCATGTGCACTAGGGTACTTGTAACTTGACATGAGACAAAAATATAGTTTTGATGATTTATTTTGGCACATGTGAGAAGAATCTTGGCAAAGGTTGTGGAATCTATTTTACACTTTTTGATTGCATTTTCTTACATTTTTCTAAGATATTTTGATACCCACATTTGTATATCCTACAATCATAGTAGTCCAAGAAACCATATTCTTTTGAAGTTTTTTTTCAAATAGTTGACATGTCTTGTGTATACTTCCACATTTTTTATATATAGTTCTCACTACTTTAAGGTGGGACATTCATGAAAACATCCCCAAAGGTCTTGTAGTGCCTACTTGTTGAACATAGTGTTTTCATTGATGTCAAAGTGTTATTGAATTCCATTGATGTGAAATACATGTGAAAGTAGTATGCTAGTTGTAAATGGCATAATGTTAATGTTATCATTATTGAAAATGACAACATGGGAAGTTTGGGTACACATGGAATTGGTAGTTTCTATTTGTCTACTACCTTTGTGGAAGTTTGGAAATGTTTGTGGTAGTGTTATGAGGTTTTCTACTCAAAAGTAGAACATGCTTTGTATTGGACTATCATTGTTTTTGGTACCGAATTCTACTATTAATTATTTTTTCTTGCTGTTTGGAAGTTAAATAAGTCTACACATGAAGTATCGTAGTCTCAAGTTTCAACAAATTTGAGTGACAAAGTTGCAAGATAAAAGTAACAAAGTAAAGTTTGTGTTTTTTGGTTGACTATGAAAAATGTTTGAGTGCTTGTGTCAGAGAAGAGAAGCATGCACCAACTGGAGGAAGCATGTGAAGATAAAATAGGACCATTTAATATCATGAAAGGAAGCACATGACATCATCTTACATTGGTGGTAATGCATTTGATTTGGGACCGAGATGACTACACATTTTATGTCATTTTGAATTAAGGTTTATCCTTGGCCAACATGGCTTATTGTGGATCGTGTTGAAGGGTCCTAGGCCATCATTTAGATGTTGTAACATGATGGTGGATATGTATATTATAAATATTTTCATGAAAACATGTGGTGGTGAGTGAGAGTGTAGTATGTGTGAAATGTATATGTAACATGATGTGCAAGCAGCGAAGAGATGCCAAGTGAGTTGAGTGAAATTGGAAGATCATCATAAGATGTGTTTCCTTGTTAATGCAGAGCATGCTATGTGAAAGAAGATCTATATTTAATTTTGTAACATGAGGTTGAAGCCTCTTAATCTGAGTTGTGGGCCCGTGGCTCAGTGACTATGTTGTAGCTCAGTCATAGGGGATTGGTGTCTCTTATAGGTTGGCACCTAGAAATTAGAATTCAAGGGGGTAGGTTTCTCCTTTCAAGGTTGCAATTCCTATGGGTTGATTCCTATAAAATTATTATAAGTTCTATATTATTTTGTGAGGTTGGATTTGGACAATAGATTCAAGCAACTATTCTCACTGCGGTTTTTCCCTTTAGGGTTTCCACGTAAATCTGGTGTACTCCTATGTGGATGTGTTCGATACTTGCATTTCCATTGATTATGTTTTGATAGTATGATGAATGTGGTAGTTTAAAGTAAAAATCATTAAATATTGATTCACCCCCTCTTAGTCTTTGTGTGTCTAACAATTGGTATCAAAGCTAAGTTCCTTGGTGAAGCTTAACAACTTGAGGTAGACTTGGGATGACACACACAACAAGATAAGGTCTCTCTTCAAACAAGGCACTGCTATTTGATGTATCCAATTATGCATTCTAGAGTGTAAGGATGGAAGTCTACTTGATGAAATTAGGGTTTGATGTTTGATAATTTATTGTTGATGGTTACAAAATTCTTGAAAATCCTCCAAGAGATCAAGTAGGAAAGGAAATCTATGAGAATAATGCTAAAGAAAAGAGTGCTATTTTATGTGGGTTATGAAAATTTAAGCTTGTCAAGATAATTGACTACAAGATTGTAAAGGATATTTGGGAAAAGCTTCATAATATTTATGAAGGTGATGAAAAATTCAAGCAAACAAAGATTCGTAACTCCAAAGGATAATTTAAGTGTTTGAAGATGAAGAAGAAAATATAGTTGCATACCTTCTTCAGGTGGATGAAAATCTATTGATAAGGGACCACCATTTGTTGAAAATTTATTAGCAAAAAACTAAAGGATTGAGGTAATAAAGAATTGAATTTGGCTTTAATTGACATTTTTGAGATATTATGGTTTAGTATAGTGGCACAGCCACAGTGGGAGGGTCCTCAAAGAGAACTATCCAGACCATGCAACAAGAGTAACACAATGCAAGCAACACAAAATATGGAGGCAAATGCAGATGCAAATATTATCATTAACAAAAATATTAGTTACAATCGGCTAGCAACATCTAGGCTTATAGATTCGGTTCACAAGACTGATATAACATGTTCAAAATTACAACATTCCAATATGCTCCTATATGCAAATTGAAATCTCAGAAATCTAATCCTAGAATTATCTACACATTATTCGCTACTTTCCTAATGATCTATTATAGGATTTATATCATAACCGCAGGTCTATAAAAATCCACGTTGGCCAAAGATTATTACAATCTCCAATGAAAGAAAATGTAACGTGTGCATGAATAGGTTGTCCTAAAATTTGAATTACTCTCCAACAAGTGCATAGGATGAAGTGTGGACCTATAATGAAGGTTGGGGACACTCCACAGAACATTTAAAATCACACATTCAGATTCGAAAGTAATGGGGACGATCCACAATGATTGAACTAGCCGAAAGGTTTGAAATTATTCCGGTGCCAGTTCAAGAAAATGCCATGAAATTTGGAAGTGATAACTTTTTGGAAAAAGATCCAATCATGCTCAAATATTGGAATAAGGAAAATGAATATGTCCATGATGTACACAAAGATCTGTAGGTTCTAGTGAGAAAATATGATGAATCCACCAAAATGAACTAAGCAAGAATAGAACAAGAACAAAAACTGAAAGAATATTTATATATATATATATATATATATATATATATATATATATATATATTTGGTTGATGCAAGATTGCCAAGAACCAAGGATGCTCCTACATCAGACATCGAGGGTTATTGAAAAAAAGTGAGTCCCTCACTTTTCTGGGCCTAAAGGAAAACCAAAATGGTCTACCTCAGCTTGAGAAATCCAAGAAGAATCCTCCACTAGTCTGTTGTTCCACTTCACAAGATATTCTTTGTACTGTCTTCCATGATTTTTCCTCCCATCTCTGATGTCCAAAACCTCTTCAATCTCATTTGACTATTGTTTAGGAAACTAGTTCTCCAATCTTGCTTCACTAAACTTTGCTTCATGGTATTGATGTAGGTATACAATGTTGAATATAGGCGATATACCCATGCCATCTGGTAACTCTACTTCATATGCATTTCTTGAATCAACTTTCCTAAAAATATTACAGGATCCAAACTTCCTCATCTTCAACTTATTGTATGTGCCAGATGGAAATATTTCCTTCCTCAAATATAACATCACTTCATCTCCAACTTCAAACTCCTTATGTCTCCTCTTTTCATCTACCTTCTCCTTATACTTCCTGTTCATATCTTCCAATTGTTGTTTCAATTGAGTATGCACTTTCTTCATATGTTCTACAAATTCCTCTACTTCTACACTTCTTTTATCTTCCACACTGATGTCTCTCAACTCTAATATATCTCTAGGATGAACTCCAATAACAATCTCAAAAGGTGTCTTTCTGGTACTCTTGTTCACTAAATTAGTGTAAGAAAACTCTGCTTGTGCAAGGACTAAATCCCAACTTCTGGTCTTCTCTCCAACCAAACATCTTACCAAATTTACCAAACTCTTGTTCACTACCTCTGTCTGTCCATCTGTTTGTGGGTGAAAATTAGAACTGAACTTCAAATCTGTCTTCAGCTTCTTCCAAAGTGTTCTCCAAAAGTAACCAACACATTTTGTATCTCTGTCTGAAACAATACTCCTAGGTAATCCATGCAATCTGACCACTTCCTTAAAAAATAAGTCTGCTACATGTACGACATTTGTTGTCTTCATACAAGGTATGAAATGTGCCATTTTAGAAAACCTATCAACCACCACAAATATAGAATCATTACCTATTTGTGTCTTCGACAAACCAAGTATGAAATCCATGTTGATATTCTCCCAAGGTCTCTCCCGAACAGTCAAAGGCTTATATAATCCAACATTCTGACTACTCCCCTTTGTAACTTGACAAAATCTGCAACTCTGTAAAAATCTCCTAACATCCTTATGAATCTTCAGCCAAAAGTAATTTTCACATACCAATGCTATAGTCTTATCAATCCCAAAGTGTCCTGCTAATTGTCCACTATGATTTTATTTCACCAAGTTATCCCTCATTGAACTCTGGGGTATACACAATTGATTACATCTGAACAACATATCCTCCTAAATGAAATAATCCAGCCATTGAATCCTATCCTCTATGACTAGTTATTTTCAAGCTCTCTAAGGTTTTGCAAAATATGGGTCTTCCTCATACAAGTTCTTCAATTCATCAAATCCTAATACCTCCACTCTCATCTCTGCTAGTAAATTCCTTATCCTACTCAAATCATCAACAACTCTATTTGAATTTCCACTCCTATGCTTACAAAAGTATAACTTTGCAAGAGTTCTACCCATCTCATGTGTCTCTGATTCAATTTACCTTGACTGTTCAAATATTGCAAAGCCTGATGATTCGTATACAACACAAACTCCTTAGGCAACAAGTAATGTCTCCGCTTCTTCAAGGCTTGAACTATGGCATAAAACTCCTGATCATACATTGAATATCTTCTCCTAGCATCATTTAATTTCTCACTGAAATAAGCTATTGGTCTTCTCTCTTGACTTAGTATTGCTCCAATTGCATTTCCACTTGCATCATAGTCTACTTGAAATACCTTATTAAAATAGGTAAATCCAACACAGGTTGCTCAGTCACCTTCTATTTCAACAAATCAAAACTATGATCTACTCTAGATGTCCACCTAAAATCCTTCTTATCTCTTCTCATTTTTTCTGTCATAGGACTGCAAATAGAACTGAAATTCCCAATAAACTTCCTATAGAAACTAGCCAATCCATGAAATGATCTTATCTCTCCAATGTTATCTAGTGTAAGTCACTCAACAATTTCTCTTACCTTCTTAAGATCCATCTTCAATCCGTCCACAGATATGACAAATCCTAGATATACCAATTCCTCCATGAAACTACACTTCTTAATGTTTATCAACAATTTCTCTTCTCTCAATCTTTTCAAAACTTGTCTTATATGCAACAAATGTTCTTCTCTAGTCTTAGTGAAAATCAAGATGTCATCCAAGTAAACAATCACAAACTTACCCAAGAATTTATTCAATACATCATTCATCAACCTCATGAAATTACTCGGTGCATTTTTCAATCCAAAAGGCATCACCAACCACTCATGCAATCCATAATTTTTTTTGAATGTTGTCTTCCACTCATCCCCTTCTCTAATTCTGATCCAATGATATCCACTCTTCAAATATATTTTTGTATAGTACTTGGCTCCACTCAAACAATCCATAATGTCATCCATCTGGGGCAAATGAAATCTATACTTCACCGTGATCTTGTTTATAGCTCTAGAATCTATACACATCCTCCATTCTCCATCCTTCTTAAGTGCTAGCACGACAAGTACTGCACAAGGACTTAGACTTTCTCTGATCGAACCCTTCCTCAACAACTTTTATACTTGTCTATTCAACTCTTAATTCTTTGTAGGTTTCATCTGGTGTACTTCTTTATTAGGAAAACTAGCTCTAGGAATTAGATCCATACAATGACTAATACTCCTCATAGGTGGTAATCCATCGGGTACATTATCTAAAATGATCTCTTCATACTCTGTCAACAACCCCTTTATCTCATCTAGTTGTTCTTCTACATGCTTCAAGTCTTCAGTCTTCATAGGAACCAAGGCATAACTTATGTTCTCATGTCTCAGTCCATCCAAAAATATCCTTCCATCAACCAAACAAACTCTAGTACTCATGCAAATCTCAACTGTAGGAACATCTTCCAATGGTATATATGTTCTTCTTTCCATCATGAATAGCCTGTCTATCATACTACCAAGGTCTTCCCAAAAAAACATGGTATACATCCATAGGCATAATGTCACACAAAACGTCATCATGATAATTTCCTATCTTCAATTTCACCAAACATTGTTCACTTACTAGTATCTTATGCTCATCTTGAATCCATGCTATCTGATAGGGCTTCGGGTGTTTCAATCTTTCCAACTTCAATTTAGTCACAATCTCTTATGAAACCAAGTTCTTAGAACTTCCACTATCAACAATCACTTTGCAACATTTACCAGCTACCTTGCATCTAGTCTGAAACAAATTCTTTCTTTGCAATGGTTCCTTCTCCACCTCACTTTGATATAATACTCTTCTATTTACCAACACTTCTCCATCTTTTAATTTATTAGATGATCCAGGTTGATCTTCCTCAACAAAGGATGTTCTTCTATTGTTCTTTGTCCTTTTGCTTGTCTCTCCCTGATTACATTCAAATGCTCCATGTCCTTCACCACATTTAAAGCAAGTTCCTTTGAATACTCTTTTCTCCTGTACTTTGTCTTCTTTTCTATAACCCTCATTTCGGTAACCACTATATCCTCCTCTTCTGTAAGAGTTTCCATCATTTCTATGATATGAACTATCATTCTTACTGACCTGCTTATCCTTATTCTAATCTGCAAAAGAGCCTCTTCCTCCTCCAGTAAAAGTTCTTCCTCTCTGAAATCTTCCACCTCTTCCTCTCTGTTGTTGCTCATGTATTTTATTTAGCTTCTCTTCTGCCTTTAGGGCACATTGATATGCTTCTTCCACACTCTGCAATTTAATAAAACTGATCTAATCCTGTATAGATGACCTCAAACCATTCACATATCTGGCTACTTGCTTAATCTAATCCTCTGAATGTCTAGATATGATATTAAACTTATAGAATTCCTCAGTATACTCTATCACACTTGAATCCTTCTGCTTCAAATTTTGCAACTTTCAGAACAAGCTGGTCTAATAATATGTAGGCATAAACCTTGTATTCAACTTATTCACCATCTGATCCCATGATTTTATCTTTTCTTTTCCTCCTCTTTTCCTATTTGTCTGCAAATGTTCCCACCAAAGGGATGCATGTCCTTTCAACTTTGTACAAGAAAAATTCACCTTCTTATCTTCAATGGTACCTTCAAATTCAAAATAATTTTCCATCTCTGTAATCCAATTGAGCAACTCTTTTGAATCCAACTTACCATTATAATCTGATGGATTGAAATGTGGTTTTGTATTTTCTCTAGTTAGGGCTCTTATGAACCTCTCTTCTCCCTGATGAAGGAAAAGTTTCTCTTGTCTTCCTCTTTCTTCTTATACTTCTACCTCCTCATCACTCACATCATCAACTGGTTGACCTATCCTCTAGGCAATTTCAACATCATCTAATATGGAAATAATTCCTCTCAATATCTCCATCAAAGCAGGGTCTGCATTTCTGCACACTCCATTTCCTCTACCATTTCTTCTTCCCGCAATCTTTACACAAGTCCTCTATAGCTACAGGTCAAATCCTCAATCTGCCACCCCACAAAAAATATTCAATAGGACTTCACAAAATTTGATCATCCCTCAAGGAATGAATCTTGCTCTAATACCAATTTGGTGTAGCCACAGTGGGAGGGTCCTCAAAGAGAACTATCTGGACTGTGCAACAAGAGTAACACAATGAAAGCAAAAAAAAAATGGAGGAAAATGCAAATGCAAATATTCTCATTAACAGAATTCTCAGTTACAATCGGCCGACAACATCCAAGCTTATAGATTCAGCTCATAGGCTTTATATAACATGTTCAAAATTACAATATTCCAATATGCTCCTATATGCAAGCTGAAATCTTAGAAATCTAATCCCAGACTTATCTACACATTATTCATTGATTTCCTAATGGTCTATTACAAGATTTATATCATATCTGTAGGTCTAGAAACATCCACATCGGCCAAAGATTATTACAATCTCCAATGAAAGAAAATGTAATGTGTGCATGAATAGGTTGGCCTCAAATTTGAATTACTCTCCAAAAGGTTCATAGGATGAAGTGTGGACCTATAATGGAGGTCAGGGACACTCCACGGAACATTTAAAGTCACACCATTCAGATCTGCAAGTCGTGGGGACGATCCACAATGATTGAACTAGCCAAAAAATTTGAAATTATTCTAGTGTCGGTTCAAGAAACTGCCACAAAATCTGGAAGCAATAACTTGCGAGAAAAAGATCCAATCACACTCAAATCTTGGAATAAGGAAAATGAACATGTCCAAAATGTACACAAAGATCCGTAGGGTCTGGTGAGAAAATATGATGAATCCACCAATATGAGTTGAGCAAGAACAAAACAAGAACAAAAAATGAAAAGAATATATATATATATATATATATATATATATATATATATATATATATATATATATATATATATATATATATATATATATATATATATATATATTGGTTGATGCAAGATTGCCAAGAACCAAGGATGATCTTGCATCATATAGTGATTAGATGTTACTTTAAAAGTTGTAAAAAATAGTAGAAAAAAATTTATTTATTAGTCTAAGTTATTTACCATTGAGTTGATTAATCTAATTTGTGGTTCAAATTGTTATTGTGCAACCAACTTCTCATCCATTAGGTGGCGTGATGAGGCTAAATTTTGATGATCCTTCACAAGTTAAGGATTTTCTTGACATGGAATAGCTATTTGAGATATACATTGAATATAGAACTTGAGATGGCATATGCCACAATTTGTAAATATTGTTTTGAGTTGGCATATATACCAAATTTGTATATGTACATACATAATTACTCTACAAATATATATAAAAATCAATATTTAATATATTTTTATTGTTATGTGCATGTTTTCCTACTTTGAAACTTAAATTTTGAATGTGTAATCACTTTATAAAGGTTGAGCTATGATGAATAACATGTTATATCTATTGATTTCTTGCAATCTTTCACTTTAATAATTTATGAATGACATATCATTTTTACTCATATTATACTATTGTTAATTTTTTTTTGCCTTGGGAAACTTCACCAAATTTGATCCCTTTATCCTTAGTCTCTATAGTTGCAACATAATTTAGCCTTTGATTCCTTGATCCATTAACATCCTTAGTCTCTATAGTTTCATTTTGGTTTTTATCCTTTCAATAAAGTTAGATTTCCCTTTTAGTAATGATGGATCTTTCAATTTGAATTTTCTACTTGAAATTAGTACATCAAAACAAATGACATTGAATTCCAATTTTGGTACAATAATACATATACAAACCCATTCTTTTGGCTTTATTATTGCATTCTGATAAGCACACCATGCAACATTATAGGCATATATTCAAAAGAGTTAAATGCAATATACACTACTTTGTAAGAATTCAAAGAATTTAGTGCTTTTCTATAAGATGCATGTACTATAAACATGTCTAATGTAACATGAATAAATCAGAAATGGAGCATACCATACTTAATTTATAATTCATTAAAAAAACACACATTTTCATCAAGAAAGATTCAAAATAATGTTATAAAAGTAGTCCACAATAACCTTAGTCCATATCTCCCTATCCCAATTAATCCAATCCAAAACTTAATACATTCTTAAACTATTAAATCAAGCCTAAATATCCCATTCATACCAAATTAAATCAATCTAAACCTTCAACCATTCCTAAGCCATCCAAATCAAGCCTTATCCTCTATCCAAATAAAACATAAATTCATACAAAATTTATTCCATTCCCTAAGTATCACATCAATAAACCCCTTTGAAACCTTAGTTGATAGTCAATCCTAATCTTTAGGGTCTTACTCCATAATCACCATCCAAATTAATTCCACAATATTTAAACATCAAATGAAATATGATTCGTTAGATCCTTAGGTCATCCTTGAACATCAAACCAACCCCCACTCCAACTTTTTGATCCCCTTAAGAATCACCACACTCTAAAATTCAAAGGAAAATCATTGGGATCTTAAAAGTCAATTTGAATCCCTTATATCAAATCATATAATCTATATTTAGTACACTTAATCATCCTTAGGGACTAGTATCCTATCCACATCATCCCAAATATTTACTTAAGGAAATCACCTCATAAACACCCTTTGGGATTCATTATCCCTTTCAATACAAATAATCAACAATCTAAATTCAATAAATCTTTATCATTCCAATCCAAATCGCCATCACATTACCTTGAACCAAATTTTCCTATTCCACAAGACCAATCATCAAAGCTTGATCAATCCAACCTTAATCCAAAGGTCAATCATTTTCCTCAATCATCACACAATCTAAAATCCCATCCTTGAGCCTCCAAAATCAATCTCAATCCTACAATCATCCAAATCCTAAATCATCCAAATTATCCAAATCCAATCATTCAAACAATTAAAAACCAAGTCCTAACTTACAACAAGTATCATTAACTCTTGATTTTATCATCCCATTCAGCAAGCTAGGACTTCATCTAAAATTTAGGCACATGAGACATGGCTATGATCAATCCATTTTACTTATATGAGTTTTATCATTATAAAAAATATGAGAAAACCTTCACTATTTATGATGATGGTTTCAATCTTGCTAACCAAATAAAATAGGATCCTTATGATGATGATGATAGTATTGTTAATAACAAAAAATATAATCCTTATGATGATGGTTATGGTATTGAATAAGACACCATTAATGAGATCGTTATGGGTCATATTTATAGATTCTCTAGATGCATTGAAGTGATTACTCAATTCCAAAGCATAATAAAGAAACAATATAAACTAAATTGATAATTTTAAATCTCCTTTTTACAATAAATGAAACTAATAAAAGTAATGACTATCATTCATAAACATGGTTAGTAGAGAGTAGTTGAAATTTTGCAATAAGCATGTTTTTTATTTCCTGCATTATGGACCAAAATAATTTTTTCCAACATGTCCAAGTGGGCAGGTAAATGGTAGGAAGGGATTTTTTCATTCTCCAAGTCACCTAATCATTTCAGAGTGCACTATTCTAACGTAGTCTCTTAAGATCCATAACAGAAAAAAACTGACAAACTATAACATAGTGGTTCTCGAAGCTTGTGTCACCTAAAAATGTTGTTTCTGCACGTACAAGTCCATATGACATCCCTCTACATAAAACTCTCATTTTTTGTCAACACAACACTGTTTGGCCATGCCAACTTAGAATGCAAACCTGTAAAATGAATTAGTAGAGAGAAGTTGAAATTTGACAATAAGCATATTTTTTGTTTCATGTGTTCTATACCAAAATTGACTATTCCAACATGTCCAAGTGGGGAAGTAAATGGTAGGGAAGGGATTTTTTCATTCTCCAAGTCACCATATCATTTAAGAGTGCACTATTTCAATGTAGTCTCTTAAGGTCCCTAAGAGAAAAAGCTGCTAAAATATGATTGAGTGGTTCTTGGAGCTCATGGAACCTAATAATGTTTCATCTACATGTACAAGTCTGTATGGAATCCATCCAAATAAACCTCTCTCATTTTTGTCAACTCAATGCCATTTGGCTATGCCAACTTAGAATACAAACTTGCAAAAAGTGTCAATAAAGAGTAGTTGAAATTTGGTAATAAGCATATTTTTTTGTTTCGTGCATCCTAGACCAAAACCAATTGCGCCAACATGTCCAAGTTGGAAGGTAAATCAATCATTTTGGAGTGCACTATTCTGATGTAGTCTATTAAGAGCTCTAAGAGCAAAAAACTGCAAAACTATGATGGAGTGGTTCTCAGAGCTCATGACACCTAACAATATTTTTTCTACACGTACAAGTTCATATTGCATCCCTCCACATAAACCTCTCTCATTTTCGTTCAAATCAACATCGTTTTGCCATGGTATCATTGAATGGAAACTTGCAAAACGTGTTAGTAGAGAGCAGTGAAAATTTGGAAAGAAGCATATTTTTTGTTTGTGCTTCCTGGACCAAAACCAATTGTGCCAACATATCCAAGTGGGCAGAAAAATGCTATGGAAGGGCTCTGTTTGTTCTCCAAGTCACCCAACCATTTTAGAGTGCACTATTCTGACATAGTCTCTTAAGATACCTAAGAGAAAAAAACTACCAAACTATGACAAAGTGGTTCTCGGAGCTCGTGCAACCTAACAATTCTTTTTTTGCATGTACAAGTCCATAATATGACATCCATCCACATAAAAATTCTCTCATTTTTGGTCAACTCAACACCGTTTTTCCACGCTATCATTGAATGGAAACTTGCAGAAAGTATTAATAGAGAGCAATGCAAATTTGGAAAGAATCATATTTTTTGTTTTGTGTTTCTTGGACCAAAATTGATTGTGCCAACATCTCCAAGTGGGTAGATAAATTCTAGGGAAGGGCTATGTTTTTTCTCCAAGTCACTTGAGCATTTCAGAGTGCACTATTCCAATGTAGTCTCTTAAGAGTCCTAAGAGCAAAAAGCTACCAAAATATGACAGAGTGGTTCTCAGATCTCATGGCACCTAGCAATGTTTAATCTGCACGTACAAGTCCATATTGCATGCTTCCACATAAATATCTCTCATTTTTGGTCAACTCAACACTATTTGGCAATGCCATCATTGAATAGAAACTTGCAAAAATTCTTAGTAGAGAGTAGTGAAAATTTGGAAAGAAGCATATTTTGTTTTGTCCTTCCTAAACCAAAACTGATTGTACCTGTAGACACATAAAATGTACTGATTGACATTGTGCATCTGATCCTAACCACTAACATCATTTCATCCCGAATCATCCTTCGGTCTAACCATTTAATCAAATACCTTTATCTGATTAAATTCATCAATATTCCTCTCTTAATTAAATAAACCAGTCATCTAATTAAGTCACCTTTTTCTCGATAATTAAATTAATCATTTTGATCTAATTATCCTATTTAATTAAATAATTAATTTTATTTGATTAAGTCTCTTAATTCTATCTATTAAATTAAATAAATTAAAACCTTATTTAGTTTAATCTAACATCATCTCTTTTAATTAAATAAATCAAAATATTTATTTAATTAATCCCTTATCACATTCTTCTCATATCTGATTTAAATAAATCCATAAATTTAAGTCAAATAGGTCACATCATTTAACCCCTTCATTAAATTAATTAACGTTGATTAATTTAATCTCCTCTCAAATCCCATCCTCTAGCTTTTACCACATGCACATGAAAATATATTTAATTGATTTATTAAATCTCTATTTTCCTTCAACAAGGCATCTTTTAAGGAATATTCCCCAAATTTGAATTCAAAATCCAAGTGGGATAAGTCCTTCCAACAAGGCATTTACTCTCTCTTACATGTCCTTTTCCTTGAGCCAAGTGGCATTCAATGCATTCTTCCTTCCCTCTTACATGTCATTTCAACAATTTCAAAATTCAAATATATGCATTTATTGGCACAATACTCAAAACTTGCACATCCTCCATCCATTCACAAGTGGACAAGTGGCACTTTTCCATTGGCTAATTCTTAGCCCCAAATTGCTCTATTTTGAACATTCATCCATCTTAACATTCTATAAATAAGAGACTAATCTCCTCATTTGGACATCCACAATTTGAGTAAACTTACTATGCTCAAATATTTAGCTATCTCCATCCACATTTTTTAATTTGTAGCTAGGTTATGCAGGTTTTGGTCTTGAAGCACTCACCATTCTTCATCAAAGTGGATCATTCATCAACATTCATCAAGCTTGCATCATTGGATTTGGGAAAGGGCCGATTTTCACATCAAATTGGCACCAATTCCCCCATGGGATCAAGAGTTTGCATTGTCTTCAATAGGATTTAGCTTGCTTTATTGCTCTCTCATTTCATTCTTGTCTCATTTCCTATTTTAAACTTTGCTAATGGATTTCATGGGGAATCCTTGTTCTTATTTGCAATTAATCTCGTAATGTATTCATTTGTTGTGTTTTACAGGTATTAGGATTGGGTTTCGCACATTTGGCGCTAGGAGGGAAATCTCACCTTTCAATCACGTTTTTTATCAAAATTATGCATTTTTCTTTGTTTACAGGCTCAGCGTTGTTGTTCAGCACTGCTGGTTCCCCAACGTCACTATATAGGACTGCTAAAAAATCAAACTGTGCCATTGAAGTCTTCCCGCTTAGAAATTTGAATCCCAAATTACGCTGCTAGACCAATTAGACCCGTAAGAATTTTCAAAAAATTCAAACTCCACTACTAGGAAAAAGGGCGACACATTCACGCTCACTGGCTTGACTGTAGAGCGAAACTGACTGACAAGCGACACTATACAACACCACTGGAGAAATAAAACTATGACGCCTTCAAAGATTGCGCCACTGGAGGGGAGTATGAAGTGAAATTTAATTTATAGCACATGCTTTTTTTCAAATTATGATTATTCTATCTGTTTTCTATCCTTTTGACCTTTGTTTTGCAAAATTTAACTAATTTTTCTTATAGGTTGGATTAATCAAAGAAAAAAAGGAGGAGAAGCATGATGATGTCATTTCACAAAAAAACAAGTGTTTTTAAACACTTTACTGTTTGTTTAACACTTGTTGAGGATTCATTACTCATCTTAAGGAAAATTTGTCATCTTTTATGCTTAGGATATACTAATTTCATTTGGGCTTTAAAAATAAAATTTGAATTCTTGTTGAAAAAGGCCTAAAAAGAACATTAGGATTCAAAATCTACTAGATTTTGTTTTGGGATTAAAAATTGAACAAGGAAATTCGTCACACTTACTTTGGTGTTTTTAAAATGAACTCGCAATTGCTTTGAAATGTTAAAATGAACATGTACAACTTTGTCTTTGTGATTGTTTACTTAAACTAATATCATCAAAAAGGACGTATGCACTTCTCTCGCGCTTTAGAAAAATCTTGAGAATCAAAAGGCATTTTTTTTTTAATCTTAGGTTGAGCTAATGTAATCACCTCCACACTTCATTTTGGGTTTAAAATTGAATAAAACATTGTGCGAGTGTGAATAAACTTATTGCATGTGTTCTCCCTTTGTTTTTAAACAAAGGTTGATTGAATTATGAATATGTTTATTCGATTTTGTTTATCTTAGAGGGCCTGCCTTTAGGAAAAATTACTCACCCAAGGGAATGACTCAAATGGTAACACTCTAAAGCCAAGAGAATTTCTAGCCGAGATATAAATATGGGTATTGGAATAAACACCAGTATCACGCGGTTGACTCTGACGAGATGGATCTGAAAAGGGACTCTCACCATATGGGTCAATCTCCACAAATAGAAAGTCCTAATTAAAACCCATGTTTTAGAATTGCCAAAATCCTTGATCTATTTGTTGGTGCAAGAATTGTCATTTTGAAGCCGCCCCACTTTTACAGTTTTTTAGTAGAAATGGAAAGAATTCCATGGGAGTTTAATGGGTGTTGATGCTTGGCTGCCCCATACAAGTGAGTGTCATTGGGAGTTTAATGGGTGTAGATATTTGTTGAGCCAGTGGGGTCAAGCATCTAACCATTCACTAAAGATAAGCGTAGCTAGACTTGTCCAAGTGGGGACTCAACAAATATTGTCTTTCGTATCCATAGGGTTGTACTTATTCTTGGTTACAAAATGATTTTCTTGTTCGAAAACATCTTGGAAACAAACACTTAAACATCATAATTCGAATTTCAAACCCTTTAGGAGGTAAATACAATTGACCAAGTTCGTGTGTTATTGCTTTCCCTTGGGATTCACATCCCTAGAGGTTTCTAAACACTTGAACTTACATCTCAATTTTCCTACAAAAGATCAACAATAGGTAACCCTTGCCTTGAATTCTTCAAATTTCCACATAACATACTTTGTGGGATTCGAAGAAATTAAGACATTGGACATCTAGTTTGAAAAAACTAATCAAAAGAAGTGTTTGTGGTAAAATAAAGTCACTAAGCAAAGATAACAAAATTGACTCTCACATGTGTTAAAACCTCATGATTTCCAAGAAAGTCAAAATCCCAAAAAGAAAGTCCTTGAGTCAAAGTTCAAAATTTAGGAGTCACACTCAAAAGATCATCAAGAGATACAATAGAAAGTGAAATCAAAAGCAACACATCAATATTAGCAAAAATTTCACAAGGTTCTATAGACTCACCCCTTTGAACAATCCAGAAATGTATGCTCAATTTGAACCACTTCTTAGTTATAGAGGTTCTTAGAAGCATTGCATGTTCTTCAATACTGAGGTCTAGGCAAACAAAGTTTCTTTTTTAGGTACATCTTAGGATCAAAATAAAAAAATATTTTTCATCCATCCTTCAAACATCAAACCAAAAAATCATCTCACCATCATCTTTTGAGAAATCTTGAAATTATCCTTCATACTAGGCTTTTTGGAAAAAATCAGATCCTTGAGACAAAATCCTTGAAATTTTTATCAAAACATCTTTGGCTAGGTATGTGTAGATGCATACTTTTGCATATACTTAGTCAAAATTATCAAACCATCTTATTTAGCTAGGTATATGTAGATGCATCCTTCTTCATATGCTTGGTTAAATTATCATCTTGTTTGAATAGGTATGGGTAGATGAATCCTTCTCCCTACACATATTCAAATTATCATCCTTTGAGAAAATCTACCCCTTAGATAATCATCCAACATCTTAGGGTCTATTGGTTCAAATCAAAGCAAACCAAAATCAATCAAGTCAAGGAAAATCAAAAATAAAATCAAAAATTCAAAATCGAAAACATATCCAAAAGTCCTAAAAGTCTAGCATTCCCCTCATGATTTATCAAAAGATCAAAACATGCACAAAATCCACCTCTTTCATCATCATCATATCACCTTTTGATTCTCAAGATATTCTATTTTTTTTTCTCTTTTATCCTAAAAATAAGATCAATCCAAAAGAACTAGAGATTCATCTCCCATATTCTTGAAAATTGATCCTTGTTTTATGGTTCAAACTAGATCTCAATACAAGAAGAACATGGAAGCCGACAAAGAAACACCCACTTCAAGTGACCTAAGCCAAACAAATGCCAAAATAAAGTCGAATCAAGCAATCCTTTGACTATCTCATCATCACAAAATCCACAAGATGAAATTCAAGAAGAAGATCTTACCTTTGGGATGTTGCATGAAGAAATAACCAAAATGCTCCAAAATCCAGAAAACCATAAGATCATCAACATCATGATGAGGCTTAACCCTTCACTATACATGCTTGAACTAGCAAAAAAAGGGGCCAAATTACCTTTTGATTTTGACGTGAGCACTTTAGTGGAACCATCTTTGGAGATTATGCCTCTAATTTCATCCACACTCCCCATCTCATCTACACCCCCATCCCAAAACATCACTCAAAAAATTCCGCAAATCACATCTTTTGCTCCAACTCAACCTAATGTCAATAAGGGAAATACATTTCTTAATGCTATTCAAACAAACCCCCTTGGTAATAATCAAGACTTGGATGCAAACACCATTTTGGAAAAAAACATACCCCAAAATCCATTACATAAGTATGTCCCTCTCACTTTCCATAATCCTAATGATCCATCATCATCATCCTTTCATGTGACACCCCAAACCTCTCTCCTTATAACTTCATAAGGAGAACATGACATGTTCGGACCAGGGGGAATTTTTGACACACATCATTTTCTCAAGAAATCACACCCCTCACATTTTCACCTCTTCCACCATTACCGCCATTATCCACACCTCTACTTGGCTTGGGGCTTCCACCTTTACAAAATATCAATCAAACTGACATTCCAAACACCAATCAAAGCATCACGCCAAACTCTCAAATCTTGTCATCGATATTGCAACAACAAATGAAAACTACACAAGCAATCACAACATCATCAACCACCCCCCTAACATCTCAAATCATGGGCTCTCAAGGACCAACCACATCATTCATCACTCAAAACACAACATCACCACTCACAACTACCACAATCACCATTTTGAATCCACCACCACCCCCACCACCACCAAACTCCAATTTATCAAGCCAATACAACATGTCATTGCAAGCCACTCATCAAGTTGCTTACCAAAAGGAATTCTTGCAAGTAGAAAAGAAAAAATTTGTGCAACTAGCTACTCAGCAAGCCGCTCAAGCTACACAAGTTTCTCAAGACACCCAAATTGCACAGCAAGTGCAACAGGTTGCACAATCCCAAGCCTTATTGCAATAACAACAACAACAAGTTGCTTAAGCTACTCAAGCAGCCCAAGCCACATTACAAGCACAAAAGGATACTCAAGCCCAAATTCTATTGTAACAACAAGCAACACAAGCACAAGCCCAAGCACAAGTAGCATAGGCACAAGCTCAAGCTCAAGCACACACCCAGTACCAAGCACAACAAGCACAATCACACACATAGTTTCTTGCACAAAAACAAGAAACAAAACTACAAGCATATCAAAAAGAAATAAAACAATATCAAGAGAAACAAGAAGCAACCTAATTGGCAGCCCAACAATAAGCACAACAACATGGTCAACAACATGCAATCTTAGCATAGAAACAACAAGAACAACAACAAGCGTTGTTTATACAATAGCAAGTGCAAGCATACTTGGCTCAAAAAAAATGTGCAAATATCATCAAACAACCGATCCATCCAACCCATAATTGAAACACCCCAGAACAATTTCATCCCACCCCCTAATCCACAAAATGATGTAATGACACAAATCAGGTTGCTCTCACAACAAATGCTGGATCTTCAATTAGGGCGAACCACAAAAACACCAAGCAACTTGTGTCCCTATCCATTTGACAGGAGCCTTGTGATGAAACCATTCCTGAAGGGATTTGAGATCCCCAAGTTTGACAAGTATCATGGGACAGGAAACCCTGAAGATCACATCAAGAACTTCCAGGTTCATTGCATGAAAGTCGCATACGGCGACACCTATATGATGTGGCTATTTCCTAGGAGTTTGGTTGGCCATGCTATGGAATGATTCTCTCGCCTACCTATAGGCATCAAAACATTCCAAGAAATTATAAACGCATTCATTAAAAACTATGCATGCAATATCGCAATGGATGTTAGTCTAGAAGAACTCTCAACTCTGAAACAAGGTAAGAATGAATCATTCACTTCATTCCTACAACGATGGTGATCCAAGGCCAATCAGAGCAAATGGACCATGCTCGAGGAACAACAAGTTTGCACCATCATATCCAACCTTGACGGCCTCTTGGAATTCCATCTCAAGGTCCAAGGGATTACGATGTGTGACCAGTTGATCTCCAAGGCACTCAACATTGAATGAGCCCTTATGACACAACCCATGAGATCAACTTCATACCCTGAAAAATAAAAAAACCACCCACCTACCAACTACAACAAAAACCTCACACATGGGAAAGAAAAAAAATGTTACCAATGATGGTGTTGTCAACGCCAAAGTGGTCATCAATGCCCCTCACCAAAATACACCCGCACCACAAATCCAAATCCAACACCAAAAAAATCATCAAGCAACACAACAACCAAACAAAAATCAATAAATTCACAATGTCAATGATCAAAGGGGACCACCCCAATGAAACAAGAATTACCCCAAGTGAAAGTACACTGCTCTTGGGGAACCACTTGAAGTCATCATGAAGAAGCTGATAAATGGAAAACTCATCAAGGCGCCCACCTATGAGAATTACCAAGAACCGGATGTGAAACCTCCTTGGTATAATGAGAATCAATTATGTGACTTCCATAAAATCAAAGGGCATACCACAAATAGCTGTATGAGGCTAAAAAACATAGTCCAAGATTTCATCGATCAAAGAATTATAAATGTGGAACAACCAACATGAAACAAAAACCTCAAGATATACACAAATCCAATGCCTAACCATGGAAATAAAGGAAATAATAACACTGATAATGGGAAAGAAACCTTCATGAATGTAAATCATGTGTATGAACATGTCGTTGCATCCCTAGATGATTACTGTGCTACCATCACCATCAAAGGAGCCCATGCTGATTGTGGAGTCACCACAAGAGGCGACAAAGTTACCATCGCAGGACCATCCCAACCAAATAGAATCCCTGCACCTAGATCTATCCTCAATGGATATAATTTCCTTGATCAACTCAAAAGAACACTAGCACAAATCTCCATAATGGAGTTACTAAAAATCTCATCTTCCCATAAAAAAATCCTAGAAGAAGCGTTGTCTTCATCCACTGTCCCCGCAGATCTTGATGCAGAAAAATTCCAAGCTATGGTTAGAAATATCATTACACCAAATCTCCTCACATTCTTTGACCAAGATTTCCCCGCTCAACCATCTCACAACCATGCACTCCACTTAGAGGTCCTAGTGTAGAAAAGAAAATTCAAAAGGGTCTTGGTGGATGGAGGAGCGGGCTTGAATATTTATTCTCTCAAGCTCATCAAACAATTAAAAATCTCAAAGGATTCTATTGAAAAAGGAAAGGGTATCACAATAAGAGCATATGATGATCAAGAAATAGTGTCCCAAGGAACAATCAAAATCCCTATTCAGGTAGGGCCAACCATCATAGAAACCATTTTTCAGGTCCTAGACCTCAACTTGTTGTATAACATCCTCCTAGGACACCCATGGATTCACACAATGCAAGCAATAGCGTCAACTTTCCATCAATGTGTTAAATTAACATATGAGGGACAAGAATTCACTATCCATGGAGATCCTGAACCATTTTCCTACTACAAAAGCCTTGAGGAAAAGTACTATAAAGTACCACAAGTACCAAAAAATGATGAGGGTCCATCTACACCATACATTGATCTTGCCACCCTCGCTTCCACTTTTGCAACAGAGACACCCACCACTCCCACCATTCCCACTATCTCTGACATTAAGGTCATCATCCAAGATAACGGTTGTGGAAAATACATGATCCCTAAAAATTCTTTTGTGATAGGAGAGTTACCACAATCTCCTAGATCATGGCGACGCCCACAAGAAAATGAAGCCTCCACATCTCAAATGTCTCCTGAAGACTATCCCAACTTTACAAGTTGGGGAGATCTCGATCAAGAGGTTATCGAGGCAGATCCATTTCATATGCTATACCAAGATGAGAGACTAGTAGCTGATTTACCAATGGATGAAAAAAGCAAGGGTCTTCAAATGATGCTCGCAATGGGCTATGATAGTAATCAAAGACTTGGGAAAAATGAAAATGGGCTTATAATACCTATCATTCCGGAGACACGAATAAGAAGTCTTGGCCTTGGATGTACCCCTCTAAGTATAACTATACGTGGTCAAGGTCCTCCAGTTAGAAAGATAAAAAATCCTCCTTAGCAAACCACAACAAAACTACGCTTACCAATATCTACAAGTAGAGTCATAGAAAAATTTACATTTGACATAACTGACGTCTGTAGTAGTAGTGATGAAAAGGATCCTATGACCAGCCTACCTAGGCTATTTGAGGATACCACTATTTTTATGATTAGCACCCTATCTTTTGAATCAAACCACCAAAATCATGAAACCCACCTAGTATACCCCCAACTCATCGACTATGACCAATGAGCAGCACCAATTCTTGATTCATTCGAAAATGATGAGGAGCTCTCATAATTCATGGGACTGCAGGATAACATTCCATGTGGGGATCACAAAGAAGGGTTCATAATTGAGCTAGATACACATGCCTATTATGGGGAAATGATTGAATCCCTCAGTTGCAAAAGTGAAAAATTAAGAATAATATCTAAGTCCTTGAGTGAAAACCACATTGTGGCACTCTCTAACCAGAAAAAATTAAAAAGAAAGGACACATCCAATGGTGAAAACCTCTTTGAGGCACTTGAGGATGGGGGATTCAATCTAATTCCTTTTAGATCTATTCATCAAGAAAAATTAGCAGTCCTGGCAGAAAGATGCAATCCGGTCAATCTAGGAAAAAAGGAAACCCCACACATTACATTCTATGCGGAGTCATTACTATTAGAGGAAAAAGAGCTCCTAGTAGCTTTCCTAAGAGAGAGACAGATAAAATTCACATGGAGCTATGCTGACATGCCAGGACTTGATCTAGAAATCGTGGTTCACCACTTAGCAATATACCCTAAAGCAAAGCCTGTTAGACAAAAGCTCAGGAAAATGCACCCTCAGATCGCCTTGCTAGTCAAAATGGAATTAAAAAAGCTATTAGATGCAGGATTCATTTGACTAATAGATTATCCAGAATGGGTATCAAACCTGGTGCTTGTTTCAAAACCCGATGGAGGCATCATAATTTGCACAGACTTCAGAGACTTGAATAAGGCATGTCCAAAAGATGACTTCCCACTTCCAAACATTGACATGATCATAGATATGACAACTGGACATGAAATGTTGTCACTAATGGATGGATTCTCAGGGTACAATCAGATCATGATAGCTAAAGAGGACCAACATAATATGACTTTCACTTGTCCATGGGGGACCTACTGCTGGAATATGATGTTGTTCGGCTTAAAGAATGTAGGAGAAACATACCAGAGGGACATGACATTAATCTTCCATGACATGATCCATAAGATGGTCAAAGATTATGTTGATGACATTCTAGCCAAGTATAGAAAGAGAAAAGATCACATAACAACCTTAAGTGCCATTTTTGATAGGTAGGAAGAGTACAAGGTTAGATTAAACCCAAAGAAGTGTGTCTTCGGCGTACAATCAGGAAAGCTGCTGGGATACATAGTTTCAATGAGGGGTATTGAGGTAGATCCAACAAAGGTAAAAGCAATCCTTGAGATGGAGGCACCAAAGAAATTAAATCAATTGAGAGGTCTCCAAGGAAGGCTTCAATCCATTTGCAGGTTCATAGCCCAGTTGGTGGACAAACAAAACCCATAATCTCACCTACTTCACAAGGGATTAGTGTAAAAATGGGATAACAAGTGTGAAGAGACATTCAATAAAATCAAAGAATATTTACTTACACCACTAGTCTTAATGCCACCAATCCCAAGAAAAACATTAATTCCCTAAGTATTAGCAACAACAACAACCCTTGGATGTCTCCTAGCTCAACATGATGTAAATGGAATAGAAAGGGCTATCTATTACATTAGCAGAACAATGGTTGGGCATGAGTTAAACTCTTCATTCATCGAGAAATCATGTCTAGCAGTAGTGTTTGCATCACATAAATTCAGACAATACATGTTGGCACACAAAAATAAAACTCATCACCAAAATTGACCCCCTCAAGTACCTACTTTCAAAAGCAATGCTCACTGGAAGAATGGAAAAATGGGTGATGATACTATCAAAATATGACATTGAATATGTGGAGCAGAAAGAAATCAAAGGCCAAGTCATCACAGACTAGCTTGCAGAAGCACCGATCTATTTAGAGAATCCTCTCATCTCAGAGTTTCTAGATGAATCTATTTTTAATCTCAACATAGCTGACCACTGGAAACTCTACTTTGATGGCTCATACACACATGGATCAGGAGCTGGTGTCTTCTTTATAACCCCACAAGAGGACTACATACCAAGATCCTATAAAATAGCATTCCCCTACACCAATTACATTGTAGAATACGAGGCTTTAACCATAGGTCTCAGAATAGCAGTGCAGTGGAACATTATAGCTCTTAAAGTATATGAAGAATCTCAATTAATAATAAACCAAGTAAATAATGAGTAGCAAAATAAAGATGATAAGCTCACTGCATACAAGAAATTGGTGGAGACTCTCAAAGAATCCTTCATTGAAATCATATTTAAGCAGATACCCAAAGCCAACAACAGAGCAATAGACGCCATGGTGAAAATTGGGTCCTTACTGGACATCCCTCACAACGTTCCAAAATATGAATTCCTGATAGAGTAGCTTCTTGTGCCTGCATGCAAGGTACCAAAACCAGAATTTGTGTGTGAAATCATTGGTCCCAGTGATCCTTGGTACCAAAAAATTTATACATACCTTTGAATAGGAGTCATACTCGCTGACTTACCCTCAACCCTAAAATGAACCTTTGTCAAAAAGGCATCCTGATTCATCATCCTAAGAGATACCCTATATCATAGAATCATAGAAGGAACCCTACTATGCTACTTAAATACTGAGGAGGCATTGACTACTCTAACTGAAGTATATAATGGTATATGTGGTTCGCACTTGAGTGGAATGACCATAGCCAAGAAACTACTGAGGATGGGGTATTATTGGCCTACAATGGAAAGAGAGGCACACGACTACATCAAAAGGTGTCTACAATGTCAGCAACATGGGGACCTCATCCATGCTCCAGCTCAAGGACTTCATCCCATCATCACACCATGGCCCTTTTCACAATGGGGACTCGATCTCATTGGAAAAAACACTCCCACTTCATCTAACAACCACATGTTCATCATAACCACCACAAAGTACTTTACTAAGTGGGTGGAATCCATACCCATGATGTATATAACCAGGAAGTAGATATCAAAGTTCATCCCGAACTATCTCATTTGTTGCTACAGTGTCCCACAAGCCATTATCTCAGATAATGGGAGACCATTAAAAAATTAGGATGTCCATGATTTATGTGAAAAATTAAAAATCCAACATCGCTTCTCCACCCCATACTATCCCCAAGGAAATGGCTAAGCAGAAGCCACAAAAAAACCATTTTGAAAATCCTCAAGAAAATAGTCAATGACGTAGGTCGTGACTGGAAACTATAGCTCAATCCGCCCTCTAGGCCTACTGAACTAGCATCCATACACCCACCTACACCACCCCTTTTTCCCTGGTCTACAGATTAGAAGTAGTACTCCCGATTGAGATCAAGCTCCCATCACTCAAGATATAGCTGCAAAACCTCATCACGAATGAAGATTATCGAGTATCAAGACTAAATGAACTGGAGCTATTGAATGAGTGATGTATAGATGCTTTGAATCATTTTCAAGTCTATTAGAATAGACTCAAGAGGAGCTATAATAAGAAAATCAGAAGCAAGAATTTCCAAGTCAGAGAACTGGTATTAAAGGAGAATCAAAAGACTGTCCCAAACCCAAGCAGCAAAGGAAAATTTGAACCCAATTGGTTGGGACCATTCGTTATCACAACAAGTTATAAGTCAGAATCATATCAGTTATCAAAACCCGAAGGGGAACCTCTGCAAGAGCCCATGAACATCTCCCATCTCAAAAAGTTTTATGCCTAATATTTCAAGGTATAAAACAAAAAATCCAAAAAATCAAAAAATATCTTGAAGAAATGGTTACCTTGGTGAAAACCTGGTAAACAGGCATCTTGGTGACAACAAAAAAAATAAAAAAAGAAAAAATCCAAAAATTCAGGAAAAGGATTAAAAAATAGTAAAGAAAAATCATCCTCTAGTGAAAACCACTTAGGGGCTTTGACAAGTACCTTTGTGAAAACCTAGCAAACAAGTGCCCTAAGTAAATAAGCACCTTCCATCCACTAGGACCTTCATGGATTTTTCTGCATCATCCATTCGTTATGTTTCCATCATCCATTGCATTCAGATCTCCATCCACCACTCATCCACCTACATCCACATCATAGCTTGGTCCTGTTTTCATATCATGATCCCTCCTAGTACTACTCAACCCATCCTCAAGGTTAGCTTGTCCTGCCTTTATCAGAGTAGTCTATTGCATCATGCTGGGGGAATGTTCTCATCAGATCAGATTCGTGTATATTCTTGAAGTCCTAAAATTAGAAAATCCAAAAACATCAAAACATCAAAAAATCCAAAAACACCAAAACATATCAAAATCCCAAAACAGGTCAAAAAGTCAATCAAAAATTAAAAAACAAAGCCGTCTTTTCTAACTATGGGTCTCTAAGCCTTGAACATAGGCAAGATTGATCTTTGATCATCCCTCGAGACACTTAGGTCAGTCCTTTAGGCGTCCATCATAATAAACTGACATTTCATCATGTATATCTTCATTTGTAAAATGGTCAACTCGTTAGTCAAACTACATGGTCTTTGCGTGTATAACGTGGGCAAGGATAATTTGTTGATCAGCCCCTGAGGCCCCTAGGATAGGTCTTTAGGTTAGAATCTTGGTAAAAATATCAGAAAACCCCAAAACATTCAAAAAATCAAAAATCAAAACATTTGAAAATATTGAAAAATACCAAAAATAACCTCAAAACATCACAAAACTCCAAAAACATCCAAATATTTGAAAAAATCCATCCACCTCATCTCGCTTACACCCGCAATAACATCACTCATAATAAAAAATCATCATCCTGAACCTTTGGTGAAACAATCAGAAACAAGTCTAGCTAGTAAAAGGTGATAACTCAAAATGTCAAGTCTCAAGTCTATGTTAGTATGTAAGCAAGTTGGTCAACTCTTTGTGTTGATAACCTATCATCCAATTTTGTCCCATATCAATCATTTGAAAGAACACTTAGGATAAATGAAATGACGTGCCGCCATCCACTAAAATGTCCTAGGATGTATCCTTCCTACAATGGGCATTATATTTTGGCAATACTTTCGATTCTTATCCTTAAAAACACATCCCCTTTTGGTTAGCGGTATTGAAGAACATCAGCTTGTTTGTTTACTTTATCTTTGTCTTTTTGACTTATCTTATTGTGCTCATTCTAAGGACTTCTCGATGATATTCGAACAGAGGATTTAGAGAAATAGGAATGGGGAAACGATCATTATCTTTTTATCTACTGTGCTTGTTGGACGTTCTTGTAATATAACCTTGGAAAATACTTGCTTTGTTAGATATGTATGGAGGGTGTTTTGGGAAACTTGTTGACTATTGCATTGATAGGTTATACCTTTCCATGTTTTGGTCTGAGGTGTTTGAAACTTCTGAAATACATCCTAGCAAGGTTTCTGTATGTCAGGTGTGAACAAGAATACTCCTATCTGATTGTCAAGTCAAAGTCCATCACATTAGGTACCACGTCATCTTGGTTCTCTATACCTTGATGCATCGTACCACATGTGTTATCAAACATAATAAAATTGGCCCTTTGAAAATCCCAACTCCTCGGCAAGTAATCATCATCATTTGCATATTCATCATCTTGTGTCTTGTTGAAATGACTTCTTCTCTTTCATTCCTTCTTGCTCATCATGCTAACAAGGTACTATGACATTTCATCATCATCATCATCATCATCATCATCATCATCATCATCATCATTTTCATCGATCCAACATCCAAAAATCATTAGCATATTGCATCAACATAGCATATAGGAAGTACATGCATTGCATTTTCATCATCATATAAACATATTATTATAAGCATTTTCCATAAATAAACATATCCCTTTCTCATTACATTGCATCCATTTTTTTTCATCACATTGCATCCATTACATGAACCATTGCATAACAATCATTTGCATAAACATTTCATAATTATTTCACATTACCACCTACTGCATAATCATATATAATAGGTACATGAGCATTATAGAGAATCCATTGCATACTCACATCGTATAAAAATCATAAGGTCATCTCTCACATTATGTTCATTTTGCATTAAATATCATCATACCACTTTGCATTAACATATCATTTCATATATTACATCACACCGCCATTAAATGCATCACATACATTACATTATCATTTAACATGTTTAGGATAATACATTTGTTATTCTAAGCATCTTAAAACCATCTCATTTGAATCATCAATACATATCATATAAAACATGACCATTGCATTTATAGTGCATTATATCAATATATAGAACATCTCATAAATAGCATCAAAATCAATTTTTACATTTCATTGCATAAATCATTCCACATCATTATAAGCATAAATAGGAGCATAAAAATCCATTACATACATCCATCCATAATCATTTTATATAAGCATGGTTCACATATCATTTCACATATACACCATAGATCATCACCATATCATTTGCATCAACATAAATAGATCATCATATATAGAGATTATAGACGTACAACATCATCCATTCACATCACATATCATATAAATCCATCTGCATAGCATGAATAAAATAACATACATCATCAGAAAGAAATGCATTCATCGCATAACATCATAAACATCATTGCATAGCATATAGAAATAGAATCATCCATAAATGCATAAATAAATGGTACACATCGCATTATATCAAAATCATCCTCTCATATATATCATCATTGGATAATTGTCACAATACAAAATAACTGGATCACTGTACATATGTGTCAATAAGTCAAAAAGGCTGATTAGGCTATCAAAAAGGAGCCCATAAGGCACAAAAACTATCGTCTTGATCAAAATGAGGTCTACCCATCCTGTTTGTTGCCATCGCCCCTGTCACCATGACCCTATGCTGGTTTGTGGCTGGTCCGCTGGGAATAGTCTGGGGCCCAATCTGCTCTAGGCATGGTTTGATGATAGTGCATGCGGTAATAATCCACCTCCCGGATGACCTCCCTATAAGACCGAAGGGACACTGTGCTCTGAGAGGAGGAGGCTACCATTCTCTCCAACTGTTGTCGCCAACCCATCT
This sequence comes from Sequoia sempervirens, assembly GCA_007258455.2. Taxonomy (NCBI): domain Eukaryota; kingdom Viridiplantae; phylum Streptophyta; class Pinopsida; order Cupressales; family Cupressaceae; genus Sequoia; species Sequoia sempervirens. The sequence continues at coordinate 304,907,888 of VDFB02000003.1, forward strand.
CTGCAGCCGCCTGTAGCTTTGCAACTTGCCTCTGCAAAATGGCCTGGTCTCTCTTGGCCCTAGCCTGGTCTCTCTCAATCCTGGTCTGATCTCTCTCCCCTGTCAACACATTAAATATATAACATCATTGTAGAAGAACTAATTTAAAACGCATTAAATGAACGCTAAAAATGAGAAATAAAGCTCAAGTAAGGATCACTTACCGGTGCCCCAATATCGGGTGGCCGCTGGTATGTCTGGACTCAGTAAAAAATATGCATAGGGAGCTATCGTTGTGCCATATCGTCAAGAGGTCAAAGCTCAAATCTCAAAATTGCTAGAGGGCTGTGTGAAAATGGATTGAAAGTGACCCCTCAGAGCCTTTTCAAGCTTGAAAATTAGGGTTTTTTCACCCTGATTGCCTATCCTGCTAGGTTTTTGGACCCTTGAACCTATTTTTGTCTAGTTGAGGCCTATTTTACATCGTTTTATTGAATTTAGACATGTTTTTGGCCTCTTGGAGCCTTTTTGGACCTTTCGGGCACCTTGTCCATTTTTTTTCTCAAGATTACCCAAAAAACAAAATTTTCATCCAATCTCTCAAGGGGGCAATATATTGGCATGTTTTCTCTTGCCGGGCAGTGGTGGGGCAATTTTTTGAAAATGTTTTTTTTTGGCTTTGAT